>CM077095.1:167597895-168211226 GCA_039513925.1 Platanthera zijinensis
AGGTATCATCACCAAGGGAAGAATTAATAATCTTTTAAAGCAGTTTTTTTTAAAATCTAATATACACAAGTTTATTTTGTGGAAATGTGCAAATTTGAGAAAGGGGCTATAT
Organism: Platanthera zijinensis; assembly: GCA_039513925.1. NCBI lineage: Eukaryota > Viridiplantae > Streptophyta > Magnoliopsida > Asparagales > Orchidaceae > Platanthera > Platanthera zijinensis. The sequence continues at coordinate 167,598,008 of CM077095.1, forward strand.
TGCATTTGCAGTTTTTCAATGAGTAAACCTAATATACCAACACGTGGAGTTTTTTGACCATCCGTGAGTAATATTATAAAAATAAAACGATACCACAAAGTAAAGCCCAAAGCAAATTGATCCAAACAACTCTCATCATTATCAATGATTATATCCTTTATATTCGTGGTCGGTTTTATACAACAACATCCAAGCCTTTATCCCACTATAGTGGGGTCGGCCTTATGGATCCTTTGTCGCTATTGTGCTCTATCTTTTGTCATAATCTCACTAATGCCTAAGTACATCATGTCTTTCCTTACAGTTTCATTCCAAGTCTTTATTGGTCTACCCCTCCCTCGTTTAACATGCCTAGTTACTAGACTCTCACAACGCCTAACAGGTGCCTCTAATGGTCTCCTTTGTACGTGTCCAAACCATCTTAGACGAGCTTCTCGCATCTTCTCTACAATTGGTGCTACCCCTGTCTTATCCCTGATACTTTCATTCCTAATTTTATCCAATCTCGTGTGTCCACACATCCACCTAAGCATTCTCATCTCCGCAACTCTCATTTTTTGCTCATGTACCTCTCCACTTCAACCAACCTGCTTGGATTTTATGTGTCACATCTTTATCAATATCTCCGTCTTTTTGAACTATGAACTATCGATCCAAGATATTTAAAACACTCACTACGGGAAATATCTTGATCACCCAACTTAATAACAAAGTCATCTGTCCTTCTTGTACTGCTAAATTTAAGCTCCATATACTCCGTCTTTGCCCTGCTCAACCTAAAACCCTTCTTTCTAAAGTATCTCGCCATGATTCAAGTTTTGCGTTTATACCCTCACGCGTCTCATCAACAAAACGATATCATTCGCAAACAATAAACACCAAGGCATTGCTTGTTGGATATGTCTGGTGAGCTCATCTAAGATAAGGATAAAGAGATAAGGGCTTAAAGCTGAACCTTGATGTAAGCCAACAGTGATACACCCTCGTAGTCGGTTTTATGAAAACTTATTTTTCATTCAATCTCATTCAACATTTTTTGAGGCATTTTCTAAAGTGCAATAAATCGTCTTTAATTACAACTTTCATCCCTGTTATCTTGGTTCTGCTCCCTACATAATCCTGTAAAGGGCCATTTACTTGGACCTCCCTTCTGAAATTACACAAATCCCCCCTTTAAGATTGCTTTTCATAACATCCATGCACAAAAAGACCATCCTGAAAATTTACTTCAAGGGAGTATTTTTGTGCATAAATGTTTTGAAATGTAAATTTACAGGGGAGGTTTTTGTAATTTCAAAAGATAGAGGGGGTGCAACCTGTAATTTTGTTATCTTAGAGGGGAGGTCCCGGTAAATGACACAATAGACATACATATATACATACATACATACATAGATACATACATACATACATATATACATACATAAATATATACATACATACATATATACGTACATACATATATACATACATACATATATACATACATATATATTCAATAACTTTAATATACTTTTGACACGTTTCTTCTTTAATTCACATCAAATCTGTTCTGTGGCACTCAGTTATGTATCTTCTTAAGATCAGAAAGAACATTTGCGTTTGCGGATCTTCTTTTTGTTCTCTATACTTTTTCCATCACTATTTGTCAATGTAATTATTGACCTTTTGAGTAGACCTTCTCTTCGTGCTATTAAATATTTTTTCTCTAGTCATTTAACATTCTTCCAATCTTTAAAATTTTCGCTCTAATGTCCCTCGTAGTACTCCAAAATCTCAATGCCTATCATCACTATTGTTTTTTTTTCAATTTATTTTAATTAGTGTCTATGGTTTAATAGACAATATACCAAAATTGTTTCATTATTTAGGGTTTTTTTCCCTTCCTCTGGCTTTCTTCTTTGCTAAGTCCGTCATCGACTTCAATTATGCATGGTTTTGAATTATGGACTAGAGGTTCCTTATTCTCCATTGTCATCGACAACTTCCCGACATTCTGTTTCAGCTTCGTTGTATCTTCGCCGTCGTCACCCTCTCCTCCGGTCATCCTCCGACATCTCTATCGATGTTAAGAGCTAGGCCCATAACATCTTGGTATCAGAGCTATCTTTCCTCCCGCACATCACTGTGTTCCAACTGCTCGAACCTACCACCACTGCTTCGCTCATTTACAACTTCCGAACAGCTAGTCTATCTACAAGTGCAACCAAGAGCAGGAGCGCAGTCAGTCTCTACATCATTGACAACACATGTCATGTCCATTGGGAACCAAGACAACTACACCGCCGATCGCGCTCCTCTTCCCTTCCAAAGTTCCAGACCTACACGCGTCCATCCTCCATCATTGACGCCACTCGTCTTCTTCCACCAAGGGTTCCGCTCGCCTCCTTCTAGTGTTCGACAAGCCCCTCCATCTCCTCCTCTGTCGCTGCTAACTCCTTCACACACCTCCATCGCACGTCTCTCTACTTCCTCGTGCTCCATACCGCCTCACTTCTGATATTCATCGAGCCACCTGCACAATACATCAAGCAGTAGGCCGCACGTTGCTCTATCCCGACTTCTCAAGCCCACGAAAATTAGCTATCGCAGACTTCATCTCAAGCCCCACACAGCCACGCTGGAATTTATCACTGGTTTTTATTGGGAAGCATCAACATTAATTTATTCTCATCAAGTCCACATGTCGTTCCTTGCTTCTCGAGCTGCACGTGTTTGCTATCCTTAATTAAATTCTAGAGTTGGTGTATTTTTGTTGTTGGTATCATTGGGAAGCATCGCGGATCTCGCGGCAACCTAAATTATGTTGTCTCCGAGGAATTCAACCGGCCTGTCACTCGTTCTTTTTCTCGCTCCGCTCATAATATGGAGGACTCACCCAATTTCTTGGATGCTATAAACCGGATCCACTCAATCATTACCATCATGGATGCACGCCTTCAGGAAGTAGAAGCCCTCTTTCGGGATGCCGACGCACATCATCAGGATGACATGACCACCCTCACCACCAACCTTAATGGACTAACCTCTGCCCTTCCCGTTGTTAACAGCCCACTGACAGATCACACCATCAACAATCAAGTCCCACCATCGCCACTCATTCGCCACCGACCCTCGTACGCCCTGAGGCTGTTACACTACCCTGCTACCCTAGGTGGGATTTTCTGACTTACGATGGGAAGACGAACCCATTGGGTTAACTCATTTACTTGATGTGCAGATAGAAAAGCTTCTTGCACCGATGTACGCAAGTGTACTACTCATCGCAGTTATAGCATAAGCCATGTGCGCGCCTTTCCATCATATCAGCACGAGAGAGTCCGTCTCCAGCGCCTCGGGCATTCCAGCACCTCGGGATTCCTTCTCCGACGGCCTTCTCCAGCAACCTTCGCAACTTCAGCGCCCTTCACCGCCCGATTTTCCAGGCGGCCCTTTGTCTCCGTCCGTTTTGTCCTCCATGGGGGCTGTCGGAGACATCGTGGTCACATCCTCCGGTGTCCTCTCCGAGGAAGCAATCTAAAGGACACTCATAGGATGTGGTTTCTTCCATTTTGAGTTCTTCGTCTTGCTAGTTACCTACGAACGGGCATCGATGGGTGATTCCTCCGAAAGCTCATTGTCTTCTCACACGGATGCCCTAATTGGTCCCTCTGCAGATCCTCCTAGGAGCCATGACCAATCTAGCTCTTTAAAGATCACTACTGTTGTCTTGAATAGCACAAATTATCTTGAATGGTTCAGGGTATCACAACATGTTATTCGAAGCCACCAGCTATATGGACATATTGATGGTACCAATGTTGAGCCATCACATACTGATCCCTCTTGGAGAAAATGGGATGCGAACAATTATTTGGTTGTCTCGTGGTTACTTCACTTTATGCCCCCTCAGGTGTATCGTAACTACATGCTTTTGGATTCTGCTAATGAAATTTGGAAAAGGGCCCGTGACACCTACTCTCAAGCAGGCAATTCGGCACAGAGAGTCGACGAATCGGAGGGGCCGGAGGGCCCTCGGTACGTCATGGTGGAGCTCCTATGTTAGCAGAAATGTAAACCTCTTGTGCCAGCTGGAGGCGATAGTCGCAAATTCTGTTCAGGCTCATAGCAGTCACTAAGTCTCGAGGAGTTTCAAATTTGACATCCAGTCCTAGGCGGTCTCGAAGTCCGGCGGTGAAGATGACAACTTGCATCCTCGGGGGAAAGTGTGACATGTGCTAGGAGAAGATGAAATTGTTCCAACTAATCATCTACGGATCTCGTCTATCGTAAGGTCGTGAGCTCCCCAAAGAGGATTCTTGCGGAGGGAAGGACCGAAACACAAGTTGCAGAACTGCTTGAAATCATCCCATGTCAAACCTGGTTGATCGGTGAGGAGAAGATTGACCAAAGCAGAGCTTACGAGTAGATGGAAGGATGCTAGATGAATTTGATCCGCTGTCGGTGTTTGCTGGTGGGTAAAAAATTATTTGCACCTAACTCTGACAATGCGGGCGTCAGATGAGGCTGCTACCGTCGTCGATCTTCCTTGAGCTTGATGTCAAGCTCTTTTTACAGGGCAGGCGAGATGTTATGGGCCTCAAGCCTAGTTATTTTATTATATGCATTGTGTTTGATTCTAGATGGAGTTTAGGGCTTGGTTTAGTCCCCTTGTCTATTGTATTTACGCTTATGTCACGATCTCTTCTTATGGTCATGCAATGTTACCAAAGAAGTATTCTATTTTCCTCTCTTGTGTATGAGATATTGGAATCTCTCTCTTTCTCTCCGTCTCTCGAGCACATCCCGCTTAGACAACCGCAGTTCAGGCTCTGTTGTATCCTCGTCATCGTCATCCTCTCCTCCGGCCTTCCTCTGGCATCTCTACCGGGCTACCGGTGTTAAAGCTAGACCCATAACATTTGGTTTCAATGCAGGCTGTATGGATGAAAACAATAGACATTATTTTCCTGTTTTCCCATTTAATCTGCTTCATTGCTTTGAGAAATATAATAAACAGCGACCCATTAAGCAATTTTTTTAAAAAAATCTAACAACAAGAACATAAAATAGTAGGTATCATCACTAAGGGAAGAATTAATAATCTTTTAAAGCAGTTTTTAAAAAAAAAAAAAATCTAATATACACTAGTTTATTTTGTGGAAATGTGCAAATTAAAGGAAGGGGCTATAATATATTGCATTTGCAGTTCTTCAGTGAGTAAACCTAACATACCAACACGTGGAGTTGTTCGACCATCATTGTGTGAGTAACATTATAAAAATAAAACCATACCACAAAGTAAAGCCCAAAGCAAATTGATCCAGACAACTCTCATCATTATCAATGTTTATATCCTTATTATTCGTGCTCGGTTTTATGAATACTTATTTTCATTCAATCTCATTCAACATTTTTTGAGGCATTTTCTAAAGTACAATAAATCGTCTTTAACTACAACTTTCATCCCTGTTATCTTAGTTCTGCTCCCTACATAGTCCTTCTACACTAACTATACTTAATTGGTATATTATTTTAACCTTCATTGTACATGCCTAAACTACTTAAATTTGTTTTGCATTACCTTATTTTTATTAGATGTCTCTTATTTGATCATAAATGTAAAGGGCCATTTACTTGGACCTCCCTTCTAAGTTTGCTAAATTACAAGTTGTACCCTCCTTACTTTTGAAATTACAAAAATCTCCCCTTTAAGATTGCTTTTCATAACATCCATGTACAAAAAGACCATCCTTAAAATTTACTCCAAGGGAGTATTTTTGTGCATAAATGTTTTGAAATGTAAATTTACAGGGGAGGTTTTTGTAATTTCAAAAGATAGAGTGGTGCAACCTTTAATTTTGTAAACTTAGAGGGGAGGTCCTGGTAAATGACACAATATACATACATACATTTACATATATTCAATAACTTTAATATATTTTTGACACATTTCTTCTTTAATTCACATCAAATCTGTTCTAGGGCACTCAGTTATGTATCTTCTTAAGATCAGAAAGAACATTTACGGATCTTCTTTTTGTTCTCTATACTTTTTCCATCACTATTTGTTGATGTAATTATTGACCTTTTGGGTAGATCTTCTCGTCATGCTACTAAATATTTTTTCTCTAGTCAGTTTACGTTCTTCCAATCTTTAAAATTTTCGCTCTAATGTCCCTCGTAGTACTCCAAAATCTCAATGCCCATCATCACTATTGATCTGAACAACTCTTTCCCAATACTTTTCTCCAGTGATTAGCTAATATTAGGATGATGATGACAGGCTGGATTTGGGGTCACAACTGTGGGATTCATGTGCTTGATGTTCTCAGTGACGACGCCAATCGGAATTCTGCTCGGAATGCTGATCTTCTATCTGACCGGCTACGATGACAGCAGCCCGAATTCCCTCATTCTCGAAGGTCTCCTCGGATCTCTCTCCTCCGGGATCCTTCTATACATGGCTCTCGTCGATCTCATCGCCGTGGATTTCTTCAACAATAAAACAATGTCTTCGACCCCGAGGTTGAAGATGATCTCCTACACAGCGTTGGTTCTCGGATCCGCATCGATGTCCGTACTCGCACTCTGGGCTTAGATAGAACCTGCTTAGGCATCAAACCCCACTGGTAATATCTCATATTATATAAATGTTGACTTCCATAGGAGGAGAAATTTATCCAAATGTGCATATAATTTAAATACAAGAGTTTTTTTCACTTTTCTTAGGAAACAAAATGATTTTGACTATTGCCCTCTGCTTCTATATAATAACCTGCTGTATTTATACCAAATGCATTCTCATTTTAGTACATTTTTGAATAATCTGACAGATTTTTCATATGCCTTTGCTGATGTTTTGCGAATAAATTCAGGTTAGTCGCAGTTGAGTTTTGGAATGTCGAATGATTGAAGCACCAGACAAACTAATTTATCGAAAGAGATGGTTCGCGCATTTCGTATTTTTACCGAGTTTAAAGAGATGCGAAAGAATTGCAATGCGATAAAAGTTGTTTCAGGATATTCTTTCTAATACGAAAGTGTATTAGGATAGGAGGATAAAGCTGTTTGGGAAGCAGATTTGGTTACTCTAAAAAGCTGTTTGGGAATGCTGATGAAGTTTTTGATATTGAGTTCGGCTTCACAATATATGATAATGTTCCTGTAGTTTGATTCAATATTTTGATCCGAGTTGAGGCGTGATCTTATTTATGCCCCGAACATTTGTATGTATTTATATCAAATCTTTTTTTAGTGCTCAAAATCTTGGACATGAGATAAGGAGCGTCTAATAAGGGCTTGTTTTGGTGCTTTGTCGTAAGCGAAGATACATGGGAAGAGGAAGAAGGGGAGTCGTGCTCAATCCTAACCCTAGAAATTGAGGAGAAGAGAGACTAGAGAGAGGAAGAACTTGAGAGAGAAAATGAGAATTGATTCCATTCTTTGATATCTCGTACAAAGACCTAAGGGGGTCTATATATACGACCCCGATGACATAGGCGTTAATACCCCCATCTAAAGATAATGTTTGAAACTTTAAAACACGGCGCTATTAACCAACAATCACGACTCGACTCATGCAACTTGACTCATACGCTCTTTTAGACATAACAATTTTGTTGAAAATCTGTAGTATAATAATATTTCACGTTGACTATAGCGTTCTCATGGCATGTGTTTAGCAAATACATTATTGAAATATCTTTCATGACATAATTTACCTTTGCATTATTATTATATTTGATGTGATTTAGCCCGTCCCACGAACCGGCATAGCCAAACGGCGCATCTTCACATTAAATGTAACACATGAATTGTCAAAATTTACTCACCCTAATATACGTTAATGTGATGATCAGCGATATAATACTTAAAATGTCACCGGGTGTTGCAACACAATATTTGAGCGAGAATTGAATTATGATGTTATTTAAGGGACATTTATATGCAGCTCACGAAGGACTATTCGTAGCCCACGCCCAATAAAATGATATCGGTAGGTCAAACTTTAAATTTTTTTTAAAAAATACTAGTTTCACAGGCACATTTATCATATCATACAAATTTGATATGCACAATTATGTCATTCAAATCATTGTGTCACTTCAAATAGTTGAAATGTTCGATTTTTTTGGGGGTCTCTCAAAAGAGAAAAAACATGTTCAAAAACATAAAACAAACAATCCATTGATATTCACTAGCATCAACAGGAAAAAAGAAGTGCAATAACTCAATCCCAATTTCTGGCCAAAATGTTGTTCCAACAAATTATACAGGAATACAAATCAATGACTACTTTAATTCAATCTTCTTCCAGACAGTCCGAGAAAAGGGGGTTGCGGTTAGACGGAGGGGAAGTTCGATATTTAGGGTTGTATTTAATTTTTGACGGGCTGCCATAGAAAATTAATTGGTGGCGGTTGTAAACACATGGATTAAATCGTCATTCATTAAGGATCACATAACAAGCATCATCCGTTTGAACATAAAAGTGGATGAAGTTCCTCAGGTTGATTTTAACAAATGACAATTTAACCCCATGTTCATAACCGCCGCCACCATGCCAAATGGAGCTAACATGTGCTTAAATTATCACCACCGCATGCATAACCAAGCTAATTAATTAGACAATCGGAAACATGATTTTAATTAATACCCAATATTTCGTGGTTTAATAAATTGTTCTAGAAATGAGTGAAAATATACCGAGGCCACGAATTAATATATTAAGATCTTAAAATTAATCACAAACATGGTCAAATTAATTTTCCATGCATCATGTCATTTTTAGCCAAAGCAATCAAATCACAAAAATACATACATCATTGCGTCATCTTTATCGTGTTATTTTTATCCAAACAAGCTAAATTAGATGTTGAAGAAGAACTTGAAGACGAGAAAGAAAGGGAGGAGGAAGAAGAAAAAGATTAGACGCAGAAGAAGAAGAATGATTAATTAGAGTTAATATCGTATAAAGACTTTTAAATGAGGTGATGGTAAATTTTATATTTTGCATGTGTTTCCATAAAAGATTACCATTGTCATATGTGGTGATTATAACTAATTTTTCATTTTTACTATAATTAGAAATATATTACGTGAAACTACAAGTTACAAAAAATCTCTCAACATCTCTTACTATAATTCTCAAAAAATATTCATAATATTAATAAAATTTATTTTTATAAAAATAATATTTATATTAGTAAGTAAGATTTTAGATGAATAATTACTTTGGAAAGTTTAGATTAGCAAAAAAAAATGAGTTTTACTTTTTTTCTAAAAATGCATTTGATTATGATGTTTTATGGGAAAGCGTTAACATAGACTTTTCGCTATGGTAACATTTTGCAAAAACATCGTGATAGAGTTAATATTTTCCTCAATATTTTTAAAGGTGTTGCGATATATCATGACAATTTTGAAAAATTGTCATGATAAAGTAATTGTCTGTCATGAAATTTTTTTGAAAAGAGCTACGATAGATTAACCGCCTATCATGACATTTTTTCAAATGTCGCAATGAGCTACGTCAACTATCGCAATCACGATGATTTCGTGACGTTATACACGTTTATAACGTCACATAAACTATCGCGACGCTTTGAAATTATAATTAAAGACGTACAAAAACTATCGCTTGCTCTCAAGAAATGGCTTTAAAGACATACAAAAACTATCGCTTGCTCTCAAGAAATGGCTTTGTTGTGATAGCAATATCCAAAGGATTGGAATTTGGCTCGCGTCAAATGGCTCATGCTAAGTTGCACAACATTGAGTCATCTATTTTCTACAAGCTCCTTAGCCACTTCTATATGGAATCACTGAAACACTTCTTCTACCCAATCAACATCACACACCATTCAGCCATTCAACATAAATGTCATACTTTGTTAAATCATGATAGGTGTCTTGGTAAAAAAACCTTAAAAGCAATTTATAACGACGTTTATCTGCTGCATTTGGGGAATCTAGCGAGAAATATGTAATGGAGTTTTTTAGGGCTCTTTCTGTACAACCCCGTATCCGGCGAGTGGGGCCGGCAGGAGCTAATGACCAAGTCACGGGGAGAGGGACATGAGACAGGCGAGTACGGCTAGCTGGGCCCGTACTCGCCAAAGGCAGGGAGAAGGCAGCGAGTTCCGGGCGAGTTGGGCGGGTCGGCTCGCACTCGCCCCAGGGGAGCTCGGTAAGCGGCAGGCGAGCAGGGCCAGCCGGGCCCGTGCTAGGCGAGTAGAGTTCTCAGGGACTACTCGTCCAGTCTTCCGTGATGTGTTTTTACCATTTTGCCTCAGCTGGCCTGCCCATAGCCAGTTAGAACAGCGGAGTTGCGCTGTTGGCAGACCCAGTTGGGTTGCACATAGCTGTTTGGAACAGCGGAGGTTGACTATTTGCAGGTTGTTTTCAGAAATCTATAAGTAGGACTCAAGGGGTACCTCAGAATTCATGCTTACTTGTCTCACAGTCTTCTAGCGCTTTCTGAGATTGCCTTAGCTCGGCTCTTGGCTAGGGAGGGGAAGCACTCTAAGATCTTCCGGGTGTGTGGTGCGACCTCCGCGCCGAGCCCTTCGCCAGTCACCTTTTCTTTTCCTTTGTCATTTTGCTTGCAAAAGAGAAGTAGGTGTGCGATCACCCCCCAAAGGTGAACTCCACAAGAGACTGAATTTTCGGTTTCAACACTTTCCACCACATTAACGAAATCATTTTTAATATTACCTCTGACATTAACACATGTATCATGAAAGTTAAGTCGCTTGCTTGCCTGAGTAATGTTGATTGGTCCTTCATTCAAGCTTCAAAGCCTCCTGGTTATACCTCTTGCCTCATTTTAGGACAATTCATTAGATACTTAAGCTTGATGGTCATCTTTTCCTTCATTTTGATACCTCAAAAAAGATTTGCATTTCCTAAATATTCTCTTAGACTTACACCTTATGTGCAACTCGTTAAAGATGCAATCACTATGTTGGAATACATATGTTAATTTGTGGTAGACTTGTTCATAACCTCGTCTCACATTATAATCACATCATGCATCGCATTCTTTTTGCAGGGGTGGTGCATCATGGCAATGGATTTGCGGGTATACTTTTTAGACTTAAGGGTGTGCTTAAATGTACACTTTTACCTTTTCTGGTGGGCCATCAGACTAGGTTTTCTTTTCTAGTTGTAAGTCAAATGTGGAAAGGGTAGGTTGCGAGGCTTGGTAAATTGCGAGAATTTTATTTTGGGTAGCTTTCTTTCTTTTTGGTAGACTGATCGATTGCCGACCCTCTGTTGTGTGTTGTATCTTTTTATATATGCAATAAAAATTAACCTTTAATAAAAAAAAGTAATTATAAGGATGACAATAATTGTAGAATCCATGAAATTATACAACAACAACAACACTAATAAAGCCATTATCTCACTATAGTAGGGTCGGCTATATGGATCCTTTGTCGCCATTATACTCTATCTTTTGTCATAATCTCACTAATGTGTAAGTACATCATGTCTTTTCTTATAGATTCATTCAATTCCAAGTCTTTATTGGACTACCTGTCCCACGTTTAACATGCCTAGTGACTAGACTCTCACAACGCCTAACATGTGCCTCTAATGGTCTCCTTTGTACATGTCCAAACCATCTTAGTCGAGCTTCTCACATCTTCTCTGCAATTGGTGTTACTCATGTCTTATCCATGATACATTCATTCCTAATTTTATCTAGTGATCTCATGTGTCCACACATCCACTTAAGCATTCTCATCTCCGCAACTCCTACATTTTGCTCATGTACACAATTCACTGCCCAACACTCAGAACCATAGAGCATCGCTGGTCTAATTGCAGTATGGTAAAACTTGCCCTTAAATTTTAATGGTACTTTACGATCACATGTGATCCCTGACGCGCCTCTCCACTTCAACCAACCCACTTGGATTCTTTGTGTCACATCTTTATCAATATATACCTCCGTCTTTTTGAAGTATCCATCCAAGATATTTAAAACACTCACTAAGGGGAATATCTTGATCACCCAACTTAATAACGAAGTCATCCGTCCTTCTTGCATTGCTAAATTTAAGTCTCATATACTCTGTCTTTGCCCTGCTCAATCTAAAACCCTTCTTTTCTAAAGTGCCTCGCAAGATTCAAGTTTAATTTGTGTTTACACCCTCGCGCATCTCATCGAATGAAATGATATCATCCTCAAACAATAAACATCAAGGTATTGTCTGTTGGGTATGTCCGTTGAGCTCATCTAAGATAAGGGTAAAGAGATAGGGGATTAAAGCTGAACCTTGACGCAAGCCAACAGTGATAGGATCCATGAAATTTTACCCGAGAAAATTTAATGTTGGCACATTAACTTATCATGTGAAATGAGAAAGCTCAATTCAATATTTCACCACAATTTTTTAACCCTTTAATTTGCGTTAAAAAAAGTGTGTATTATATATATTAGGCAAATTAATCTAACCACAAACACATTAAATAAAAAATGCCAATTAATGATCAAGCTAGGAAAATCATAGCTAAACCATCATTAAGGCTCCGTTTGAGAGGACTTATGTTCACCGATCAAGCGGTCACAACCGCATGAATCGGACCATAATTAAGACCCGATTCATGCGGTTGTGACCGCTTGACCGGTGAAAATAAGGCTCTGTTTGGGGGGACTTATTTTTACCGGTCAAGCGGTTACGATCGCATGAACCCGACCTTAATTAGAGTCCGATTCATATAGTCGTAACCCCTTGACCAGTAAAAATAAGTCCCCCCAAACGGAGCCTAAGTCCTCCCAAACGGAGCCTAAATCATTAATGCAATACCTGAATATTGATCAAACTTTAGGTTCAGAAAGAGATGTGCAATGACGTACTACTTTAATTTATGGCTAGTTGGTTTTCAAAACTTCTCAGTCCTATCCGGGGATTCGACCGTTCGGGACCGGTTACGTTCCCCCACAAAACCAACCCGGGCCAACCCACAAAGATGTATGCCAAAAAATTAGGGCTGTAAGCCGGAACCAACCGAACCTTCAAACCGAACCGAACCAAACCAAACCGCACGGTTCGGTTTGGTTTTAGTAGCCCACAGTTTGGTTACGGTTTCATTTTGTGAAAAACCATGTGGTTCGGTTCGGTTCACGGTTCGGAATGTCAAACCGAACCGAGTCGAACCGAACCATATTAGCTCTAATACAATTCAATTAAAGATATTTATTTCATAAGCTCAAGTTATTAAAAATAAACGATATATAAATTATTAAGACTAAATGTTATTACTTATGAGCTATGACTGAGCGGCAAGCGAGATAGGGGTTGATTGTTCTTTCATATCCCTTTATTAACTTTATACAAAATTTTATAGCATCCTTTAGTCTTGCAGTTACCCAAAATCACTCAATTATTTTCAGAACTTTATAAAAATCAACATTTCAAGTTACTTAAAAAATCAAATACTCTTCAATTTATGTTGTTTTAAATTGATCTTTCAATTGAAAGACGAACACCTTGATCGATTTTCCTTTATAAGTATAACAATAATTAATGAGCAAACTTCTGTTCTTTTAAGTATTAAACCACTCAAACCGAACCAAACCAAACCAAACGGTTCGGTTCGGTTCCAATGGTGTTCGCGGTTTGGTTCGGTTTCGGATTTTTGGAACCACACGCGGGTGGTTCGGTTAGCGGTTTTGATAGAAAACTGAACCAAACCAAACCGTTACAGCCCTACAAAAAATTCTATTGTTCGCACGCCCAAGATCGATGTCCACCCGGGCCAACGCAAATTGGAATCTATGATGCCCTAAACCCAAAAAAAACCTTGATCCTGGATCCGGACCCAAAAATTTCGCAGCTGGTGGAGTGGGTGCTATTGGAGGTTGTTAGTATATATATTATATATAAAGGCATTATCCAGCTAGCTAGCCTGCAGATCCTAATCCAGATAAACAAAATGTGAAATTTTAGTACAACTAGCTAATAGTCTAGTACTTGCTACCAAACAATAATCAACATGAATATATATATATATATATATATATATATATATATATATATATATATATATATATATATATATATATATATATATATATATATATATATATATATATATATATAAGAAACATATATATATAAGAAACATATATATATAAGAAACATAAGAAATGAAGACATTGGAGTCAGAGCCAAGCAGCAGGAATTAATTAAGTAATGTAAAACCAGTTAGGCAGTAGTCATCTCAAGTCAATGCGCGCCATTTTCAACCTTCTGATCAAAGGTATCATTGAACCACTCACTCTCCCAGCTGCTACTTGTCACATACGAAAATGTCCAAACCTTAATACTACTCCCTCAACGGGTCCGGGGGTGGTGCAGTGCAGCTAAAGTGCAGTGCATTATTGGACGGTTGCGCTGACATCTTGCGCGAGTTCAACTTTGCGCCGCAATTTGTGCATGCTTTGAGATGAGTGCGCTGAGATGTGCACGCATCTCAGTGCAACCGTCGGATCACACTTTACCGTACAGTGCATTCGCTGCACCGCACCACCCCCCCGACTCGCCCTCAACTCGATCTCCTCTACCACACCACATGCCATTGAAATAACACATACTAACAAGGCTCAAAAATCAAAGCTAGCTAGCTATGCCACAAAGTAATTTGTCATCTTCCTATGCATTGTTAATGGACAAACTAGCTAGCTAGCTAGCTAGCTAGTAGCTCAAGATCTCACCACTACATTACTCATATAAACAGGCCTACCTAGCTAGAGCTAAAGGCATAATCTAGTAGTGTTGTTCACTTCTTCCTCTTCTTCTACCTCAGAATTACTTCTCAGCCTCTTCTCTTTGGATGGCGCCCGTGCAACGGTTAAGGATAAGTTGAGATCCGGCTCATCATCGTCTTCTTCGCACGATCTCACGACTATTTCAGGCGATAATGTCGGCCTTCTCGTCATCATTTCCTTAAAAAGCATGGAACTTGAGTAGTTTTCGTGGCTTTGGGCTGCTGCTTCAATGTTGTTGTGGCTGCTGCTGGTATAATATTGTGAGTCCCAAATATTACTTATTGGAGGAACATTGTTATATGGTGCTCCTGATTTCTTGCAATTATTCCATGAACTTGCATTTGATCTATATATATATATAAGAATATCATAAATAACTAATTTGAAAACATAATTAATTAAAAAAGATTAATTCTTTGGATACCTCATTTGCATATTTCCCCCATCCACTCCTTTGTTCATCTGATTACATCCTACAACTATATATATATAAAGTTTGAATATTTAGGGGTTTTATTTTGAATAAATTGATATAGTGGTCTGTAAAATAAAATGTGCATATAATTATTACCTTGCCCTGATTCATCAATCTTCTTGCTTCTGAACATCTGATGATGAAATTAAATGAGAAAGCATATAGAAAAATAAGAATATATAATAATAAAAAGATCGATATAATTAATTATCATGCAAATAAATTAAATATATATAGGGCTAATAACCACTTGCAAATGGCTTTTGACATGCGCGATGCTCAGCTCCCTAACGTTCATAAGCTGGAGAACAAGCTTTGGTGTTGCTCCTGCCGCATAAACCAAATTAAAATACTATCAGAAATTAATTAACTCTGAAAATTAATTAATAATTAAGGGAAAGCTATATAAAGAGGAGAATTGATCATCAGAAAAATACGATCTTGGCCGCCGAGGCGCTGGACGGCGCGAACGAAGCACGTGTGTAGATCTTTGGTCCACCGAAGCCTTGGCGTTTTGGATCTGTTGTACGGTCTCACGGAACCGCCGGCGGCGCTCGCCTTGGCCGGCCGATCGCCTTCCTCCACCGTACTTGTGCTCGAGCTCCCGCCGGCCTTATGGCTTCCATCATGATCCATTCCTCCATCGTCTTCCTCGGAGGAGGAGGAATTAGGGTTTGGTGATTCTTCTGAACAAGAACTGCCCATAATTAATTAACAAAGCTAGCTTCTTTCTTCTTCTAGCTTCTTCCTCTCTCTCTCTCTCTCTCTCTGTCAATGGAGAATTAACAACCGTTTTGGAAGGAAGCGGGGGAGAAAGGGTGAATAAGGACTCTTCTTCTGAAAACCCTAGCTAGCTTACTTAGGATTAAATTATTCATTTGTTTATATATATATATATAAATGGTTCATGTAGTGTTGTTATGAAGTCATGATGACGCATGAATTGTAAAGCATTGTGACATCACTTTCCAAAATCACGCAATTAGGGGAGGAGTAAGCACTGCACCCTGGACCGCTTATACACCCAGAACAGGCGGTATGGGACTAAACCATCCCTTTTAACGAGTCGCGACATACGCTCGGACATCACCGTCCATTCCAGGTGACGCACTCAACATGAATGCAATGATATGATGCATGAAGAGCATGTGATCATGGAGAGCAGATATACGTGAGTTGTCTGTGACAGTGACCTAAACCTACATTATAGAAAAGATAACTGCAGCGAGAATCACGGAAGTTCGCCGGAATAAAAAAAAAAGGAGCAATTTTGCCGCCGGACATGCCTAGCTATTTCTGATCTATTGACTTTTTTAAGTTAATTAATGGCATCAGTATTCAGTAGCCTTACTGTAGTTATAATTACTTGGTGTTATGACAGCTTAATTATAATTAATCTTCATCATTGGGTGAAAATCAAAATAATTCCAAGAAAATTTAATTAAAAAGAGAAGAGGGAAGGAGAGGGGGAATAGGGGGGCTATAGTGCACCGTGCATTGCGTCATCCAATGACTGTAAGTGCATCAACACTCCCGTCGAGATGCGTGCGCAAAATGGATGTGATCGCAACCGTTGGATATGCTACACTGCACGGTGCAGTACAACACACCCCCTGCTTCCAAGAGAGGGAGATGATTTTTGTATTTAATCACATTAGGGGAAAAGGGCTATCTATTTAATTACATAACAATAAAATAACATAAAACGGCCCGACCCTATTAATTGTTTAGTTCAACTTTAGGTGGTCTTGCGCCCGTGATTTGTATGATGAGGCTTATTTTCAACGCCAAAAACTATGGCTTTTTTTAGCACTGCGATGGCAGTCATAAACTTTATTGTTATGTTTGTGAACGCCCAACATCCACTTTATATATGTTTAAAATTATTTTTGGTGGTGATATATTATAACCGTTGTCATACCAAACATACATTTCATGACTGTGCCAAACGGAGAAATAATTTTTGGGAATACTACTCGCTCTCAGGAGAAGGAATACACAACCCGTACGCAATTATTATTTCAAACGGAGACTGTGTGATGGTATAAACATGTGCTTGTATTTTTTATTTCAATGAATGATTGTGTGTGATTGGTTGTGTCTTTTCCGTTTGTTAGGTATGTAATAAGGGAATGTTTTTTTAACCTATATATGAAACTTTGTGTCCGAAAACATGCAAGAGGCGTGCATTGGAAATAATATTTGATATGGTTCATTTATGTTAATTATGTGTGTTATTAGGTTGTTGTTAATGTCAGACCCGCCCAGTTTAAGTGATATAATTAATCGGGTTGATTATGCTTCTTATTGTATTGGCAAAATCTAAAAGTTTACAGGAACACTCAATCAACCAAGTCAATGAATCAGTACTAGATAGAAAAACAAAAGTCACAATTGTATTATCAATCTTCTTTACAATTCGAGACATACATTGTGAAACATGATTTCGCAATGCACCCGATGGAGATCACCAAAAGAACAGAAAAAAATGGCGGACAGAGCACTGTAACCGCCTAACCGCCCTGATAATCGCAAAGCTGCGCAAACTGTTGCTTATTGACTGTTGAGGAAAACAACCATGTTCTCACTTCCTGGTTGCCTGGCCGCAAGGTCGTCTGGCAGCAGAAGTCGCTGCGAACAGCCTGAACTAAAACTGAACTATCAACTGTCTGCAACTCTTGGTCGCCTAACCGCCAAGGTCGCCTAACCGATGAGAAGAGCGAACTGCTTATTCGAACTGCTAGTCAACCCGCCAAAAGCGAACTGATTTATCCAAGTTGGGAAAACTGTTAAGGAAGAAGACCGCGTAGTCGCCAACCCACGACCTGTTGCTAACCATCGCTGATTGCTACCAGCTATCCGCACTGCCTCCTCTCACTTCAATCAGAACCAATTTCCTTGCTGTCAAGTGCTAGCCGAACATTTTGCAAAAACACCAATAAACTGGTCACTTCTCCTTGTTGCACGGTTAGAAAAATATAACCGCCGAGTTTAACCCAAGTTACAGTTCTTATAGTTCTCGTTATTTATGATGAGGTGATCAGCACCCTTATTTATAGGCGGGCAAGTAGATACCGTCACCGCCCATGGATATAGAGTAACCGCCAGTGACGTGGAAGCTAGCAACACCAATCTACCCAACATCACCAATTTGCATAGCTATGCGGACATCACCAATTTGCATAGCTATGCGGACATCAACCTCAATCCGCGTGGACTTGAGCAGCCATGCGGGTAGAAATCTAACCGCACCAACGACGGTTTGTCGGTCTCCCAATCCATGTCGCGCAGTCTGCGGTTAGCTAAAACTAACCGTCCGGTTAACATCCCAAGGAGCTTGTTGTGGCCGACTATAAGAGAAGAATGGCCAAAGAGCAAGCTAGTTTGCTAGAGCCTAGTTGCGCTACCCGCGCAGCCTCTGCGGTCTATGTGGTATGCATACCTCAATCCGCCCACTTCCACTTCAACTTTTTCAACACCCCCCCCCCTTGAAGTGGGAAGTGGAAATCAGCTCAGGCAGTCGTCGTAACCATACAAACGGTCCCTTCGATAGTGACTTTGTGAAGATGTCTACGACATTATCCCGGCTCTACACATATTCCACCATCAAAGATCCCTCCAACACCTTCTCCCAAACAAAGTGCTACTCAATCTCGATGTGCTTTGTCAACTGGATTTTTAACCAGCTTGTTAGTGTACTCTCTTTGTCATTGTGTAGCAGATTAGTATCTCGCACCTCCTCATGAATGCCTTCCACTAACCTCCGAATCCAGATGGCCTCCTGAGTTGCCGAGGTCAGCTCCTTGTATTTCGCTTTAATATCCGAGACAGACATAGAGTCCTATTTCTTGTTGCACCATGAAATAGTCATTGATCTGCACATGAAGACGTAACCAGACATCGATTTTCGATCGTAGGTATCTCCCACCATAATCAGCATATATACAACTGCATGTGTTGGTTGAAGCTCATGTCCCTCTCATAAAAGAGACTCGTATCTTAGGTGAAACTCACGTATTTCAAGATACTCTTTCTCCTATCAGAAAAGGCTTCCGCTGCTCTTGCATATACCGACTTACTCGACCTACATCATAAGTAATATCCGGCCTTATAATCATCAGATATATTAGGATCCCAACTAGAGCTCAGAAGACCAAGGGATCTAAAAGAACCCTTCCATCATCACTTTGAAGCTTCAGACCAACTTCTATTGGAGTAGAGCTGCTCTTTCCCTCCCGCATACTGAATCATTTCACGATTCACTCCGCATAAACTTTTTAGGAAACGAGTACACTACTCTTTTACCTTTCCACTTCGAGACCAAGGAAATGGTGGATCTTCCCAAGATCCTTTATCTTGAACTGGATAGCTAGCTCTTCCCTGAGCCCAGCTACCTCCTCTTCTGAGTTTCCCGTGATGATCATATCGTCAACATACAAAAGCATCAAGACTTGAAGCTCCCTTCTCTTCTTTACGAACAGGCTTGAATCAGAATCAGAAACAAAGTAACCACATAACTGGAGGTATTCTGCTTTCTTCTCGTACCACACCTAAGACACCTGCTTCAAACTATAGAGGGCCTTCTTGAGTTTACAGACATGTCCTAGATGATCTTCGGACACATAACCAAGTGGCTGAATCATGGAGATATCCTTGTATATCTCCCCATAAAGAAATGCATTTTTTATGTCGAACTGCCAAATCTTTCAACATTGACAAGCCGTTAAGGCAATCACCACCTGTACTAAAATCATTTTAGCCACCGAACTGAACGTCTTATCATAGTCTTCTCCGTACGACTGAGAGAAACCCCGAGCTACAAGGCGGGCCTTGTACCGCTCAATACTATTATGCAACCCCGTATTTGTTGAGTGGTCCAGACAATCCCGAGGCCCGTGGCGAGAGGTGAGTTCCCAGCTACACTAGGCATCCACTACCCACCTGTTGAAAGGCCTTCGGCAAGTGGAGTAGGCGAGCGGGCACCATTGGAAGCGAGGGGAGAGTGCCTAGTTCTACCAAGCGCTTGCCACCTTGGTAGGAAGCAAGTGTTGAGTGAGCAACACATCCCACACTTGTCGCTTGTGCGAGTAGGCCAGGTCAGCCTGACTCACCTGTCAAGAGGAGTGATCCGCATTTTCTTGTAATCCCATTTTGCCCTACTAATAGCCCCTCTAAACTACAAAGTTTAGATGTTGGCAGATCACTTTGAGTTGCATTTAGTAGAACCAAACATCAGAGTTTTGTTTTTGGCAGACCATTCCCAGAAAACTTCAAACAGACCCCCAAGGGCACCTTTAGAGAGGACTTCTTTCATCCTCTCTCTTTAGACTGGCTCTGGTCAGCAAGAGCTCTAGCTCTCTATTCATTGTGGTTTCCGGGTGGATAGGTTGAGAGCTCTAGCTACATGTTCACTATGGTTTTCGGCTGAACAGGTGGAGTGCTCTTAAATGTCCTCCAAGGTGCTCAACTCAGCATTGACATGGGAGAAGAAGCTCTCTTAAACCTTCCGAGTGTGTGGCGAGACCTCCACGCTATAGCTCGGGACCTGTTTTCAGTTTTCGATCAGTTGAGAGTGAGGTCCCTTACTCTAAGAATCTAGCCTAGTGCTCTAGCTCGGGAGAAATAAGTGCAGGTTATCACCCCCGGTCTGAACTCTCTTTGAACCGTTGTTTTCGGGTTCGACATTATGGTGCGGAGAGCATGGACTGTGGCTTGCGTAGGAAATTCTAGGTAAGTTCCATGGCTAAAAGCAAGGGGTAAGGATGTGAGATTGAACTAGGCGACGACAATTGGAAGACGATTCATCGTTTCTTCTCCATGCAACCCCATTTCAATTTCCCCCGGCACCTCCCCCCCCCCCCTACGGCCGCCTCCCGCGGCCGACCCTGGCGGCCGCACCCCGCAACCACAAGGTCGGGGCCTCACCTCCCCCCCCCCTCAGGGTCGATGTCGTAAGGGGAGGCCGTGCCCCGTGGCAGGCCCTTACAATCGCCCCTCGTGGCCGCGAGCCTGCGGCCTAGTGGGGCAGTCAGCGCTAGGGCCGACCACCCTCCTTGCTTATTGCTGTCTAGCATCCTGCCGGACGCGGATCCTCCTCCTTATCTGGCGGACGCCCACCACAAAGATGGTCGCTCGTCGAAGGGGCCCTCTCTGCCGTCCGATCATGTCGACACAATTGTCGTCGTACGTTTTGTGGGTAACCACCCACATAACCACCATGGTTAGTGGAGAAAATATTTAATAAATAAATTATGGTGTACGTATATAAAATATATTAATCAATATTCACCGAAAACTATATTAAATATGGTCTGCACTCAATAATTTAGATGGTTACGGTATACGGATAGACGCATAAATACCGTAATCACCACCTTGAGCCTATAAAAAGGCCTCCCGACTCCTTTCATTTCTAACTTTTTCTCCTCTAAGCTTTCTTCTTCCTCAGGCTGAAGCTCTGTCAAAATCCTTCTACGAGCCACCGTCTCCTATTGAGCCACCCAAAAATTTGTCCAAGTTCACAATGCCCCGAGGAAGAATTGAAGACGCTTCGTCGACCACTTCAAGAAGCCTCTTACATTTGCGGCATCCAGCAAATCCCACCAACGCACCGTAATCAACCTCACAACATAATTGAATAGCCCGATCGCATCCAAGAAGGTCCGCCACCGCCAGTGAATAGTGAAAGCAGAGCTTCGTGTAAGGTGGTTTGTCGTCCACCAAGCGCGTCTGTATACTCTCTTATCTTCAAGTTATAACTTGGAGCGGTCTGCCGCCCTTGATTTCACCAACAATTTGTACTGCTGCTTGATAGTGAAGCTTGACCAGCACCGAACCGGTCACATGATTTTTATCCGTTGAGAGATTTTTTCCACGTTAAAATCGTCTTGTGCAATTCCTTATTTATTCTGTGACGGTTTGCGCACTCGATAGCTCCACGGGCTAAGACGGTCTAATTTATTACGATCTATCAGGAGCATTGAATTACCCGCAACATGCCTAATTTCGAGTGCGAATAGCCAAAACTAAATTGTGATAACAATGGCCTATAATAATAACACATGATTAAATTAAGAAATCATGAGCAGGGATGAGCGTACGCAATAATGAAGTTGATGATGCTTACATGCGATTAAATTAAATACTTACCAATAATTGGTGGATATTTTAAAGTAAAATAAAACGATTAAATTTTTAATTAAATTTTAATTGATGCAGGCGGTTGCTTTAAATATGCCCGCGAGGGCTGTCAATATATATATAATTATCAAAGGTAGGCGGGGAGACGAAAACCTTGGCATTAGTAAATCGAAACCACGGTCCACATTACTTTTCATGGTCAACTCATACCCTCAAATAATTATATTATAATTTTACAAAACATTTTAAATCATTCATATGTTTTTTTTTTTTGCAAAAAAAAAAAGCCCCTCCGTTTTTTAAAACTTCTTTATTTTCATTACACAGTCAAGATCCTCATTTTGATTCTGTTTGGTGTGATGGGGATGACGGAAGAAGTAGTGATGAAATAATTAGCTGTTCTGAAAAGTGATGACAGAATTTGTAAAATTATTTGAAAGAACAGTATTTGCAGTGATGTTTAACTTAGAGAAATCAAATTTATGTCAGTTGATCTAGAAAAAAATCAATTTGTGCATTGCGGGATAAGCTCGGCATGGATCTACAAATTTCGGCGGCGAAGGAT
The DNA here is from genome assembly GCA_039513925.1 of Platanthera zijinensis. Lineage (NCBI taxonomy): Eukaryota > Viridiplantae > Streptophyta > Magnoliopsida > Asparagales > Orchidaceae > Platanthera > Platanthera zijinensis. The sequence continues at coordinate 167,620,952 of CM077095.1, forward strand.
GAAGCTCGACACAAAATTGGAGATATGATGGCGGAGAGATGTGAGAAAATTTCTGAGAGGTGTAGGGAAAGAGGGAAGTAGATCTGGGAAAACGAAAGAGAAAGTGAGATGGAGGAGGGGGCTCGGCTTGGAGGAGGGCAGTTTCGGCCCAGAAAGAGGTGGCCGGAGCTTGGAGAAGGGCGGATTTGGAGATAAGGAGTTTTGTCCATGACTTCTTGATGCAGATGGCTATTGTTTGGGGAAGAAGAACTAGGAGGAGAGGGAGAGATGGGAGGGCCATGGTTTTAGGAAGAAGAATGTTAGGTTTATGTATTTTTATGTATTTATTATTGTATTTAGGTGTTAGGTAACATGTTCTAAGGTGTTAGGTGGTGTTAGGTAACATGTTCTAAGGTGTTAGGTAACATGTTCTCCCCTTTCTCTTCTCCTATATGTATGACCCCAAGGGTCACTTCTCATACACACTTAAATGAATAGCTCAAGTTTATTCTAACATGGTATTAGAGCGAGGTTAGGTTTATGAAAAAAAATTTTCTGCGATCCCCTTCTGCTCGCACCTTCTCCAGCGCCTCTTTGTTCGTTCAGCTCCTGCAACCTCCACCGGCTCCAGCGACCTCGTGCCCTCCACGCGAGCTCCTCTCCAGCCTTGCTCCGCCGGATTGAGTCACGTCGACCGCCCTCATGGCTGCCCCGGTTATTTCACCCCCTCTGAAGGCCACCTCCTTTCCACTCGCCGCCGCCAGCAACTGGCCTGACTAGGCCCTCACTGTTGAGGCCGCCCTCTGCTCCCGTGATCTGTGGGATCACATCACCGGTGGCCCTCCTGCTTCCGCAAGCTCTCTCATCGCCACCTCTACCGCTGCAGCTGGTTCTGGCGGCTCCCCCGCCCCCACCACCGCTTTGGATGACACCGCTCTTTGGCGGCGTCACGATCAGGCCATCCGTGCTTATCTTTTGGAGTCTGTAGTGCGTCCCCTCCTCACGCCCATCGGTTGTCTACCTTCTGCTCGCGCCATGTGGGAGTATCTTCGGGATCGCTTTGTTTCCCGGGGCGGAGCCCGGCGACACCGCCTCATCTGCGCGCCAGGAAGGAGGCTCCATTCAGGACTTCGTTACCCTCATGAGTGCCTTCTGGCATGAATTGGACTCCATGGTTCCTCTTCCCTGCGGCTGTGTGCGCTCCTTGGAATTTCAGCGCCACCTTTCCGAGGGCCACCTCCATCAGTTCCTTGCTTCTCTCCGTCCCGAGTTTGCCCTCCTTGCTGCACAGCTCCTTCATCGGCTCCCTCTTCCGAGCTTGGATGACGCCTTGATTGCTTTGCTTGATGAAGAAACCCTCCTCCGTCCTCCTCTGATCCTCACCCCTGCTCCCGGGCCCGACGTTGTTCTCGCGGTTCCTCCGCGTCTTGGTCCTGTTATCTGTCGCTACTGCAAGAAGGTGGGCCATGTCAAGATAGTCTGCCCCACTCGCCCCCCCCACCCCCCGCGCCCTGACGTGCACCGCCTTACTGATGGTCGTCGTGATGACCTTGGGTGGGTTCGTGGTCGTGGTCCCCCTCCTCCCACCGCAGCTGATGCTGCTTTGGATCGTATGCAACGCTTGGAGGACCTACTCCTACAGTCTCCACTGTTCTACCCTGCCGCTTATGCTGGCTCTTCCATAGAACACGGTCTCTCGGTTGCTTCTGGTACTTCCTTTATTTGGGTTCCACCAACTGCGCCTTGGTATTTCGACTCTAGGGCCTCCTGCCACCTCACCTCCGACTCCCGCCACCTCACAAACTGTACCTCTGCCCCCTCTCACCTCGCGGTCACCACTACTGATTGGGGTTCTCTCTCCATCCTGCATTCTGGCTCTATTACCCCGACCTCTGCCCCCCATGGTTGCCTTACCCTCTCCGACGTCCACCATGCTCCCCGCCTTCGCATGAACCTTCTCTCTATTAGTTCTCTTTGTGATCTTGGACTCATCGTTCTCTTTTCTTCCTCTGCTTGTGTTGTGCAGGATTCACGGACGGCTAAAAAGATTGGACAGGTCCGTAGAACTGGCGGCTTATATCAGCTGGAGTATCTTCATGTCCCCTCCTCCTTGTCTTCTTCGCCCTTTGCTCTTTCTGTTACATCTGATGCCGAGTTGTGGCACAAACGCTTAGGTCATTTATCTCCCGACCGACTCCAAGGAATTATCCGCTCCGGAGTTTTGGGTCGTGCCTCCTCTTCCCCCCTCTCTGCTTGTACCGATTGTTGTTTGGCAAAACATGTTACCTTATCATTCTCTCACAGTGCTTCCCAAACGACTGCTCCGTTTGATTTAGTGCATTTTGACATCTGGGGTCCAGCCCCCATTGCCTCTCATTCTGGATATTTTTATTATGTTAGTTTTATTGATGATTTCTCTCGCTGTGTTTGGGTTTATCTCCTTCGGTAACGTTCTGAAATTCTCACGGTCTACCGCACGTTCATCGTCATGCTTCACACTCAGTTCGGGCGTCGGATTAAAATTTTCCGTTCCAACTACGCTCAGGAATTCCTCTCCTCCACCATACGCGATATCACCCAATCACATGACAATCTCCATCAACAGTCCTGCCCGCACACCCACGAACAAAATGGGGTTGCCGAACGGAAACATCGTCATATCATCGATACTACTCGTGCTCTTCTTCTCTCTTCCTCTGCTCCAACTTCCTTCTGGGCTGAAGTAGTCCTCACTGCGGTACACCTCATCAACATCACTGCTTCCTCGGTCCTCTCCGGGGTTACCCCGTACGAATGCTTGTACTCGCGTCCACCCATCTACACATCCCTCCATACGTTTGGGTGTACCTTCTTTGTACTTCTTCCAGCCTCTGAACGCACCAAACTCTCTGCTCGCTCAGCTCGTTGCGTTCACCTTGGTCTCAGTCCCCATCATAAAGGTTATCGGTGCTACGACCCGGTCACCCGTCGCATCTGCATCTCTCGCCACGTCTCCTTCCTCGAACATGAGATGTTCTTCTCCTCCACCACGTCCTCCCCTCCCTTGCTGACCTACATTACCCCCCCCCCCTCTCTCCCTTCCTCTGTTTCCTCCTATTCCCACTCGTCCCCGGACCCCCTATGTTCCCTCGAGACTCCCTGCTCACCCTCCAGTACTCCCTCCTACTCCTCCTGCTCCTGTTCCCTCCGCTCCTCCTCCTTCTGCAGCTCCCCCTCCCGCTCCTGCTCCAGCTGATGCAGCACCATCCGACGCTCCGCCCTTCTCTCCGTCGGTGGATCCTGCTCCTCCTCACCGCAACCCTGCTCGTCCTCGTCACCCGCCAGCTCGCTACGATCACATCCCTGCCAGGTCTCCACCATCTGCTCTCACCAGCACTTCCTCCTATTCTCCTGCTTTTCAGGCCTTCCTCACCGCTCTCCACTCTCATCGGGAGCCCCAGTCATACCGAGAGGCGGTTGTACATCCCGAATGGCAACATGCCATGTCAGTTGAACTTCAGGCTTTCCAGCGGACTCATACCTGGGACCTCGTCCCCTGCCCTCCTGGCATCACTCCTATCAGTTGCAAATGGATCTTCAAAATCAAGACTCGCCCGGACGGATCCATTGAGCGCCACAAAGCCCGCCTCGTTGCCCGTGATTTCTCGCAGGAGCATGGGATCGACTACGATGAGACATTTGCACCGGTGGCTCGGATGACTACCGTGCGTACCTTACTCGCTGTGGCTGCTGCTCGGGGATGGCCACTCCATCAGATGGATGTCACCAATGCCTTTCTTCATGGTGATCTTACCGAAGTTGTCTACATGGCTCCTCCCCCGGGTCTCTATGTGCCCTCCGGCCACGTCTGTCACCTCCGTCGGGCCCTCTATGGTCTCAAACAGGCTCCTCGTGCCTGGTTTGAGCGCTTCCGCACTGCTGTTCTCAAGGCCGGCTTCATCGAATGCCAGACGGATCATGCTCTGTTCACTCGCACCTCCAGTCAGGGTTGCGCCATTCTTCTCCTATACGTCGATGATATGATTATCACCGGCGATGACCATGCCACCATCGCTTCTCTTCAGCAGCATCTCCGCCGTCAGTTCGAGATGAAGGATATGGGTCCCCTTCGCTACTTTCTTGGTTTGGAGATTTCCCGTTCCAAACGTGGGATTCTTGTCTCTCGGCAGAAGTACATCGCTGACATCCTTTCTGTTGCCGATATCTCTGAATCCAGATCGGTTGACACGCTCATCGAGCTCAATCTGAAGCTCCTCCCGACTGATGGCGATCCGCTTCCGGATGTCTCTCGCTATCGTCGTCTTGTCGGGATGCTGGTCTATCTCACTATGAAACAACCCGACATTGCCTATGCTGTCAGCTTTATCAGCCAATTTGTTCAGGCTCCTCGCTCCGTTCACTATACCGCTGTCCTCCGGATTCTTCGCTATCTCCGCACCTCTGTCAGCCGCTCCCTGTTTCTCTCTGCCACTTCTCCCCTCACCATCCGAGCCTACTCAGATGCTGATTGGGCGGGGGATTCTGCCACTCGACGGTCTACTACTGGCTTTTGTATCTTCCTCGATGACTCTCTCATCTCTTGGCGCAGTAAAAAACAGGACTCAGTTGCGCGCTCCAGTACGGAGGCCGAGTATCGTGCAATGGCCTCTACCACTGCTGAGATCGTTTGGCTTCGCCGCCTACTTTGTGACTTTGGTGTGCAGATATCTGGCTCCACTCCATTATTTTGTGACAATCACAGTGCCATACAAATTGCTTCCAATCCAGTGTTCCATGAACGGACAAAACACATTGAGATTGATTGTCATTTCACTCGCCAGGAGTTCCTCGCCAACACTATTTCTCTACCGTTCGTTACCTCTGAAGAACAAGTTGCAGACTTTCTCACCAAATCTCTCACTTCTGCCAGATTTCGATATCTTATCAGCAAACTCTCGGTTCATGATCCACCATGAGTTTGAAGGGAGGTGTTAGATTTATGTATTTTTATGTATTTATTATTATATTTAGGTGTTAGGTAATATGTTCTAAGGTGTTAGGTAACATGTTTTAAGGTGTTAAGTAACATGTTCTCCTCTTTCTCTTCTCTTATATGTATGACCACAATGGTCACTTCTCATACACACTTAAATGAATAGCTCAAGCTTATTCTAACAAAGAACAAAGTGGAGAGGGAGAGAGGAGAGCGATGGTTTGAGGAAGGAGACGTGATCTGGAATAAGGAGGTCTTGTTCCGTGAATTGCAGCCCGCGATTAAATCGTTGGAATTTTCCGATTTTGGGCAAGGCGGTGTGAATCGCTCGATCGGAAAAGAAAATCTGGCACGCTGGGAAGAAAATTGGCGGCATTCAACTCCAAAAAAGTCAAGCCAAACAAAGCCTTAATGTTACTCTAGTGCAATCAGCCTATTTTCTCGAAATCTCTATGCCAAAAAAAAGCATCTAATGTTACACAAGTCATCATAGGGTCATTTTCGGCCGCGGCGGGGGCTTTTCAGGTGCAACTTTTTCAAGGGCATTTCAAGCATGATTGGAGGGTGTTTCAGGCATAACTTTTTTGGGACATTTCAGGCACAACTTTTACCCGGGGGCATTTTGGACCGTCAAGTTCCATATTGAACTTCTTTATTTTTTAAAAAATTTGTAATTATTTTTCTTTATTTTGTTTATTTTTTTCTTATTTTTAGGAGTATAAAAATATCTTTTACTATTTTTTTATTTACATTTTTCTAGTTATTTATTTTTTTTTTTGAAAATATATTTGATTACTTTTTTTAAATTAGAAGAAAATTTTAAAAATATAAAAATAAAACTTAGCTCTCTGGCTGCCGGTCAACCCCCAACGTGTTCACTGTGGTCCGGCGGACTCGACGGTGGGCGCCAGGAGCAGCCGGTGGCAAGCTCAACCACGAGCAGTCGGGCAGAGTATAAGAGGTATCGGGAATTTGGCTTATTTGGATTCCTGAATTTCTTTTAGAACCTTAGTGTTCATGGGCCAAAGGCTAGATCCAACGGAAGAGATTAACCTGATGGCTTTTGATCGGACGGTTGTCGTGGATTTCATGGTGTTGAGCCCCATTATAATTAATCACTTTAATATTTTCTTTTTATAATAAATAGCTATATCATCAACCACCCAACCCTTGACAATCTGTCAATGGCCCTCTTCTCGCTATCGCTATTATTATTATTTTTCTTCATAATCATTAATTATTTAGTCTTTGAAGAATTTAGTGCTGCATTATATGGCAGCAGTAGAGACAACAAACATGCATAAAATCTTAAATATTTAATTTGCTGGAGATTAGTACTAGTCGTACAGCATTATATTCGTAATAATATACATTCATGCACCCGATTATATATTCTTATTGTTATCTAGAGACTAGAATATATATACTCAATGAGTATGTAAATAGACTACAAATACATGAGAAATTTATGTAGATAACATTATTTTCTCAATCACATTCTTCTCTCAAACTTTCACTGTACTCGTGTCTGGATCGAGTCGTCTGACCTAACTTTTGTTCGGATGCCAAAGACTCAGCAAAAATTGCGAACTTAGCCGTTCACTAGTCGATCCTCATTTCTTTCTTTAGATATGTATAGAAAATTAAAAAAATCAAATTGAAAGAAGACATACAATCTACTACTAAAGAAGTTGCAACCCCCCATGTTGAGTGTGTCACGGGGAATGGAGGGTGATGTCTGAGCGTGTGTCGCGACTTGTTAAAAGAGATGTTTTAGTCCCGCACTGTCTAGCGTGCTCCTTGGTCTGGGTGTATAAGCGGGGTGATCACTCCTCCCCTAACCGGGTGATTTTGGGGAATGACGCCAAAATGCTCTCCCCCCCCCCCTAACGGAAAATTTTTTGATACGTCAAACGTATCGGATTGCTGTGCGTCATTTAAATAGGTCCAATGGAACCGGGCCCACCTGCATTTCGCTTCCAAAGCAAAATTTCGCTTTTCCCTCCCTTCCGGCTATTCCCGCTAACCTTCCAGCTCCTCGACGCAAGCCTCTTGGCCTGAAAACCCAGCCGGAAGCATCGTCGACTTCTCAACCTGGACCCTCCTTCACCTTCCAGGACCTTGACGCAGTTCCTACCCGGCCACGAATCGGGCGAGCTCAAACCTGTAAACCCGAGCTCTTCAGATAATCATGTTTTCAAGTCCTGATATTTCTGAACCCGAGCTCACGCAAGTGGAGGAGCATTTAATTTTTGAAGAGCTCCCGCAACCTGAGGAGCAAGTAATTTCTGAAGAGCTCCCGCAGCAGGTAATTTCTTTAGTTTTTTTGTGTGTAATCTGAGTGTCTTCCGATCGGATTTACTGGATAATATGCAATGTTGTAGCTACGTCCGACCGGATATAGTCAGTTTTTTTTTTTGTAACCTGAGTGCCTTCCGGTCGGATTTAATAGAGAATATGCAACGTTGTAGCTACGTCCGACCGGATATAGTCAATTCTTCCCTGGATTTCAAGCAGATAGAAAACCGTATATTCATGTATTATTTTCTGATTTTTTTCTTTAGGCAAGCTCCGATCGTGTTTTCCCAACAGTACATTCAGAGGTAGATGCATACAAGTTGTATTGCGAGTATGCTCATCATGCTGGTTTTAGCGTTCGTAAACAACATATTTGGTGTTGGACACATACTCGAATTATAAAGATTAGAGAGTACTCATGTTCCAAAGCTGGTTTGAAGCGATCCATTCAAACCGTGCTAGGTGCTGAAGGTTCAAAAAAATATCACAAACTAGATACTCGTCCTGGATGTAAAGCATGCATACAGTTCACCGCAGATGTAGAGGGAAAGAATTGGAAAGTAACCAAATTTGTAGAAGAGCACAATCATCCTTTGGTTTTGGAAAAGGATATTCATTTGTTGCGGTCTAACAGGAAAGTATCTGATGATCAGGGAAGTCTTTTGAAGAATTTGACTGGAGTAGGCATAAGGACGTCTGATGCGTACAGGTTTATTTCTGGGGAGGTGGGTGGTTTTGAAAACGTTGGTTTTTCAAAAAGTGATGTGTGCAACTATGTTCAGCAAGAAAGATATGCTCTTATAGAAGCCGGCGACTCGAATAGCTTGTTGAAATTATTCAAGGAAAGACAAATGGAAGATAGTTTGTTTTCTTTTGATGTCCAAACCGATGAGTTCAGCAGGCTTACAAGTTTTTTTTGGATGGACGGTCATAGTAAAATTGACTACGCCAGTTTTGGCGATGTGATTATTTTTGATACCACCTATCACCTCAACAAATATAACTTAGCTTGTGCTCCTTTCATCGCGGTGAATCATCATTGGCAAAATGTGTTAATTGGTGGGGCCTTTATAGCCGCAGAAACAATTGAATCTTTTTGCTGGGTATTTGAGACGTTCCTGAGATTTGTTGGCAGGAAGAAACCAACCACCATATTCACAGATCAAGATCAAGCCATGGCGGTTGCGATTGCTAGAGTTTTCAGTAGTAGTCGTCACCGGCTTTGTCAGTGGCATATTTCCAAAAAAGCCCAGTCTAAGGTGCTAACCTTCAACCATGACAAGAGTGTACGATCCTTGTTTTACCATTGCATGAGCAAATGTGATACAGATGGTGAGTTCGATGCTCATTGGAACACAATGATTTTAAAGGGACATTTGGAGAACAACAAGTGGCTGGAGGATCTACACAAAATTAGAAGTAAGTGGTCCACAGCCTTTAATAAGGATATCTTAGACCTGGGCATATTATCCACCCAAAGAAGTGAGTTTGCAAACAACGGTTTACATGGATGTTCAAAAGCCACCAGTTCGTTAGTTGATTGATTTAATGGGATGGAAAAACTAATTTCATCTTGGCGACGATCGGAACAAGAAGAGGACTTCAGATGCAAGGAATGTAGCATTACTCTAAAATTTAAAAACTGTTTGCATGTCAAACAAGCTTCTAAAATGTACATAAGAAAGATGTTCTCCATCTTTGAAAAAATATATATTGAAGGTGCAATCAGTGTGAGCATCATAACAGAGATCCAAAACACTGATAATGAGGTTATATTTGTCACTAGGCATTGTGATGGGATAGAACATGATAAAAAGTGGATTGTCAAACTTGATCCAATAACATTCGATGCAGAGTGTTCTTGCAAGGGATTTGAAACAAAGGGGATGCTATGTCAACATATCCTGAAGGTGTACATTTCGAAAAATTTGAAGCATATTAACCCTAAGTACATGATCAAAAGGTTCACTCGCACGGCCAAACATGATTTGTACTTTTCAAAAACACCATGCACAAATGTGTTGGATTCAAATGTAGTGTTTAGAAGTCATCTAATGCGTTTCACATACGAGTTGGCAAGAAATGTTGAGAATTGTAACGCTGCGAAGGAGCATATAATAAAGGTTATGACTGAGTTGGGACGGATGATGGGAGAAATGGTTGAGAGGGATGGAACGTTGAGAAAAGGTTCGGTTGCTGATGATAAGGAAGAAGAAGGGCATGTAAGGAATCCGGCGGCTGTTCGACCAAAAGGATTATCAAACGCAAGGTTGAAGAGTCATTTTGAGAAGCCTGCCAAACGACCAAGTAAGTTATCTTCCTAATTTGTCGACATTTACTATTATAGATCACATTATAATAATATCTATTTCTAACTAATGTTTATGTTTTCTAATTTTTGTGGTTGGGGCATACTCTTCGACATTTAAAATGGCAGGGGATGCTTTGGAGGGGGTGGGATCAGAAGGAGGATCACAGGTAGGTGGCGTGAATGGAATGTGATCCTTTGGTTGCGAGAGTGAATTTATTAGTCCGACGATAGATTCAAATTTTTCTTCGCAAAAGGAGCGTAACTCCCTAATCTCTTTCTTGACATTACTAATTTCACGGGAGATGAACCTCTTCATTTCATTTTCTGTCTTCCACTCCATTTCTTCTTTAACTTTCTTCTCTTTTTTTGGTTCATCCTTCTCTCTACTCCTCTTTCTTTTTTTCCTCTTAGGTGTCTCAAATGAGGACTCCACCTCATCATGTCCTACAAGGTTTTACTCCTCCACGGAAATATTCAAAAAACTTGTAGAAATCTACAATTAAAAAGAAATATCAGAAAAAGAATTAAATAACAGTAGATAATAAGTGTGCATACAAATCTTATAGCTACTGTGTACAAATCTACAAGTCTATATTAAATAGAGCTAACCTCCTTCTTCGGCCACAACCTCGATGATAATTGTGCACAAAACTTATAGCTGAAGCTGGCCTTTGCAGACCAGCGACATATCTGGGGTCTCGCTAATGCATCTTCAGGGACCTGTAGGTTAGTGTGCTCAAACAGCCAAACCTACATGAAAAAGTTTAAGTTAGTTTAAATTTATTTAAAAATGAACATGAAATTTAAAACAAAAAAATTACTTACCACCAAAATAATAGAACAACCTTCAAGATAGCCTAAGCTTGAAGGTTCTTCCCTTTTGCAGCTCAATTTATGTAGTGGGGTAAGCTGTGCATTGAGAAATCCATGGATAGCCTTTGCCCAATTATATCTACTGAAGTCCTCCAATCCACCAATTTGTTGAAGACATTCAGGAATTCTTAGAGACTTCAGTGTTGGGATTATGGAACACTTCCGGTCCTCTTGTTTCTCACACCGGGTTAGCCCACGTGAGCTTAGAGGAATCGAAGTGTGATCCTCCATTTCGACATCTCCAAGACCGGCCACATCTCTAGGAAAATTTTTCCTGCGATAGTCGAACTGGGTTCGACTATCGTCGAACCCTGTTTGACGTCAAACGTCGAACCCTGCTCGACGTTAGTCGTGACGAACACAGCTCGGCATTTGGCCGAGCTCGACGTTCGACTATGCTCTACGATCGTCGATCAATCGTCGAACCCTGCCCGACGTTCGACTATGCTCGACGATCGTCGATCGATCGTCGAACCCTGCTCGACGTTTGTCGTGACGATTACTGCTCGATGATTGGCCGAGCTCGACGTTCGGCCAAGCCCGACGATCGTCGACCGTCGCTCGACGATGCGGCCGAGTTCAACGATCTGTTTTGCGGAAGTCTATTTAAGGCGGATTCCGCCTCTTTTTTAGGTTAAGACTTTTACGGTACGATTAAGGCGACATTGCGGCGGCGTCTTCTTTTGGAGACGGAGTACGAGGTTCTCGTTGGCGTCGATCCAGAAGGGCTTTTCTCTTCAGTTTCTTGTTCAGAAGTGTGAGTTAAGGTAGGATCGGTTTAGATCCTTGACACCTTTTGTAATTTGTAACTTTTCTGGTGAATACAAGAACGAGAGAAGAAGGGGAGAGAGGATGTAACCCGGTTTTGGGTGAACCTCTGTAATCGCTGTGTTTTGTGTTTGCTCTGTTCTGTTTCGTTGTGGTTTGTTATTCGTTTCGGATTTCTGCTTCTCGGCACGCCCGGTTTCTTACATTTGGTATCAGAGGGAGGTTCTCTCGATTCTCGGATATGAGTTCAGGAGGAGTGCGGATCGAGATAGAGAAATTTGATGGCAGTCGATTTGATCTGTGGAAGATGAAGATGGAGGATCTGTTGGTTGATCGTGATTTGTGGGATGCAATAGTGGATACTCCTCCAACAGAGAAGTCTGATGCGGAGGCTTTTGCAACCTGGACAAAGGCCGATCGGAAAGCTAAAGGTCTGATCTGGCTGTTTCTCACAGATTCAATTTTAATAAATGTCATGGAGGAAACTTCCAGCCAAGGCCTATGGCGGAAGTTGGAAACCCTATATCAGAGCAAGTCCCTTGTGAACAAGCTGTTATTGAGGAAGAAGTGGTACAATCTGAAGATGCAGGAGGGTGGTTCCTTCTCGGAACACCTGACAAATTTCAACACGGTTGTGGGTCAGTTGATCTCTATTGGTGAGAAGATCTCGGATGAAGACAGGGCGATCACACTACTTTGTTCATTGCCGGATTCTTGGGACAACGTTATTGTTGCCATTGGGGGTAATGGAGACAGGGCACTCACTTGTGAGTCGGTGTGTGCTACTCTTCTTTCTGAGGAGACCAGGAGAGCAGGTTCTGAGAAGACCAACAAGGGTGCATTGAGTGTATCCAGATCTCGCCCTCAATGGAGGGACACAAAGCAAGGTGGATCTCGAGATAAATCTCGGGGTAGATCCAAGAGCAGAGAAAGAGAGAAAGAAAAGAAGCCCATCAAATGCTGGAAGTGTAATCAGGTTGGGCATGTGAAATCTCAATGCCCCAACAAGCCCATTCAGAAGGATGGAGGGTCAACTTCGGGTGCCAAGAAGGAGGCTGACGGTGGTGACATGTACATCGCAGCTGCTTGTGTTGCTCATCAGGATGCGGATGTGTGGTATGTTGATACTGGAGCCTCTTACCACATGACCCCTCACAGGCACTGGTTTTGTGAGTATGAGGAGTTTGCGGGTGGTGATGTCATGCTTGGGGATGATACTGCAGTGCAGATCATTGGTCGTGGCAAGGTGAGACTGAAGATGGCCAACAGGACTACGAAGACCCTCCCGGGGGTGATGCACATTCCTGGGATGAGCAGGAATCTGATCTCGGTGGGATCTATGGCTGATGCGGGAGTTTGCTTCAGCTGTGACATGCACTCATGCAGGATGACCAGAGGGGCGATGGTGATCGCCAAAGGTGTTAGGCATGGAACACTGTACAAGCTACTTGCTGATACAGTGGGGCCTAGTGGGGCCTTCATCTCTGAAGGCCAAGAGGAGGACCAGGAGGAGCTGTCCAGGCTGTGGAACCAGCGGCTTGGACACATCAGTGAGAAGGGGATGTCGGCTGTGGCATCTTGCCAGATGGTGGAGGGTGTGCCCATGTGCACCTCGAGCTTTGGATTCTGCGAGCATTGCCTACTCGGCAAGCAGAACCGGGTTAGCTTTCAGGGGGCAGGGACTAGGGCCACTGGCCCTCTTGATTTGATCCATTCTGATGTATTCAGACCTACTCCAGTTCCATCCCTTGGTGGAGCTAGGTATTATGTATCTTTCATTGATGATTATTCCAGGTTTTCTTGGCTTTACTTTCTCAGGTCCAAGGCGGAGGTTCTAGACAGGTTCAAGGAGTTTAAGAACCTGGTGGAGAACCAGTTAGAGAGAAATGTGAAGGTTCTCCGTTCTGACAACGGAGGGGAGTATTGCTCGGACGCTTTCGAGCAGTACTGTACTGAGCAGGGGATTGCACGGCAGAAGACCACGCCGTATACTCCAGAGCAGAATGGAGTGTCGGAAAGGCTCAATCGGACATTGATGGAGAAAGCCAGGTGCATGCTCAGTTGGGCTGGTTTGGGGAAGGAGTTCTGGGCTGAAGCGGCAGCTACTGCTAATTATTTGAAGAACAGGTCCCCCACATCTGCAGTGAAGGGGTGTACCCCCTTTGAGGCCATATTCAAGAAGAAGCCAAATTTGGCTTATGCTCGTGTGTTTGGGTGTGATGCTTACGTGCACATTCCAAAGGAGAAAAGAGGGAAGCTGGATATGAAATCCGAGAGATGCATCTTTGTGGGCTACAAAGAGGGCATCAAGGGATACAAGCTTTGGAACCCGGTGACGAGGACGGTGACGTGTAGCAAGGATGTGGTCTTTCATGAAGCCCGTCCTCAAGTCACTACACAAGCGGACAAAGGGAAAGTTGCAGAGAGGTTGGTAGTGGAAGGGAGCATGGAGGAGGCCCCTCTGGAGGATGCTCGGGTAACTACTACAGCTGGTTCAGATTTTGACTCTGAATCTGATGTTTTGGAGGAAGTGAACTTTAGTGATGAGTCAGAAGAGGAAGTTGTCGATGTTCCCCTTCTGAGACGCTCAACAAGGGAGAGGAGGGCACCACTCCGGTACTCCCTTAGTGCTGTTGGAGCACAATATTGTCTGAACATGCTTGGAGAAGATCCCATTTCAGCCAAGGATGCAAGGTCGAGGACTGATGCAAATCAGTGGGAGCTTGCTATGGAGGATGAGATGGTTTCCCAAAGGAAGAATCAGACTTGGAGTCTGTGCAAGCTTCCAAAGGGAAGGAAGGCCATTGGGAATAGATGAGTTTTCAAGCAGAAGGTTAAGGCAGATGGCACTGTAGAGAAGTACAAGGCAAGGTTGGTTGCCAAGGGGTTCTCGTAGGTTGAAGGTGTGGACTACGACGAGATTTTCTCGCCGGTAGCCAAGCTCACTTCTATCAGGATGGTTCTCTCCATTGCAGCTGTGCATGATTTGGAGATTGAGCAAATGGACGTGAAGACGGCATTCCTTCACGGGAATTTGGAGGAGGAGATCTATATGCGGCAACCTGAAGGATTCGAGGCCAAGGGCAAGGAGGATCAGGTGTGCAGGTTGAAGAAGTCCCTCTATGGACTGAAGCAGTCTCCGAGGATGTGGTACCAGAAGTTCGACACCTACATGCTGGAATCAGGTTTTGAAAGGTCGAACTCGGACCACTGTATTTATATCCAAAGGAAGGGAGAGCACTACACTTTCTTGACACTCTATGTAGATGACATGCTGCTCATAGGAAATAGTGTTAAGATGATCCAACAAGTGAAGAAGCTGCTCTCGGCCAAGTTTGAAATGAAGGATTTGGGCCCAGCAAGTGTGATCTTGGGGATGCAGATTACCAGAGACCGAAGCAAAAAGAAGCTGTGGTTGGGGCAGCAAAGGTATGTCGAAGAGGTGTTGAAGAAGTTCAACATGGCTGACTGTAAACCTGTTGGTTCCCCTGTGCCGGTTGGGGAGAAATTATCTGCGGAGATGTGTCCCAAGACACATGAGGAGATGGAAGACATGGTGAAGGTTCCATATGCAAGTGCAGTGGGGAGCCTCATGTACGCCATGGTTTGTACTCGGCCTGACATAGCACAAGCAGTGGGAGTGTTGAGCCGGTACATGGCAAAACCAGGGAAGGAGCACTGGAATGCTGTGAAGCGGGTGTTCAGGTATCTTCGCGGCACTTCAAACTATTCTATATGTTATGAAGGTGCTGAAGCTGGAAGAGTTCTGGACGTGGTCGGGCACGTGGACTCTGACTGGGGAGGTGATCTGGATAGCAGGAGGTCCACCAGTGGGTATGTTTTTACATTATTTGGTGGTGCTGTTAGTTGGATGAGTCGGCGGCAAGGAGTGGTGGCACTCTCGTCAACGGAAGCGGAATACATGACTCTTACTCATGCCAGTAAGGAGGCCATATGGCTGAGGAGGTTGTGCGGGGAGCTCGGTTTTGAGCAAGGTCCTGTGAAGCTGTGGTGTGACAGCCAAGGGGCTATTCAATTAGCCAAGAATCCGGCTTTCCATGCTAGGACAAAGCACATAGACATCCAATTTCACTTTATAAGGGAAAAGGTAGACAAGCAGGTGGTTCAACTGGAGAAGGTTGATACCAAGGAGAACAGTTCTGACTTTCTTACCAAGGCTGTGCCTGTTGCTAAGTTTGAATGGTGTGCAACAGCAGTGGGGTTGAAGAGGAAGATTGGAGGAGCTGCTCTCATCTGCGGAAGTTTTCCATCAAGTGAGAGAATGTTGGGATTATGGAACACTTCCGGTCCTCTTGTTTCTCACACCGGGTTAGCCCACGTGAGCTTAGAGGAATCGAAGTGTGATCCTCCATTTCGACATCTCCAAGACCGGCCACATCTCTAGGAAAAATTTTCCTGCGATAGTCGAACCCTGCTCGACGATAGTCGAACCCTGCTCGACGATCGTCGAACCCTGCTCGACGATCGTCGAACCCTGCTCGACGATCGTCGAACCCTGCTCGACGATCGTCGAACCCTGCTCGACGATCGTCGAACCCTGCTCGACGATCGTCGAACCCTGCTCGACGATCGTCGAACCCTGCTCGACGATCGTCGAACCCTGCTCGACGATCGTCGAACCCTGCTCGACGATCGTCGAACCCTGCTCGACGATCGTCGAACCCTGCTCGACGATCGTCGAACCCTGCTCGACGATCGTCGAACCCTGCTCGACGATCGTCGAACCCTGCTCGACGATCGTCGAACCCTGCTCGACGATCGTCGAACCCTGCTCGACGATCGTCGAACCCTGTTCGACGTCAAACGTCGAACCCTGCTCGACGTTAGTCGTGACGAACACAGCTCGGCGTTTGGCCGAGCTCGACGTTCGACTATGCTCGACGATCGTCGATCGATCGTCGATCGATCGTCGAACCCTGCCCGACGTTCGACTATGCTCGACGATCGTCGATCGATCGTCGAACCCTGCTCGACGTTTGTCGTGACGATTACTGCTCGATGATTGGCCGAGCTCGACGTTCGGCCAAGCCCGACGATCGTCGACCGTCGCTCGACGATGCGGCCGAGTTCAACGATCTGTTTTGCGGAAGTCTATTTAAGGCGGATTCCGCCTCTTTTTTAGGTTAAGACTTTTACGGTACGATTAAGGCGACATTGCGGCGGCGTCTTCTTTTGGAGACTGAGTACGAGGTTCTCGTTGGCGTCGATCCAGAAGGGCTTTTCTCTTCAGTTTCTTGTTCAGAAGTGTGAGTTAAGGTAGGATCGGTTTAGATCCTTGACACCTTTTGTAATCTGTAACTTTTCTGGTGAATACAAGAAGGGGAGAAGAAGGGGAGAGAGGACGTAACCCGGTTTTGGGTGAACCTCTGTAATCGCTGTGTTTTGTGTTTGCTCTGTTCTGTTTCGTTGTGGTTTGTTATTCGTTTCGGATTTCTGCTTCTCGGCACGCCCGGTTTCTTACATTCAGCGGGAAAAAAAATTTAGCTACAACATATTTAACAAGGGCATCCACTCTTCTCTCCTCCACTTCTTCAGAATTTGCTTCATTAGCTAGTTGGTTCAACTTAGCGACTATGTCGCTTTGTTTCATCTCAGAGAATGGGGTTCTATGAAAATGGAAGTCGTCTCCCCTATTGGGTAGCCCTAAAATGAGCGCTACTTCATTGACAGTAAATTTAATGTAATATTGACCAAGAATAAATGCTGCCTTATCAGGCCTATAGAGTCTCAAGAGCCTATACAGGATTGGGATGTTTTGAGGAACATCTGGCATTGAGAATAATTGTAGCATGCCAACTTCCCTTAGCAGGTCTAAAGAGTGCTCTGAAAGCACTTGTAGAAGGGGCTCTGCATATTTCTTGAAGGTCGAAATAGCACACCTAGTGTTCAAATACGTATCAGTCATCTGTTCCAGTAAGAAAATAAATAAGAGCAAGGAAAAAAATAAGGAAAACCCTAAAATTTTGATTTACCCATTCAGAAGCCTAAAGTACAGAATATCCGGTCGGATAGCAGTTATCTGAACCCTAAAAAACAGCTCTCTGGTCGGATAGCAGTTATATAAACCTAAAAAAACAGTTGAATATCTAATGTCCAATGAAAATAGTCCGGCAGGATGATTCCTATTTACAACCTTAAAAGTAAAGGATATCCGATCGGATATAAAAATCACGAACACAAAAAAATTTGTTGCAGCTTCTCCGACAGTATAATGTTTATGTAAACAAATAGCAAAGGAGAAAAATTTGAAGAAACATAAACCTCACACTCCAGAATACTCATCGTCGTTAGGAAGAAGGATGATTGCAGTCGTCGTTTAGGAAGAAGGGGAGAATGCCGAAATGTGATCGCCCTGTACGCCGAGTTCACCGAGTTTCGGGAGCGTTGCGATGTTCGCCGCTGGGATTATCTGGGGGTTTTCCTGGAGCGTTACGATCGTCGTCGGGGGTTTAGGTCGGGGAGTCGTCAGGGTGAGGGAAAGTTAGAGCAAAATTTTGCTTTGGAAGCGAAATGCAGGTGGGCCCGGTTCCATTGGACCTATTTAAATGACGCACAACAATCCGGTACGTTTGACGTATCAAAAAAATTTTCCCCCGTAACACTGTTTTCTACCAATTTTCAAATCTCCCGATGGTGCAACACGAAATTTCGGCCTACAAAAATGTTTTGTATTTAATGTGGTGCGAATTAGTTGGGCTATTACAATGACTCAACATTAAAAATGCTCGAAATCCAACAAGATGTTAGTTCGATCAAGCTTTGATCAGCCCAAGCCACGAGCTAAAGCTGAACTCGGTTTTAATTAGTTCAAACAGATCTTGAATAATCTGATATGAAATGAAAGAAAATAAATAAACAATATGCTTATTTCATTCCTAAAATGATTTGATGTTCAATCGTACTTTACTCGATTTTTATTAATTTTATAATTTTCCTGGCCAAGTAGTTCTTAATTTTGAGCTGAAATGAGATCAAGTTGGATTGATTTTGAGCCAAATAATTTAATTTGGAATGAATTTTGGACGGAGCGTTACAAGGGAAGTGTTGGGATCGGCTCGACCCTCTTGGTAGATCGGGCTTACTGAACCGTCCTAGTCCGCTGAGCGGTCGATCGTGTCAACAGTCAAAGATTCACGGGGTGATGAGACGAAAACTTGATAGCGTGAAAAACCCGCAATCGGGGTGAAAAGTCACGTGGTCGGTACGGTGCCAGCCTAACTTCCACTATATGAGAGTTTATTAAAGAGCTTCTTGGGGGGAGAGCGAGGACGACAAGTCGCTCCTCATTACACTTGAGAGATTTGAGAAGGATGAACGCCGGGCGTCGTAGGACTCCGTGTTGCTCCGGTAACCTTCCTATGCTTGCTTCTTGCGGGGGTGGACGAAGCCTCGTCTTCTGAGTGAGCTTGACGAGCCGGCGGGGACGGTTCGACTCGTTCCGTCTTCCCTTTCTTGCTAGAGGCCGACGACTTGAGGGGTTGTCTGGGAGCGAGCGTTCGTTCCGCGGGTGGCTTCCCTCTTGGCTAACTTTGTCCTGCTTTCTCAGCCTCGGCGAAGTCTTGCGGGAGCGTCCTTGGGTGGTGATCTTGTAGGAAGGAAGAAGAAGAGAAGAGAGAGAAAGTAGAGTGAGAGTTAAAGGATTTCTAGTGAAATAAATTAAACTTGTAACATCTCATAGGATTTTTACGGGAGGTCTAGTAATTTTGCATAATCACTGCCGGACTAGCCAATAGGAGCGCTCAAAATTGAGCACGTGGATCGCTATTTTTATAAAATGGTGATACTATCTTGGGGCTGGAGGAAAGCCCACTCGCGACAACCGGAGACCCGGGGACAACGGCGAAGGAAGCGACCACTCCTCCCACGCCCAGCGGGCGGCCGGGAGGGGCGGACGGCCATGGTGAGTCTGACCGGAGACTGGCGGCCTCAGTCGGCCCCTCTGGGGGCCAGATGCGGCGAGGCCGGCCGGATTCAGGCGGCCTTGGTCGCCCCATGTAGAGGTCGACCGCGGTGAGGCCACCCGGGGACAGGCGGCCTCGGCAAGCCCTCGCTGGGACCGGCCGCGACGAAGCCACCCCAATCCGGGATGCCTTGACCGACCCCCGTGGGGGCCGACTGCGGTGAGGCCTTCCCGACCTGGGCAGCCTTGGCTGGCCCTCACGGGGGCCGGTCGCGGCAAGGCCGCCTGGGGACGGGCGGCCTTGGCCGGCCCCTACAGAGGGCCGGCCGCGGCGTAGCTGCCCAGGAACAAGCGGCATCGGCCGGCCTTTGCGGGGGCCGGCCGCGGCGAGGCCGCCCCGACCACAGGTATGGCGAGTGGGGAAAATGGGGGAAGGATCGAGCCGGGAGCGGGGAACATGCGCGCGCGAGGGGGGACCAGTCATAGTCGTGCGCGGGCGTGCAGGGCGTGCCCCCGTGATGTGCGCGTGTGTGCGCGGGAGGTCCTCTTGCGCGCAACACGCGCGCGCGCTCGCGGGCGGGCGCGCAGTGTGCCCCCGCGCGAAATGCGCGCGCAGGGGGTATGCCCCCACGCACAATGCGCGTGCGCACACGGAGTACCTAGCGCGCAGTGCTCGTAAGGCGCTCCCCCATGTGCATGTGTGTGTGTGGGGTGTCCCCCCTCGTGCAACATGCATGCGCAGGCGCGACGGGGGGGGGGGGGGGGGGGGGGGCACCCCCTGCGTGCTCCGCTTGCGTGTGGGTTGCACCCCTGTGCGCACAGTGCGAGCGCGTGTGGCGCTTCTTGCATGCAATGTGTGTGTGTGTTTGTGGAGGGCATCCCTGTGCGTGACGCGTGCGTGTGCATATGCGTTTGTGATTGTGCAAAGTTTTTTGGCGCCCCAGTCCCTCGGGTTCATGGCGTGTTGCGTATGTGGTCCTGCGCCTGGAGTCGCCCTTTGTTAGATTTTGACTCATCGTTTTGCAGCTTTTGATGCGCATTTTGCCAAGGTTCCGAGGCTTGTTTTTCAGGGCAGGCCGATGCGGATGCGCTCTACTCTTGTAGCGAAGCAAATTGCTTCTTGGAGGAGACACTACAACATCCCTTCCGATCTTGAAATCAGGATTCCCATGACGAGCAGTGGGTGCAGAATCCTCCAGTAGGTTGTCATCTCTAAGAGCCAATTTTTGGTTTCCACCGTGTGAAGAAATTACGGAGATCTTAAAGCATTGTTGGGTTCAGTCGTCGTAGTTTACTCTTTTAATGATGACGCGCATCATGGGTCTGATCGCCTTCTTCCACGAACATGGTTCAAGGTTCTCGCTGGAGCTTAAGTAATGGTGTGACGTTTGTGCCAATAGCGGTGGCCATATCGAGGTTCACAACAACAAGACATGATTGTTATTTGAGAGTCAGACGGACAAGCGTCATGAGAATACAGTGTATGGGTATGTCCGTAATTGTTGAGAGTGACCTGAGTTTTGGAGCTCTCTCCCAGACAGGCGTCGTCGGATGAAGGACCATGAGCGTGATTTTACACCGATGCTTGGATTTGAGGAACCCCATGTGTTGGAGAATCTTTTTTTCCAGTATATCTCTATTCGTGGAAGGAAAACGCATGTTGTTGTGTGGTCTTTCTGCTGATCCAGAGTATTCTATCGCTGCCCCACTGGGTCGTGATCGAAAAAGGAAGTTTGTGCTTGAAGGTCATGGTGACTCGTCGCCCTGCTAACTTGTTGAAAGGCATTTGGGAGCGGTCCCTTGCGGTTCCCGAGTGGATTGAACTCCGCTTGTTGATGATCATGATGTTGAAGTCTTGGGTTCTACTGCCCCCAGGTTCCGGTCCAGGAGGCACCTATTTTGGCCCAAGCGAAGGGGACGCATGTCTCTTCATCTTTGGCCGCAATGAACAACGTGGTGTGTTCATCTTTTTGTTCTGCTTTGTTCTTGTTGCTCTTGACTTACTTCGTTTTGCTCTCTTTTGTAGATTGGTGTGCAGACTCAGATTGCTCTTACCTGGAATGATTGTTATATTGGTTTGAAGGACGCATACCTCTTCCTTCAGGAAAAGCTTCTAAGTGCAGAGAGCCCCCTTCTTGACTTGGGGGGAGGCGTGAACTATCTCACTTCCAACAGGTCGAGTCATACTTGAAGGCTGAGGTGGCGCGGCTTCAAGAGGAGCTTTAGGCCAAGAAGTCTTTGGCGGAGAATGTGCTGGGGGACATTGCCCGACTAGAATCCAAGGTGGATCATCTTTTTTCAGAGGAGCATCTTTCCAAGCTAAAGGCAGCTGGGATGATAGAGTACAAGAACTTGATTGCCTTCAAACAGGACCGGTGTTTGCTATCTGAGGAGATCTGCGAGAAAGTCTGGACAAGGGAGGTGGAACCTGAGCTTTGCGATATTCGGGAGGTGGTGTTCCATCATGGGATGGTGAAGACCCTCTGGATGATATCTCACAAGCGTGAGTGCGACATCGCCAACCTTTGTTTTGAGGACCTCTCAGAGAACGAGTGTGTCGAGTTTGAAGAGGAGTACACTCCAGCATTATAGTTTTTTACTTTAATTGTTTTTGTCTGTATTTGTGATTGGACTTTTTTCCTTGTTTGGTTATTGCAGTCTAATGCGTATTGTTTTCCTTTTGACTGATTGTTCCTTGTGGTTTGAGATCTTTTTGTGAAGCTTGAAACGCTAACTTTACTGTTTCGGTTCAAGCAATGTTGAGGTATTTCCACGAGGTTGATCATTGGAGGACAAGACCCAACTAATTTTGAGTCTTACCACGACGAACACAGGTGGTTAGAGGCCGGGTTTTCTAGTCTGGAGGGATGTCGCTGAGTTTGGTGTGTGGTGAAGGGCGAACCTTCAAACCTGGGAGACTGCGAGGGGGGCAGGCCCTGGCAGTGTCGCAACCTGCTGCGGGAAAAGGGAAGACCTTTGATTGCTGGCAGTGGGAGGTCACAAGGTCGTGGTTCTGAGGAGATGGTGAAGGGACAACCTTCGAACCGCTGGAGAGCACGAGGGGGCAGGGCCTGGCGACGTGCAACCTAGTGCGGAGATAATTACAAACCTTTGATCGTCAGTAGTGGGAGGCCGCATGGACGTGGTCCCGAGGAGACGGTGAAGGGCAAACCTTTGAACCACTAGCGAGCGCAAAGGGGACAGACCCTGACGATACTGCAACCTACTGCGGAGAGAAGTGTAGACCTTTGATCGTCAGTAGTGGGAGGCCGCAGAGATGTGGTCCCGAGGAGATGGTGAAGGGCAGACCTTCGAACCGCTAGTGAGCTCGAGGGGGGCAGGCCCTAGCGATATCGTGGCCTACTACAGAGAGAAGGGCAGACATTCGATCTCGGTAGTGGGAGGCCGCATGGACGTGGTCCCAAGGAGACAATGAAGGGCAGACCTTCGAACCACTGGAGAGCACGAGGGGGGAAGGCTCTGGCGATGTCGCGATCTACTACAGAGAGAAGAGCAGACCTTCGATCGTCAGTAATGGGAGATCGCAGGGATGTAGTCCCAAGGAGATGGTGAAGGGAAGACCTTCGAACTATTGGCAAGAGCAAGGGGGGCATGCCCTGGCGATGTCACAACATATTGCAGAGAGAATGGTAGACCTTCAATCATCGGCACTGGGAGGCTGTAGGAATGTGGTCCTAAGGAGACGACGGGGGCAAACCTTAGTGTTTGTTTCGACTCCCTCCGCAGCAGCGACTTTTCCCTCTCCGCACCGCCGTTAAAATCAAACCTGCATTCCTTCCACATTCTCTCCCACAACAACAAACTCGTCTTCTCCGTTGAAATCCGAGAGCAGCTAAGGTTAGGGGTCGTAAAAAAAACTTGTGCTATTGTAAAAAAATATGAAAAATGAAAATAGGTCACTTAAAAAAAAGTGATTTTTTCATATAAATAATGAAGGGTACCCCTTTTATTTTATAATTTAAGATAAGCTGTGAATAGTGCATTCCCATCAAAATGGTGCCACGGATAGGGGAACCCCTCCGTTATAAGGAATGCTCATAGTAGAGGAAGAGGAAACCGTCCGTAAACGGGAGGAAATTTCCAGTGATAGCTGGAGGCACATGCTTATGGGCGGACGCACCCAACCACACCTCACACAACCTGAAAACGTGACGGGGTTGGTTGGGTGGTTGCCCAGAGCGGCCAACGCCCGACCTCCCTGGCGGGGGCAACCTCATGCCACACACGCCAGAGCGCGGCCCTTGCCTCACCTGCCTGGTCACACGCCTCCTAGCACGCGAACCCCGACGCACGACCCCGTATACACACCTTTTTGTCAGGCGCCCCATGCACGCCCCTACCGCTCTATTCTAGACATCCCACCATTGTCCCTAAAACATGCATATCCTAGTTGTAATGCCCTCGCGCTCATGGCACACTCAAAACTCCTCCATACTCTCGGCCTGCTCAGAATGCCTATGTGCTCACGTCGTGCTCACAATGCATCCACACTCACTGTGTGCTTACAACACTACCACATGTGCGAGCACGCGAAATTCCTTCCGGGCGCGCGTGACAATTTACCTTCTTTGTTTCTCATGGTCACATTTGAAGGGAGCTCTTATCAAAAGCTATAAATGGAGCTCAAAGCTCTCATTTGAATAAACCTTGCACTCAGGATAGTTTCTTCAAAAAATTTGCAGACTTCTCCTACAGTGTTAAAAGATTTGCTCAATGATCTCATTCAACTTTTGAAGATATCCCTCCGCTTTGAAGATGTCCTCGAAGATCTCAGTTCGACTTTTGAAGATCTCGTTCGAAGGAGACTCGAAGTTTTCATTTTTCGCGTTCTACTGAACTCTCTTAATAATGAGCATTGATCTGTCACTCTTGAGAATTCAACTATTTGTAATACTCAAAAAAGTTGTGCAATTTGATCGGCACTAACTCGGCCCCATAGTTTTTCATTCTTTTCTATTTTGGCGTAGAAAGTCTTCTTGTCAACCATTAGTCTTCTCAATGTTGAATTTGTTGACGTGAAAGTGGCGGTCTGATCGGGCAGACCGCGCGGTTAGCAGTTGGCGGACTACCAAGTTCGGCTAGTGTTTTGCGGTCTGTCTCAGCAAGTTTTCAGATCTGTAACCGGACGGTTAAGAATGTCTAACCACGGGTGTGGCGGACTCATCTGGAGTTCGCCGAGTCCGGCATGATTATGTGCTTGCGGACTCATCTGGAGTTCGCCGAGTCTGGCATGATTCTGTGCTTGCGGACTCATCTGGAGTTCGCCGAGTCTGGCATGATTCTGTGCTTGCGGACTCATCTGGAGTTCGCCGAGTCTCGCATGATTATGTGCTTGCGGACTCATCTGGAGTTCGCCGAGTCTCGCATGATTCTGTGCTTGCGGACTCATCTGGAGTTCGCCGAGTCTGACATGATTCTGTGCTTGCGGACTCATCTGGAGTTCGCCGAGTCTCGCATGATTCTATGCTTGCGGACTCATCTGGAGTTCGCCGAGTCTGGCATGATTCTGTGCTTGCGGACTCATCTGGAGTTCGCCGAGTCTGGCATGATTCTGTGCTTGCGGACTCATCTGGAGTTCGCCGAGTCTGCCATGATTCTGTGCTTGCGGACTCATCTGTAGTTCGCTGAGTCTGACATGATTCTATGCTTGCAGACTCATCTGGAGTTCGTCGAGACCAGCATGTTCTTGTTCTGAGAACCGCGGTGTCCGCTGTTTTAGCGGGTTGTCTGGCTAGCGTTGAGCTCACGGATTGCGGAGTCCGTTTGTGTTGAGTCTGTCTGTGTTATCGTGGATTGCGAAGTCTGTCTGGTGTTGTGCTCGCGGATTGTGGAGTTCGTCTGTTTTGAGTTTTCGTCAAATTCAGCCAGAGACCAATAAAGGTCTGGACTTGGTGACCGTAATGTGTCAAGTCCTGTTGTTTCTAGTTCGCCGAGTCCGCATGTTTTGTGCGGACTGGATGTGGAGTTAGCGGCGACTTGCAGATTGTCTTGCACGGTCTATCATTGGGTCCGCGCTCTTGTGCGATCTGGTGCGGCTAGCCGCATGCTGATGAGCGGTTACCCTATTGCATGGGCGGCGACTTCACTCCCTTCGCTTGCCTATAAATAGGGGTTCGGGCTCGTCATTTATAACGTGAACAGTAAGCTTTGAAGTTTGGGTTAAAATTCGCGGTCTGGTTTTTTTAACCACGCGACTTAGAGAAAGTAATCAGTTTTGTTGTATTGCAGATTGTGCGGCTTGCATTGGGCAACCAAGGACTTGGTTCTAACATCAGTCAGGGTTCAATGCAACTTAGCGAATAACAGTCATCGGATTGCAGCAGATCGCGATTTGTGGCTATGCGATTTTCTCTTTGGCAAAGTATTCTCAGTTCAATAAGACATTCTGCTTCTGCCGGTTTGATTATGTTCAGTTCGACAGCAGCTCTGTTCGTGGTTCTGGCAGCTAGGCGACTTGCAGAAGCAGACAAGTTTCTTCAGCATTCAATAACGAGGAGTCCGCACGATTAAGTTGCAGTTTGGCGAACTAGCGGCTTCAGCGAACAACTTTTGCGGATAAACGGTTTTGGCGGTTACTGTTATCAGTCTACTCGGTTTACTCTTGCATGTATGTTTTTGTTTCCATCGAGTGTATTGGTGAATCATATCTCACAATGTATACCTCGTGCTGTGAATAAGATTGATAGTACAAGTTTATATTTCCTTCTATTGTGCTGGTTTATGTGAGTTTGATATGGTTGAGTGTTCCTGCGACCTTTCCCACTTCTAAAAATTTTTTACACTCTGTGACTGTTTGTACGCTCAACCCAGTCTTGAGTTGAGACGATTCAATTCGACCGATTTATAAAAGCGTCGTTGAGCGAGCATCAACAAATAAAATATTTTATATTCTTAGATAAATAATTTTTTTGGAAATGCCAATCCAAAATGCAGATGATAACCTGAATTAAATGAGGTAAAATGACGAAGTGGAAAGACTAGGATACCCTTTCGCGGTTAGTCAAGTCTCCTAGAACAAACGATGGCTGGAGCCGAAAATCCAAATCTCACCGACGAAAGAATAGATTCCAAAGGAGGTGGCAGTGTTGTTGTTGAATGGCTCCTCACTTCCGACAGCTCTTCTTCATTTCTTCCTCCCCCTCAAAACCCTAATCCAACCTTGCCCAGAACTCCCCATCGTGAAAGAGAGCTTCGATCTGCCCAACAAGTACGGACTCTAATGGCCCTTCCACCCCCGTCCGGCGTCTGCTCCCTCCGCGCCCCATCCTACTCCTCCTCCCATCTCCTTCTACCCACCTTTTCCATATCCGTTCTCCAAAACCCTACCAAATTTAGAAACCCTAGCTTCAGTCGAGACTGCCGCCGCTCTGCTCCGTTTATTCGGACAAAGCCGCCGGCATCCGCCCGGCTCAGCCGGATACTGATGAACGAAACGGAAGAGGCTGTGGGGGAGAGCTTTCTCGAGGCAATCGAGGAGCTGGAGCGGATGGTGCGCGACCCTTGCGACGTCCTCGCGGAGATGACCGAGCGGCTCTCCGCGCGGGAGCTTCAGCTGGTTCTCGTCTACTTCGCCCAGGAGGGAAGGGACTCGTACTGTGCGCTCGACGTCTTCGAATGGCTGCGGAGGGAGAATCGCGTGGATGGGGAGATGATGGAGTTGATGGTGTCCATAGCCTGTGGGTGGATCGAACGGATTATTGGTGGAGATCATGAGGTAGATGATGTTCTGGGTCTCTTAAACGAGATGGATTGCGTTGGATTGGAGCCTGGGTTCAGCATGCTGGAGAAGGTGGTGTCCTTGTATTGGGAGAGGGGGAAGAAGGAGGAGGCCGTGGAGTTTGTGAAGGATGTCATGAGGAAGGGGGGAGTTGGGGCTTACAGTGTTAAGGATGGCGGGGGAAGTGAAAGAGGAGGGGTAGTTGGCTACCTTGCCTGGAAGATGATGGTGAGTCTTTTGGTTCTTTCACTTTTCCCTTTCCATTTTTGTTGATGTTTAATGTGGAAGATCATAATTTTGGTGTAATGTTATTCATTTATGCATATATCAGCATGTGTATATGATGCAAATGCATAGGGTGGAAATGATGTGTGAAAATAGCTTCATAGACATAGTAATCACATAGTTAATTACTCTAAAGGTTGATTTTTTTTTTTGCTACACTTGAAGTTCACTTTTGTGAAAACAGACAGTAAGTTATTGTAACGGGGTATGTAAGAGTATCTTGGTAATTGCATATGTTGTAAGGCTATAAATAGAGCCTAAGCGATTGTAATAACTAATAAGGAGGCTTGAATGATAATAAAGTTTAGTCTCTCTCTCCTAATTCATGCTCTTCGCTCTCCTTGCTTATTTCTCTCTCGTCCTGAATGTATTCTCCCTCCCTCTCTCTCGTCCTGAATGTATTCTCCCTCCCTCTCTCTCTCCTACCGGCCTCTTGGCTATTCCCCGTCGGAACACCATCGACACGTAACATAACTTCATTTCTACCGCCTGCTTTCCCTCCGACGATCACGTAACGACATTCGATCGTTACAAATGGTGCTCTTGTTGATGTTCTCGCTCCCGACTCACCGTTCGAAGGCCTAAACAAGATCAAGAAGTCCTCTCCGATCTCCATCAACAAATGTTCTCTGTTGTAGGACGACTCAGAACAGGGATCTTCTTCACTCAAGATCCGCCATCGACTCCGTTCATCTTCTTCCTCGTTGGAGCATTGATCGCCCTCTACAACTCAATTCAACAATCGTGTAGTTCTTGCGCCCAACAAGCATTCAAGAAGGACATCAATTTTTGGGGGGAACAAGAAGATTTATGCATCATTTCTGTCTGACCTGCACATGTCTTGTGAAATAAATCTTGTTCAGGCCGCTCCGCCAACCGCTCCTCCGACGCGAATTTCAGAGAAATTTTGATCGGAGAAATTTTGGAACACGAAAGCCGCACAGTAAGGACTCCGGCGAACTACCCGGAAACCTTCAGGAAAGCAGTCAAGAGACCGGCGTGAGAGCGCACCGTCGGAATAGCCATCCGGCGACTTCGCCCTCCATCTGTCACGTCATCAGTCTTCCAAAGAAGTAATACTTGATTTTCGACGTCCTGTTTTCCGTGCTAATCACGTCATCTGTCAGGGAAGAAGGAAGGCCTGTCTATACTATGAGCATAGAATCAGAGAAGAAAGAAGGATTGTCTTCCAAATAGAGTGTGAATCTACTCATCATCCTTGACTCCACTCCTCCGTAGAAGCGACTTCTCTTACTCCTTTAGTTTTGTGAAACGGTCGATTTAGTTTCTCCTGCATTTCTTGCCCGACGATCCTCAAATCTAGGAAAAAAGGGCGCATCAACAGGACCCTTCATCCCTTTCCTCTCCAATACTTGGAGAAAATAGCCGCAGTTCCTTCAGCTTATCTGTTACATTGCCGCCTTCAAAATTTACTGTTTTAAACAGCGCGCCACCTGATATTCATCGACCACCATCATCACCGGTTCTTCCTACACCACCGCCCGCTTGAGGCTGGAAGCAGCGCCATCTCTACAGGCAGCAACACCACCTCTACAGGAAGCAGCACCACCTCTACAGGAAGCAACATCATTTCTGAATCTGGAAGCAGCATCATTTTTGGATCTGGAAGCAACACCATTTCTGCATGACTAATACAATCTTTGTTTTGACTTGAAAGAGCAGGGAGTTAGCAGGATCTTCCTCGCTAACAGAAGGATAGACTTTTGGAGCTCTTGTGGTGTTGCATCTTTGGTAATGGATGAAATTAAGCATTCACGTGATCGTGTCATTCCTACTACACGTTATGGCCATGAATATCCAAATAATTGGATTGTACAAATGGAGCTTAATTTTCGAGATAAAGCTATCCCACCTGAACATCAATTGCTTGTGGCTTCCTTCACCTTAGATCGTCCCGCATTAGCATACTATCTTGAATTTGTGAAAATGTGTTCTTCTCAGACATGACTATCCTTTGTCAATTACCTAACAACACATGTTGGAAAGTCATTTGACACTAAATCGGAGGCCACCAATCAAGGGGATCTTGCCGGAACGCCTTCATCATCATATCAAGAACATTCTCAAGGGCCTTCCGCTGAACCCAATGACATACCAAGAAGTTCATCAAGGTTCAGTCTTTCAGTCGACAGAAGCACCAAAAAATCTTTTGACAGATGAAACTGTCCCGACTAATGGATTTTAAGGCAACAAAACATGCTCTGTAACTGGAACTATTCCAGACATGAATATGCTTTTAAAACACAAAACACGTTCATGCCATCAAAACAAGCTGCCAACTCGAATTATGAATTGCCTTTATTAATCATCAAACAGACTGGGAAGGAAAACATTGAGAATCTTATTTCTCTTGGAGGTATGAGGTTTCTCACTCACATGTTGGAATTTGGGAGTTTGGAAGAGAAATCACAGGCAGCAGAAGTTGTAGTTCAGTGCATTCAGGCTGATGAATGCTGCAGGAATGAGCTGGCTATGAATATCAGCACGCCTTCTCTCGTTGAACTTATCTACAGTAAGCAAGTTCATGCAATAGCCAGACATCTTCACTTTTGATTGAATTAAGCTGTCTAAACAAAAGGATGGATATCATGGTTTTTGTAAATGGGTTGAAGACATTTGACCCGGGCGGACTCAATAAATCCTTTAAATTTTCGTTTGCTGGTGTTAAGTCAACAACGATTTCTTGAAACTTCATTTTTCACTAATGAAGAATAATTTACAACAACGATCTTTATTTTTGATCCGGGAGGAGGAAATTGGCGAGCATCCAAGGCTGTCATTCCATGGGCTGTTTTATGAAATGCTTGAGTCAACTTGTGCAAACCATGTCATGTTCTTGCAAGATGACTAATATCACTCAGGAAGGGGTTTCATTGATGGAGGACATTTACAAACGATTGCAGCCAATACATTACAACTGAAGAGATGGAGGTGCACTGTCAATTAAGAATTTGCCACAATACAGTGAGCAAATTGACAAAGCTTTCTATTTATGTTGAGAAGATTAACTATCTTTTATGTCAATTAAAAGACTCATCGTCAACTGGTAGTCAGGAATGCAGTGGAGCTTGCTAATACCATCATTTTTTTCTTCTCGTTAGATGACTAAACGACGAGGTCGTCGTTTTTATGGAATGGGTTGGGGTGTAACGGGATATATAGGGACATCTTGGTAATTGCATATGCTATAAGGCTATAAATAGAGTCTAAGTGATTGTAATAGGGAGGCTTGAATGATAATAAAGTTTAGTATCTCTCTCCTAATTCCTGTTCTCTCTCCTTGCTTATTTCTCTCTCTTCCTGAATATATTCTCCCTCTCTCTCCTACCGGCCTCTTGGCTATTCCCCGTCGAAATTCCACCGGCACATAACATAACTTCATTTCTACCGCCGACAACCCCTCCGGCGATCACGTAATGATATTCGATCGTTACAGTTATGGTGAATTAGAATTTGAGATTGTTTTTGTGTGTAAATGACATTTGTGGAATTTATTGATTGAGTGTAATAATACTTTAATATTTTGTTAAAAATAGCACATTACCAACATGTTGGCTATTTTATTGTTTGATATTAAGATGCTTGATCCGTCAATATGATCCTCGTTGGAGTGTTTCATATCATTAGAAACTACTTGGTTTGAACAAGGCCCCAATATTTTAGCAATTTTTGCTGTAGACCTAATATTTTCTTTTTAGCTTGGCATATCATAATATTCTGCACTCAAACCATGGCAGAGTACTAATGTTACGTCAAGCTAACCTTAATGAACGGTGTTGTAACATGATTAGAATGTAGTTGAGTTTCTTCCCAATTTACTACGCATCTAGATTTTGGACTTTGATTGAGTACTAGGGTCGTACTAAATCCGTGTTACTTGTTAGAAACTGTTAGAAAAGTCCATGTAATTAGCTCATTATTGGGCCCATTATTTATTGTTTTCTTTCTTCTCTTCTTTTAGTCCCACATCATGTATAAGATATCTTCTCTCATTCTCTCTTTGTATTTGAATACACAAGAAATACATACAAGTTTTGAGCTCCTTCAACATGGTATCAGAGGGAGCTGTTCGGGCCATGCGGTCTCCACTTTTCTAACCGCCCAGCCCGTCTTCCCCCCTATCCGATTCCCCCCCTGCGGCTTCTCCCTCTACTCGCTCCGGGTAGCGAGTTCCCTTTTCCCTTGTGGTTACTGTGTTTGCTAACCGCGGCTTGCCCTCCCGTCGCCTCCTCTCGTGGATCCACCCTTCCTCCGTATATTTATAGCCTTTCTCTTCTCCTCACCCGTGGGCCCCCCTCTCTCTCTACCCGCTGCCCTCTCTCTTCTCGCCGCGCGTTCTGCATCTCCTTGCCGCTCGAGTATTCCTACTCGCGGCCTCTTTGTTTTCGCGCGGCTTTTCTCTTCTCGCAGCAGCTCGCGTGCCTCTCCGCTTGAAGACTCTCTTCTTTAATCGCATCGATCTCCCTTCTCGCTGCGATCTCCTGCTCGCCACTTCTTTCTGCGTCTATCCGCCAAGGCTTATCTCTCTTACCTGTCGCGGTCTCCTCCTGCTATCCGCTCGAGCTCTCCTTGTGGACTGCTCTTCTTCTCGCCCGGCTTGGCTTATCTCTTCTCGCCGCGCGATCTGCTTCCCTCTTCTTGCAGCGGTCTACGTGCCCCCCTCTTGCAGCGGCCTATTTCCCTCTCGCCGCGGTGTGCCCTTCCTCTCGCCGCGGTCTGCCTCTCCGTTGTGGTCTCCTCCTTTACCCGTGCGGGGTGTGTGTCTGGTGCCCCTTCTCTCCTGTTCTCCTCTCCGACGGTCTCCTTATCTACCCGCGCGGTTATCATGGGCTCTTCTGTCGATTCAACCGGCCAGCTGGCTACTGCCTCTGATGACCGCCCACCGTCTCTTCCAGAACTTCGAGATGAACTTCGGATCACCATTATTTCCCTCTCCGGCAAACGGAACTTCATTCCGTGGGTGCACTCTGTCCGCCGCGTTCTTCAGGCCAAAGGCCTTGTTCATCATTTGACTCAGGGCCCGCCATCTCCTCTTACCGATGAGTGACGTCGTAATGATGGTAGAGTTCAGACTTGGCTCCTCAATTCCTTGGAGGGTGAGCCTTACCAAATGGTCATGTACCAGAAGACGGCCCAGGATATGTGGACGGAACTGCACTCCTTATACTCAGGCAAGGATAGCCTTCAGCACTTTTATGATTGTTGTTACAGAACTTCAAATTCTCGATGCTGTCGGGGCTACGAACATGACATCGTTTGTTGCTCGGGTTAAGACTCTTGCGGAGTCCTGGATCCAGCATCAGCCCTCTACTTCTGATCATGCAGTCCAACGGGCACAGAAGGAAGCCGTTTGCATAGCTATGATGCTGGCTCGAGTCCCACCGCATCTTCAGGGTATCCGGACTCATGTCCTTGCTTCAGCGACCACTCCTTCCCTCTCAGATGTGTGTTCTATGGTCCTTCGTGTGCCGCCACCCCTGGAGTCTCCTGTTCCCTCCTTTCCGGCCCTTCTCCAGCAGACCCTTCCACCCTTACTGTCCACACCGCCCTCTACTCGTGGCGGACGTTCTGGCTTCCGTGGACGGGGCCGTGAGGGTCGGGACCGTGGCAGGTGTTCATACTGCGGCCGGGACGGCCACACTGATGCGGTCTGCTACAAGAAACACGGTTACCCTCCTCGTCCAGCTGCTGCTGCTGCCACTGATTGCTCCTCCTCCACTGGTACCGACCTTGAGGCCGTTCGCCTCCAGCTACAGCACCTCCAGGGGCTTCTTAGCCCACCGTCGGCGTCTGTTGCCTCCATCTCTCCTGCAGGTATTACTTGTCTTTCCTCTGGTCCGCGTCGGATCTTGGACTCAGGTGCAACTCATCACATCACCTCGCTGCGGCCACAACAGTACTCGGATGCTCCTCATCCGAAGTCTATCACCGTGGCTAATGGTGCGATCGTTCCTGTCTCCGGCTGCGCCGACATCACGCTTGATCCTTCCATCTCTCTTCGCTCGACTCTTTATGTTCCGGGCTCTCCGTTTAATTTGCTATCTGTTGACCGCCTCACTCATGATATGGATTGCTCAGTAACATTTACTCTCTCTACTTTTGTGATACAGGATCGACGGACGCGGAGTACCATTGTTAAGGGTCGCCTGCAGAACGGGCTCTACCTCCTCGACGCCTCTTCAACAATCCTATCCTCTGTCTCCTCTGCTGACTGGCATCGCCGTCTTGGGCATGCTCCCCTACCCATCCTTCAAAAGGCTATGCCTGATGTATCTTTTCATGCTTTTCAGTGTGAGTCATGTATTTATGGCAAACAGCCGCGTACTTCTTTTCCTTCCCATTGTACTAGGAGCTCTGCTCCGTTTGATTTGATACACTCCGATGTTTGGGATCCTTTTAAAATTACTAGTATCTCTGGCTATCGATATTTTATGACTTTCATTGATGATTTTTCCCGCACAACATGGTTGTACTTCATGATCGCTCTGAGATTCCGCGCTTATTTCGTGCTTTTATACAAGAAACTCAAACACAATTCTCCACAACCATCAAAACCTTACGTACCGACAACGCTCGTGAATACACCGGCCGCGAATTTGCAAATATCTGCGCCGACTTTGGCATCATTCATCAAACCTCATGTGTCTACACCCCACAACAAAATGGAGTTGCCGAGCGAAAGAACCGTCACCTTCTTGACGTTGCCCGCTCCCTCATGCTTCAGATGCATGTTCCAAAGACTTTCTGGAATTTTGCGGTCTCCACGGCTTGTTTTCTAATTAACCGTCTTCCTTCCTCGGTCCTCAACTATGTCACTCCTTTTAGC
Source organism: Platanthera zijinensis (assembly GCA_039513925.1). NCBI lineage: Eukaryota > Viridiplantae > Streptophyta > Magnoliopsida > Asparagales > Orchidaceae > Platanthera > Platanthera zijinensis. Next base: position 167,654,944 of record CM077095.1, read on the forward strand.
CTCCTATTCCCCTCCACTTCGGCCTACCCTCTCACCCCAGGGGTCTTTGGGTGCACTTGCTTCGTTCACCTCCTGGGTCCATCCGTGGACAAGTTGGATCCCAGGGCGGCTAAAACTATCTTCGTCGGTTATTCACGTACTCAGAAGGGCTACCTTTGTTACTCTCCGATAACCCGGAAGGTCACCATCTCCGTCGATGTTACTTTTTGGGAGGATAAACCGTTCTTCTGCTCCATTTTACCTACTGCGTCACCAACACCCTCTCCACCACTGCCTCGACCCGTCATACCCACTACTCTGCCGATTCTCCTACCTCCCTCTACCTCAGCCCCTGCTCCCTCTACCTCAGCCCCTGCTCCCTCCAAACCTCCAGTTATCCAAGTTTATACCCGCCGACATCCTCCTCGCTCCGCTACCCCTCTGCAGTCGGCCTCATCCTTGGATACACCGCACTTGGCTGATCAGGTATCTCCCTCCACCGCTCATCCTCTGGCGAACTATGTCTCTCTGCATCGCCTCTCTCCCCAATTGCATACTTTTGCAACTTCTATTTCCTCCATTTTGGTTCCTAACTCTGTGCAGGAGGCGCTTCAACATCCTGGCTGGAAGGCTGTCATGGAGGAGGAAATGACGGCTCTCTGGGCCAACAAGACCTGGACTCTTGTCCCCCTTCCTCTCGGACAGACTCCGGTTGGGTGCAAATGGGTTTTCGTCGTCAAACATGCAGCTGATGAGACAATTGACCGTCTGAAAGCTAGATTGGTCGCCAGACGCCAGGGGCTTCACCCAACAACAAGGGTTGGACTATGAGGAAACCTTCTCTCCCGTTGCCAAACTCAACACCGTTCGGGTTCTAATCTCCGTTGTTGTCCATCGTCGATGGCCCCTTCTACAACTCGATATTAAAAATGCCTTCTTAAATGGTGACCTGCAGGAAACGGTTTATATGCAGCAACCTCCCGGGTTTGAGACCACGGAGGAGTCTCGGGTGTGTCGCCTTAAGAAAGCTCTGTATGACCTCAAACAATCACCACGGGCATGGTTTGACCGATTCAGTAAGGCTCTTCGGGAGGTTGGTTTTACTCGCAGTATAGCAGACTTCTCTATGTTCAGTCGCCACCGCACTGCTGGGACGGTACTGCTGTTAGTGTATGTTGATGACATCATAATAACGGGAGATGATTCGAAAGGAATACAGGAGGTCAAACAACATCTTGGCACAGTATTTCAAACAAAGGATCTGGGGCCCCTCCGGTATTTTTTGGGTCTAGAGGTTGCTAGACGGCCAGATGGTCTCGTCCTCTCACAGCGGAAGTATTGTCTCGACCTCTTTCATGACGCAGGTTACTCTGGGTGTAAGCCGATCAATACTCCAATGGATGTGAATCACAAATTATGCACTCAGGCTTCTGATTCAGATCTCTTACTCGAGAATCCTGAGTACTATCGCCGTCTAGTTGGAAAATTGATCTACCTCACGGTAACAAGACCGGACATCTCTTTCGCGGTTGGTATTGTTAGCCGGTATATGCATTCCCCGAGAAAATCTCATCTTCACGCCGTGGAACGCATTCTAAGATATCTCAAAACGGCTCCTGGTCAAGGTTTAGTTTACAAACCATCACCTACAGCTCCTACTTTGGTTGCCTACTCAGATGCTGATTACGCTGGGTCTCTTGATGATCGTCGGTCAACAAGTGGTTTCTGCACATATTTTGGAGGACATTTGATTACCTGGCGGAGCAAGAAACAAGCAGTGGTTGCTAGATCATCTGCAGAGGCCGAATATCGGGCAATGGCTTCAGTTGTGTCTGAACTAACTTGGCTGGAAAGTCTTCTTACCGATCTTGGTGTAATACTCCATTCTCCCGCTCTCCTCTTCTGTGATAGTCAAGCGGCTATACATATTGCTAAGAACCCGGTATTCCATGAGAGGACTAAACATATTGAAGTTGACTGTCATTTCATCAGAGAAAAAGTCCAAATGAAGAAGATCGACCTAAAACATGTTCCCGGGACAGAACAAGTTGTGGATGTGCTCACTAAGGCTCTTCCCAGTTCACTCTTCTATCAGTGCTTGTCCAAGCTTGGTGCGTACGATTTGTACGCTCCAGCTTGCGGGGGAGTGTTAGAAAAGCCCATGTAATTAGCCCATTATTGGGCCCATTATTTATTGTTTTTTTTCTTCTCTTCTTTTAGTCACACATCATGTATAGGATATCTTCTCTCCTTCTCTCTCCTATATATATGTATTCTCTCTTTGTATTTGAATACACAAGCAATACATACAAGTTTTGAGCTCCTTCAACAGAAACCAAGGTTGCACAAAAAATTGATGTGATATCAAGTTAACTTGGAACTTGTTGGAAGATAAGTGTTGCATCCATATCTTTGTAGAATTTAAGCCCACATCAAGCTGGAATGGTTATGTTAACAACCAAACTTAGTTATGTTTAACGGTTGTTCCTGACCTATTGACACTATGCGAACTGGGTGGATATATAAAATTTACGACTTGTTGGCATGGTTCCTGGTTGAATCCTTCCTAGCGGATCTAGCTTGTTTTATCTGGAGAGGCATACTGTGTTGTCTTCGACAGTGGTATGTGTCAGATAGTCTTGATAATTTTATTAAACAAATTCAAAACACAAACTTGCTATTACTTTTCATGTAGTTCTTAATATAAAAGGGTTTTCTAGTTTGCGAGTCTCTGTTGTTGGGTTGGGGGTTGGGTTATTTTGAGCATCCCAAGTATTTTGACCCAGGTCCTTTAGTTTTGAAAGTGATAACAAATTTTCTTTTGAACAATGCAACATAGCATTGCCATTCAATGCAACATAGCATTGCCATTCAATGCTTAAACCATCGTTTTAGGTTAACTTAACCTTCAGCTGGCTCAAGTATGTCTTAAGTGTATTTTAACACAAGTGCATCACTAATGGCTACTTTAGGAATATTTTGATTGGACTTAAGGTTAAGTTTATGGTAATATAAACTCTTGTTAGCGGATCATTAGATAACTTAAGGAGGTGCTAACCCAATGTGTTTACAATTGCATTTTATTTCTGTGTGTATCCCTTTTACAACTTACAACAACAACATTCAAGCCTTTATCCCACTATAGTGGGGTCGGCTATATGGATCCTTTATCGCCATTGCGCCCTTTCTTTTGTCATAAACTCACTAATGCCTAAGTACATCATGTCTTTCCTTACAGTTTCATTCCAAGTCTTTATTGGTCTACCCCTCCTTCGTTTAACATGCCTAGTGACTAGACTCTCACAACGCCTAACTGGTGCCTCTAATGGTCTCCTTTGTACGTGTCCAAACCATCTTAGACGAGCTTCTCGCATCTTCTCTGCAATTGGTGCTACTCTCGTCTTATTCCTGATACTTTCATTCTTAATTTTATCCAATCTCGTGTGTCCACACATCCACCTAAGCATTCTCATCTCTGCAACTCCCATTTTTTGCTCATGTACACAATTCACTGCCCAACACTCAGAACCATAGAGTATCGCGGGTCTAATTGCAGTGTGGTAAAACTTGCCCTTAAGTTTTAGTGGTACTTTACGATCACATAAGATCCCTGACGCGCGTCTCCACTTTAACCAACCCGCTTGGATTCTATGTGTCATATCTTTATCAATACCTCCGTCTTTTTGAACTATCGATCCAAGATATTTAAAACACTCACTACGAGAAATATCTTGATCACCCAACTTAATAAAGAAGTCATCTTTCCTTCTTATACTGCTAAATTTAAGCTCCATATACTCCGTCCTTGCCCTGCTCAACCTAAAACCCTTCTTTTCTAAAGTATCTCGCCAAGATTCAAGTTTTGCGTTTACACCCTCACGCGTCTCATCAACCAAAATGATATCATCCACAAACAATAAACATCATGGTATTGCTTGTTGGATATGTCTGGTGAGCTCATCTAAGATAAGGGTAAAGAGATAATGACTTAAAGCTGAACCTTGATGTAAGCCAACAATGATAGGGAATTCCTGTGTTAATCCTCTAGATGTCCTTACCCCTGTCACTGATACTTTCATTCCTAATTTTATCCAATCTCGTGTGTCCACACATTCACCTAAGCATTCTCATCTCCGGAACTCTCATTTTTTGCTCATGTACACAATTCACTGTCCAACACTCAGAACCACAGAGCATCGCGGGTCTAATTGCAGTATGGTAAAACTTGCCCTTAAGTTTTAGTGGTACTTTACGATCACATAAGATCCCTGACGCACCTCTCCACTTCAACCAACCCGCTTGGATTCTATGTGTCACATCTTTATCAATACTTGCGTCTTTTTGAACTATCAATCCAAGATATTTAAAACACTTAACTACGGGAAATATCTTGATCACCCAACTTAATAATGAAATCATCTTTCCTTCTTGTACTGCTAAATTTAAGCTCCATATACTCCGTCTTTGCCCTGTTCAATCTAAAACCCTTCTTTTCTAAAGTATCTCGCCAAGATTCAAGTTTTGCGTTTACACCCTCGCGCTTCTCATCAATCAAAATGATATCATCCGCAAACAATAAACACCTGGGTATTGCTTGTTGGATATGTCTGGTGAGCTCATCTAAGATAAGGGTAAAGAGATAAGGGCTTAAAGCTGAACCTTGATGTAAGCCAACAATGATAGAGATTTCCTGTGTTAATCCTCTAGATGTCCTTACCCTTGTCACTGAATTTGTATACATATCTTTGATTATGTCAATATATGATATATTTACACCTTTCTTTTCTAAGACTCCCCATAAGATCTCTCTTGGAACTCTATCATAAGCCTTCTCAAGATCAATAAACAACATATGCAAATCTTGTTTTCTCTCTGGATAGTTGTCAATGAGTCTCCTCAAGAGATGTATGACTTCTATGGTCGACTTCCCTGGCATGAATCAAAATTGATTCTCCGAGATGTTAGTCTTTCGCCTTAATCTTCTTTTTATTACTCGTTCTCATAGTTTCATGGTATGACTCATCAATTTAATTCCTCTGTAATTAACACAATTTTGTATATCCCCTTTATTTTTATACAAAGGTACCAAGATGCTTTCTCTCTATTGGTCTGACATCCTCTTTGACTTTAGTATCTTATTGAAAAAATATGTAAGACACAAAATTCCTTCATTTTCTAAACATTTCCATACTTCTATGGGTATATTGTCTGGCCCAACCGTCTTTCTATTTTTCATCTTATTTAGAACATCTTTTATCTCTGATACTTGAATTTTACGATAAAACGTTATGTTCTTATACTTCTCTGATTTACTTAACTTTTTCAAGTTCAATTCATTGTCCTTTGTTTCATTATAGAGTTGATAAAAGTATCTTTTTCATCGCTCTTTAATATCCACATCAACCGTCAAAACTGTTTTTGTCTCATCATTTATGCATTTTACTTGACTTAAATCTCTTGTCTTTCTTTGTCTAGCTCGAGCAATTTTATATATATCACGATCTCCATCGTTGGTATCTAGTCGCTTATAAAAATTTTCATAAGCTTGACTTCTTGCTTTACTTACTGCATGTTTAGCTTCTTTTTGACGACTTTATATCTGGCTAAGTTTTCATCATTCCTACAAGCATAGAGTGATTTATAGTAATGTTGCAATATTTATATCAATAATCTAGTGTTCCCTATTTAGTCATATGTCTCTTATTAGTTTCCTCATTTGTATTTGTATAGTTTTTTATTTGATTGCGATCCAAACAAATTCTTGGGGAACAAATTTATATATTATCAAGACGCTTCTATTTCATTTTTATTTTTTTATTTTGCATTTATTATCAACTTTATTTGTATTTTAAGTTACGTACATAAATATCTCGTGGATGAGTGATAAAACATGAAAGAATTTACCCTATCTTTTCCTCTCTTTCTTTCTTCTATTATCGGCCCTTTCTCTCCTTCTAGCCATCACCCCTTATCTACTCTCTCTCCCTCAATCCCTCTCTCAATCTCTCTGTCTCTTACTCTCTTAAGTTTTAACTGTAGGTTAACAAAGTCTAATAAATTGGTATCAAAGCCACTCATTATGGACGTCAAATCGAATTATGCCACAATCGAAGCAAGGCCCACAACTTCCCCAAACATCATACATGGACATCTAAACTCCCTCATAACAAGCATTACTAGATCAGATAGAGCAAACACTGGGGTATCCAACCAATTCCCCAATAATTGGACTCACGACAACTCCGACACTGATGCCCATGGAACAAGACAATGAGGAGTGCACCACTGGCCCAGACGCTGCTCTCTAGGAAGTTACATGAGACCATCCCAATAGTGTTCGACCATTACATGGCTGCCATACCATATCACAACCAACAAAGTGGTCTGTCGACTAGGGTCCAAGGAGAAATCATGGGTCCAACTCTTCAGAGCCAAATCTTGCGGCTGAAATGCAGTGGGAGTGTGAACTGATGGCTACGGGCCTTCGATAAACCGAACTCAGTAGATTAATACGAATCAAGATACAATGCATCGAGGCATGCTCAATGCCTTAACTCTTGAGGGCAGGATCCCTCCAAGGGTCATTCTCTCATAAAGGAGCGTACAAGATTAGATGATCAAGATAAAATACTCCTCCACTCCCTTATATAGGTGAGAGTGGTCATACATGAAATTATAGAAATGCCACTTAGAGATACATAGACCAAAGAACACGCGTGAAACTACGTTGGCATTGCTTGGTGGAGCTTCTGCGGGCCCAAAGATTTGTAATCGTATCAACTTTCCTCTCTCGACTATAGACTTTGTCCTCGAGGTCGATCCTCGCGGGGTCATCAACAAACGCCAAATGATCCAAGTCTTCGACACTGATCAGAAAACACAAGTCATTGTGAGTGCATTTGTGTGCGAGAGAGTACAAATGTTGCCAACAAAAACATAGGTCCTTTTTAGCTAAGCTCGAATAATTTCTAGTGAGATAAGCATTGGGGTGGTGGGGGTACTAGTGGTGGATAAATTGGCGGAAGTGGTGTCAGAGCAATCTAAGTATGTTCAGGTGGATGTGGGCGATCTAGTCGATGGAGTGGTGGTTGATGTTTCAGTGGTGGCAGTAGCTGGTGGGATGATTGAGTAGATATGAGTTGTTGGGTCGCGTAGATTTCCTTATCGAGGCAACAAATTGGATCCATGGCGCATGAGAGAGTAAATGAGTTATGGACATGAAGGCATGTGCATATGTGTACCTGCATGCCCGTTAGAAAGCACTTCAGGTAATGGTTTGAGGATGTCAATTTCAATCTCAATGTACTCAAGGCCGCGATGACATTCAATTGGCGATAAAAACTTAGTCTGTCGTTGGCATTGCCCACTTAGCATGCCATAGTGGCAGAGGGATTCCTCCTTTAGTGTGGGCCAGAAGAGATCAAGGTTGCGGATGTCGGGGACATGTCAGTTTTTTATATATCGGGGGATATACAACAACATTCAAGCCTTATCCCACTATAGTGGGGTCGACTATAAGGATCCTTTGTTGTCATTGTGCCCTCTTTTGTCATAATCTCACTAATGCCTAAGTACATCATGTCTTTCCTTATAGTTTCATTCCAAGTCTTTATTGGTCTGAACACTTCTCCAAAAACCATAAATATTGGTCTGAAATGACACTATGGGATTCCTCCTTTAGTGTGGGCTAGAAGAGATCAAGATTGCGGATGTCGGGGACATGTCTGTTTGGGTTTTCATGTCATTTTTTTATACATCGGGGTATATACAACAACAACAACAAATCCCACTATAGTGGGGTCGGCTATATGGATCCTTTGTTGTCATTGTGCCCTATCTTTTGTCATAATCTCACTAATGCCTAAGTACATCATGTCTTTCCTTATAGTTTCATTACAAGTCTTTATTGGTCTACCCCTCTCTCATTTAACATGCTAGTGACTAGACTCTCGCAATGCCTAACAGGCGCCTCTAATGGTCTCCTTTGTACATGTTCAAAGGTTTTATTAATTAATTAATTATATGTTATTTTTTATACATGTCACGATACTAACTATTTTACAACATATTGAACTTCTAAATATTAAAAGTTATATGAAACATTTAACATATAATACTTTAATGATAAAAAACTTGCAGGTCTCGAGATGTGTCAGAATATTTAAATTTCAACATGTTAGAGAATATATGTAAAAGCCCAAAGATTGGCTCATCTTGAGGCCCATCTTGGTTGCTTGTTTAGGCTTCGTTTGGTTTGGTGTTTCGCCGCCTCCGTTTGGAGCAAATGTCGTCGGACGGCGGGTAAACAAACGGCCGCCACCGGCGTTTGCTCCGTTTGCACCCGCAGCAAGGAGGAAACGGCCCCGATCCGCTCTGTTTCGACCCCCACCACTCCCCCGCTGGTTCCAAAGTGACGTTTCGACCCACCGGATGCACCCACCGCCGTCGAACCAAATATAGCCTTAGTCTCACATCTTAGGATATGATTTCTCCTTCTCTTTTATGGTGGTGCCATTAAATTTGAGAAATTTAATAAAATATTTTTTTGTCAAGTTTCTACGTGATATCAGAGCTAATCGATTCCCAATTTCCCTTTTTTTCTCTAGGCGGTTAGGTTTTGTCTAACCGCACCCCTGGGCGGCTAGGAGTCTGCTTCTACCCGCACCCTTCCTACAGGCTCTCTTTTCCTAGCCGCAGTTTTTTGGATTCTCCTCTTTCTCCCCCCCCCCCTCTTTTATAGCCCTTCTTGGTTGGGTCCCTCCCCTGTGCGGTTTTTTTTTTGCGGTCTTTTCGCCGCTTGTCATTGCATTGCATGCACTCCTTGTCGCGCGGTTTGGTCGCCATCCGCCTCCTCTGCACTAACCGTTGTTTGTGTCTTCTACCTGCTGCTCTCTTTCTCTGATTGCAGTCTCTACTCGCGGCTTCTAATCGTTGCTCCTCTGCTCTAGCCGCAACTGTACTACAGCTCTCCGCCGCTTCTCTGCTCTAGTCGCTGATTGCGGCTTCTAGCCGTTGCACCTCTCTTTGGTTGCAGTCTCTTCTCGCGGATTCTACTCTGCTCTAGCCGCCGCTGTGCTACAGCTCCACTGGATCTTTTCCCCACGTGGTTGCAACTTCTCCTTGCCTTACCGCATCCGGTGTTCCCCAGTCCGCTATTATGCCTCAGTTCTCTGGTCGCCGCTTCTCCTTTGCTTGTCGCAGTGATTGCCCTGGTCGTTGATTACAATTACGTTGTTTGCCCTTGCCGCTGAATGTTGTCTACCTGACTGCTCTTGCCGCCTGAATGGTAGCCGCCTTTCGCTAAATGTTATTCGTTGTTTCTCTTGCCGCATGTTGCTTCTGCCGCTGAATGCTATCCGCTATTGCTTTTGCCGCCTGCTATTTTTGCCTGGAGCTATCCGTCTGAAGCTATCCGTTGAATCCTGTCCGCCTGAATGGTATCCGCCTGCCGCTAAATGCTATCCGTTATTGCTTTTGCCGCCTACTGCTGTTTGCCTGCCCGCTGGGTCTTCCCGCAGGATTTTCCAAGTTCCTGCTTACTCCTACCCACAGCAGCTGCTTCCTTGCCGCAAGGTTGTCACTCTACAATTGCTTCCAAGTCTATGCCCTTGACTGCACATTGTACTTCAAACTTTTTTCAAACTGACATTGATGACTTGCGCATCCAAATCCAACAGCTTCAAATGATGATCGCCCGTTCCTCGGGCTCTGGTGTGTCGATTTCAGATGGTGGTTTCTCCTGTCTTGCCCATAGTTCATCCTGGATTTTGGATTCAGGGGTCACCCACCACATTACCTCACGACAACCATCACACTACTTGGCCTCTTTGCATCCCAAGTTCATTACTGTTGCTAGTGTGAACATCATTATTGTCTCTGGCTCAGCCGACGTCAACCTTACTCCCTTCATCACTCATCACTCATCACTCAGTTCTGCATGTTCCGGGCTCTTCTTACAACCTCATCTCTATTAATTGTCTCACTCAATACCTTGATTGTTATGTAACATTCTCTTCAACCTCTTGTGTTGTGCAGGACATCTGTCGAATGGTCTTTACATCCTAAACCCATCTCACCCCACGATTCTCTCCTCTACTAGCTTTGTTGAGTGGCACCGACGTCTTGGGCATGTTTCACTCCACATTCTCCGCAAAGCTCTCCCTACTCAACCCCTCCATGACTTCACATGTGAGTCCTATATCTACGACAAACAACCTTGTGCTACTTTCTCACCTTCTTATACAAGGAGCGCTGCTCCTTTTGATCTTGTTCATTCAGAAATTTGGGGACCCTATAAAACCGCAAGTACTTCTGTTTATCGTTACTTCATCACCTTTATTGATGATTACTCTCGATTGACATGGTTATATTTATTTCATGATCACTTTGACCTGACTCGGATCTTCGTGTCTTTATTATTGAGACTCGAAATCAGTTCTCTACTGCAATTAAAACTCTTCAGACCGATAATACCCGTGAGTATACAAGTCATGGAGTTTCTGACATGTGTTGAGTTCGGGATCATCCATCAAATCTCTTGTGCTTATATCCCCCAACAAAATGGTGTTGCTGAACGCAAGAATCGTCACCTCCTTGACGTTGCACGCTCCATTATATTTCAAATGAATGTTCCCACACTCTATTGGAATTTCATGGTATCTACAACCTGCTACCTTATTAATCGCATTCCCTCCTCCGTTCTCAACTTTGTCTCTCCCTTTAATCTCCTATTTCCTTCCACAAACCTATTTTCCGTCCCACCTCGTATATTTGGTTGTGTTTGCTATATTCATAATCTTAGTTCCTCCATTGACAAGGTTGCTCCACGTGCCACGAAATATATGTTTGTTGGTTACTCACGAATTCAGAAGGGCTATGTATGCTTCTCTCCCAAGGATCGCAAGATTGTTACTTCTGCTGATGTCACCTTTCCCGAGGACCAACTCTATCATTCTCAACCAACTGAGTATCCAATTCCTCCTCTCCTTCCGCGGCCTGCTGTCCCTATTACTTCTAACCTCTCACCTCTCCTTCCTACGCCAATCCTACCAAGCCCACCTCCCCTTCCCACACCACTCCCACCAAAACCACCTCTGCTTCGGGTGTATACTCGTCGCCCTCCTTCGTCTACGACTCTACGGGAGATGTCCGCCACTGATGATATTTTGTGACCTGCAGATCTGGCAACCACCTCTACTGCTCACCCGATGACGAATTATGTCTCTTTAAACCGTCTTTCTCCATATCTCCAAAAGTTTGCACTTTCTATATCCTTTATTACCACCCCTACCTCTTTGCAGTAGGCCCTCCAACATTTGGGGTTGCGGGTGGCCATGGACGAGGAAATGTCTGCTCTTTGGGCAAACCGCAAACCACACTTGGGATCTCGCCCCTCTTCCTACTGCACAACCTTGTGTGAGTTGTAAGTGAGTGTTTGCCATCAAATATGGTCCAGATGGGAACGTTCAACGTCTGAAGGCTCACCTTGTGGCTCGTGGTTTTACTCAACAACAAAGTCTAGATTATGATGAGACCTTTTCTCCAGTCGCCAAACTCAACACCGTTCGTGTTTTGATCTCCCCCTGTTGTTCTTCGACACTTGACGTTGCATCAATTGGATGTCAAAATGCTTTTCTCAATGGTGATTTGCAGGAGGTCGTCTATATGCAACAACCTCCCGGGTTTGAGACCACGGGGGAGTCTCTCGTATATCGTCTGAAAAAATTACTTTATGGTCTCAAACAGTCTCCTTGGGTATGGTTTGACAAGTTCAGTCAGACGGTTAGTGCAGTTGGGTTCACTCGGAGTTCAGCCGACTTCTCTTTATTCATTCGACATCGTCCAACAGACACAGTAATTCTCTTGGTGTATGTTGATGATATTTTGATTACGGGGGACGATCTCACAGGTATACACATGATCAAACAACATCTAACGATTGTGTTTCAAATAAAGGATCTGTGAAACCTTCGATATTTTATGGGTCTCGAGGTGGCTCGGCTACCAGATGGGCTTGTTTTATCGCAAAAAAGTGTTGTCTCGGCTTGCTTCATGATGCGGGATACTCTGGATGCAAACCTGCCGACACTCTCATGGATATCAATCACAAGCTCTGCGCTTATGCCTCAGACTCTAATCTTCTCATTCCGAACCCAGAGTATTACCGTTGTTTGTGGGAAAGTTGACCTATCTCACTGTTACAAGACCTGATATATCATTTATCGTTGGGGTCGTTTGTCGATTCATGCATGAGCCGCGTATCTCTCATCTCTAGGTAGTTGAGCGTATTCTTCAATATTTGAAGACTGCCCCTGGACAAGGACTTGTATACAAGCCCTCTTCGTCTCTCTTATCTCTGATTGCATATTCTGACGCTGATTATGCTGGTTCATTGGATGATCGTCATTCCACAAGTGGATACTGCACTTATTTTGGAGGACATCTCATTACCTGGTGCAACAAGAAACAGTTTGTAGTTGCTCGCTCATCTGCTGAAGCCGAGTATCGTTCAATGGCAACCGTTGTGTCTGAGCTTACATGGCTTGAGGATCCCTTAGGTGATTTAGGGGTCAAGCTTTCCTCACCGGCTACTCTATTTTGTGACAGTCAAGTTGCCATACACACTGCCAAAAATCCCGTTTTCCATGAATAGACAAAACACATTGAAGTTGATTGTCACTTCATTCGGGAGAAGGTTCAATTGAAGAAGATAGATTTACAACATGTTCATGCTACTGGGCAAGTTGCTGATATTTCTCACCATGGCCTTACCTCGCCCGCTATACAACCAGTTTTTTTCCAAGCTTGGTGCTTACGATTTGTATGCTCCAGCTTACGAGGGAGTGTTAGAGAATATATGTATAAACCCAAAGATTGGCCCATCTCGAGGCTCATCTTGGTTGCTTGTTTAGTCCTACATCTTAGGATATGATTCCTCCTCTCCTTCTTCTCTTATATAAATGTACAAGTATACAATTATATGTATTTATGATGGTGCCATTAAATTTGAGAAATTAATAAAATTATTGTTTTTCTCGAGTTTTTACACAACATCAAAAAAAAACCAAAATTACTTGATTAGTTAAAAAAAATCAACATCAGAAAATCCCTCATTACTTCATTAAATCGTTACATCTTCAGTTATTGTTCAAATTATCCATACAACATTTTATTTATCCAACGACTTTTTGCATTATCAGTAGTATACAAAGTTATCATTATCATTCAAAGTAGAGAACCCATGACATCCAAGTATCCAACATTCTATTTATCAATTAATTTCTTAAATGGACCAAAACATCCAAGTATCCAACATTATCAAAAGGCACAAAACTCAAGACAATTGGAAAAATGAAGTCGGATATACATGCATCATCAATTGCAAAATAAAGTTGGATAAATAACTAATAATATGGGTATTTCAAATCATTTGTTGTCCAACAAAATGGATAACAACGACACTCAAGCCTTTATCTCACTATAGTGGTGTCAGCTATATGGATCCTTTGTCGGCATTATGCCTTATCTTTAATCATAGTCTCACTAATGCTTAAGTACATCATGTCTTTCCTTATAATTTCATTCCAAGTCTTTATTGGTCTACCCCTCCCTCGTTTAACCCACTATAGTGCTGGTAGTTGTAGCCAGTTGGCCGTGGATTGGTGGTTGCCTAGTTGTTGTGAACCTGCGATATATCTGCCCATTTTTGATGCCCTGTTTAGCAATTAGAAATAAATCATTTTATCCGTTTTGTTGGACATCAAAATTGGGCAGATATATCGCAGGTTCACAGCAACTAGGTAACCACCAATCCACAACCAACTGGCTACAACCACCAGCATGGCTGCAGGGCAGCAATGTAGCAAAGCAACTTAATTTGCCGACCACCATGCTACAACCATCATCAAGGCAACAAGTTAATAAGGCAGCAAAACAACCAACAAAGCACAACAAATAGAAGAATGCAGAGTGAGAGAATGAGAGGGAGAGGTAGGGAGAAGAATGCAAAATGAGAAATTGAGAGGGAGAGGCAGGAGAAAAATGCACCAGTCGAGAAAGTGAGAGCACCACCAGATAAGAGTCAAGTGCCTGAGAGAGAACAACCAGTGAGGACGCAGATACCAGAGAAAAGAGTCAACCGAGAGAGTCCTGAACACTAGAGAGAACAATCAGTGAGGATGAAGCTACCAAAGAAAACAGCCATCTAAGAGAGTCGAGAGCACCAGAGAGAACAACCAACGAGGTTGAAGAGTCAACCGAGAGAGTGAGAGTACCAGCCAGTGTTGAGAACCCGAGAGAGAGAACAACCAGCTAGCATGTGAGAGTCGAGGGAGAGCACCAACGGAGAGCACGAGGGAGTCGAGGGAGAGCTAGGGCAAGAGATCAAGTCAGAGCGCTCATAATGAAGTGAACTGGCGGGGAAGAGTTAGAGGTAAACGATTGAATAAATAAATAATTTTTTTAATAAAAAAGGGTCAATATATTGTCATTTTTTTTGGACGATATATCGGTTGCAGACGATATATCAGTCACAGGCAATATATCGGTTACAAGCGATATGTCGGCCCGTTTTTTTCAAGGCGCTACCCCACCTAATTTAAAACAGAAACACGACGTTTTAGGTCCCAAATCTTTATGTCGTCTGATATCTACAACATTGGAAAAGATCATGAATATTTTGGGGCTCCAACGCACCCAGTGGAGCGTGTGGCCTTCCATGTAGATAGTCTCCATTGAGACCTTCTGATTAGTGTTAGATATGTTTGTGTTGCAAGCGCACCCAGAAGAGGGGGCAGATGTACCATTTGAAGGTTGATGGCGGTGGCCGTAAGTTCCCGAAGGAGTGTGAGGTTTCTAATCAAGCGTCTAGTCAATCCAAGTGAGTGGAATCGGTGAAAGTCGAAGCGGTGGTTTCCTCTTCTGCATGTAGTCTAAATGAACGAGCCTCAGTGTTAGGTTCATTGATTATAATATCCCAAATTTGAAGAAGGCACACAAGTCAATAGTATACACATGATTGTATTTGATATATGTTCAAGTTCAATATTTGCAGGATGTCTACTGTTCCATGATTGTACAGGTTGTCAGGGTCAGAATATTATTTAGACTCAAGACAGGATGCTGGAAAAGCATAAATCTGGCTAAGTCCAGAAGCATTGAGTGAGTTCATTTCATTCAATGCCAGAAGGCTAAAAGCGTTGACAAAAGATCAGACACTCAAAGTCTAAGTTGTGCTGGACTCAATTTTGGTAAGTCCAGAAGCGTTGAGTGAAGGTTGTTCACTCAACGCCTACTCAAAAGGAATTCTGTCCAAGTACAGAAGCGTTGAGTGAAGAAGGCTCACTCAACGCCTTATTAATAATTCAGTAGTGTCAAGAAGCGTTGAGTGAAGGCTGTTCACTCAACGCCTACTCAAAATAAAATCTGTCTAAGTACAGATGCATTGAGTGAAGAAGGCTCACTCAACGCCTTATCAATATTGCAGCAGAGTCCAGAAGCGTTGAGTGAAGGTCGTTCACTCAACGCCTTCATTCAGAAATTCAGTGCAAGTCCAGAAGCGTTGAGAGATGAAGGCTCACTCAACGCCTACAATCAGGATGACAGCCAAGTCCAGAAGCATTAAGTAAAGTGGTTTCACTCAACGCCTTCAACCTCAAGAACTCTATCAAGTACAAATGCGTTGAGTGATGAAGGTTCACTCAACGCCTTATCAGTTAAGCTGTCTGAGACAAAAGCGTTGAAAAATGAAGGCTTACTCAACGCCTCAAGAAGCGGATTTTTCACTAAGTGTTTTTGCGTTAAGTCACATTGCTTCACTCAACGCCTGTGCAGAATGACTGTGAAAACTGTCAAGTCCACAAGAACTGAGTCATGCTGACGTCACCAAAATTCAAAATAAGCGGGATTTACGCACTAGAAGCCAAATGGCACCGAACTCTTTCTGAACAGTAGTTAAAGCTAAAGTATATTTACATCTGTTATTTCGGCTTGCCCATACAGATCAAAGAGCCGTTGGACGGCGGAAGATAAAAAAAGGTCTTTACAGAGAAATTAAGAGGAAGCTTCTTCGTCTTCTTCCTGGATAGTCTTCTTCATTTTCAATCAATTATTCTGGTTTTACAGAAGAGTTACAGAAGATAGTGGAGTTACAGAGCACTCAAAGGAAGTTGTTGTTCATCTTCAAGGCTGTTGCTTTCAATTCTGGGATATTTAAAGCTTGAAGATACAGAGCTCTGCATCAGGTCTTCTCAGCACAAGTAGAATTACACAGAAGATCAAGAACCTTGTGGCTGTGAAGAGATGGGACCGAGTTTACTCAGTTCAGAAAGGTGACTCAGAGGACCATTTCTCTAGAGTCAAACAATCTCAAACTCATTACTCAACTTGTAGGATCATATGTTGATCTGAGATGTAAGCTTGAGTTATAAAAGCTGGGTGTAGGAGCTGTGTCTCTGAGTGTAGGATCCTGGTTAGGATCTGAGGTAAGGTTTGTGCCTGAGGTAGGATCTCTGTGTAGATCTGAGGTAGGAGATATGTGTATCTTTGAGTGTAGAGCTGTTTAGCCTGAGGTAGGACTTGTTATACTCTGAGTTTTAGGAGTGAACTTCACTCTGAGGTGTAGGATCCCGAGGGATCTGAGGTGTAAGCTCAAGGAGCCGAGTAAAAGGATAAGTTGGCCGAATCTAGCTCACTGCTAGATAGGTGAAGGGGGAAAGTGGATGTACCCTGGATAGGATAACCATTATAAACTCTTGTGTGTTGTGGTGTCTCTTGAAAGCTAAATAACAAAATCTAACACACACTGGACCTAAGCTCAAAAGAATTAAAAAGATTTGACCATACCTATTCACCTCCCCCCCCCCCCCCCAGGTGTGTAGCTACTCTTGAACAAAGACTTTCACTTAGGCATGAATCGTCGGAGCCGAAGGTGGTAAGCTGCAATGCCTTTGCAACGTAGCTGTGGGAAGCGTCGGAGCCGAAGGCCCCCCTCCCATACAATGAACCTCTACAATTGTTTCTGGGAGATTTTTTTTTCCACAGTTCCTCGTTATGTGGGGCTTTGATTTTTCATTGTTTAAAAGCAAGCAGGACCCTCAGTGATTTACTTGATACGAACAAAGTTTTTCTATCAAGAAACTCTGAACCAATTCAGACTCCGTCCTAACGAATAATTGTTGGGCCTTAGACGAAAACACTAAGCGCCTGTTTTCTACTGGGCAACTGTGTTAGAATGCAAAAAAAATCCAATTTGGAGAAACGGGTCATCACATCACAAAGTAACTAATTATGTTATTAATTCAGTTATTATTAGTTGATATTAATTAGTAATTTAATTAGACACCATGCTTAAGTAATTTTATTAAGAAAAAATCTTTCTTTTATTAGCATGCCCCATAAGATTGTATAACGGAATGTTATGTAAGACTCTCGGCAACTTGGAGATCTGTAGTCTTTTGGGTTTCTTATCTTGGAGAGGAGATCGGCTTAGGGTTTAGTTGTAGTTCTCTACTGATTGTATCTTGTTTTCTTCTTATTAGTAAATTTGTGTCATCTTAATCTTCCTTCCCCCTCACAACTTTCCACTCCATTACATAATATGTCTTCCCTATCCCTGAAAAGTGAAAGGGCTGGCGACCGACGATGGGGGATATATAGATGCGAGCCCACAAAGACAAAAGCCATTCTTATCAAAGCCTACTAAGACAAAAGCCTTTCATATCCTCCCTTCTCCCTTCCTCCTAACTTTTTTGAGTTGATAAATTACAAGATGGAACTGAATAAGACGACTCTTAAAATTTCTCTCTCAATAAATATGGTAGGACCAAACAGCTAAAACTAGCTTATGAATTTGAAACGTTAGCTCAACCATAGTCTTTAAAAAAGAATTAACAGTTTAGCACAATCCACTTATCAACCAACCCCTCTGTCAACAAATTTTCTCTTAGCTTTTCAGACATTGGCCATGCCAAACCAAGTTTTAGTTTATTGGCCATGTCGTTTGCTATTTGCTCCTCATTTTGTTGTTACCATCAAGTTTTTAATAGTTTCTATTACCTTGTATATGTTTCTATTTCTTGAATTAAAAGCATATTGCATCCTCCTTTTAGATTTTTGTCCAGGACATTTTGTATGGCTTCTTTTTGGGAAGCTAGCATCATCTACTAGTGCTTAGAACTTGCTAGAATATGCACACGGGACAATCTAAGTTAATTAGAAAAACTCAGATAATAATGAAAAAAGGTAACATTATTGTAACCTTTCTTGTTAAGGTAATGAGAAAATCAATTCTAGTCATTCATGAGCAAAAGGTTCTCCGAAGTAATTCTCATGCCAAGGTTACTTGTGTTTTTTTTTTCTTGCAAATTTTCTCTCAGGTGGATGAAAACTATATTGGCGCTGTGAAGTCTGTTATTGAATTTAAACACATTGGGCTGAAACCTGAGGTTTACAGTTACCTCATTGCACTTACAGCACTGGTAAAAGAGCAGATAGAGTTTTCAAAATCTTTACGCAGATTGAAGAGTTCATTAAAGGCTGGTAAAATTGATAAGCTTGATAGTCGAAGTACTGGCCTTGTAAATAGGTATCAGTCGGAGCTCATAAGCTATGCTGTTTGTTTGTCAGAGTGGGCAATTCATGAGGGTAGCTCCAGTATATCATTAGTTGTTTATGAGAAACTTCTTTCTATATATGCTTGTGCTGGCTTTGGACTCGAAGCTGAACGCCAAATATGGCAAATGAAGCTCCTAGGAAAAGAACCGGACAGAGAGCTTTATGATGCTGTTTTGGCCACTTGCGCTTCTCAAAATGAAGTCACTGCTGTCCATCGGTTACTTGCTGGTATTGGGGATAGAAGTGCAGAACACAGGAAGAAGTCTTTGTCTTGGCTGTTAAGAGGTTATTTGAAAGGTGGATACTACTTGGATGCTTCTGAAACTCTCATTAGAATGCTCAGTTTGGGTTTATGTCCCGAATATATAGACAGGGTTGCCGTTTTACAAGGGTTGAGGAAGATAATTCAGGCTTCGGGAAATATTGAACCTTACATCAAGCTTTGTAAGTACCTTTCTGATGGGAATCTGATTGGACCATGCCTTGCTTATATGTACATAGAAAGATATAAGCTCTGGATTGTAAATATGCTTTGAAAGACCAGGAATAAGCAACTCATCAACTGGTCAGGGAATGTTTCTATGGTAGTATGTTCTATGTCCTTGTATAGATATTGGAAATGGAGCCGTTTAGCACATAGATGAAGTTTTTTTTATTATATTATACACAAAATGGATATTCTGAGAAGTTGTACAGTTTTCTAAAGTATGCACTTGTCTATTTGGGTCTGCATGATGTTCAAATTCTATTAAAATTATATGCTATCAAAGTGCTTTCCAGAGACTATCTAAGTGGTCTGCATTGCTGTTACATGTACTGAGAGAGAGAGAGAGAGCCTGGCTTCAACCCAGATATGTTTTAAACTTCATTATTTTCAATGTCCTGAAAAGTTTCAGCTATAATCATTTATATATACAAATTATTTATGATGTGATTGTTCATTGTCCTGTACTTCACGTTATGCATCCTATTGGTGCCTGTCCATTGCTATCTTTTCACTCATATTTGAACATTTCCTTAACTTAATTGGACGAGAAGTGCTCTAACATAACATCTTTAACTTAGAAATCTTTATTTGACTTTGTATATTGTAGTTCCCTAAAGACCTGTAGACCATAATGCAACGTTTATAACTTGATTGTAGTAAGTGTCTTCGCGCACACTATAAACGATGCCCAAATTAGAGTTTAACATTTAGAAAAGAAAATTGGGTAGACTAAGGTAACATGAATACGAGTAAAAGCTTCATGTTTTTATGTTAAGCTGTTGAATTGGAAAATTATGTGATTCAGCAAAATTTAGGTTCCGTTTGGGAGGATTTATTTTCACCGGTCATGCGGTTACGACCACATGAACCGGACCTTAATTAAGGTCTTGTTCGTGCGGTTGTAACCGCATGACCGGTGAAAATAAGCTCTCCCAAACGGAGCCTTAGTTGTTTTCTAAGTAGTATTCATGGCGGTTGAATAAAAGCATTAAACACCCTTCCATACATTATATACAATGTGATATCTAGGGTTTTAAAGATTAATCTTGCTTAAGGCTCCGTTTGGGGGGACTTATTTTCACCGGTCAAGCGGTTACGACCGCATGTAGCAGACCTTAATTAAGATTTGATTCATGCGGTTGTAACTGCTTGACCGGTGGAAATAAGTCCCACGAAACGGAGCCTAAATCACTAGACTTGCACGAATTTCAAAGCACTACTATTTCCTTAATCTTGGAAGTGAATGTTTTTTCTGCTGACTGGACATGAGTCCCCTTCTTTCTTGTTGTAAATGGTAACTGTTGTATTTTGACTTATTCAATGGTCCAGGTGTAAATACCCGAAATACTAATGCCTCATAATAATAAATATTGACTAAAATATTGCATGTGGGAAGCATTGTTTTGTGGACAGTAAGCATTGTAAATATTGCATGTGGGTTGACTTTGATGTGCTTAGTTTTGACAATGATATGCTTTAAGAATTCTACCAGTCAAACCAAAGTGGGCGCTCAAACAAATTCACTGGCAATATTGTGTTTTAACGAGGGTGGCATGCCACCTCCCGTTCTACAATGTCAAAACAGTCTTTTGATGATTGCGTGTGTTTTACAGAGTTGCGAGTTGGGGGCATCCTGGAACTCGACACCGCTTTCCGATTGAAGTTTCGTTGAGTAGCTGAAAAGATACGAGTTCCCAAAGTTTCAAAACTTCAGTCACCCTAATGGTGGTTAGAAAGTCTTTGGAGGAGAGAGGAGGAAGAAGGGAGGTAGCCCACAACCTCGGGAGGGCCCCATCGCCCCTCAATGCTAACCGCTGATTGGTGGCCAGAATGAGTGGAAGAAGCGGTGGCCACCATCCCCACACCTTTCCTCGCGGAGGAGACTCTCCTCCAGCCCGTGACTGGTCGGTTCTGTGAATCATTTGGTTGTTGCTTGAGGGTTAAACGGTCTTGGAATCACTCAAAATTGGGCCTATTGAAATCGTCTCGGTGAGCCAGTTGCAATCATGGCCTTCTTTGTTCGATCGGACTGCTTTGCATATGGCACCATGTGTTCTTACATGTAGACATGAATACTCCTACACACTTCAATACAAAGATCACTCATTTCTAGTGGAGTCAATCATTTCTAGTGGAGTCAATCATTTCTAGTGGAGTCAATGATTTACAAAAGTCAAAGCAAGTGCTCATTGGAGATGACACGAACGACAATTTTTATTTAAATATATATACTATTAATTATCAGTTTTTTTTCCTAAGAGAGCATAATTACGTGTTGCATCCCTCTTATCTTTTGAAATTATAAAAAGCCCCCTTTAGGAGGTTATCCTACTATGTAATGTAAACTTGGACGGGTGCAATCCATAATTTTGCAAACTTAGAGGGCAAATCCAGGTAAACGGCCCCTTAAATATGTTGCGTGTCATCCGGTTTCCCCCGGTCCAGAAAATCAGACCACCTTAGCTCGGAGTTGGACCGGGCGCGCAAACAGTCAATGAAAACAAGAACAATGGCAAGAAACTTTTTTTACCGTGAAAAATCCGAAAATTGTGAAAAATCAAATGACCGGGTCTGTGCCGGACCAAAATTCACTATTTTGTTGAGTTTACAAGAGTTTGATTTTCTTCGGAGGGTGACAGACTACCTCTCCGTTATAAAGTTTTGGAAACAAGAACAACAAAAAAATAAATCTAAGTCAACGATGCTCTGACGAGAGCGTCCAATGGAGTGTTTCACCGCGGCTTCTTCTGAAACGGAAAATTGGTTAAGTTTTTGGGGCTTGGATGAGCGCAGGGGCGGGCCTACATAGGGTCCAGGGTGGGCAGCTGCCCACCCTGGATTTTGTGAAATGTTAATTAGATTATGGGTTAATGGTTTATGATTAAGTTTATAAATTTTCAATATATATCTAAACTACTATATAAAGAAATATAATTTGCCATTTCAATGCCATGTTTTAAAAGCCATCACATTATTATTGGCTGTTCGATTGAGCTTCATCAATCTTATCCGTTAATTTTTGTAATCCATTAAACAAACTAAAAAAAAATAGATATCCTAAACCAATTTCCGGTGGAGGGGAGAGAGAGTGTGTAGGCGGAGAGAGAGGGGGAGAGAGAGAGTTGCTGCTGTTATAGGCGGTGAAGATATATAATTTATTATTAATTGTATTAATTAATGCAGTCCAAGCAAATTGCCTGATGGCCGCCGCTGATGCCCCCTCACTCTCTCTCTATGTCCTTCTCTTTCTAAGATGATGATGAGAGGGAAGGATGAGTATGGAGCGCTTTTATGTTATAGGCGGTGAAGATATATAATTTATTATTAATTGTATTAATGAATAAGTTTTAATTTGGTGCAGTGGTTTAAATTTTAGGTGAGTTTGGTGATGGACGGAGTTCGAATCACAGCGTAAATTTTTTGCTTCAAATTTTTTCAGCTTTAGGATATGATCTAACGTCTCTTATTAAGCAGCAGCCGGGCCTTTATCGCAGTTAGGGTTTTTTTTCCTATTCCCCATCTCCGAGTCGGCTATTCCTCCCCGAAGCTCGAAGGCGAAGTGGCGAACTCTGATCTTCGCTCAATCGCCGGGCTCGACAATGACAACGACGACGAACTCTCTGGCGTTGATACCGGATTCCTCCGCCGCTCCGCGCCTCCGCGACTCCGGGCCTCTGCCGCTCCCCAAATCCCCGAACTCTGCCCTCCAGGCGGCAAGCGCGTACTCCCCCCGAACATCTACCCTACCCACACTGGTTTATGGATTTCCCGAGTTCCTAAGCATGACCTAAATCACCTGTTTAGCTTGCTTTTGATTAATTGATGTTTGGATGATTTATGTTTTTTTTTGTCGTCTGAATTATTCGGATGTGCTGGCATTTGATAATTTCAAGCTTGGGGGTAAATTGATTCTCACTATTTCAGATATGAATACTTTATATGTTGCAAGAGGCCGTTCAAGAAGAAGGGTTCAAGAAATAACAAATTTACATCATTATCAAGTTGAGATATTTTATAATGTGATAGATATGCAACTTCAAGAATTGAATAACCGATTTACGGAGAGAAATACAGAACTACTTCTTTGTGTTGCATGTTTGAGTCCGAATAATTCATTTTCTGCAATTGATAAGCAAAAATTGAGACGATTTGCTGAGTTTTATCCATCCGAATTTTCAATTATAGATATTATGGAACTTAACTGTCAGTTGGAGACTTATGTTTATGATGTTCGGGCTGATAATGATTTTGCACAAGTAAATGGAATTAGCGATCTTGCAATAAAGATGATTGAGAAAAAAAAGGATATTTGTATCCTTTGATTTATTTACTGATAAAATTATCGTTGATTTTACCAGTTGCAACAACTACAGTTGAGAGGGCATTTTCTGCTATGAATATCGTGAAGAATCGTCTACGTAATCAGATGGGAGACTCAATGATGAATGATTGTTTACTTACATATATTGAAAGAGATATATTCAAAAGTATTGATAATGAGACTATCATTAAACGCTTTCAAACTATGAAAAGTCTATGTGGCCAGCTATGAAAGGTAATTCTATGTATTTTTGATTTAAAATTAGTTGAAATATTGTTAATTTTCATGTGTTAATTTCCATGTATTAATATAATTATTTGAATCATTTAAGTTAATTTTTTAACTATATTATGGAAGGAGTCTGCCCACCCTAACATTATTTCCAGGCTCCGTCACTGGATGAACGTGTCTTTCTGGGAAAAATGGTCAAGTTTTTGAAGCTTTGGAGTCTACGGAGCTTGGAGGCGAGTGTCATGGTGAGTATTCTTCTGACGTCTTCTCTTGTGCTCACGGGAGCATTCATGTGAGCGTTGGGTTTTGGCGTTGAGCATTGAGTGTTGTGTGTTAAGCGTTGTGCGGCCTAGAGAACGAACGAAGCGAATTCCAGGCTAAGAAACAATCTAAGTCTCACGTTCTCGCCGGAAAACTTCAGAGCTCTTCCTCGCCTCTAGAATTGTTTGTCTTCAAATGAAAGTCTTGAGACCTATTTATAAATTTCTGCAGGGAGATGTTGGTAATTGCGTAGGTGCAAATATTGTGCTGACGAATGACGTCGCTCCGTTACGATCACCAATTTTTAGGAAATGATGGACGTGCCCCTCGGGTTGTTTGGGCGGCCTGGGCAAGTTGCCCGGCAGATGCCGACGGAGGTGGCCGACGGCGACGGAGATGGCATGTGTGTTGTGCGCGTGTTGCGCGCACGCGTTGCGCTTGCACTTGCATGCCCGCGCGGGTCTTGTGCAATCCCCTCATGCGTGTGTTCGTGCATAGCTCTGACCCCTTCTTCCTGGGTGATTTTGGTCCCTTCGAGCGTGCGCGACTCGTGTACGCGGCTCGCTTGGTTGGGTCGTGTTGCTTGAATACTCTCGGTCGGAGTCCTACCGGTTTTACTTAGAAAATCTAGGGGGAATCCTATCAAATACATCCAAATTTCCGTAGATCGTGTTTTGCGAAGCGACGAGCCCGGAATTTTTTTACTTTAACCTCTTACCTTGGTATCATGATTCGTTGTTGGGCGAATTACTCTTTGTTTGTGGCGCTATGCTGGAGTTGGTGCAGAAGTGTGTTGATTTTCGCGTTGCCCCTTGTATGAGCGCTCGAGTATGGTGTTGTGTGCTAATTTAAGCGGTTGTCATTGGTCACTGGTGCTGGTGGCGAATTATTGAACATGGCGCGGAAGGATGTTCTGCCCCCCTTGCCTCGGTGTCGCGGAAGGACCAACAGGATCGTTCCTACTAAAAGATGCGGAAGGACTTGCTGCTCGTTCCTATCAAAAGTCAATGCAGAGTCGCTCGAGACGGAGGCTGCGTTGTTATGGCTAGAGGAGGGGGAAGACGTCTGCGCCCTATCTTACTTCGGAGATTGGTCCATGGGGGGATTAGTGCGTTGTTGTGCTCCACTTGTACTTGGCGAATGATTGTGAGGGCGTTCCATCCTTTGAATGGGTGGTGCCTCATATGGTGGCGTTGATATTGGCGTCGACAGATTACTTGATTGTATGTGTGTCGCGCATACAATATGTTTCTCTGGTTAGAGCTTTTCCCTTGCTGGGACGGGTGATACTTAGCCCAGTAGCTTATATCTCGTTCACGGTATCTCTCGGGGTGTCACAGAGTTGTCCTCCTATTTGAGTATTGGGTGCCCAGCTGAGATGGACGTCTTTTGCTTTTCATGCTCCATTCACATGAACATGCGTGTTGGTGCGACGTGTTGACCTTGTGATTGACTTGGGCGTGAGCACCGATGGCTAATGTAATGGGAGGGTATGTTTGCTCTCCCCTTGTCTAGAGGGTGTCTATGGGTTCAGAGTCTGCTATCGGCTTTGTGGTTCATCCAGGAAAAAATCCATTGGAGGATCGAGGACTTAGGGCCTGTTTGGTAAAGCTGTGGTTGTGCAGGAAGCAGTGGTGGGAAACAGTGGTGTAGGAATCAGCTGTTTTGCTGTGGTGGAAAAATTTATGAAACTGTTTGGAAAACTGTATTTGCAGTGCTGTATGAAACAGTGGTGCAGAACTAAACAGTAATGAAAATTAAACAGTAATTGATGGGTTTCACCTGAATTTATAGAATTAAAGAGACCCCCATGATCCCCACCAAGGGAGATCATGGGTGGACCCACCTTACCCCCATGATCTCTCATGGAGATCATGGGGGTGGATCCCCACTCTCTCCCCTCATGGGGAAACCGCCGCCCGGCCTTGGCCGGCCGTGGCCGTGGCCGCCCCGGCCATGGCCGCCCCGGCCATGGCCGCCCGTGGCCGTGGCCGCCCCGGCCATGGCCGCCCGGCCACGGCCGCCAGGGGCCGTGGCCGCCCCGGCCATGGCCGCCCGTGGCCGTGGCCGCCCCGGCCATGGCCGCCCGGCCACGGCCGCCAGGGGCCGTGGCCGCCCCGGCCATGGCCGCCAGGGGCCGTGGCCGCCCCGGCCATGGCCGCCCGTGGCCATGGCCGCCCGGCCATGGCCGCCCCGGCCATGGCCGCCCGGCCATGGCCGCCCCGGCCATGGCCGCCCCGGCCATGGCCGCCCGGCCATGGCCGCCCCGGCCATGGCCGTCCCGGCCATGGCCGCCCGGCCATGGCCGTCCCGGCCATGGCCGCCCGGCCATGGCCGGTCGTGGCCATGGCCGCCCCGGCCATGGCCGCCCGTGGCCATGGCCGTCCCGGCCATGGCCGCCCGGCCATGACCGGTCGTGGCCATGGCCGCCCCGGCCATGGCCTCCCCGGCCATGGCCGCCCGGCCATGGCCGGCCGTGGCCAGGGCCGCCCTGGCCATGGCCGGCCGTGGCCATGGCCGCCCGGCCATGGCCGCCCGTGGCCATGGCCGTCCCGGCCATGGCCGCCCGGCCATGGCCGGCCGTGGCCATGGCCGCCCGGCCATGGCCGCCCGTGGCCATGGCCGCCCCGGCCATGGCCTCCCCAGCCATGGCCGCCCGGCCATGGCCGGCCGTGGCCATGGCCGCCCCGGCCATGGCCGCCCCGGCCGTGGCCGTGGCCGCCCGGCCATGGCCGCCCGGCCATGGCCGGCCGTGGCCATGGCCGCCCCGGCCATGGCCTCCCCGGCCATGGCCGCCCGGCCATGGCCGGCCGTGGCCTTGGCCGCCGCCGGCCGCCCTTGCCGGCCGCCCGGCTGTCACCACCGTCATGACGGCCCGCTATCGTGGGGAACCCTCCCCGCCGTCCGATCAAGGGAGAGGCCCCACCGGCCGTCCGATCGGGGCGGAACCACCCACTAACCCACTAGGTTAGTGGTGGGCCCCGCCGTAACTTCCCCCTGGAGCCTATAAAAAGACCCCAGGGGCTCCTCATTTCCTAACCTTTCTTCTCCTACGCCTTCCCCCCTTCTTCTTCCTCAGGTGGGAGCTCTCCCGTTCTTCTTCGCCGGCGGCCACCCCTCGTCGCCAACAACCAGCGGCCGCCTCTCGCCGCCAACCACCGGCCGCCGCCCGAGACATCCAGCGGCCCCCAGTGGCTATCAGCACCCGCCAGCAGCTATCAGCACTTGTCATAGGCAGTCGGCCCCGTCATTGGCTATTGGCACCCCACTAGCGCTCAATCGCCAAGGAAGCACTCCAAGAACAAAAGAAGACGAGCAAGGGAAGCAGCAACAACCCAGGAATACACACCGCCTCTGAGCGCACGCGCCTGAAGCATTCCGCGCATTCCACCATCCAAGTCCCGTTGGCGAGGCAGTCTGTTGCCCACCAACGGCCGCATACTCTCTCTCTCTCTCCAAGATTGTAACGGGAGCGGCCTGTCGCCCCGATTTCCCCCGTCAAATTGTAACCTCCAGCAATCTAGTGGATTTTGATCGGCACCGACCCGGTGACGTGGTTTTTCACCCGGTTGAAGGGTTTTCCACGCTAAAACTCCTTGTGTTCATTCCCCCTTTTCAATTGACTGTGTGCGCGCTCGACCGCTCCGAGAGCTAAGGCGGCCCAAGAATATCCGGCCCGACCGGAGCATCGAGTTAGACCGCAACAGTAATGAAAATTAAACATGGATAAAATTAAAAAGTTCGCATAATTTATGATGTTCAACTTAAAATTAACAATTTGTTCGACATAAATATTTGGGATACAGATTTGTGAACCATCCAAGCTATTTGCCACCTTTGTGAACCCTCCCAGCCAGGTGCCACATATTATAAAAGTAATTATATTAGGACGCACGTATGCGAACTCGACTCGTGCACGAGATAGGATGATTCTTTTTTGACCCATTCACGAGTACCTCGAAAGACCCGCAATAAAAAATATTAAACATTAAAATGTTAATACATTAATAATATGTTAATATAAATTTTAAAAATTAATATATTAACGTTTTAATTAATTATCGGGAGACACGCCTCGAGGGTGCGGAGAGAGAAAACACACGTGGAACGTGATATCGAGAGACCACTCACCGACTTGAAGGCCCGTGGTGGTATGGAGGAAGACGCACGTGGAACGTGCCATCGGGAGACTCTTGTTTGTTTGCACGCTCGGACGCTCGCAGGCTAAGGCGGCCAAATAGTCCGATCTACCGAAGGCCCCGAACGGACCGCAACAATTATATTAGCGTTTTAATTAATTATCAAAAAAATTTAAATGCAAATATAATTTATTTAATAATATAAATTTATATAATATAATATAAATTATTATCAATATATTTTTATATTATAAATTATTATCAATATTATTAATATATAATATAAATTATTAATATATTATTTTAAAAAAAAAAAAAAAAATTTTATACAACGCTGCAGCCCTGTTTTCAGGGCTGCAGCGCTGCCTGCCGCGGGTCCCCATCCGCGGCAGGTAAATTGGCGGTGGCAGCCTTGCCACCGCCAATGCTCCCTTTCTGTTTGGCGGAGCGGCACGGAAATCGGTTGCATGCCGCTGCTGTGCCGCTCCGCCAAACAAAGCCTTACTCCTATCCCGGGAAGTACTCGGGACCTTTTTCCTTGGCGATGGCGAAGAATCTTCATTCATTCTTGCCTGAGGAGGGTTGGGGTTCGTCTGGATGGTGGCGATGAAGAACCTTTACTCGTTTGCATTTCAGGGGGGCTTGGGTCCGTTCGGATGGTGGTGGCGAATATTTTTTGTTCATTCATTTGTCTAAATGAAGGTGACGAATAACCTTTGTTTGTTCGTTTCTTAGGAGGACCAGAGTCCGTCTGGATGGAGGTGGCGAAGAACCTTTGTTCGTTCGAGCCTTATGAGGACTGGGGTCCGTCTGGATGGAGGTGATGAATAACTCGTGTTCGTTCGTGCCTTGGAGGACTGAGGTCCTCCCGAGGGAGGTGGCAAAGAACCTTCATTCATTTTCGCCTCAGGAGGACCGGGGTCCGTCCAGGGGAGATAACGAAGAACCTTTGTTCGTTGTGTCCCGGGAGAATCAGGATTCATCCGGGGGAGGTAGCGAAGAACCTTTGTTCGTTCGCTCCTCAGGAGGAATGGGGTCCGTCCGAGGGAGGTGGCAAATAACCTTTGTTCGTTCGCGCCTCAGAAGGACTGAGGTCCGTCTGGGGGAGGTGGTGAAGAACCTATGTTCATTCGTACCTCAGGAGGACTAGGGTCCATTCACATGGATGTGACAAGGAACCTTTGTTCGTTCACGCCTATGTAGCACCGGGGTCCATACAGGGGAGGTGGCGAAGAACGTTTTTTGTTTGCGTCTCAAGAAGACTGGGGTCCATCCAAGTGAAGGCGCAGAAGGATCTTTATCCATCTCGCCCCGGGGGTGCAAAAAGACTCTCGTCCATCTCGCCTTGACCGTTCATGCTTCGGTGGGGTTGTTGTAGTTGGCGAAACTGAAATTAGATAGATCAATGCTAATTGAAAGTACATGGGTGCGCATACCTGGTCGCGTGGCTTTTATTCTAATGATGATGGAAGATAGAATGCGGATGAGGTGGAGTTCCCTCGGTTTCCTTCGTGCATCAAGTTCTGGCGAGTCCTCAGAAGATGCGTCCTGCGAGCGGATGTCCAACGTGATGCCTTGAGCTAGCGCATCAGCGCGGAACACCCTCGACAGTGGCCCCCGGGCGATGGCATTGTATGTTGAGGTGGCATGTACGTTGATAAACTAGACGTCGTATGTGAACATCACTGGGGGTCTCCTAGAGTCACTGGTAGGATGATGCTTCCCAAGATGGGGATCGTTAGGTGTCCTACAACGTGTGTGCCTCCCGGGCCAAGCTAGATGTCCCTCCCCGAGATTCATAGTTGGAGTAGAGTTGACAAGAACAACATGTTGAAGGGCACGTCGTCATCGATCAATATCCTATTTACCTCGACTAGTGGGCTTCCAAGGGTCGCCTGAATGTGTTGTGAATTCGACGGGGGTCCTGCTGTGTTGGGGACTGTTAGCCTGACCGGCTCTCACTGCTTCCCGAGAGGTGCTTCTTCATAATGTTACCCTCCGGTGGGTTTGATCAGGGCTGGTGGTGCAGCCGTCATTTTCCTTGAAACTCATTGAGAAAGCCGTGACGCGCAAGCCGCTCGACTTTCTCCTTCAGTTGTATGCACTCCTCCGTGTCGTGTCCGTGTCCCCAGTGATAGTGGAAAATCTGGGACTCCCCCCCCCCCCCCACCCAGGGGGAGCGCATTGGGCCTCCAAAGCTGAGGGTGGTTTTATAAGGGCGTGTAGGATCTCTGTGTTAGAGACACTTAGCTGGGCGAGGTGTTGCTGCCCCCCCCCCCCCGGCCCGTGAAGTTTCGCCGGGGTGCCCATCACATTTTCTAGATGTCGAGCTTCGATTTATTTCCTTCTTCCTTCCCTAGTTGCCTTGTTCTTATTGGTGGAGTGTCTTGTTGGGAGTGATGCCTCCTACGGTCGGTGCCCCCCCGAGCCCATGTGTTGCGCGTAGCGTGGACCACTCTACTGAGTGATCGGTGGTCTGGGGGAAGCGATGTCTGGTCACCTTCTTGGGGGGTATGCCCCCGAGGTCTGAGATGCCTCTAAGTCCCTTAGCAGAATGAGCGCTTGAGTTTGGCGCTCCTCCATCTGACGCATTTGCTCCTCTACCAAAGATGCTAGCGTGGCGATTACCTACTCGAGGCGCAGTGTATGGCCGATGGGCGTGTCATTGGATTTTTGATCAGTAGGCTCCTTGCAAGCGGGTTGGTCGGCAGTATGCGCGCCTCCTTTCGTCATTGCGGCTTATTAAGGATGCTTATGCGTTGTTTTCTTGAAATTCTTTAGAACTTGCAAGAACATGATCTTACAGACGACGCTAAACTATTGCGGGTCACCCGATTTTTCCCTGTTCGGAGAATCAGACCGTCTTAGCTCAGAGTTGGACCGGACGTACAAACAGAAAATTTAAAACAACAACAAATGATAAGAGGTTTTTTATGTAGAAAACCCGAAAAGGGTGAAATATCACATGGTCAGATTTATGTTGGACCAAAATCCACTATTTCGTTGAGTTTACAAGAGTTGACAGTTTTATCGGAGGGTGACAAACCAGTTCTCCATTACAAAATTGTAGTACAAGAATAACAAAAAAATAAACTAAGTTCCCGATACTCTCACAAGAGCTGAGGATTCACTAAATTTTCGGGACTTGGATGAGTGCGTTCTTTTGAAAAAATGTCTAAGTCTCTGCAAGGTTGAGCGTTGCACACTTGACGGCCTATAGAGGGAGCGAAACAAATTTCGAGTGGAAGAACGATCTAAGTCTCATGCTCTCGCCACAAAACGTTAGAGCTCTCTCAAGCCTCTAGAGTTGATTCCCTTCAAATGAGGCCTTGATGACTCATTTATAGTTTTCTTGAGGGATATGTTGATAATTGCGTCGGGTAGATTTTGTGTTGCGGATGGCGTCGCTCTATTACGTTCACCTGGATCACCAATTTTCAGGAAATAATTGGTGTGTCCCCCCCCCCCCCCCCCCCCCTCGAGCGGTTCGGGCAGTTTGCCCGGCGGCGGATGAGGCCGGAGGTGGCCGGCGGCCGGCGGCGCGCGCGCGCCGGCCGAGCGCACGCACCGGATTCACTTGCTTGGGCCGGTTCTCTCACGCTTTATCGATCGGATGCTTTCGACTTGACTCAGAACTTTTTAGGGGAGAACCCATCATTAATGTTTTATTGGTGTCAAATTTGATACTTGGTGTTGAGTTCCTAATAATTTATGAAAATCTCCTAAACTAAATGGAGGAATTCAAATGTTTGGAGGAAAACTTTTCTTGAAGGAAAGGATGAAACATTCAGTCCTATCATGCTTATCTACACTCATGATAGTGAGTATATAAACGAATTCATTTCTTCATAATTGTTCAAAGGAACATAACTAGAAACAATCAACAACACACGTGCGTGCACGCGCACATGCACCATACCAGACCGGATTTCTCTGCATGATTAAAACCTACCAATTATAACTGTTATAATTTTTATGTAGTGAATTCCTTACCGTTTTACGAGACTTCTATATAAGAGATTTTTTGATTCGTTTTACAGATGCTCTCTGAAAACTGCTTTGGCTCTCTCGCTCTTACGATGAATTTCTTTGTGATTCTATTTTCTTTATATCTGCTTCATCAAATGGGAGTTTGGGTTTTCTCTGTTTCTTCGATGTCCGCGCACAACGAAGTTTCTGGATCTAGTCAGGTGTTGTATATTGGAGGAGTGTGGATCGATTGGAAGCTTTGCTAGAAGATGATGCAACTTCTTTAGGACAGTGATCACACGTCTTACCTAGACTCGATTCTAAAACTATAAATTATTTTAATTTCTTTTATTTCTCATCTAATTATTTATGCAAATTTTATTTTTATCTTGTTTTTTATATCTGTTATTCTATTATAAGAGTTTTCAAAATTCAAAATATCTATTAATATAAGAATATATGAAAAATATTCCAACGTGATCCATTTATAATTGTGCTAAATTTTAGGGAAAGTTTTTTTTAATTCTGTGTCTTATAATCCAATTTAGACTCGGTTCTCGGGTACTCAAATATGGGAATAAAAAATGAACCAAATTACCCAATTCTAATATTTCTGGATTCGAATTATTCCGAAACCGAAGCCCAATGTGAAAATGCGTGCTAATTTTTAGTTCAATATTGAGGTTTGGAGTTGATTTGTCGCCCCCTCATAACTATGAAAATGCGTGCGTGTATTTACGTTAGCTGAAAAGTTAAAAAAAGGTGATTGTTAACCGCAAATCGGCTATTTGTTAGTGGCACCCCGAAATCTTATAATTTTTTGCGCCTTTTTGAAATACGTTTTGTACATTCATTTTTAGGAAAAGTGCTCAACACTAAAGTTGTAGATCTCGTCGAGATCTACAACTTTCGTGTTGAGCACTTTTCCTAAAAATGCATGTACAAGGCGTACTTTGGAAATATACTCAGATTTTACGCCTTTCAAAAATACGCCTTGTACATGCAATTTCAGGAAAAGTGCTCAACACGAAAGTTGTAGATCTCGTCGAGATCTACAACTTTCGTGTAGAGCACTTTTCCTGAAATTGCATGTACAAGGCGTATTTCGAAAAGGCGCGAAAAATTAGCAGATTTTGAGGTGCGACTAGCCAATAACGGATTGCGGTTAACAATCACCTTAAAAAAAACATGAAATGATGCACAAAATCGGACAGTCAAAGCGCTACCCACACACGTGCTTTTGTTATTTGTTATACCTGTAATATTTTGTCTTGACAAATTTAATAAAAACTGATGGAAATTGTAATAATGATTTTTTAAAAAATAAAATTACAAGAAAATAATTAAATTATGATTGGCAGAATGCGCCCTACAGATAGTGTTTTGACAGAATGTACTCCGAAATTTTAAATTTGGCGGAATGCACCCTTCAATTACATGTTGGTTGTCAATTTGCACCCTAATGTTCAAAATTGAGGGTGTTTTTTGTCCACGAAGAAATCAACTCAGTCAAAATATTTGTTTGTCCGGTGATTTAGGGAAAAAACGACTTATTTTTACTGTCCGTGCTCAATGAGAATCCTCCCGCCGGAAGGCATTGTTGCGCCGGCTTCCTATGCCGCCTCACTGTGTCGTGTCCGTGTGCCGCGTGTTGAATTTTCTCAAGTTGATCAACAAGGTAGTCCAAACACCAAATCAATATCCTCGGAGCTACCCAAATCACAACTTGATCACGCGGAAAACAAGGAGATAACTCAAGCAACCAAAGTGCATAGACAGAACAAGTAGATCAAACTTTCATTAATCTTCTTTACAGGGGCGAGGTATACATGGCGAGACATGATTTCGCCGGTACATGAAAAAACAGAAATACAAAACAACTTAGGCGGATAGACTACAGAGACCGCCGAGACCGCCTGCCCGCAGAGACCGCCCGAACTGAGTTGAGCCGAACTGAACACGGAGTCCGCTGAGACCGCGAGGTCGTGCGGACAGGTTATTGAGCTTGAGAGAGATGTTGATGCTGGTAACCGCTGAATGCAGCCCGCTAACTCCACAGAGGTCAGAACCAAACTCCTGGTTTGACAATGTTAGCCGCGCCACCTGCACACAGTAACCGGTTAAGCAAACAACCCATGCGGATACGAAAACCGAGTCCGCAGCCTAAACTCAAGCCCAACTTACTGTTCACTCTGCTGCAAAATGTAGTGCAGGGGGGTCCTATTTATAGGCTGGGTGAGGAGTGTGGTCAACACCCTATGAGATAGAGTCACCGTCCCTTGGTCGCAGCTAACAAAGCCAGTCCGCTGAGTCCGCCTACATGGGACCAACCAAACCGCCAAGTCCAGGCGAGAAAGCGATCTGCCCAAGGCAGTCCGCCCAGTCCGCAGAACCAAATGCCGGACTAGCCGAGACGCAGGAACCACTAGCCGAGTACAATGCCAGTCCGCCAAGAGACGACACCGCATCTGTCCGCAAACATTAGTCCAAGACTACAGGCAGACCGCCCGGTCACATCGGACTATGTGAACACCAACCCAGCTCGCAATGTCCACGACCACAGGCAAAACACCTGGTCACAGCGGACACTGCGGAAACCCTGGACTTCACAAAAGAACAAGTCCATAAAAGATGGCGCGAGCTCGGCGGAAACCAACCCAGTCCGCCAGCTCCAGAGCCAGACCGCTGCTCACCATAACTCCACAAAAGATGCGCGGACTCCAAGCCTAGTCCGCATAGGCCGCGCACACCACCTTGCAGAGCTCTGCTCACCGCCGGACTAAACCAGTCCGTGCAGTCCGCAAAACCTGACCGCAGCAAACTACGCAGGTCGCCAACCACCAGCCCGCCGGACTAATTACCAGTCCGCTCAGTCAGTCCGCCTAGGCCGCCCGAACTGCCCGACCACCCACTTCCACTTCACCAATTTCAACACTCCCCCTTGAAGTGAGAAGTGGTGATCAAGCCAAGTAGACCTCGTAGCCGCTGAAAAGGCCCCTTCGACAACGGCTTGGTGAAGATGTCAGCAAGGTTATCTTCACTCCGAACATGACCGACCACAAGAGATCCTTCCAACACCTTCTCCCTTATGAAGTGGTGATCGATCTCAATATGCTTGGTCCTGGCATGACAAACTGGATTGTTTACCAGCTTGAGAGCACTTTCATTATCCCCTCGGTGCAAAATTGGACTTTGCACTTCCTCATGGACGTCCTCTACCAGTCTCCTTAGCCAAACAGCTTCCCGAGCTGCCAAGGTCGAAGCCTTGTACTCAGCTTCCGTAGTAGAGACGGATACCGAGTCCTGCTTCTTGCTACACCACGAAATGCACGCTGATCCACAAGTGAACACATAACAAGAAGTTGATCTTCGGTCGACCGAGTCACTGATAACTTCCCGAAAAGAAGTTATCAATTACTTTATTCTATTTTAATATTCATCTTATTGATTAAAAAAATGAATTAAATAAGCAAAAATATAAGAAAATTCATATTTACTTTATTTGTGGTTAATATGTCTAATTTTTCATTGTTTTCTTACTAGAAATGCTGAAGAAATCGATCCGGAGAAGCAAAGCTGGAATTATTTTTGGGCTGCGCAGGTTGTTACAACAACCAGAAAAAGTTGTTGCAACAACTGCTGGACGGATTTTGAAGTTCAAATTCGAATTTTACGCCAAAATGAAAAATGAAAAGAGGCAACTTTTGGTAAAGGGCTGTACGTTTTTATGAGGAGAATCTCATACCATAGAGAGGATTATTCATTCTTGGAGAAAAAGAGAGAAGGCCATCATCTTGGAAAAAGGAGAAGACCTAGGGCAAGGCCGGATCTTGGAGAGGGGTTGCTTGTACGCGAATAGGAGAGCATTTCCTGCAATATTTTGCACTTTTACCATCATGTGCTGTAAGATCTTTCCTATTTTTGTGGTGTTCTTCCCTTCCGCTATGAACTAATTTCACAAGTCTTGTGTGTTGTGAGTACTTAGACTCTTTGTGATGATTGGATTTCAATTCTACTTTCATATTTGGTTGATGATCTATTTTTATTAGGTTTATGTGCTTTATTTGTGGAATCTTTGAGTAAGTGTTCTTCTTCTAAATAGTGAGACATGATTCGAGAGAGGAGTCTCGCTAGTCTAGGGTTGAATCCTCATTTTATGCGACAAAATTCGAGAGAGGAGTCGCGTAATTCTTTTAGTCAAAACTCCATCTTTTTACTGCACTGCAAGATTCGAGAGAGGAGCGGTGTAAGTGTAACGTAAACCCTAATATAACGTCAAGAGAGGAAGAGATTTCGTCTTGAGTTAGCAACATCGATTTTAAACATTTATGTTATTCTAAATCCGCCTAAGTTAGAGATAACTAGGGGAATTAGGATAAGCGGATTTCAGAGATCGAGAGATAATGTCATCCATCTTAAAAATCGTTGCAGGATAGTAATCAACCAATCATGAGAGGTCACTAAAAAAATTCGTCACAATAGTCTAAGGAAAACAACATATGAGACTAATTCTCCAATTCAGAAAAGTAAACGAAGTAAGATCAGATTAGTTATTATTATTATTATTATTATTATTATTATTATTATAGTTTCTAAAATTCTCGCAATTAAATTACCTTAAATATCTCACTTGAATTTAAAGAATAGGAGGAGCTAGTAATTGTGAGCACTAATCAATCACTTCCTCGTGGGAACGATCACTTATCTCATCACTTTATTACTTGATTCGGCACGTATACTTGCGTTACTACGTAAATCTATTTTGGGCGTATCAAGTTTTTGGCGCCGTTGCCGGGGAGGCGTATTTTTGATTTAGTGTTATTTCTTATAATATTAGTGAATCCTTAGTATTTAAAGATCAAGTGTTTGTTTGCTTGTTGTTTGTTTATTTTTAAATCATTAGGAGTTGGTGCGGTGTATGTCCAGGTATAGGCAAGTAGAATTATTGCCTTTGAATTCTGAAATCGAGCGCTCCTGTAGACAAAACAGAAGAGAAGCTAGAAACGTGAATATTATTCATCCTGCGATGGATAATCCTGCACCAAATAATGCTAATAATGCTAATAATAATGATGGTCAGGTGGATCAAAATGGCCAACCTGCGGCACCACGTATGACTTGTCACGAGTATAATACACCTCTAAGGGGAGGTGTGCACTTCAGCATTGCTCGACCAGCAATTGCTGCTAATAATTTTAAAATGGACCCACTAATTATGCAACAAGTGCAAAATAATAAGTTTGGGGGTCTAGGTCATGAAGATGCAAATTCTCACTTACGAACTTTCTTAGCAATTTGCGATATGTTTAAGTTCAACGGAGCATCAGAAGATGCAATAATGTTAAGATTGTTTCCATTCTCTTTAGAAGGGAGAGCGAAGGATTGGTTAGACTCTTTGCCTAACGATTCTATCACGACATGGGAGCAGTTAGTGGAAAAATTCTTGCATAAATATTTTCCACCTTCTAAAACTGCAAAGCTGATAAGGGATATAACCACATTCACACAGGGTAACAGAGAGACACTGTACGACGCCTGGGAGCGTTTTAAGGAGCTGTTAAAAAAATGTCCCCATCATAGGTTAGCCCTACATCAGCAAGTTTCCACCTTCTATAATGGTTTGCAAACTGCAACCATGATTTTAGTAGACGGCGCTACTGGAGGATCGTTGCTTAAGAAGTATCCCGAGGATGCATATGCAATCCTTGAAGACCTCACTGCAAATAATTACCAAGCCTATGAGCGTCAAGGGAACAACAATCCGGTTGGTATCCACCAAGTGGACCAAATCACATCCTTGGCCGCTCAAATGACATCACAGTTTAATCTAATCAATAAGAGATTAGATTCATTATCACAACCTTCATCTAGTGCTCCATTGACGGTGGAGCAATTAAATCAAATTTCTGAAGAGGCAAATTATGTCGGAGGAGCACAAAGGCAAATTCCACCCGGATTTGCCAATCATTATCACCCCGAGTGGCGGAATCATCCAAACTTCTCCTGGAAAAATAATCAAGGGATGACTCAACCACAAGGGTTTAATCAAAATATAAATCCCCTACCTATAAATAACAACTCTCAACCTCAACAATTAAATCAAAGGAAAATGACTGACGAATTCATCTTAGGCATGTTCCAAAAGTATGACTCGAAAATGGTAGGAATAGAATCATCGTTAAGATCACTAGAGACGACTATGGGACAACTTGCTAATTCATTAAGTCAAAGACCCATTGGAACTCTACCTTCTGATACC
Organism: Platanthera zijinensis; assembly: GCA_039513925.1. Lineage (NCBI taxonomy): Eukaryota > Viridiplantae > Streptophyta > Magnoliopsida > Asparagales > Orchidaceae > Platanthera > Platanthera zijinensis. The sequence goes on from CM077095.1 coordinate 167,693,202, forward strand.
ACACCCAATCCAACAAAAGATAATCATAATAATCAATGCAAAGCTATTGCACTGAGGAGTGGTGTAGAGATTCCAAGTGGGGAGGGGTTGCATGAGAAAATTAGGGAAGAAGAAACGAGTAAGAAGCCAAGTGAGTCGAGCATATTAGAGAAAGACGAGTTGGGTGAGAAAAAGGATGTGGGAGAGAAACAAAAAGAGAAACTAAATCAAAAGAGAGAAGTAGTCTATCCACCACCCCCATTTCCGGCTAGACTTGCTAAATCCAAACTTGACATACAATTCCAAAAGTTTATGGAGATTTTCAAAAAACTAACTATAAATATCCCATTTGCTGAGGCTCTTGAGCAAATGCCTAGTTATGTCAAGTTTATGAAGGATATCCTGGCAAAGAAAAGGAAGTTTGTTGATAAAGAGATAGTGGCGTTGACTGAGGAGTGTAGTGCTATATTGCAGAAGAAGTTGCCACTCAAGCTTAAGGACCCCGGTAGCTTCACAATTCCTTGTTCTATCGGATTAAAGTTTATTGGGAGAGCTTTATGTGACCTTGGGGCCAGCATCAACTTGATGCCATTATCCATCTATAAGAAGTTGGGTCTAGGGGAGATCACACCTACATCTCTTACTCTATAGTTAGCTGATAGGTCTCTAGCATTTCCCAAGGGGATTGTAGAGGACGTGTTAGTTAAGGTGGATAAATTCATCTTCCCCGCTGATTTTGTGGTGCTTGATATGGATGAGGACAAGGATGTCCCCATCATTCTTGGTAGACCATTCTTAGCCACCGGACGAACACTCATTGATGTCCAGAAGGGTGAGCTTACGATGAGAGTTAATGATGAGAATGTGACATTCAACATCCTCAAGGCTATGAAATTTCCGGATGATAAGGAGGAATGTTTCTCCATTGAGGAAGTGAATGCACCTATACATATGATGTATAATGAGAATGATTGGGAGCATAAAATCCTTAGTGTGTTAACGAATGAAGAAATAGAAGAGGACCCGGACTTAACGGAAACTGTAGAAACTTTAAATACGTATGAGCACACATCAACTGCTAACATGTTTGAATTAATAAGTAGACCAAGAGATTCTGAGGTCACTAAGCCTTCTATCTTAGAACCACCTACGCTTGAATTAAAACCGCTACCTGAAAACTTAAAATATGTTTTTCTAGGTGAGGATAACACACTACCGGTCATCATTGATGCATCTTTAGTAAAGGAGAAGGAAGAGAAATTGCTTGAGGTTCTTCGTGAGTATAAGGGGGCAATGGGTTGGACCATTGCAGACATTAGAGGGATAAGTCCCTCAATTTGTATGCACAAAATTCTTTTAGAGGAAGAAGCAAAAGAATCAATCGAACCCCAACGAAGACTTAGCCCACCAATGAAAGAAGTAGTTAAGAAGGAGATAATCAAATGGTTAGATGCGGGTATTATTTATCCTATCTCTGATAGCCGGTGGGTAAGTCCTGTTCAATGCGTGCCCAAGAAGGGGGGCATTACGGTAGTTAAAAATGAGAGCAATGAGTTGATTCCCACCAGAACGGTAACTGGATGGAGGATTTGTATGGATTACAGAAAATTGAATAAAGCAAATAGGAAAGATCATTTTCCACTTCCATTCCTTGATCAGGTTCTTGATAGGTTAGCAGGGAATGAGTATTTCTGTTTCTTAGATGGTTACTCAGGATATAATCAGATCATGGTAGCTCCCGAGGATCAGGAGAAGACTACTTTTACCTGTCCTTTTGGGACATTCACATTTAGGAAAATGCCTTTTGGATTGTGTAACGCCCCTGCCACATTCCAGCGCTGCATGATCGCTATTTTTACCGATCTGATTGAAGAGGGCATCGAGATCTTTATGGATGATTTTTCAGTATTTGGGAGATCGTTTGAAGCATGTTTGGAAGTGTTGAAGAAGGCTTTGGATAGGTGCATTCAAACCAATTTGATCCTAAATTGGGAAAAATATCACTTTATGGTCAAAGAAGGAATTGTTTTAGGACACAAGGTGTCGAAGAAGGGATTGGAAGTAGATCGGGCGAAGACAGAGGTTATAGAGAAATTGCCCCCACCAACTAATGTTAAGGGAGTGCGTAGTTTTTTAGGACATGCGGGATTCTATCGTCGTTTCATTAAAGATTTTTCTAAAATTTCTAAGCCGTTAAGTCATTTATTAGAAAAAGATTCGCACTTTAATTTTGATGGGGAATGTCTAGTCGCCTTTCATTCTTTGAAGCAAAGTCTGGTTTCTTCACCCATTATTATCTCACCCGATTGGTCTTTACCATTCACCATTATGTGTGATGCTAGCAACTTTGCTGTGGGCGCAGTTTTAGGACAAGTGCGCGACAAGGTCTTCCACACGATCTACTACGCTAGCAAGACGCTGATTGATGCACAAGTAAACTATACAACTACCGAGAAGGAGTTATTAGCAGTCGTTTTCGCATTTGACAAATTTTGCTCCTACTTGGTAAACTCTAAGGTGATTGTTTATACGGACCATGCAGCTATCCGATTTTTAGTAGAGAAAAAGGACGCTAAACCTAGACTGATTAGGTGGGTTCTCCTCTTACAAGAGTTCGACTTGGAGATTAAGGATCGTAAGGGGGCGGAGAATCCTGTAGCAGACCACCTATCACGTCTAGAGTATGAGCGTGAGAAGGTTGTAGACATAGAGATTAGAGAGAATTTTCCTGATGAGAGGTTGCTGGCAATATCTGAGGCGAGTATTCCATGGTATGCTGATTTTGTCAATTTCATTGTGAGTAACATTTTGCCTCCAGATATAGATTATCAACAGAAGAAAAAATTTCTTCATCAGGCTAAGTTTTATCTATGGGATGCCCCATATGTATTTAAGATATGTGCTGACCAAGTGATTCGTCGGTGTGTACCAGAAATAGAAGTTCATGATATCCTAGAAAAGTGTCATGCATCTCCTTACGGAGGACACTTCATGAGAAAGCGAACTGCTATGAAGGTACTAGAGGCTGGTTTCTATTGGCCAACACTTTTTAGGGACGCTCACTTATATGCTAAGGAGTGCGATAGATGCCAAAAGACGGGCAATATTCATCGAGGGGCAAGTATGCTTATGACCAATATTTTGGAGGTAGAAGTATTCGATGTTTGGGGCATTGACTTCATGGGACCGTTTGTGAGTTCGGGAGGAAATTTGTACATTTTGTTGGCAGTAGACTATGTGTCGAAGTGGGTAGAGGCCATTGCCACACCGAAAAATGATGCCAAGATTGTACTCAAATTTATAAAAGCAAACATATTTACGAGGTTCGGCACGCCTAGGGCGATAATTAGTGATGGAGGTTCACATTTTTGTAATACACAATTTAAATCACTTCTAAAGAAATACGGTGTAACACATAAAGTGGCCTTAGCATATCACCCGCAAACCAATGGATTAGCTGAAATCTCCAATAGAGAAATCAAGTCTATTTTAGAAAAGACGGTGAGTACAACTAGGAAGGATTGGGCATTTAGGTTGAACGATGCGCTATGGGCCTATAGGACTGCCTACAAAACGCCCATAGGTGTGACTCCCTTTAGAATGGTGTATGGAAAAGCTTGTCACTTACCCGTAGAATTGGAGCATAAAGCGTACTGGGCAATAAAAAGATTGAATTTCGATCTACAAGAAGCGAGCAAGAATAGACTTTTTCATTTGAACGAATTGGAGGAGATCAGATGTAATGCTTATGAAAATGCTAGGTTGTACAAGGAAAGGACAAAAAAATGGCACGACGCTAGGTTGAAAATACGGGAGTTCAAAGTAGGACAACTGGTCCTCTTGTATAATTCAAGACTGAGATTATTCCCTGAAAAATAAAAGTCTAGGTGGTCTGGACCCTTTCGTGTGAAAGAGGTGCATCCGTACGGAGTAGTCACGATTGGCAATGAGAAAGACGAGTCCGAGTTTAAGGTAAATGGACAGAGGCTAAAAGAATATTTTGAGAACAACGACCATCGCGAGACGACGGTCATAAAATTTGAATGAAAAAAAAAAACTGAGCGAAAAATGTCCGGCCGGGACATTTTAAACGAGGCGCTTGGTGGGAGGCAACCCATCTCATTTTATCCTATCTTAATTTATATATATATATATATATATATATATATATATATATATATATATATATATATATATATATATATATTTGCAATTTGCATAAAAAACTATTATGTATTTCATTAGTATAATAAAAAAAAATAATAATAACAAAAAAATTAAATAAAAAAAAACGAAAACTGGGCTGATTTTGCCCAAGGTATGCAGAGAAAAAAATGTTGCAACGCCTGAAAAGGCTGTTGCAATATTTTTGTTGCTGCCTGCTTCTTGGTTAGAGCATGAATATCCGGTTTGCTGTAAGTGCAACTGAACCGGTGGACTCATGAGGTTTGGGCCGGGCCATAACTGCAAATAATAATAATAATAAAAATAATTGCAAATTAAAATATTAAAGCATGCTTGCTGTTCCACCTCTGCCCTAAATCCGAGCCGCATCGTGAGGGCGATTTCCCGATCGGAGAGAACCAGGCGGCAGCGGAAAATCCATATCCCGGCGGTCTCGAACCAGGCGGCGGTGGCAAAGCTCTATCTTGGCGGTTTCTAAGCAAGGGACGACTCCACATCCCGACTCCACAACCGGTGTTATTTTCCGATCAGCGACAGGGACGACGAATACACATCACGCCATTCCGCCATTTCCCTGGCGGCGATTTCAAATAGCGACCCCATATCCTGGTGAGTTTGTGGTTGAAAGCAGCGGCGACACACCAGGCCGATTTTGCGGCCGTCGATCTACAGGCAAACTTTGCATCCCGACGACACACCCGACGAATTTTGCGAGCAGCGACTCCGCATCCTCCATCTCCTGATTTCATTTTGGCGGCGTTTTCCGATCAGTAGTTGAAAATTTTTGAGCGACTCCTGAGGTATACCTTCCAACCCTTGACCTAGCATAAAAAAATCAGTATTTTATCCAATCGTTTTAGTTCCAAAATTTTTTGATGTTATATGATGCTACCTACTGTCATTTTGCTTCTATTGCTCTGACACTGATATGAAATTAAGTATTTAAATATGTTAAATGTATCATGCTTCATCTCGTTTATTTTACTGAAAATTGTACTCTTGTATCGGCTGTCTTGCACTAACTTAAACAATTTTATAGCATGATGAAATATTTAAGCGCCAAATTTTCTTAATCCTAATGTTATTTATTTTATGGCAACCATGATGTTATGAATTAACTCTTATGGAATGATAGTCATTGTGCGCATGTGCTATAGTTGTGTGGTTTTTAATTATACTTATCGATTATAACACAACTTGATCACATGCCAATTACCTTGTGCGCTTTGAGGATGAATGTTTTGCAGGTTGGACTAAATGGTTGGGTTTTTGAGGTTTATCGTATGAGAAGAGTAGCATGAATACGCTAACAAGAAACAAATGAAGCAATAAACAACCACTTCATCACATCTAATTCAGGGGAGTTGTTTAAATTTCAAGATTCTGTTTTCAGTAAAAGTATTTACTTATTATTAAAATAATTTAGAGTAGCCTCATGCTAGGAAGATATCTTTGCTAGGGACTAGCAAATGACCTAAGTGTGGAGGTGGAGGTGTTATAACTCCTACCAATTGATTGAAGAATAATTTATTTAACCAAATATTGAATGATCTTAATTCTTGTTTTAATTAATCATTAGGCTATTCTAGACATATTCAATGATAATTAATTGGTATGACTGAACAATTTAAAGAGTTCATTCTATGAATTTGAAGTTAGTGAGATTTTTTCTGATAAAGCTCGCTCAAGTACTTATTTATTTTTATACAAAATATTTGTTTACTTCCAATGCAATATTATGATATTTACCTTTAAAATAACGGGGAGGGATGAACAAGAACTAAGTCCATGATGTAGGCCTATACATGAGTTTAGGTAGTATTCTATTTTGATCATCAACTAAAATTTTTGAGCTTGACCCTTTTTCATATACATTATTCCATGCTTACATGTCATTTGTTCCTACTAGTTGTACCTTAGTAAGTAAGCCATTTATGGGTGTCGAATTTCTCGTAAAATTGATTAAATTTCATAGTGATATGTGGCCTAGGTATATGTCTACATACTTGGAATGATCCCAACTATGATAAAAAATGGGAAAAGAAATTTGCGTCATAGTGATATGCGGCCTATGTATGTGTATGCATACTTAGAATGATCCCAACTATGATTTAAAAAAAAAGAGGAATAAAAAAAAATGGTTGAAACATCATAGTGATATGTGGCCCGGGTATGTGCACTTATACTTAGAATGATCCCTACTATGAATAGAGCGTGATTAAAAAAAATGATGTATGACCCCATAATATGGTGAATTATTAAGAATACTAACTAGAGAACGTCATACTATTATCAAAGTTATCCATAAATTCCTAATCAAGCCAAAACTATCCTACTTTCATTTGAACTACTAACTCTTGTAGAGGTTAAATTGTAGACTTAACTTATTTTCATCCTCTTCAATAAATGTGGAGGTTCAATATAAAATTTTGCATGAAAGTAAACTATTTTTAAAGAAAAGCATGCACCGCACTAGGATACTTGTTTGAGCTCTATCTTACATCTAACTAATGGATTTGTGAATGTTTGATCTCTAATTGATTGATAGACTTATCAGTTAAGTAAAACGAATGTCTTGAGTATATTTTGATTAAGTTGTTTTCAAGAATTAAAGATCATTTAATTTTACATCTTATTATTTCTTCAATCATTCAGATCGTTATGAAATATCTTTGCTAGGGACTAGCAAAGTCTTAAGTGTGGAGGTGTGATAACTTCCCGAAAAGAAGTTATCAATTACTTTATTCTACTTTAATATTCATCTTATTGATTAAAAAAATGAATTAAATAAGCAAAAATATAAGAAAATTCATATTTACTTTATTTGTGGTTAATATGTCTAATTTTTCATTGTTTTCTTACTAGAAATGCTGAAGAAATCGATCCGGAGAAGCAAAGCTGGAATTATTTTTGGACTGCGCAGGTTGTTACAACAACCAGAAAAAGTTGTTGCAACAACTGCTGGACGGATTTTGAAGTTCAAATTCGAATTTTACGCCAAAATGAAAAATGAAAAGAGGCAACTTTTGGTAAAGGGCTGTACGTTTTTATGAGGAGAATCTCATACCATAGAGAGGATTATTCATTCTTGGAGAAAAAGAGAGAAGGCCATCATCTTGGAAAAAGGAGAAGACCTAGGGCAAGGCCGGATCTTGGAGAGGGGTTGCTTGTACGCGAATAGGAGAGCATTTCCTGCAATATTTTGCACTTTTACCATCATGTGCTGTAAGATCTTTCCTATTTTTGTGGTGTTCTTCCCTTCCGCTATGAACTAATTTCACAAGTCTTGTGTGTTGTGAGTACTTAGACTCTTTGTGATGATTGGATTTCAATTCTACTTTCATATTTGGTTGATGATCTATTTTTATTAGGTTTATGTGTTTTATTTGTGGAATCTTTGAGTAAGTGTTCTTCTTCTAGATAGTGAGGCAAGATTCGAGAGAGGAGTCTCGCTAGTCTAGGGTTGAATCCTCATTTTATGCGACAAAATTCGAGAGAGGAGTCGCGTAATTCTTTTAGTCAAAACTCCATCTTTTTACTGCACTGTAAGATTCGAGAGAGGAGCGGTGTAAGTGTAACGTAAACCCTAATATAATGTCAAGAGAGGAAGAGATTTCGTCTTGAGTTAGCAACATCGATTTTAAACATTTATGTTATTCTAAATCCGCCTAAGTTAGAGATAACTAGGGGAATTAGGATAAGCGGATTTCGGAGATCGAGAGATAATGTCATCCATCTTAAAAATCGTTGCAGGATAGTAATCAACCAATCATGAGAGGTCACTAAAAAAATTCGTCACAATAGTCTAAGGAAAACAACATATGAGACTAATTCTCCAATTCAGAAAAGTAAACGAAGTAAGATCAGATTAGTTTTTATTATTATTATTATTATTATAGTTTCTAAAATTCTCGCAATTAAATTACCTTAAATATCTCACTTGAATTTAAAGAATAGGAGGAGCTAGTAATTGTGAGCACTAATCAATCACTTCCTCGTGGGAACGATCACTTATCTCATCACTTTATTACTTGATTCGGCACGTATACTTGCGTTACTACGTAAATCTATTTTGGGCGTATCAGTCACCACCATAATCAGCATCCGTGTACCCTAGTAAAGAGAAACTCGCACCCCTTCTATAAAGAAGTCCCTTATCAGAAGTTACCTTGACATACTTAAGAATGTTCTTTGCCGCTACAAGATGAGACTTCCTTGGCTCTGCCATAAACCGACTTACTCGACCAACAACATAAGCTATATCTGGTCTAGTAATCGTCAGGTAGATCAAGCTCCCAACAAGAGCTCTGAACACTAAAGAATCAAGAAGAATTCTTCCTTCATCTCGTCGAAGCTTTAGTCCTTGATCCAGAGGAGTAGAGCAAGTCTTCCCTTCAATCAAGTCAACCCGGTTCACAATGTGTTCAGCATATCCCTTCTGGCAGATGAGGATCTCACTCTCCTTCCTCTCCACTTCGAGACCAAGAAAGTGATGAAGCTCTCCCAAGTATTTCATCTCGAAGCGAATGGCTAGCTCAGCTCTGAGCCTAGTTACCTCCTCCTCAGAATTCCCTGTGATGATCATATCATCAACATACAGCAGGACCAAGACTCGAAGCTCCCCCTTCTTCTTGATAAACAAGCTTGAGTCTGAGTTTGAAGCAAGGTATCCGCAGAATTGCAGATATTCTGCTATCTTCCCATACCAAGCTCTAGGAGCTTGCTTCAACCCATATAGAGCCTTCCTGAGCTTGCAGATATAGACCGGATGAATTTCAGAAACAAATCCAAGTGACTGATCCATGAAGATGTCCTTGTCAATCTCTCTGTAAAGAAAAGCGTTCTTTACATCAAGCTGCCACATCCTCCATCCTTGACAAGCAGCCAATGCGATCACTATCCGAACTGAAGTCATCTTTGCAATTGGACTAAATGTCTCATCATAGTCTTCTACATACTGCTGAGAGAATCCCCGAGCGACCAGGCGAGTCTTGTATCTTTCAATGCTCCCATCAGCCTTCTTTTTCAACTTAAACACCCACTTGCAAGTCACCGGAGTAATGCCATCAACTCTGGGTACTAGATCCCAAGTTCCATTCCTTTTGAGAGCATCATCTCCTCTCTCATGACATCTTCCCACTCCTTGATTCCAATGGCCTCATTGAAACTAGCAGGCACCCGTTCATCAAGAGGACCTGCAAAGAAACATGAAACATAGCTCACTGTGTTTCTTTCGCAGTAGCGAGCTGGAGGCTTGATAACCCTCTTTGATCTCCGAAGAGGCTGCTCCTTGCTGACCACCTCCGCTACTTCTTCTAGTTCACCTCTGTTCTCCGGCAAGCTTGGAGCAATGCTCCCCCTGCTTCCTGACCTAGAAGCATCTCCCCCAGAACTTGAAGCAATTGGAGCTGCTGGTGACACAACTAGCTCCTCTTGATCAACAACCTCAGCCACCTCCTGATCTTTATCAACCTTGCTCTCCGGTAGCTTAACCGAGCTTCCTCCATATGACATCAGTTCGTCAAAGATTACATCTCTTGATACCACGAACTTCTTCGTCATTGGATCCATGCATCTCCTCCCTTCTTCCGCTCATCATAGCAAACAAAGACAAGCTTCCTTGTCTTTGTATCAAGCTTAGTCCTCAGGGCATCAGGAATATGCACATAGCAAGTTGATCTAAACACCCGAAGGTGTTCAACGCTCGGCTTCTCCTTCAGCAACATCTCGAAAGGAGACTTCATGTTGATCGGACTAAGAGCCATCTGATTGATGGCATACGCTACACAAGACATTCTCTCCGCCAAAAAAGACCTTGGGATACTCTTGGCATGAAGCCAGCATTTGCAGGTCTCCGTCAGATGGCGGATCTTCTGTTCCGCTACTCTATTTTGTTGTGGAGTATGAGCACAAGTGAGCTCCCTCTGGATTCCATACTTCCTGCAAAAGTTAGAAAAGTTGGAGGAGACAAATTCTCCGTCGTTGTCAGTTCTAAGCTTTTTGATCCTCAGGTTAAGTCGACCCTCCACCAGCTCCTTGAACTCCACAAACAAACCGAAGGCTTCAGACTTCTCCTTCAAGAAATACACCCAAGTGTATCTTGAGTAGTCATCAATCAAGACTAGCATGTATCTGCTCCCACCAAGGCTAGCAGAAGCGGTTGGTCCCATCAGATCACCATGGATAACCTCCAATGGTGCTTTGCTTCTTGTTTGTGACTTATCAAATGGAAGATGATGAGACTTCCCATACTGACATCCAGCACAAACATGACCATCACCGAAAGATGATAGCTTAGGCAAGCCTCTCACCAGGCTCCTATTTGTCATAGCCTTCAGCTTATCCATCCTTACATGCCCCAACCTCTCATGCCACATAACAACGCTATCATTGGCCCTCATCCGATCAACATAGGAACTAGTTGATAAAACAAACAAGTCCTTCACTCTCCTTCCAATGTGAGCAACATCAGCCTTAACTGTTGATACATTGCGAAGGAATTTTACTTCTGTTGGCCCAAACAGAACGTGATAGCCGGCGTCGACATCATTGGTCACAGAGAAGAGGTTCTTCTTCATTCCAGGTACGTGATAAACACTTCTTAATGTGAGTGGCCCCTTATCACTACCCAACGTTACTATACCCTCCTTCTCTACTACATGAACAGTATTATCAGCAGTTATAATAGCTTCGTTACCTGAGTATGCTTGTAGCAAGGAGAACTTCGACATATCTCCGGTGAGGTGATGACCACACCCGGAGTCAACGATCCAGTCATCCTCCACGCCGATGGTCGACAATGCACGGACACAAGTGCCCGTCATGAAAGCTCCACCCCAGCCAGCTTCCTCCTTGCCTGCAACATGCCCAGACTGTAGTTTGACCTTGCAGTCTCGCTTGAAGTGGCATGGTTGATGACACATGTAGCATTTCAGGTTCTTCTTCCAGTCCTTCTTAGGAGCAAAGCTCCCCTCCTGCTGTTTAGAAGATGAAAGTTCATCTCCAGCCGCAGTCTGCTTTTTCTTCCCTTCCCATCTCTTCTTCTTCTTCTCAGTGAAAAGAGCTTCACTAGCTCCTTCAGAGACAGTCATTCCAGCCATCTGCCTTGACAGGCTCTCCTGCGAGGCAAGCAGATTTTCCAGCTCCAGAAGAGAGGGCTGAGTAGCCCAGCCTTGAACAGAAGTAATAAAGGTCACATACTCCTTCCGCAGACCGCGAATTATATGCCTCTTCAGCTTGGCCTCGGAGATCGGCTCATCAGGATCAAGTGCTGAAAGCTCAGCACACAAGCTTTTCATCTTCAAGAAGTATTTGGAGATGGAAAGGTCTCCCTGAGTTGCCTTAGCCAACTCATTCTCCAAGAATTGTAGCCTTGCTACATTCTTCCTGTTGAACAACCCATCAAGGGAAGTCCAAATCTCAGTAGCAGATTCACATCCTAAGATGTGATCAAAGAGCTCAGGTGACACCGCCCGCTTGAGAGCAAACTCAGCCTTGGCATTTGTCTTCCTCCACACTCTCACCTGCTCGGCTGTTCCAAACTCAGTAGTGATTTCAACTTGATCATCGCCACCGACGACCTCCCATAGCTCCTCGCCCAGAAGATAGCTCTTCATGCACAACTTCCACTTCTTGAAGTTAGTCGGCGTCAGAAGCTCAATTCCCAGACCTCTTGCAAACCCACCGTCCATTACACTAACTTGGTTATCCTTTCAGAAGCACACAGAGCAATAACAAGGCTTGTTGATCACCGCTCAAACAACTGAACCTTCCTCTGATACCATGTTGAATTTTCTCAAGTTGATCAACAAGGTAGTCCAAACACCAAATCAATATCTTCAGAGCTACCCAGATCACAACTTGATCACTCGGAAAACAAGGATATAACTCAAGCAACCAAAGTGCATAGACAGAACAAGCAGATCAAACTTTCATTAATCTTCTTTACAAGGGCGAGGTATACATGGCGAGACATGATTTCACCGGTACATGAAAAAAAGAAATGCAAAACAACTCAGGCGGAGAGACTACAGAGACCGCCTGCCCGCAGAGACCGCCCGAACTGAGTTGAGCCGAACTGAACACGGAGTCCGCCGAGACCGCGAGGTCCTGCGGAAAGGTTATTGAGCTTGAGAGAGATGCTGATGCTGGTAACCGCCGAATGCAGCCCGCTAACTCCACAGAGGTCAGAACCAAACTCCTGGTTTGACAATGTTAGCCGCGCCACCTGCACACTGTAACCGGTTAAGCAAACAACCCGTGCAGATACGAAAACCGAGTCCGCATCCTAAACTCAAGCCAAACTTACTGTTCACTCTGCTACAAAATGTAGTGCCGGGGGGGGGGGGGGTCCTATTTATAGGCCGGGTGAGGAGTGTGGTCACCACCCTATGAGATAGAGTCACCGCCCCTTGGTCGCAGCTAACAAAGCCAGTCCGCTGAGTCCGCCTACATGGGACCAACCAAACCGCCAAGTCCAGGCGAGAAAGCGATCTGCCCAAGGCTGTCCGCCCAGTCCGCAGAACCAAATGCCGGACTAGCCGAGACGCAGGAGCCACTAGCCGAGTACAATGTCAGTCCGCCAAGAGACGACACCGCATCTGTCCGCAAACATTAGTCCAAGACCACAGGCAGACTGCCCGGTCACAGCGGACTATACGGACACCAACCCAGCTCGCAATGTCCACGACCACAGGCAAAACACCTGGTCACAGCGGATACTGCGGAAACCCTGGACTTCACAAAAGAACAAGTCCATAAAAGATGGCGCGAGCTCGGCGGAAACCAACCCAGTCCGCCAGCTCCAGAGCCAGACCGCTGCTCACCATAACTCCACAAAAGATGCGCGGACTCCAAGCCTAGTCCGCATAGGCCGCGCACAACACCTTGCAGAGCTCTGCTCACCGCCGGACTAAACCAGTCTGCGCAGTCCGCAAAACCTGACCGCAGCAAACTACGCAGGTCGCCAACCACCAGCCCGCCGGACTAATTACCAGTCCGCGCGGTCAGTCCGTCCAGGCTGCCCGGACTGCCCGACCACCCACTTCCACTTCACCAATTTCAACACCGCGTCCCCGTGCCGTATCCCTCCGACTCCACGCCTTCCAGTCTCGTTGTGCCGACTCATGTCTTGCTGACTCAAGTGTTCCTGTGCCGCCCACTTCCTCCTTCCCGGACAAATTCCAGGCTCCCAGTGCTGCCCACTTTCTCCTGCCCTATGCAGGCCTTTTAGGTAAACCCTTACATTCAAAACTCATTCCAGATTTAGGGTTTAATTATTTTCTTATATAGATTTTTTATTGATAAAGAAAAAAAAACAGAGTCTTCAAATTTTCAAACCCATCTGTTTGCAATTTTTCAGGGAAAGTTTAGGTTTGCGATTTTATAGTCCCAAGCTCGACGAATCATCCCTGTGCCGCGTCCCTGCACCAACTTCATGCGCTGCGTCCCTGTGCCGATTCCCTCTCCCATCTCTCAGTGCCACCAACATCTTCATCCCTGACGAGATTTAGAGCTTCTTTACTGACTGCATAATGCAATGATTAAATTTTCAAGACTGTTTTGTTGCCTGGATAATGCCAAATTTGAACTTTTTGCGGACTGCCTAATTCTATGGAGACAAATTCAAAGTTTTGCTGCTTGGAACCGCGACAATCTCATTTAAAAGTCGAAATCATTTATATTAAAATTTAATTAGAGAAAGACCATATTATCCTTGTTTTTTAGCCTAGGGTGCAAAATGCAAGTCTAAATATATTTGAGAGTGCATTCTGCCAAATTTAAAATTTGAGATGCATTCCGTTAAAATCATGTAATTTCAGGGTGCATTTTGCCAATTTCTGATTATAAAATATAAAATGTGTATAATTTTATAGGCAAAATTATGATTTTGGTTCCCGAACTTTAGTAACTTTATGAAATCAGTCCCTATAATTTTTTTTTGAAAGAAATCAGTCCCTTAACTCTCTAATTTATTTGATTTTAGTCCTAAAACTAATAAATCTATAATAAAGATATTTAATAACGTAATTTTTTTAAAAATTAATTCATCTTATACTATTTTTTATTTATCTTCCCGTTCATCCTTCACTGATAATCTTGATTCATGGAATAATTGTTTTACGAGCTCATACAATGGTTGACAAAAACAAAATAACCAAGTGATACATTTAATTAGTTCTTAGAAATGAAATGTGTCGATGACAACAATGACGATGATAGGCCCAGAAAGAGCATTGTCGGAGGGCGGGCAGCTCCTGTGGAATGCCGCCGGAGAGGACATGGCCGAATTGATCAAGTGAAACGAAATGTGCCGTAATTCATGAGGTTATGAGAGGAGAATAGGAGAATAGAGCCATTAATTAGGTTCCGACGAAGCCTCGGAAAGTTTCAAGATTATCAGTGCAGGATGAACGGGAAGATAAATAAAAATAGTATAAGATGAATTAATTTTTTAAAAAATTACATTATTAAATATTTTTATTATAGATTTATTAGTTTTAGGATTAAAATCAAATAAATTAGAGAGTTAAGGGACTGATTATTTAAAAAAAAAAAAAAACTGATTTTATAAAGTTATTAAATTTTGCCAAATAATAGTACAGATTAGTGTTCTTAGATTTGGAAATCTTCTCCATTCGCACCTTTGACGTCTCCGGTCTCCCTCCTTTTTATTTTTATTTTTTTGTGGCGCGATGGAAATCTAAAAGCAAAAGCGGAATCAGGGCGAGGGCGATCAGAAATCTAAATCCAGGTCGGCGAATCATTCGTTTCTTCTCGCCTTCCTCGAATTGCCTCTTTGAAATCCGATCCTTTCTTCCCAGTTTCCTCCATGGCGATCAAATTAGGGTTAGGGCTATCCCTTCTTCCCGTACTCATCGGGTTCTCCTTCCAGTTTTTCATGGCAGATCAGGAGATCCACTTGTATCGCCGCTACTTATTGTTGTTGATCTTCGGGGTTGGATGCTACGCGGTTTTGAGCGGCGGGTTTCTGTATCTGAATCGTAAAAAGCGGACGGCTGGAGCGGTGGTTGAAGAAGAAGAGGAACAGGTTCCAGAAGAAGTATCGTTGGACAAGCAGATGGGAGATCGGCTCGTCTCGTCATCGGGATTGGAATCAGAAACTGCTACGTATAGCAATCGCAGTACAGATCAAAACTTGGAGTTGGAGAGGAAACCGGCAGAAATTGACGAGGATCTTCATAGCCGGCAGCTGGCTGTGTATGGGAGAGAGACTATGAGACGACTGTTCGCCTCAAATGTTCTCGTATCTGGGCTTAATGGTCTCGGAGCTGAAATAGGTGCAGTTTGAACTGCTATGGTGCTTTTTCTATCTTATTTTTGTTTCTTTTTTTATTCATACTCCTTATATGTTTATGTCTGTGATTGTTCATATTCAAGTGCTTTCCATTGTCATATATGGCTGCAGCGGCTTAAACATCAGTCTTTTTAAAAGTACCTTATTTAATCATCTTACTTTGTTGCCTCAATGCATGCATGTTCAATACTTTATGATCCAAATATTTTTGAGCTTCTTGTTTATGAGAGGGAGTGCTCGGTTAGGCCTGGCTTGTATGAATTGCTTGTTTTATCACATTTCACAGCGTGTTTTCACTTGTTCCTTGCTTATTAAGATCACTTGTAACTCTTTTTTCTTAATAATAGACTTCATCTTTTTCTCCTTTGCTTTAATCCTTAAAATGGAAATGAGTCGAGCAAGGAGATAGATGTGTGAATAGAGTAGGAGTTATTACTAAAGAGTGATGTTGCTCTTCCAAGGCAGTGCCATGCTTCTTAGGAAAAGGAATATAATTTAGAGGAGACGAGAAGAGAGGTTTGGCTGGTGTAGTAGAATGAAATCTTAAATAAAACACAAACATCAATCAGAAATCTACATTGCTAAGAGGTTCATTTAAAGAAGTCTACAACAACCGTGCACACCATACAACTAGACCAACATCAACTACAACATGAACTTTTGGTATTAAAGAAAAAGAACTTTTAATTCCAGAAACTAAAGTATTTTGGGCTCATGGAAGTTTAAGAACCATCAAACTTACAAATTATATAAATCAAAATTCTATTCCATGATGAACAAAATTAGAGACCATATTTTGTATAAAATTTAGTGAAGGCCGCATGAACTGATTTAGCTAATTTCTATTCAGAAGCATGTGATTAACAAAGAATATAATATACTATAAAGGCATATATCTTATTGAAACTTAAAGGATAACATAAATTATTATACTATTGACATTTAACATTAGAAAAATAAGAGAAATGATGGCTTTTATTAAGGTTTAATGGGAGATGTTCCTTTTTATTTGGGGGAGGGATAGAATTGTATGGTGTAGTTTGAGAATTTCCTTGCGGTGAAACTATTAGCATTTAAAATTAGAAAACAAGAAAAATGGTGGCATTTATTGTAGTGTTTAGTGGGAGAATTTACTAGTTGTTATTCTCTTTGCGCTTCCCTATAGGGAAAGACGGGTTCCACAACCGAGCATTGAGCACTTGGATGAGTGAGCAAGCACGGGAGAGAGAATTACGATTATGGTGCTTATCAGTTTATAGATAGATGTCTATAAATAGAAGGAACTTGAGAGAGAGAGAGAGAGTGGAGGGAGAGGAATGAGAGAGAGACCAATTGCGATTAAGGTGCCCACAAATCTATAGGTAGACATCAAGAAGAGACGGAGTAGGAGAGAGTGGAGAGAGATGAGAGAGAGAGGTATAATTACCAACTAAAGCCTCTTTTCATCACCAATTGAAAATCCATACTCATTTCTAATTAGAGAAAGAAAAAGGAACCATCTTTCAAAATACGCGAGTTTAAATTCTTTTAGAGGAATTTTGTTACCCAATGGAAATCAAGTTGAAGTCTACATTGCTAACAATCTTGTATTCCATTAAAAGACCAAGGATATTCAAGTTGAAATCTACATTGCTACTTCATTCAAAATGTTGTTCTCTTTAAAAGGATTACTGCCCACGTCTCCAATTCTTAAAAGATTGTGAATATTTCCACCCAATTTTTAGGATCTTTACTTTTCTTTAAATTACGTAAGATCTAGCAACTAACTGATTTACATACTTCATCCCAAGGGTATTAGATGGGAAAGTCATATTAATTATTGTTGAATTACTTTCTCACAAATTTTCACATTTGCCTTTGGTTCCTATACACATGGGTTGCACATATGCTATATATGGAGGAACTTTCTATAGATTAGCATTTGTTTCTCTCAATAATAACTATTAGAAAGATAAACATGTCCATTCATAATTTATGGAAAATAAAGCTTCAGTAATTATACTCTAGAACTCTAATTGTGTTGTTGATTTCTCTAGCCATGGATTAAAAGCCAAGGCTGGTAGCATATTTCAGTAATGTTGAGTTTACATGGTGTTGGGTCCATTGTTCCTGTTGAAACCAGTAGAACTAGTTTCTCCTAAAAGCTCGGATCTAAGGCTGCAACCTACGCTTACTTTCTTCGAACCACGCTCCCAACAAGACACCTAAAGGAACAGACCGGGGGCTTCAGCTCGGAGGTCCCACCGCTCACCCGGAAGAACTAGAATCCTTCCCCTCCCTAGCCAGTGCTGAGCTAGATGTCTGAGTAAGAAGGAAAAAGAAGGTTCCACCTCCCTCTTCTCAGACACCTTACCGGTCTATTTATAGGCTTCAGGATTTGAACTGCAAATAACCAAAGCAAGCACCTGTGAAATTACCTGAATACCCTGGGTTGGGTCTGCCAACAGCCGAACTCCGCTGTTCCGAAGGGCTATGAGCAGACCACCGAGGGTAAAAGAGTAAAAAAGGCCAAAAGGGATGAACCGCTTGCCAACTGAACCGGTTCCCCCCCAATTGCTGAACCGGCCTTATCTCTTCCTGCCGACCCGATGCTTGGCGAGAGGACCACCTTGCGGCTGAAAACACCACCTCGCAGGCGAGACCCTCCGTCGGCACATAGAAAATCTTCCTTTGACCCCCACCTGTCAGGCGAATGGACTCAACTTTGGCTCCTCCTGCCTAGCGCGAGCGGACCCACCTTTGGGCTCCTCTCGCCTATTGCGAGTGGACCCACTTTTGGGCTCCTCTCGCCCATTGCGAGTGGACCCAACTTTAGGCCCCTCTCGCTTAGTGCGAGTGGTCTTTGCTTTGGGCCCCTCTCGCCTAGGGCCTTATCTCCTCTTGAGGATTCTTCTAATCCCTTCTCTGCTGAGTTCCCTCCTGTGAGCCCGAGGTTGTACAGTTCCCAATGTCCCTGATTTGTGAGAAGTCAAACAGGTCAATGACACACACATCAACTGTATTTGATGTGCATTTGAGGTCTTGAGTGCAGGTAGTCCATATCATATTGATTGGACATGTGGACACACTAAGTGGTTGCTGGACATACCAAAAATCGCCTAAGTCCACAGACGTTGAGTGGAGCAAGCTCACTCAACGCCAGATATATGGACTCAGTAATATCTAGTCAAAATTTGGCTAAGTACAAAAGCGTTGAGTGTAGTCTACTCACTCAACGTCATATAACATATAGCGTTGAGTGTAGTCTACTCACTCAACGCCATATAACATATAGCGTTGAGTCTGTCTCAGCCTAACTGAAAGATAGCCAAAAATGTGGCTAAGTACACAGGCGTTGAGTGTAGTCTATTCATTCAACGTCATACAACAAAAAGGCTGTGAGTTAGGCTAAGTCAGTCTGAGGCTAGAGAAATTGGCTGAAAATGTGGCCAAGTCCACAAGCGTTGAGTGTTGCTGTGCCAGTCAACTCCACAGAAAAGTTGGGCAAAATTTTCACTAAGTCCATAGACTTTGAGTGTAGCTTACTCACTCAACGCCATATAACAGAAAATTCTGTTAAGTAGTTTGGCGTTGAGTGAAGCTTACTCTCTCAACGCCAAAACGTAGAAATATTTGCTAAGGCAAATAGCGTTGAGTGAGGTAAGCTCACTCAACGCTCTCAACGCTCTCGCCGCTCTCAATGCCTTGGAGCATAAATTTGGCCAAGTCCAAAAGCGTGGACTGCTTGACTTTCGTCGAGCTCAGCTTCGTCGAACTGAGCTCAACGATCGTCGAGCTGAGCCAAATTACTCAGTTTAGCCTGGAGTTCATCGAACTCAGTTCAGCCTTTCATCGATCCAAGTTTGCAACTAAAATTTTGCATTCGTCGAGCTGAGCTCGACGTTCGTCGAACGGAGCTCAGCTTTCGTCGAGCTCAATACTTAGACAGAATTTTGTCTAAGTGTTGTGGCGTTGAGTGATACCTACTCATTCAACGCCTTTGGTTTTGATGATTGAATTTTGTCTAAGTCCAGAGATGCTGGGTCATGCCGACGTCAGCAAAGTCAAATTATCAACCAAAATTCAAATGGTGCGGAATTGTTGTCAGAGACATTGGCGGCAAGCTATCATCATCTTCTACACTTTCCAAGAAATATTTCCATCATAAAGTACTGGGGCCCACACGCAGCAAGGATCTGTTAAATCAAATTTAAACGGAAGGGATGCACTGAATGTCTTAATCTCAGCCATCAATCCTGGTGGTGGGGCTCACCGCTCGATTGACCTTCAGAGTATAAAAGGAAGCAATCGGCCAGAGCAAAAGAAGAACCAACACAACCAAGAGAACAATCGATTCCTCGGCTAGGTTTTCTGAAAACAAGAAGAAGGGAGGGAGAACATCATCTTCTTCCTCGCCATTTTCGTCGAGCATGAAGAAGAAGTTCTGCACAGAGAACCTTGCTGGGAAGGAGATAGCTGGAGCAATTACCATTTGCAATCAGCAGAATCAGAATTCATTCTGAGGGAGCAGATCTACAAATTCTGCAGAAGGAAGGTTTGCTGTTTGAAGAAAGAATCTACTGCCTACATCATCGTCTTCAACAGCAAAATGTTAGGCTGATATCTACTCAGTCCAGGAAGAAGAAGACACAGAGTTCTTGATCTGGTGTCTAATCATATAATCTTTCTCTATTTCTTTCTTGTGTAAAGATTGTTTGTGAATCTGGAGTTGTAAGCCTGTTTTATAAAGACTAAGGTCTTTGTGACCTGTGTTTGGCTTTGTGCCGGGTGAAAGGTCGTTGTGACCTGAGGGTTGGCTTAGTGCCTAATTGTTAGGTCTGTGTGACCTGTGTGGTCCTGCGGGATCTGTGCTGTAAACTATTAAGTAACTGAGTTTTGGAGGGAGAGCCGAATCTAACACACTATTAGATAGGCTTAGAGGGACAGTGGATGTACCCAAGATTGAGGAACCACTATAAAATTATTGTGTCGTCTGTGAATGTTCTTGAAAGCTGATAACTAACCTAATCACAGACACAGGAATCTGATAACAAATTAGAAAAGGTAAATAAAGACAAAAACTTATTCACCCCCTCCTCTAGGTGTTTAGCTAAACTTGAAAACAAGACTTTCAGGTGGTATCAGAGAAATGTTACTCTTTAAAGGACTTAACAGTCTGAGTAGACCTCCAAGATTAGCAAGAAATCTCTCTCCATGAGTTCAGGAATGACCAATAGGGAGCTGAGTGCTGTGAGACTTCCAATCTGTAGGAAGGAAGATTTTGACATCTGAAAAGCAAGGGTGAGGTAGTTCATGGAAGCTGCTTACCCTAGAATGTACATTACAGGTTAAGAAAGACCATTCATCCCAATGAAGGTCTCTGCACTGGATGCTTATGTCAAAACCCCCAAGACATATGATGAGATGATCAAGGATGAGTTGGCCCTGGCCTCAATAGACAAGAGGGCAAAGAATATCATCATGTGTGCTGTTGATGATTCTATACTTCAGAACCTGATCCATTGCACAACAGCAAAGGAAATGTGTGAAACACTTGTGATTTACATGGAGGGGACAGATGAGGTTAGAGATGATAGAAAGTTCATGCTCAACCAAGAGTATGAGGCTTTCAGACAATCCAAGGGGGACAACATAACCACCTGTTATGAAAAGTTTTTTAGGATTGTGAATGAGCTAAAGACTTATGGAAGAGTGTTCAGTCATTATGAACTGAATGACAAGTTCCTTAGATCTCTCTCTATAGAGTGAGACACAAAAATCTATGCCATCAGAGAAGTGGCAAAGCTGAGTGACACTGCTCCTCACACACTCTTTGGGAAGCTGCTGTCATATGAGATACAACTGACAACAAGGAAAGAAGAGGAGAACAACAAGTCTCAGGCAAGAGACAAAACTGTAGCTTTCAAAGCTGAAGGCACCAGCAAAAGCAGAAGAAAGTCTCCCTCTCCACCAAGGAGAGATGCTGAATCTGATTCTGGAAGATCAGAGGGAAGTGCATCAGACTGTCAATGGTCTGATGAAGATTTTGCTGCATTCACTAGGCAATTCCAGAAATTCTTAAGGAAGAAGCACTGGAGAGGAAGGCCTTCCACCTCCTCTCATCCCATGGATGACTACTACAAAGACAGAAGAAAGTCCTTTAAGGAGGACATGTATGGTTCCAAAACTGGTAAACAGATTTCCTCTAACATAACTTGTTATCATTGCAGAAAACCTGAGCATATGATAGCTGACTGTCCAATCAAAAGGAAGGAACACAGTGAGAAAAAGGACCACCAGCAAAAAGGCAAGAAGGAAAAATCCCTCATTACCCAAAAACAAAGAAGCTGGACTGACTCCTCCACATTAGAGTTAGAAGAAGAAGAATAAGCCTACATTGGGCTGTACTCTACTGAAGAAGGAGCTGTAGAAGCAGACTGCATCAAAAGGCTGGCTGCTTTAGAAGAAGAAACTGAGAAGGTTCATCCTGCTACCAGGATTGAAGACAGTGCCACTCTATCACAATCTGATAGTGATTCAGAGGTGGATTTTGAAGATGACAGCTGCTGCCTTGGGCTGATGGCTAAGTCAGATAAAGAAATCAGCCAGGATCAGTCTGGTCCAAGCAAAGTAATTTTTGTTACTAGCTCTGCATGTTCAGATTATGAATCAGTTCCAGATTCTTGTGCCTCTGCATCAAGTGATGATGATGACTCAGAATCTGAGGGAGACATCAATCAATTGATTGATAAATATGGTGAACTTCTACAAGCTCTAAAGAAGAGCAAGCTCCTGGCCAAACAATTGACTCGGGAAATTGTCTCTTTAAAGCTTGTTGCTTCAGAATCAGCAAAATTGCTGAATCTGAAGATGCAGGAAGTTAGCAAACTGAAGAATGTAAGAATTATTCAAATAAGCACCATAACCTTCAAGAATAACCATATCAGGAATCTTGAAGGAAAGCTCCAAAAGGAGAGAGAACTAGTGGCTAGCTACTCCAAGCTTAGCACAGTGTTGCCCTTGATAGACTCATTCTTCTCCCAAAAGGGAAAGAAAGGGTTGGGATTTAAGGGAAGGACAAGAGCTGTTAATCCCAAGGGAAAGGGCAGAGCTCAAGTGGAGCCACTAGCCTCTAAGTCTCCTGTAAAATTTGTTAGAGTGTAATTTCCTTCCAACAGCCATGACCATGAGAGTATTTATGGTCACTGCAATCATGCTAGACCATCTTGTGTAAACAAAGATGTTCCACAATATGGTGGCAGTTACAGCAAAGGTGCAAGTACATATGAGAAAATACAAATGGCCCATCCTGGACCATTTGTGTTTGGTGCAACAGCCTATTCAGTCAAGGTTAAAGCTGCTGATTGTCCTCAAATTCCTCCAGTCCACTCTAAGACAAAGGGGAAGGCTGTAAGTAGACCTGACCAGGGCATCTCTGAGGCCATCAAGGGTATGCTTTCTGAAAAGAAAGCTGTTGCTAGAAGGGCTCAAGATATCCCAAGCACTTCTACTGCCAGACCCACCACTTGTCAGACTGGGGCTGGAAAATCATGGACAGAACTGCTGCTACTCCTAGACTCAGAGCTGCTGTTAACACAACCACTAGACCTGCTTCAAAAAGAAGGTACAACATCCATGAGTGTTGGTGCTGTGGCAAAGTAGACCACTTTGCTGTTGATTGCTGGCACAATCATAGTGTGCAAAGAGCAAATGTCAGCTTGCCTGTCAGAAAAGCTACAGACAGACAAAATTATTTTCAGTCTAATAGGCACCAAGGACCCAATAAAAATTGGGGTCCTAAGGTTAACTGATGTGTGTTTTGTAGGATAGTCCAAGTGCTCATACCCCTATATGGTACTTGGACAGTGGATGTTCCAGGCACATAACTGGAACAAGGAGCATGGTGAAGGATTATGCTCCAGTAAGGAATGGATCAAAGGTTATCTTTGATGGATTTGAAAAAGGAGTGACTAGAGGTTATAGTAAGATCTCTAATGGCATAGTTACTATCACAAGAGTAGCCTATGTGGAAGGGTTGCAACACAACTTGATAAGCATTATCAACTCTTTGTTCTCTGCTATGACATAGTATTTCACAAGGATGAGTGCCAAATTAGGAGGTTAAGTGACCAAGAGGTCATCTTAACAGACACTATAAATGAAAATGTGTACTGTTTAGATTTCCTATGTTCTAGCAAAGACTCACCTATATGCCTTGTTGCAGATGAGAAAGCCTCTTCCTGTGTCCAGTGGCACAAGAGGCTAGCCCATCTAAATTATAGGACCATAGGCAAGCTGTTCAGCAATGAGCTGGTTAGGAATGAGCCTAAGTCTATATGCACTAAGGAGGGTATCTACTCTGCATGCCAAAAGGGCAAACAGACTAAGACCTTCAAGAGCATTGACACCAAAGACTCAGTGAGGTGCTTATACCTCTTGCATATGGATCTGTTTGGTCCTATGCCAATTCAAAGTCTAGGTAGGAAAGTCTAATCCTTGTGGTTGTTGATGACTTTTTCAGATTTGTCTGGGTATTCTTTCTAAGGAAGAAATCTGAAACCCCTGATGTCTTTCAGACATTTTTCAAGCAAATTCAGAATGAATTCAACAACACTGTGGTCAAAATCAGAAGTGACCATGACACTGAGTTTCAGTCCGAGTGCATGACAAGGTTCTGTGAAGAGCTAGGGATTCATCAAGAGTTTTCCTCTCCTAGAACACCACAACAAAATGGAATTGCTAAGAGGAAAAATAGGACTCTCATAGATGCTGGTAGAACTTTACTAAGTGACTCATCCCTCCCAGAATACTTCTGGGCTGAGGTAGTTAATACTGCATGTTATGTCCTTAATAGGGCTTCTATCACCAAGAGCCACAAGAAAACTCCCTATGAGATCTTGAAAGGCAGAAAACCAAACCTGAGCTATTTCAGGATCTTTTGGTTGCAAGTGCTATGTGCTCAACAATGAAAAAGTCCATTTAACTAAGTTCCAGAAGAGATCTTTGTTGTGTACAACACTCATAGTAAGACATATAGAGTCTACAACTTAATTACCCAAGTTGTAGAAGAGTCAATGCATGTTGTATTTGACGAATCCAACATGGTTAACTGTGAGCTGCCAAGCTCCTCCTCTTATAGTATTGCAGGTACAGAGCAGTTGATGGACAAGCTGACCATCAAGAAAGCTACCCCCATAGTCCAAGAAAATGATGATGGATTGCCTACTCCAAGAGAAGGAGACAACATACCTGAAGAAAATGAAGACCAGCTAGCTGAAAACCCTGAAGATCAGCAAGCTGCAGCTAGATTGCCTCCAGCTACTAGACATCTGAGGGACCATCCAGTACACAAAATTATTGGTGATGCAAATCATGGAGTCCAGACCAGAAGCAGGAGCATGAATTCAGTTCTTTACTCAAGCTTCCTGTCTCAAGTAGAGCCAAAGAAGTTTGAAGAAGCAATCAATGACCAGTTCTGGATTGGAGCAATGTAAGAAGAACTGGATCAATTTAAGAGATGTAAGGTCTGGAAGTTGGTCCCCAGACCACAAGGACAAAATGTCATAGGGACTAAGTGGATCTACAGGAACAAGTTGGATCAAGATGACATTATTGTCAAAAATAAGGCTAGATTGGTGGCTAAAGCCTACAGACAAGAAGATGACATAGACTTTTACTAGACCTTTGCCCCAGTAGTCAGACTGGAAGTCATAAGGATCTTCCTTGCATTTTCAGCCCATCAGGGATTCAGAGTCTACCAGATGGATGTCAAGTCAACATTCCTGAATGGAGACCTAAAAGAGGAAGTATATGCGGATCAGCCATCAGGTTTTGTAGATCCTAACTCTCCCAATTTTGTTTATAAGCTTAGAAAAGCTCTATATGGGCTAAAACAAGCTCCCAGGGCTTGGTATGAAATCTTGTCCAGCTTCCTAATTGAGAACAAATTCTCAAGGGAGAAGATAGACAAGACCCTATTCCTAAGGGAATCACGGGACAAGCTTATCCTAGTCCAGATATATGTTGATGACATTATTTTTGGATCTACTGATGACAATCTTTGCAAGAAGTTTGCAAAACTTATGCAAGAGAGTTTGAAATGAACAGCATGGGTGAGCTCAAGTTTTTCTTGGGACTCAAAGTAAGACAGACTGATGATGGCTTATCCATATCCCAGTCCAAGTTCACTAGGGAGGCAATCAAAAAATATGGTATGGAGAATGCCTCCACCATGAGAACTCACATGGGATCAAATATGCCAATATGCAAAAATGAGACAGGAAAACTTGTTGATGAGTCTTTGTATAGAGGGATAATTGACTCCCTTCTATACCTTACTGCTAGTAGGCCTGACATCATGTATGTCACATGCGTCTGTGCTAGGTATCAGGTCTGCCCTAAAGAATCTCATTACTCTGCAGCAAAGAGAATCTTGAGGTATCTTAAGGGAACATCAGATTTTGGCCTATGGTGTCCTAGAAATAAGGATTTTGATCTAATTGGATTTTCAGATGTAGATTTTGCAGGTTGCAAAGAAGACATGAAAAACACTACTGGAACCTGTCAGTTCTTAGGTAGAAGGCTAGTTTCTTGGAGCAGCAAGAAACAAACTAGTGTGGTTATATCCACTACTGAGTCAGAATATATATCAGCAGGTAGCTGCTGTGCTCAGCTGCTGTGGATCAAACATCAGCTCCAGGATTACAACCTTCAGGTAAGTAGAACTCCTCTCCACTGTGATTCTACAAGTGCTATTTCTATTGCTAGGAATCCTGTCTCACATATCAGGGCTAAGCATATAGAAATAAGATATCATTTTATTAGGGAGCATGTGGAGAAGAAAGACATTAATCTTGAGTTTGCCCCCACAGATAAGCAAGTGGCTGATATCTTCACTAAGTCATTAGATGAAGCAAAGTTCAACACCCTCAAATTTCAGTTGGGTATGTTGAACTTGGCATAGCTTCAGGCGCTCCCTTTTGCAATTTTTTTTTGGTGCAGGTATTGTTCCTCTTGCTGGACATACAAACTTCCAAGTAGTATCAGGTCACTGATGCTTTTATTGAGGGGGAGTAAGTTCCTCTGGAGAGAAGAGAAATGGTCAGCCAATTGTAGGGCCAGCCCCCATATGTTTATTCTGCAGAAGTCAAAAAGGGGGAGAGAAGAGAGAAGGTCCTAACAAGGGGGAGACATAGCAGAGCAAGGGGGAGACATAGCCATACAGACAGGAGATAACACAGGAGAAAGAAAGATATGTGACACTCAAGTAAGGACAGCAACCTTGCAGCAAAACAGGGGGAGTAAGTGAGGTACATTTACTTATAACTTATCAGAATTTTGATTTTGATTTTGCTGTATAGGTTGTGTGTATCATTAACCAAGGAAAAAAACCTTTTTGATAAAGGTTGATAAGGGTTTTGACTTCTTCAAATAGGGGAAGATTGTTAGGTCCATTGTTCACAATGTCCCTGATTTGTGAGAAGTCAAACAGGTCAATGACACACACATCAACTGTATTTGATGTGCATTTGAGGTCTTGAGTGCAGGTAGTCTATATCATATTGATTGGACATGTGGACACACTAAGTGGTTGCTGGACATACCAAAAATCACTCAAGTCCACAGACGTTGAGTGGAGCAAGCTCACTCAACGCCAGAGGTATGAACTCAATAATATCTAGTAGAAATTTGGCTAAGTACAAAAACGTTGAGTGTAGTATACTCACTCAACGCCATATAACATATAGCATTGAGTGTAGTCTACTCACTCAACGCCATATAACATACAGCGTTGAGTCTGTCTCAGCCTAATTGAAAGATAGCAAAAAATGTGACTAAGTCCACAGACGTTGAGTGTAGTCTACTCACTCAATGTCATACAACAAAAAGGCTGTGAGTCAGGCTAAGTCAGTCTGAGCCTAGAGAAATTAGCTGAAAATGTGGCCAAGTACACAAGCGTTGAGTGTGGTCTACTTACTCAACGCCATACAGCTTTTAGCGTTGAGTGTTGCTGTGCCAGTCAACTCCACAGAAAAGTTGGGCAAAATTTTTACTAAGTTCACAGGCGTTGAGCGTAGCTTACTCACTCAACGGCAGATAACAAAAATTTTTGTTAAGTAGTTTGGCGTTGAGTGAAGCTTACTCTCTCAACACTAAGACAAATATCGTTGAGTGAGGTAAGCTCACTCAACGCTCTCAACGCTCTCGACGCTCTCAACGCCTTGAAGCAGAAATTTGGCTAAGTCCAAAAGCGTGGACTACTTGACTTTCGTCGAGCTCAGCTTCGTCGAACTGAGCTCAGCGATCGTCGAGCTGAGCCAAATTACTCAGTTTAGCCTGAAGTTCATCGAACTCAGTTCAGCCTTTCATCGATCCAGGTTTGCAACTGAAATTTTGCACTCGTCGAGCTGAGCTCGACGTTCGTCGAACGGAGCTCAGCTTTCGTCGAGCTCAATACTTGGACAAAATTTTGTCTAAGTGTTGTGACATTGAGTGATACCTACTCACTCAACGCCTTTGGTTTTGATGATTGAATTTTGTTTAAGTCCTGAGATGTTGGGTCATGCTGACGTCAACAAAGTCAAATTATCAACCAAAATTCAAATGGTGCGGAATTGCTGCCAGAGACATTGGCGACCAGTTGTCATCATCTTCTGCACTTTCCAAGGAATATTTCCATCATAAAGTGCTGGGGCCCACACGCAGCAAGGATCCGTTAAATCAAATTTAAACGGAAGGGATGCACTGGATGGCTTAATCTCAACCATCAATCCTGGTGGTGGGGCCCACTGCTCGATTGGCCTTTAGAGTATAAAAGGAAGCAATCAGCCAGAGCAAAAGAAGAACCAACACAATCAAGAGAACAATCGATTCTTATGCTAGGTTTTCTGAAAACAAGAAAAAGAGCGGGAGAACATCATCTTCTTCCTCGCCATTTTCGTCGAGGCTGAAGAAGAAGTTCTGCACAGAGAACCTTGCTAGGAAGGATATTGCTGGGGCAATTTCCATTCGCAATCGGCAGGATCAGAATTCATTCTGAGGGAGCAGATCTACAAGTTCTGCAGAAGGAAGGTTAGCTGTTTGAAGAAAGAATCTACTGCCTACATCATCGTCTTCAACAGCAAAAGGTTGGGCTGATATCTGCTCAGTTCAGGAAGAAGAAGACACAGAGTTCTTGATCTGGTGTCTAATCATATAATCTTTCTCTATTTCTTTCTTCTGTAAAGATTCTTGTTGAATCTAGAGTTGTAAGTCTGTTTTATAAAGGCTATGCCTTTGTGACCTGTGTTTCGCTTTGTGCCGGGTGAAAGGTCGTTTTGACCTGAGGGTTTGCTTAGTGCCTAATTGTTAGGTTTGTGTGACCTGTGTGGTCCTCTGGGATCTGTGCTGTAAGCTATTAAGTAGCTGAGTTTTGGAGGGAGAGCCGAATCCAACACACTGTTAGATAGGCGCAGAGGGACAATGAATGTACCCAAGATTGGGGAATCACTATAAAATTGCTGTGTCGTCTGTGAATGTTCTTGAAAGCTGTTAACTAACCTAATCACAGACACAGGAATCTGATAACAAATTAGACAAAGTAAAATAAAGACAAAAACCTATTCATCCCCCTCTAGGTGTTTAACTAACATTGAAAATAAGACTTTCACATGGTACTAAATTTTGAGCCTAAGGTTCATATTTTCCTTCTTCATTTATTGCTTTTAATGTCCTCAACCTATCGACATGACATGTCATTTGTGAAGGTAAAACATTTTTTTTTTATAAAATATAGATAGATTTTGTCCTTTCGTAAATATAGGTCTACATATCCGATTTTTTCCGATATATTGACCAAACATGAATTTTGAACATATCGTTCCCTTCCCTGTTTTATTTTATGTTATGTTAGTAGACATACACATATATGTTTAACTCACATATATGTATTATATATGTATGCTTAAATTAATTAGATTTTTTTCATTATTTTAAATGTGTTATTCTTACGATTAATTTTGTATAATTATTTGATACTATATATTTTCTTAGTTCATATTGCAGGAAATATGAAAAAGTTCAATATATTTATCAATGGACTTTTTTATCTTTTTATCATAAATTTATTAAGCTTAAAAAGGCTAATAATTAATCAAGAAAATTTAGTTTTTAGTCTTCTTTATTTACTATAAAACTTAGTGTTATCAAAATAAAATTATTATAGAATATTAAATATATTTTACAATGTATCAAATTCTACTTGTTAATAATATTTTATTTTGAACATTCTTCGAGTTTATTTTGAGATATACATGAATCATTGATCATCCACTTGTTATGTTTTTTTTTCTTTTAGAACATATATTTTAATTTAGTATACGAAAAATTATATTTTTATTTACAAGATATGTAAATCCGATGTTTTAAAATATCCCCGACATATCTCCGACTTCCAAGATCCAACATTTAAAAGCTCAATTTGACATGTTGCCGACAAAAATGCCGTTTAGACTAAAAGCCGTGTTTGGGTTTGTTTTTCCTATACTCCATTTATTAAAAAACACAGGTTTAGGGGTATTTTCCATCCGCAGCTTCCCCCTTGCGTCCAACCGCTACTTTCGGCATCCCGATCTCCCCCTCCAGTTCGACCCGCAACCTCCCCTTTTCCTTCTCGCCATTCGCACGGTGTCCTTTCCCGTTTCTCTTTGTCGTTGACGTCCCGATCTCCCCCTCCGGTGGACTCCGGTTCTTGTCGTCGCCGGTGTCCTTGCCCCCTTCCTTTTTGTCCCCCGAGCAGGCAAGCGGAACTTGCTTTCTCCACCGCTGGCGCTTTCGTCAGGCGAAAGCCTTACTTCTTTGAAGCAGACCACATTGATTTTCTAAATGCAGTGATTAGCTTCACTGACAGGCGGTTATTAGTTCCCACATTCTTTACCAATAAAGGTCGACGTCGACGACTTCCTCGGGTTAAAATTATGTGTGCTACTGTGCTAGTTGTACACAGATCTTGAAAACCCTGAGAAACCTTTTATCAACATTGAATATGTGCCTTTGTTTTCCTCTATGCAGCATCAGACTGAATGTACGAGCTTAGAACGCATGGATGCCGAGGAAATGTTTTCCTAAGTTTAGGTATGTTTCCATTGGAAATCTTTCAACACCAAATATTGTTTAGAAGAATTTTAAGAGGCAGGGATCTGTGAGAACTGAGAAAGAAATACTCCTGAGTTTATGTTAGAGTTACATGTTTGTAAAAAAAGGATTCCTGTGCATTATAAACACTAACTGAAAAAACAATTGGTTTCACATGCGTTTGATTGATTTATGAATGTTTGATTAGGCATCATGTTGTATGTGTTTGATTAGGCATCATGTTGTATGTGTTTGATTAGGCATCATGTTGTATGTGTTTGATTAGGCATCATGTTGTATGTGATTGCTTTGGTATCATGTTGTATGTGTTTGATTAGGCATCATGTTGTATGTGTTTGATTAGGCATCATGTTGTATGTGTTTGATTAGACATCATGTTGTATGTGTTTGATTAGGCATCATGTTGTATGTGTTTGATTAGGCATCATGTTGTATGTGTTTGATTAGGCATCATGTTGTATGTGTTTGATTAGGCATCATGTTGTATGTGTTTGATTAGGCATCATGTTGTATGTGTTTGATTAGGCATCATGTTGTATGTGTTTGATTAGGCATCATGTTGTATGCATCATGCATTATCGTTTTATGGAGAAAAAATTTTTCACTCAAAACTCTGTTTTGTTTCCAAACAGCTTTTTCAATACTCCATTTTACAAACTCCAATTTCACTCAAACAGTTTTTTAACAAAACTCCGTTTTTTCAAAAGACAGTACTTTTCTCAAACTCCATTTCCTATCTGCAGTTTTCCATCAACAATAGTCCAACCAAACAGAGCCTTAGTGAGATCTGCTACTTATCGTGTACGGACGATAATAACTGTCCACAATGGGTGCCCTAAAATGTTTTATTATAAAAAAGAGGGAAGGGGTCTAATTTCATCTTGATTGCATATTTTGGAAGCTTCTATCCTTGGAATATGGCAATCTCCCGTAGCATCGACTCCACGGAACCCTATGGTGACGACTCCTTGAGGTTTACTTTATTTCCGTGTTCTTATAGTTGTTGTCCACCCCTCCCCTTCCCGTAAATTCCTCTAGACGCCCCTCTCCTTGCATCCCCCCCCAAACAAAAAAACCCATCCTAACATTTGATGGCCCCTCTCCTGACTTTCAAATCCCGGGACGACACCCCTACTGTCAACCTACCTCCAAACTGCCACCTCCTAGCCCCTCCCTGCAGTCCCCCGACATCCAAAACTCCCTCCAGCTCCATGCCGCTCCTCCTTCCTACTCATTGTCAAGTCCTTCCAGCCATTCTAGCTCCCTAGACAACAAACGCCAACCCTCCAACACCTCAAAATCCCATCCAGCCACCCCACAACCCACCAGCCTCCACCCTACAACCCCTAACCCTTCCACAAAACAACCCCAAACAACTTTAACAGCCCCTTTACATAGTTGATCCAGTCTGGGACAACCACTGTTACCCCTTTCTGATCGCCACTAACGTGCATACAACCATTGGATCTCGATATTCTCATCATCGGCTACCCTTCTCTTGGTGAATATTTGTTGTTTCGTGTTTTGGTTTCTCTTTGTTTTATAGATTGAGATTGTCATATGATTTGGAATGATAGCTTGTTGGTGATTTTGTTTCAAGGTTTCTTACACCTTGTAGGGCTTATTCGCTTTAGTATTTGAAATTAAAGCGTTCATGCGGAAAAACCCCCGCTTGCTCTCAAAA
Source organism: Platanthera zijinensis (assembly GCA_039513925.1). Lineage (NCBI taxonomy): Eukaryota > Viridiplantae > Streptophyta > Magnoliopsida > Asparagales > Orchidaceae > Platanthera > Platanthera zijinensis. The sequence goes on from CM077095.1 coordinate 167,725,478, forward strand.
TTAATTTTTGTTTGCCTTGTGATAATATACGTGGTTTAATTCTTAATTACCATTTATAATTGAATATCGGATCACCTATTGCATACATCATCTTAGTTTTATTAGAGTTTGATTTCCCCGATATTATATCTATGGTTGCATATTTAGAGTTTACTTTCACAGTCTACCATGCATCATCCATCTTTGAGTTGGATTTCAAATTCACATCCATGTACTATAATTAAAGAGCTAAGCGAATGTTATTTTTCCATTTGCATAGAATGATTGTTCTCCATAAGATTCATGTTATTAAAGGCGCAAGATGCACTAAGGCGAAAAGGGGTCCTGGAGTCTAAGTGTAAGGTACTGGTGCGTGCCTGACGTATGCGAGAAGCAAAAAGAAAAAATCTAGTTTATTAAATGCAAAAAAAAACATAACATAAAACTACCACCATAGCAACATACTATATTAATGCCAACAATGAATAATGTGATACAAAAGAAGAATAAACAACATTATTAAAGGTAAAAAATATTTTATAAAACAAATACTTTATTGTTCATCAGTTCTATATAAGCTAAGCATCCTCGGAAAAGATTATGTCTTCATCATCTCCTTTGTCATTATAATCTTCTTCATTGTACTCAACCTCCTCATCCTCTTCATCATCATCATCTCTAAGAACTACTGGAGTAGGAATCCTCATTTTAGATGTGCTCCAATTTTTAACTATCTTTATTGAAATTACATACTTTCCTTTTGATATGCGCGTGTGGTAGATAACTAGATATTTTTTTCAACTCCAGTGGTCCTAGCAACTACAGCCCAAGTCAAGTATTCATCATCAAAAACCAATTCCTCCTGTGCAGCCTCATTATCTTCCTTCCTGTGTAGCCTTATTATGTTCTTTATTCTGCCCATCAACCATTCGTTGTTATTGTCAATAGTTGTCAACGTAATCGGATCAATATGATCACATGCATCGTATCAATGTCGCAACGCTCTAATGTACTTCCCAAATATTAAATCATTTTGGCTTTGTTGAGCTAACCTATTTTTGTTTTAGCTTGAATTTGCAATATAACCATTTAACCACATATAATTGTTGTCGGGGAGTGTTGGATGTAATTCCAGACATTTTTCACCTCTGGACAGTAATTTAAGACCTCGGACAGCAATTTCTCACAATATAATTGCTATTCGGAAGTGCTCGAATCGGGCCTAATTTTTACATTACTAGACAGCAGTTTTTGAGTAAAACTGTTGTCCGGAATCTAGGACAGCTGACCCGGATGTGCAAAACTGATGTAATTACTTCATGGCAGTAATTTTGGAGGCTAAAACTGCTCTTTGTATGGAATTCCAGGCATATTACACCTCCGGACCGGAGGTTTAAGCCTTGGACAGCAATTTCGCACAATATAATTACAGTCCAAAAGTGTTTGGACCTTCGGACATAATTTTTACATTGCTGTACAGCAGTATTACGGTTTAAAATTGTTGTGCGGAGCCTAAGTCTGCTGCCCGGACGTACAAAACGGATGTAATTACTTTCGGGCAGCAATTTTGGAGGTTAAACTGCTGTCCGGATGGATTTCCGGGGATTGTTCACCTCTGTATAGCAGTTTAATTACTATGACAGTAATTTCACACAATATAATTGCTGTCCGGAAGTGCTTGAACAATGGTGTATAAATTTTACATTGTTGGACAGCCGTTTTAGGGTTTAAAACCTTTGTCCGGAGCATAAGACTGCTTCCCGAATGTACAAAACTGTTGTAATTACTTCTGGGCAGTAATTTTGGAGGCTAAAATTTCTACCCAAATGAAAGTTCAGGAGTTTTTTGCCCCAAACAGAAGTTTTGGACAAAAACAATGCAAATTGGAACAAAGTTTAGCGAGATATAAAATAAAAATCAAGGAAGATAAGTGAGGTGGTACCATAGTTCAGAGAAGAGTATATGAGGAAGTTGCGACGAAGAAAGTGTCGAAGTAAAAGGACTCCGGTGAAGAAGAAACTAGGGTGGAGAAAAATTATTGGATCTCGATGTTCTTAACATCGGCTACTCTTCTCTACACGAGTATTTGTTGTTTCATTTTTTGGTTTCTCTTTATTGTACGAATTGAAATTATCATATGATTTGCAATGCTGTCTTGTTGGTGCTCTTGTTTTGTGGTTGCTTACAACTTGCAAAGTTTATTCACGTTAGTATTTGAAATTGTAGAGAAAAACTCAACCTTGTATATACTATCTCAATAATCAAATACAATGTATGAATACACATTTATAGGAGGGAGAAAGAGAGAAGAGAGTCCTATACAAGATGTGGGACTAAAGAGGAGAAAAGAAGAAAACAAATAAATGGGTCACTTTACATGGGCTTTTCTAACACTCCCCCGCAAGCTGGAGCGTACAAGTCGTATGCGCCCAGCTTGGATAGACACTTGTAGAATAGGGTACTTGGTAGAGCCTTTGTGAGGATATCAGCAACTTATTCAGTACCAGGAATATGCTTCAATTCTATCTTCTTCATTTGGACTTTCTCTCGGATAAAATGACAGTCCACTTCAATATGTTTCGTTCTTTCATGAAAGACTGGATTCTTTGCAATGTGTATAGCCGCTTGGCTGTCGCATAACAGGATGACAGGTGAGGGAAGTTTTACCCCTAGATCGGCAAGGAGACTTTCAAGCCAGGTAAGCTCAGAGACAACAGATGCCATCGATCGGTATTCTGCTTCAGCTGATGATCGAGCAACCACTGCTTATTTCTTTCTTCGCCAGGTAACGAGATGACCTCCAAAATAGGTACAAAAACCACTGGTTGACCGACGATCATCCAAGGAACCGGCATAGTCTGCATCAGAGTACGCAGCCAATGTTGGAGTAGAGGATGAGGTTTTGTATACCAATCCTTGACCCGGAGCTGTTTTAAGGTATCTAAGGATGCACTCAACAGCTTGAAGGTGAGATGTTCGCGGGGCATGCATAAACCTGCTGACCACCCCAACAGCGAGAAGGAACACTTTGGGCGAGGCCGACCTCCCCCTCCGCGGCCCCAAGATCCGGAACGCCCCCTGCGAGAAGGAGGGGGGAAAGGCAGCAGGTAGAAGTCTGCTGAAGGAGAGCCGGGGACGGAGGAGCAGAACTATCATGAGGTGGTGAGACCTTGAGCAACATGGAACACACATCTGATAGTGAGGGGGTAGCAGCTGAGGAGAGTATCTGAGCCCGAATGCTCTGAAGATGAGGTGGAACACGAGCCATCATCATGGCAACACCGACAACTTCTTTTTGAGCACGTTGTGCATCAAGATCCAACGTAGGAGGTTGATGTTGGATCCATGCTTCAACCAGTCTTGACCCGAGCAACAAAGGAGGTGAGGTCGATGGCCCCGCCAACATCAAGGGACTGGAGATCATTGATGATGTCATAAAGATGCTGGAGACTATCTTTACCGGAGTATAGAGACTGGAGCTCATCCCACATTGTCTTGGCCGTTTCGTGATACATGACCATGTGGTAGGGTTTGGTATCAAGGGAGTTGAGGAGCCATGTCTGAACCCGACCATCGTTGTGCAACCAATCGTTAGTAGGAGCAGCAGGAGCCGCTTGGGTCAAGTGATGCAGAAAACCTTTGGACCGGAGTACGCGGCAAACAGATTGTACCTACTCCACGAAGTTCTTCTTCCCGGCTAATGAAATGGTAGTAATCCACAACTCATCACGAAGTTCAGGGGCAGAGGCCGGGCGGTCTGCAGAGGAAGAAATTGTCTGTCCGGTTGACTCAGGAGAGGTTGCCATGGCAAGGCGAGCAGGAGGCTAGGCCGGCGGACAGAAAAAGCGAATAGAATGGAGACCGCACGGTCTGGGTGACAACACACCAGCGGCAAGGCAATGAGGCCGCCGCGACCAGAATGCGGAGCGGATAGCTGGGAGAAGCCGCCGCGATTAGATAAGAAGAGAAGCCGCACGGTCACGGTGATAATACACCAGCGGCAAGGAGAATGCCACGACCAATATGCGGAGCCCGCAGCAGAGAGGAGAAACCGCTAGCGATAAGACAAGTTGCATCGACTAAGCGGAGAATAGGCCAGTGGAGAAGGCCGCATGGTCACGGTGAGTACACCAGTGGCAAGGGGAGATGTCGTGACCTAGATGCGGAACTCGCCGAGAAGAGGGAAGCCGCATCGACTAAGAGAAGCAAATCGCGGCGAGAAGAGAAGCCGCGACGACTAAGAAGAGTCGCGGCGAGCAGGGAGCAGAGCAGCAAGATGGAAGAACTCGGCGGGTAGACTAGGAGACCGCAGCGAGTAAGAGACTCAAATCACGGCGAGAAGAGAAGTCGTGATGACTAAGACAAGTCGCGGCGAGCAGGGAAGAAGGAAAGCGGGTAGGAGTCGTGGTGAGTAGTGAGAAGGAGACCGCGTGGATAGAGAAGGAGACCGCGCGGGCAGAGGGAAACAAGGAAGGGAAGGCCCCACCTGTTAGAAAGGTTATAAAAGGGAGGAGAAGGAGAAGAAGTTGTGGAAGCCACGAGAGAGAGAAAGAGAGAGCAGAGGAAGCGGGTAGAATGGCCTTAACCGCGCGGGAAGCTTCGGTTACTGAGACTCTAACCAGGAAGCGGTTAGAAAAGGGGGCATGCTGCACGACACTGCGGCTAAGCAGGAGAACAAGCCGCCCGGTAAGCCGGAAGAGCAGGCAGTTAAAAAAAATCAGGCCGGACAACCTCCCTCTGATACCATGTAGATAAAAACTCAACCTTGTATATACTATCTCAATAATCAAATATAATGTATGAATACACATTTATAGGAGGGAGAAAGAGAGAAGAGAGTCTTATACAAGATGTGGAACTACAGAGGAGAAAAAAAAGAAAACAAATAAATGGGCCACTTTACATGGGCTTTTCTAACAGAAATCAAAGCGCTTGCGCGGAAAAAAGTTCCCCTTGCTCTCAAAATTTATTTTTTGTTTGCCTTGTGCTAATTTCTGTGGTTTAATTTTTAATTACTCGTTATAATTGGATATCAGATCACCTATTTATTGTATACATCATCTTAAGTTAATTAGAGTTTGATTTATCCGGCATTGCACCTAGGGTTGTATATTTAGAATTCTCTTTAACCGTCTATCATGTGTTATCCATCTTTCAGGTGGATTTCATATTCACATTCATATGTTATAATTAAACGGCTTAGCAAATGTTATTTTTCCAGTTGCATAGAATGATTCTATGTTTTCTCAGGTTGTTCTGCATAAGATTCTATGTTATTAAATGTGCAAGACGCACCAAGGCGCAAAGGGGACCTAGAGCCTAGACGCAAAGTACAGGTGCGCGCCTGAAGAATGTGAGGCCCAAAAAAGAAAAAAAAAATATTGAATTTATTAAATGCAAAAAACACATAACATAAAAGTATCACCATAGCAATTAGCAACACACTAGTATTAATGTCAACAATAGATAATGTGCTACAAAAAACGAATAAAAATCATTATTAAAGCCTTAAAGTTAAGAATATTAAAAAAAAGTATAAACTTGCTAGTTCTATATCAGCTAATCATCCTCAGAAAAGACTGTCTTCATCATCATCATTTCTGTTGTCATTATAATCTTCTTCTTCATTGTACTCAGCTCCTCATCCTCTTCATCATTGTTTTAACACACCATTAATGGCTGTTCTCCATAAGAGAGATTAATGATTACAATCCTACGTAAAGAAAATAGCGTCATGACGCGATGCCCCCTGGTGTGACATTTGAGGAAATACATAACTCAATCAGGGGTTGGACATAACTGTGCACGTCCATTTATGGTTAGCAGATCTGGTTTTGGTATGCATGCGATCTGGACTAAGAATTCACTTAGGCTCCGTTTGGCACGGCGGTGGCGGTGGCGGTGGCGGCCGTAAACGCACGGGTTAAACTGTCATTCGTTAAGGATCACCTAACAAACATCATGTTTGAAAATAAAAGTGGATGAAGTTCCTTATGTGAGCGTTAACGAATGATAATTTAACCCCAATGTTCATGACCGCCACCAACATGCCAAACAGAGCCTTAATTTGGTAGGACACGTGAAGGATAGATCATACTATAGTATATTAATTTGTTATTTTTATGTATAAACAAGACCACTACAATTTACACAATACATGGATTTCCTTTTATATAAGTATAGATAAATAAATAAAATGTATTGTACAATGATTAAGAGTATTGAATATTGGACATACATATTAATATTTAAAAAAATTCGATGGAAAACAACATGCTTCTCATAGTATAAGAAATAGTGAAGATATGCAAAATTAAGTATATTTAAGGGTTTTGATGAGGATTAGCATGATTCCAATGAAAAAATAATTTGAAACGGTGCTTTGTATATTAGAGGCAATATCTTATTTGCAACTTGTTCTTAGTTCTTCAACACAAAAATGTTATAGTTTAATAGGCTTTCTGTTACGCCCCCGGATGGAATACGACTATTTGGGCGTCAATATGCGCCCAGGCGGAAAGAGGAGACAAGTAACAACGGGGCTGAACCAATCGGTTCAGCCCCCTCCCACTGAAGGCCGGCGGATTGGGAATGAACCACCCGGTTCAGCCCCGTGTGGGGGGGGCCGGCCGGCCACCTCTTGGCCCCGGGTATAAATATTCCCGGGGTGGTTCTCTTGGGGGATTCAAGCAAGTACAAGGTTTTCTTCTCCTCCCTCCTTCAAACCCTAATTCTATCTCTTCTTCCCCTAGATTCTACCCTCCTCCCTTTAGATCTCTACTTTCTCCCTAACATTTGGTATCAGAGGATCGCTCCTCCACCATGGTTGCCACACGCACGCAAGAGGAAATCATTCGATTGGAAACACTAGAAGAAAATTACGTTGGATTGACGGATTCGGTGGCCGCCATCGAAGAAAACATGAGGACTTCTACGCAACGATTGGAAGAACGGTTCGACGCTCGAATGGACGAAATCAAGGCATTGCTAGCGCAAACTCTAAAGGGGAAGGCCACGACGAGCGAAGAAACGGGTGGATCTCCGACATCGGGATCAGAGACAACGAGATCTCACCCGGCGGCACCAGCGGGAGCAGAGGTAGCGGCCGCAGCGGGCCAGGGCCGCGGCTGGCAGGACGCGATCGGCGTCTGGTTCCGCCCGAACCCGAGCGGCGCAGGTACGTCCCTGGGCGGAACCGGAGACCCCTACGCGGGTCGCGCCCCATGGCGGCGTTGCGGAGAGGAGCCGGGCGGGATCGGCCGACCCCCAGGGCAGGCCGGAATTCCTCCAGGGGGAACGGGGGGCTTCTCCCTCACCCAAGGGGCTTTGGACCGCAGGGAGGCTTCAGGGCAGGTGTTCCGTGGGGCGGCCTACATCCTCCGTTGGGGGGAATGCATCAACACGGGTATCCCGACGATTACCCCGATCCGAGAGAGCCAAGGAGGCCAGCGGGCTATGGGCATGAGCAGGGGTGGCACGGACAAGCCGCTCCGCGGGCATACATTCCCCCAAAGTTAACCCGCATGAATTTTCCTAAATTCAACGGGGGGGACACGTTGGTGTGGGTGTATAAAACAGAGCTCTTCTTCAGTTATCAGGATGTTTCGGAGGAACAGTGGGTACAACTCGCGTCATTCTACTTGGAAGACGACGCCTTTAATTGGACGCATTGGTTTTTGCGGGGCCGGGACTATGTCCCGTGGACAGAATTTGTGGAAGGCTTTACTGCCCAGTTCGGGCCCTTGGAGTATGAGGATTTCGAGGCTCTCCTCCAGAAGTTGCAGCAGAAATGGACGGTGATAGAGTATCAGACTGAATTTGAAAAGTTGGCAAACAGGGTGCACTGGGAAGAGAGGACGCTGCTCAACTGTTTTGTCTCTGGACTCAAGGAGCACCTCCGTGATGAAGTGCAAGCACAAATGCCACGCAACCTAAATCATGCCATCACCTTGGCTCGCATTCAGAAGGAACGCTTCAACAGACAGCGTACCTGTACCACCGCAGGGATGACAGCGGCTCCAACAAGCGTAAGAAGGGAAGCCACGACGGGTAGCAAACCGACAGTGACCCAGCTATCATGGGCCAAACTGCTGGCCAGAAAAGAGAAGGGCTTATGCTTCAACTGCGACGACAAATTCACACCGGGACACAAATGCCAGAAGATACAAGTATTCATGCTTCATGAGGATACGAGAGAGGGTTGCCTTACCGAGCCCGAGTGAGACAGGGACTTGGACTTGACGGAGTTCGGCGTATCTTTGCAGGCGATGGAAGGATGCAACGCTCCTCTCACAATGAGGATGGCAGGGAGAGTCAGCCAGGAGCGAGTGACTATTCTGGTGGATAGTGGTAGTACTCATAACTTCATCCACCCGGATGTAGCGCAAAAGGTGGGACATGAGATCAAACGAGCAGCTGTTTTTCACGTCATGGTGGCCGACGGGAACAAGCTCCAGTGCGAAGGGGTTATGAAAGGGGTGGAGTTACGGATACAGGGGGTACGCAGGACGCACGGACGTCTACCTCCTACCCATTAGAGGGTCGGACATGGTGCTCTGGGTACAGTGGTTGCAACAGCTGCGGAGGGTGACTTTCAATTTGGACCAGATGTCGATGGAGTTCCTTCAGCAGGGAAGGCAGTATTGTCTGGGTGACCTCAAAACGGCCCCACTGAAGGAGATCTCGTTGCGCAGCCTGGAGCGGCTGGGTGAGCAGGGCAGTACGATGACTATGATTATGGAGATTGCGGCTACTCCCGGAGCACCCCTGGTGGTGCCTGAACAAATGCGGGCACTACTAACTCAGTATGCAGACCTAAATCATGCCATCACCTTGGCTCGCATTCAGAAGGAACGCTTCAACAGGCAGCGTACCCGTACCACCGCAGGGATGACATCGGCTCCAACAGGCGTAAGAAGGGAAGCCACGACGGGTAGCAAACCGACAGTGACCCGGCTATCATGGGCCGAACTGCAGGCCAAAAAAGAGAATGGCTTATGCTTCAACTGCGACGACAAATTCACACCGGGACACAAATGCCAGAAGATACAAGTATTCATACTTCATGAGGATACGGGAGAGGGTTGCCTTACCGAGCCTGAGTGGGACGGAGACTTGGACTTGACGGAGTTTGGCGTATCCTTGCAGGCGATGGAAGGATGCACCGCTCCTCTCATAATGAGGATGGCAGGGAGAGTCAGCCAAGAGCGAGTGACTATTCTGGTGGATAGTGGTAGTACTCATAACTTCATCCACCCGGATGTAGCGCAAAAGGTGGGACACGAGATCGACCGAGTAGCTGCTTTTCACGTCATGGTGGCCGACGGGAGCAAGCTCCAGTGCGAAGGGGTTATGAAAGGGGTGGAGTTACGGATACAGGGGCACGCAGGACGCACGGAAGTCTACCTCCTACCCATCAGAGGGTCGGACATGGTGCTCGGGGTACAGTGGTTGCAGCAGCTGCGGAGGGTGACTTTCGATTGGGACCAGATGACGATGGAGTTCCTTCAGTAGGGAAGGCAATATTGTCTGGGTGGCCTCAAAACGGCCCCACTGAAGGAGATCTCGTTACGCAGCCTGGAGTGGCTGGGTGAGCTGGGCAGTACGATGACTATGATTATGGAGATTACGGCTACTCCCGGAGCACCCCTGGTGGTGCCTAAACAAATGCGGGCACTACTAACTCAGTATGCGGACATATTCCAGGCACCTCGAACCCTTCCTCCTCCGAGGTTCCGAGATCATCAGATCCAACTCAAAGCCGGGACAGAGCCCACTAACATTCGTCCGTACCTCTATCCTTACATCCAGAAGACTGAGATTGAGCGCAGCGTCCGGGAAATTCTCACTGCCGGACTCATCTGCCCAAGTACTAGTTCCTTCTCATCTCCTATCATCCTCGTCAAGAAGAAAGATGGATCATGGCGCTTTTGCGTGGACTACCGCGACCTCAACAGCTCGACCATCAAAGACAAGTTTCCCATACCTTTGATCGAAGAGCTATTGGATGAACTGCACGACACCTCCCTTTTTACCAAACTCGACCTCAGGTCGGGTTATCACCAGATTCGCATGCATGAGGATGACATACACAAGACCGCCTTCCGCACACATGACGAGCATTGCGAGTTCCTCGTGATGCCTTTTGGGCTGACCCCTTTTGGGCTGACCAACACCCCCTCCACCTTTCAAGCAGTTATGAACGAGATATTTCGACCGCTTCTTCGCCATTCCGTGCTGATATTCTTCGACGACATCCTCATTTACAACACTAGTTGGGAAGAGCACCTCACGCATGTGGAACGGGTTTTCTCCATCCTCCGCCAACACCAACTGTATGTCAAGCAGTCCAAGTGTTCCTTTGGACAGGAGGAGGTCGAGCACTTGGGTCATTTGGTCTCGGCGGCGGGCGTCAAAGCGGACCCCATGAAGATTGAGAGCATGCTGACATGGCCGCGGCCCCAGACTTTACGGGCACTGCGGGGCTTTCTGGGCCTAACGGGCTACTACAGGCGATTCGTGAAGGACTATGGCAAAATCGCTAGGCCTCTTACTCAGTTGCTACAGAAGGATGCTTTCGTTTGGCATGACGAGGCCGAAGCGGCCTTTCAGACCCTCAAGGGGGCCATGACGTCCACACCGGTTTTTGCTCTCCCGGATTTCACCAAGGAGTTTGTGCTCGAGACCGATGCGTCGGGCGTGGGCATCGGGGCCGTATTGATGCAGGAGGGCCGGCCCCTGGCGTTCTACAGTAAGTCTTTAGCACCCCGCACATTGGGACTCTCCACTTATGAAAAAGAAATGTTGGTCATCATTCATGCGGTGGCCCTGTGGCGGCCATATCTGTTAGGGAGGCATTTCAAGATCCGCACCCGACCACCAGAGCCCGAAGCACTTCTTGGAGAAACGAGTCTCCTCTCCTCTCCAACAGAAATGGGTAAAGAAATTATTGGGCTACGATTATGAGATCCTCTATAGGCAGGGCAAAGAGAACCTGGTTGCCGACGCCTTGTCTCGCTTACCGGAGGGCGCTGTTGCTCAGATATTGGGCCCTATGCTCGACTCCCTCGACGACATACAGGAGGAGGTCATGCGTGATCCCGAGCTGTGTACCATCGTGGAAGCCCTTCGGTTGGGACGGGACACGGCTCCCGACTATCACCTCCAGAATGATAGGTTGTACTATCAGGGCAGGGTGGTCATCCCTACTCAGTCAGCTTGTAAAACAGTCATGATGCATGAGTTCCATTCTTCTCCGACCGGCGGTCATGCGGGAGTTCTACGAACCCTCCAGCGAGCGCGGGAAAATGTCTTCTGGAAGGGGCTACGACGTGACATCCAACAATTTGTGCAGCAGTGTGACATTTGTCAGCAACAGAAATATGAGACTACGTCTCCCGCCGGCTTACTCACACCATTGGAGATTCCGCACTCCATCTGGGACACCGTGTCCATGGACTTCATCGACGGCCTGCCTAAATCTCACGACAAGTCCGTTATCCTAGTTGTGGTGGACAAGTTGTCCAAATACGGACACTTTTTGGCTCTGAGTCATCCTTACACTGGCGAGTCAGTCGCCGATGTCTTCGCCCGAGAATCGTCCGTCTTCATGGCATTTCGTGGGCCATTATTTCCGACCAAGACCCGACATTTGTGTGGGCCTTCTGGAAGGAGCTCTTTCGTTTACAGGGTACCAACTTACATTTCAGCATCGCCCATCATCCCCAGACGGACGACCGAACAGAAGTACTCAACCGGGGCCTCGAGACATACCTTCGTTGTTTTGTGATGGATGAGCCGCGGACTTGGACAGGTTGGCTGCATTGGGCCGAATACTGCTATAACACCTCTTACCATTCAGCCAGCAAGATGACCCCATTCGAGGTCGTGTACGGCCGTCCTCCTCCCGCGTTGAGCAGTTATGAACCGCGCAGTACAGCGTTGCCAGCAGTTGATCGAGCCCTTCGTGATAGGGACCGCACCCTCGCTACTTTACGGGAGAATCTCCGAATAGCACAAGATCACATGAAGACTCAAGCGGACAAACATCACTAAGATCGGGAGTTTGCAGTGGGCGATGAAGTGTTTTTCAAGCTCTGTTCCTACAGGCAGTTGTCAGTGGCTCGCCGAACAAATCAGAAATTGGCACCACGCTATTATGGTCCCTTCCGCATCATCCGTCACGTGGGTCCGGTCGCGTACACCTTAGCTTTCCCAGAAAGATCGCAAATACACCCGACATTTCATGTGTCCTTATTGAAGCGGAAGGTTGGCAACACAGTTCAGGCGAGTCCCTTCCTACCCGAGGCAACGATCGCGGGAGAGCTACGACCCCTCCCCGAGGACATCCTGATGATCAAATGGAAGCACTGTGGCGCGGAGTACCGTCCCGAGATATTGGTCAAATGGAAGCATCTTACTGCGGCCCACAACACTTGGGTGGATTTGATGGAGTTCCGGGAGCTCTACCCCGACTACCACCTTGGGGACAAGCTGGTTCTTGATGGGGAAGGTAATGTTACGCCCCCGGATGACGTAACATTGATGGGGACAAGCTGGTTCTTGATGGGGAAGGGAATGGTACGGCTATTTGGGCGTCAATATGCGCGCAGACGGAAAGTGGAGACAAGTAACAACGGGGCTGAACCAACCGGTTCAGCCCCCTCCCACTGAAGGCCGGCGGATTGGGGCTGAACCACCCGGTTCAGCCCCATGTGTGTGTGTGTGGGGGGGGGGGGGGGGGGGGGCGACCGGCCCCCTCTTGACCCCGGGTATAAATATTCCCGGGGTGGTTCTCTTGGGGGATTCAAGCAAGTACAAGGTATTCTTCTCCTCCCTCCTTCAAAACCTAATTCTATCTCTTCTTCCCCTAGATTCTACCCTCCTCCCTTTAGATCTCTACTTTCTCCCTAACACTTTCATGCATATTAGGAAATTCAATAAACTAACATTTTAATATTAGGCCAGAACAAAGATCAAGAAAATTGCTTCACAATATGAATTATACTTGAGTTAAGTAACTTAATAACCAATTGCATGCAAAAATTAAGATGTGAGAAATCAAAGGAAGGGTTGATTTTCTGAAGTAACCACGATGTCAACAAAATGATGAACCTGCAAGATTCTCCAAGGTTTGAAGAAGGAACCTTCAATGGCGAATAGCAGAGAATGTGACCCTTGATCAATGGAGTGGAGATGAGTAGAAGATGGCACAAATCATTGAGAAGTGTCTTGAGGTGTGGATACAAAGTAAGAAGCTTCAATGGAGGATAAACAGAAATCAATGCAGTGGATTGCAACATCTTGGAAATTATAGTTTAACAAATTATTTTGAAGTGCGGTACTAAAAAAATACTATTTTACATTCTATTAGATGTAGAAAATAGCACTCATTTTAGTGGTTTACTTTGGCACCTTCTTTACTCGTTGAGCTGTATTTATACATATTGTTTATATACATTCTTTCTTTACTCGTTGAGCTGTATTTATACATATTGTTTATATACATTCTTTCTTTACTCGTTGAGCTGTATTTATACATATTGTTTATATACATTCTCATTCAAGTTTGCTTTATATGGTTGTACTCTGTTGAAACAGTCATCTTGTTGAGATAATGAGATGATTCTAACCTATTCCATTGTCTTCTTTGGATTCATTCTAACACTTTTTCTCAACACTAATTAGACAATTGCATTCTAAAAATTACTTCTCAATCCTTATTTAGACCCTCGTGTGAAATAAATGGAGTTTTCATTTTGTTCACATTTGATAAAATTTTGCTTACAAATCTCCATTTCTTAAAGAAGTGGGTCTTAGGTTTATTTCTCACCGCACCTCAATCCTACAATTCCGTTGAAACGGCACTCTCCTCTCCCGATCCTGTCTCTTTCTTTTGTGAAGAACCTTTCTCGTTTTTTTTTGCTACAATTCCCCCCCCCCCCCCTCCAAATCGAACTTCCAAGCGATCTCTCTCCCTCCTGATTGATCTTTCAGGCGGTCTCTCCCCCTCCTGATCGAACTTCCAGGTAGTCTTTCCCCCCTGCAATCGAGCTTCCTCAACTACTACCGTAACTGTGCTTTTCAATCTACAAGCTCGTCGGCATCTAGTTGAGATCTCCTTCGTAGATCTTTTTCTGTTTTATCTCCTTCGCGGCACTATTCATTTCCTTTGCAGATCTTGTTATTTTCAAGCATTGTTCATGGACTGAAATCATACTTTATTATTCAGATCTTGGTTTTTTCAGATCTTTTGTTATTCATCTCGATGTGTGATATTGATAATGACGTTGTTGATATTAGTGGAACTCAAGAGGCTAATGATCTTACAATGCCATCACAAGGCAATGAAAGACTGAAGATGGGGAAAAAGAAGCATCGCAATCGATATTGGAGGAGTTGGTGGAATCATCCAATGTCATTGCCCTGTGTATGATGGAGCCACTGAAATCTTCTACTTTTGAACAGGTTACTGCAATCATTTAAAGCTTAGCTTAAGATGATTTCACCAATTTGAAAAAAAAAAAACAGTGGCACTACTTTGTTTTTACCAAGCAATTTTAACATGAGACAAATTTACAGGTGGCGGAGGCGCGATTCCCTAACCCTAGATGAACGCGAACAAGCTCGTGACAATTCAAATGAAATTACAGTCTGACCGACCAAAGATGTGCACGAATGCATTCACGCAACCCAAAGTAAAATATCACAACATGAACCTCAATTGTAATGCAATGGAAGTACAAATGATTCAATCACGCATTTGCTATGACGCACGATTAATTAAATAGCAAAACATAACAACTCGTATATGTGATCACATGTACTCACAAGCATTCAAATCTAATAGCAAAGGGTAATTGCTACTTAAGTGTGCATAAAAATTAAATAGCATGACTAATAGGTAATACATGTCTAATAGGTAATATATGTCTCGCCACCGCCTCCTTTAGCTCCGACAAGCCTCCTTGACCTCCACTTTTCAACAGTCGTTCCTCCCTTTCTTTTCCCTTCAGGCAATCGTTCCTCGGTTCCTCCCCTGTTCACCCCTTCCAGCACCCGCCTACCTCCAACAACAACCTCCAGCCACCCTCCCCCATCCCAATACCTTGTTGACCACCCCATTCTTATAGCCACTTTTGGCTCCATCATATAACCACCAAGAAACTTCCCGGCCTTACCTGATTCGTCTAGCCTCTTTATTCCTTGTTTGAGCTTCCCCACAGTCTTCCCCATCATAGCTATACTCCTTTATACCCCTCCCCGACAAACCCCAAAGTTCTTAAAGCCCTAAAATTTGAATTGTACACTTCCTTGCAAACCACAAATCAAAACCTTCAAAATGCTCTTACGACCGTCCCAATCCTACCCATCAATGTCGATTACTTGTTGAGTTTTTACTTTCAGTTTTCATTTTCTTACACTTGTATGAATGTATCATATTATTCAAGTAATGTCTTACGTTGATTATGTTTGGCTAATTTTCTTTCATCTCCTATTTGTTTTGTGCTTTATTTTCTCCTCTTTCAATAATTTGCCATTTATTATTTGTTTATTTTAATTACAATATTTATGTTCAATTGTGACACTTTATGAGATTTTTTTTAATTTTTTTATTGTTTAATTAATTACACGGTGAATGTAATTACATGATTGAAGTGTTGCATACGCATTAGGGTTAGGGTTTATGTCGTAGGTATCTTGTTCATTGGATTGTACATGCATGTTGTTATGGTCAATGTTCTTATTATATTGAGTTGTGTGATGGTATTATTAGTAGGTGTTGTATCGTGTGACATTATTAGTAGTGTCTTTAATATTTTAATATTCTCTCGTATTTACGGGTGTACCACCCGTGGTCCTATAAATAGACCTTTAGTCTTTGTATCAAGTCATGAATGAATGAAATTCTAGTTCTTATCCTTCTTGTGAGATCTTGGTGGTTCTCTCCTCCGACGAGCAATCCCGCTTAGGCAGTCGCGGTTCCGGCTCCACAGTATCCTCCACCACCTCCATCCTCTCCACCTCCGGCAACATTAGGAGACTCATAACATCTGGTATCAGAGCCCTCCTCGGTCCTCTTCCACCGACGCATGCCACCATCGCCTCGACACTGCTTCCGAAACCACCCTCTGGTGCTCTGCACGCCATCCTCCTCTTCCATTTCACGCCAGCCGACCAACCTCTTCGTCGATCTTTACAGTATTCAATAACCGGGACCTCTGTTGTCCACCCTGCACCCTTCTGCTTTGTCAAGCCTAGTTGGCGAGACACCTGCAACACTCTTCACAGTTCTCAGCCCCCTCCGATCGACTCATCCCGCTCCATCGACACCAAAAACCGGCAAAAAAAGCAGTCACTGCATCGCGTCTGTGTCTTCTTTCCGCCAGCCGGACCATTCGACGACACCACAAAGGCCACGCCTCTTTCTTACCAAAATCTCTGACCAGCGGTGAGTGTCATCGCCCCTTTTTGCGACTCAACAATCTCTGCGCCTGCTCCCCTCTGCTGCGTCGAGGTTAGCGTGAGCGCCGCGACATCTTATGCCGTTCGAGCCCCCCGCGTCTGCAGTCTCGAGCCCCGCGCCCTCATCAACACTTTATTTTTTTCTCGATTGCGTGAACCTGATCCAGTCGACCTTCCCACACACTTTTTTATTGAATCCAGCCGACCTGGCCGCCAATCCTGCACTCCTTATTAAACCCATCTGGTAAGTCCAACACAGCTCAAACAGACCGTACCCGCCAGTCCAGCTCAACTCTAAATTACCTTCTCACTTTGCTGATTGCCCCATTTCCGATTGGAGTATGTGTTCCTTGTTTCCATCATTGGGCGACGACGAAGCTCTCGTGGTCATTCCCAATCCTCCGACTCAGCGCAAGCAGACCGCCCCGTCACCCGCTCTCTCTCGCGTGTCATTTCTGCCCGCATGATGACCGACACTTCAGATCTCTTGGCGGCTCTCCAAGATTTCAGAACCTCCATCGAGACCCGCTTTCAGGACAATGAAATACTCCATCTGGACGCTGAAGCACGCCATCGGGACGATATTGCCTCCCTCACCCTCAAGATTAATGAGTTCACCGCAGCACTTCCCGTGATCACCACTCCACCTACGGATCAGGCCAGCTCCAGTCAAGCGCCTCTGCCTCTGCCTCCGCTGCTTATCCGCCACGAGCTGCCGACTTTCCTCCGACAAGACATGATTCTGCAGCCACGCTAGATCGGGTTGGACTTTCCCACCTATGACGGGAAAACGGATCCATTGGCCTAGCTCGCCAGGTGCGAGCAATTTTTCGGCCACCAACAAATTCCAACCGCCGAGCAACTTCCTCTCGCCTCTTTTCACCTACTCGACTCAGCTCTGTTTTGGGCCACTCATCTTCTCACCGATTAGCCAGGCCTGGCATGGGACGACTTCAAGCGCTATTGCAACCTACATTTCGTCCCGCCTATCCGCAGCAACCCCCTCGGTGCTCTTACGACACTTCGTCAAACAGGCACAATAGCTGATTACTTGGAGCAGTTCCAGCTCCTCATGGCCCATGTCACACTACCCCCAACAATGCAAGTCAACATCTTCACTGTTGGACTTCAAGAACGCCTATGACTGGATGTCAAATATGAGGCCCCACCCAACTTAGTGACTGCCATGAGTCTCGCTAGACTATGCGACCACCGCCTCCAGTTAGCTCGTGAGCCCTACTTGCCCACCAACATCGGCACTCAACAGGGACGCCTCGGTGGTCCTCCCGCCCCGCCGGTCACTTATCTCGGGCCGAGATGTTGGACCGCCACGCTAAGGGTTTATGTTTTAACTGCGACGAGCAGTACGCTCGCAGACACAGATGCAAGAATCTTTTCTACCTCGACGTTGAGGACTCGGACGAGGAAGGCATCGGGTGACACTTACCTTTGCGTGATCTCCCTCGAGCTTGGGGACAAACTCATTTTGGACAGTGGGAGTGATGTTTTGGTCAACTTCTTAATATATCGAGTTGTGTGATGGTATTATTAGTAGGTGTTGTATCGTGTGACATTATTAGTAGTGTCTTTAATATTTTAATGTTCCCTCGTATTTATGGGTGTCATTCGGGGTCCTATAAATAGACCCTTAGTCTTTGTATCATGTCATGAATGAATGAAATTCTAGTTTTTATCCTTGTTGTGAGATCTTGGTGGTTCTCTCCTCCAACGAGCAACCCCGCTTAGGCAGCCGCGGTTCCGGCTCCACGGTATCCTTCACCACCGCCATCATGACCACCTCCGGCAGCATTACGGGACTCATAACACATGCATTCCTCAGCATCTTCATTCTAGGGTTGCCTGTGGTTCCATTTGCATCTACGTGCTTGCTCGTATTCATCTAGGGCTGGCATCGTGTATCCTCTACATGTAGATTCGTCCTGCATTAATTTGTTTCACAGTGTGCTCTCCAATATATGCCATTTCTGCTTTTATATTTTGTCCCTTGGAATACACATTATTAGTTCAATTCAAAATATGGCATAATCTGAACATGAGATTGATATGAATAAGTTTTGTCAGGTTAAGCTATTGATTAATATAACACGTATAAAATTTTAAAGTATGTGTATTTTTTGTTTTTTAACAAAGTTGCAAATGTGGCAACCTGCTTATGTATCTATTTGTTGTAGCAATTTGTCAGTAGAACTGATAATCCTTTTTTTGAATTGTGTGAATTGGATTTGCCTTGATACCAGAGTAGTGGGAAAATGATCTGAAGTATCTATTGGTTTTGCAGCAAAAAACATCGTCCTTGCAGGAGTGAAGTCTGTCACCTTGCATGATGAAGAAGATGTGCAGATGTGGGATTTATCGAGCAACTTCTTTTTCTCAGAGGATGATATTGGTAAAAATCGAGCTCTTGCTTGTGTGCAGAAGTTACAAGATTTAAACAGTGGCGTCACAATACAAACAATGACAAAGAAGTTGACGAAGGAGCATCTTTCTGTTTTTCAGGTTTGATATTCGATAAATAGATGCTTTCTCCACATTTTTGTAGGCAGATAATGCAAATTTCAATATGAGATAATTTTTTTGTGAACAAAATTAAATCATGTGGTGCATGGCGGCTCGACGGGCAATAAGGGATGTTAATCTAGAAATTAATTTGATGCATATTTTCATTCAAAGTCTTACAAGTCGATTACCTCAATAAGTTGTAAATGGGGTACAATCAAAGGAGTAATGTGTGTGTGTAACATGCATGAACGAAAATAAATGAGCATGAATAACGTACTCGAATATAAAGTACGAACAAAAATAAATTGGGTGATAACTTGCTGCTCCTTCCCTAGTGATCAGTCAAGTGATTGTTTCCTCGATCAGAGTGGATGCTTCTGACGAGCGGCCCCGCACTCCATACCCTCCAGGTCACGCCTTCTTTTTGCTACTGTGATCTGCTTCCAAGGTTCCTTATGTGGTGAATGCCCTTGACGTCCACCATGAAGGAGCGTTTTAAGACTTTTGACGAGGTGGAGCGTTCTTTGGGTCTCTTTTTACTTGCATGAGTGTGGTCGAATCTGCCCTATTCGACATTCTGCAATTCATTTGTCAAGGTCACCACGCAACTAGCATAGCAACCCCCGTGCCTTCGGTAGAGTTTGTGCCCACAGCTGCGGCAACACGATTGGGCCCTATGTTGGGCTTCCTCAACCCTCACTCTACGCAAACCTTTCACCCCGTCGTGTGGCGTGTGGAGGTATCGCTATTTGACAGATTCGACCCATTAGGCTAGATTGCACGAGCGTAACAATTGTTTGGGTTACAACTCACTCTGAAAGCTAGCAAGGTAGCCCTAGCGATGATCTACATGGAGAGTTGACCCTCCATTAGATGTGCTGACTTCACTGATTGACGCCACATTTGACGTGGGTCATACTCAAAAAGGAACTCATTTCACACTAGGACGCGCCTCTTCCCAAGGAATGCCTTTGCTACACAATTCAACAAGTCGACGCAGGATCATGTGCAGGAGAGTAGGATCTGGAAGGAACACACAGATTGTTAGTAGCAGTACACGTGATGCAAAAGAAACATGTGGATTAGGTTGTGTGCAGTTGTTGCTGCGCAAATTTCGGATGTGGTCAAGGTCACGAGCGGTTGGTGGAGTGCGCCGATTAGGATGGAACAAGTTAGCGTGGAACTCTCGCAGGCAGCAGCCTGAGGGGGAGACATTGTTTGCAGAGGTTACGTTTGGGTCGACGCTGGTGGTTGAAAACTGTGGGAATGGAAGTTTGCGATACGGAGCACGAATTGTGGTTGGCTACCAAGGCATGTGATGCCTTGCACGGCAGGTCAGACTAATGTTAGGGTAGAGAAATTAAGAAGGAAGTTTGTAATACGAAGTGCGGATTGTGGTTGGCGACCACCTTTCACGACAGGTCGGACTAATGTTAAGGTAGAGAAATTAGGAAGGAATTTTGCGATACGGAGCGAGGATTGTTGCTGGCAACCAAGGTATATGATGCCTTGCACGGTAGCCGATAGGTCAGACTAATGTTAGGGTAGAGAAATTTAGGAGAAATCCACCTAGAGCACCACTCATGATAGCTTAGGGAGCCACTACAACTCTTTTCATTGACATCCAAGGTACCTTACAACAGTTTTCCTCCCCCTATGGGATGCAAAGCCAACATAGAAAAAAGAAAAATTACAACTACGACCCTGATTTACGACAAACCAATTACATGGCGACTACTAAAAGAGAAAATTACAATTACATCAATTAGAAAATTAACTTATAGTTAGCTAGCCGACGACCCTCGGGCATAAGCACGTCCAAATGCATGTGGGTATTCTGTAGTTCTGCGGTGGGATAAGTAACAATTACTCTCTCATTTTATAGATTTTTAAATTCAATATATAAAACCTCTTTTTGAGTTATTATTACATCAATGTTATTCTTGTTTCTTGTAACCACCGACTAGTCTGTCTACGTTGTGCCACAATCTGGATTTCTCCTGTTGTTACTAATTATTATAAGTGTGTTTGGCTTCATTATCTTTCGTCAATAAATGCCAATTTACCAATTTGGTGAGAATAAATGCCATTATGTTGTAATTCATCTTTGACCAATTGGTCAACCTGTCTTTTTGAATGTAAGCATGCTTAATACTCCGATCCTTACTTCTGATACCTTTTATATGCTGTAGGCTGTAGTATTTACAGATGTTAGTTTGGAGGAAGCCATGGAATATGATGAGTTCTGCCACAACCACCAACCGCCAATTTCCTTCATAAAATCTGAAGTCCGAGGCCTTTTCGGTACTGTGTTCTGTGATTTCGGCCCGGAGTTTACCGTTTTTGATGTTGATGGCGAGGAACCTCATACCGGCATTGTGGCATCAATCAGTAATGACCAGCCTGCATCTGTATACTGCATTGATGATGAGAGGCTCGAGTTCCAGGATGGTGACCTTGTTGTTTTTTCTGAAGTTGATGGAATGAATGAGCTAAATGATGGTAAGCCAAGAAAGATCAAAAATGCAAGGCCATATTCATTTACTCTTGAGGCGGATACAACAAATTTTAGCGGGTATGTGAAAGGAGGTATTGTGACACAGGTAAAGCTACCCAAGGTCCTCCACTTTAAACCTTTGAAAGTTGCTCTCAAGGAACCAGGGGAGTACCTTCTGAGTGACTTTTCAAAATATGATCGCTCGCCTTTATTGCATCTGGCTTTCCAGGCCTTGGATATATTCAGAAATGATTTCGGTCGTTTCCCTATTATTGGTTCTGAAGAAGATACTCAAAAGTTCATAGATTTGGTTGCTGGCATCAATATAAATTTGGGGGAGGATAAACTTGAAAAGATTGATGATAAACTTCTTCGCCATTTTGCTAATGGTTCAAGAGCAATTTTAAATCCTATGGCTGCTATGTTTGGCGGTATAGTTGGACAGGAGGTTGTTAAAGCCTGCTCCGGCAAGTTCCATCCGCTTTTTCAGGTGAAGTTTATGTATTTCTTCTTCTTTTTTTGCAAACTATGCACAAGTCCCATGGATATAGGTTGCACTTTCTGTTGATACATTATTTTAAAAATATTTTATCGTGTCCCTCAAATTCCTATCCCCCTATTCGCTACGAAGCACCGACACTTCAAAATGCCCAGCGTGTCGGTGTCGGAGAGTCCGACACTCGTCCGACTCTCCGACACTCTCCGACACTCGAGTCGGAAATCCGACACTCAAGTCGGAAATCCAACACTCGAGTCGGAAATTCGACACGCTGACTCACGCGGGACTCGCGTGTCCCGCTCAATCGGACATGCGTGTCCCTAAGTTAGCTACTCATGGTGAGGCGGGTGACAATTTGTCTTGGAAGTGCCTTTACCCCTTTTTAGTATTTCAAGTAGTGAAAGTGGATCTACTAGTGACGTAGATATTTTCTCTAGAAAAAAGAAGATTGAAAGTGGGGAAAAAGTTTGCATGTGAATCTATTATTTTTACTGATGATATATAATGATAATGTGTTAATGTTCTATCATTTTTTGATCATTTGTTAAGTTTTGTATTTGAATATTTGATGAGTAATATTTAAACATGACTTAATTTATTTAAATATTTGTTAATTGTTAATTGTTTTATTTTTTGTTAAATGTTTTAGGATTTTCATAATTATAAAAAATGAATATTTAATATACGTGTCTTAGCGTGTTAGAATATGGTATTTGTTGAGAATTGACGAGTCGCGCGTCGTGTCGTGTCGTATTGCTTGTCCCGTGTCGGTGTCGATGCAACATAGCCTATTTGTAAGTAGTAACCGTAATTGGCATATTAATTTTTCACCATTAAATGCAATCATGCTATACTACATGTATTTTTCTGACTTTTCTTTTGCGAGAAAATGACCAATTGACTTTTCACTGTTATCCTCTTTCATTTCCTCTGCTCTGGCCCACACGACCAGCAATTTACCTTTTTATTTACTTTCTCTGAATTGCATTCGTAGCATCTAATCATTAAATTCCTTTTCAGCTATTCTATTATGACTCAGTTGAGTCAAAGTTCTAAGGTCATGTGTTTTGAATTGAGCTCCTAACATGTGGCCACCTAAACATTTGTTTCAGTTATTCTACTTTGACTCGATCGAGTCACTTCCGGTGGAGCCCTTGGAGGCAAATGATCTAAAGCCATTGAACTGTCGCTATGATGCCCAGATATCTGTTTTTGGGTCAAAATTTCAGAAGAAACTTGAAGATGCTAAAATTTTCATGGTGGGTTCTGGTGCTCTTGGATGCGAGTTCCTCAAAAATCTGACTTTAATGGGAGTCTGTTGCAGTCAGAATGGGAAATTGACTTTAACAGATGATGATGTTATTGAAAAGAGTAATCTGAGCCGTCAGTTTCTATTTCGTGACTGGAATATTGGACAAGCAAAATCTACTGTAGCTGCTGCTGCAGCTAGTTTGATTAACCCATTGATACATGTCGAACCTCTTCAAAATCGAGCGAGCCCAGAGACTGAAGATGTATTTAATGATGATTTCTGGGAGAGTTTGAGCCTCGTCATCAATGCACTTGACAACGTAAATGCTCGAATGTATATGGATATGCGATGTGTTTATTTCCAGAAACCACTCCTAGAATCTGGAACTCTTGGCGCAAAATGTAATACTCAGATTGTCATACCCCACCTCACTGAGAATTATGGGGCATCAAGAGATCCGCCTGAGAGGCAGGCTCCTATGTGCACGCTTCATTCTTTCCCCCACAACATTGATCATTGTTTGACGTGGGCGCGTTCTGAGTTCGAGGGAATCCTCGAGAAAACTCCCAATGAAGTGAATAATTTCTTATCAAACCCAGCTGAATATGCTTCAATGATGAGAAATGCAGGTGATGCGCAGGCTAGGGACCTACTCGAACGTGTTTTTGATTGCCTCGAGAAGGAAAGGTGTGAGACATTTGAAGACTGTATTTCATGGGCAAGATTAAAGTGAGTATCCTATCATTATCATCTATTTATTATAGTTCTTAAATCTTGGGAAAGAGTCCGCATCATCCACTTATTATGTGGTTCTCAGTGTTGGAAGTAAAAAAAAATCGTTGATATTTAAGCTGTGCGTGTAGTTTTAAGAACGTTATGATGTATGTGTGACAACTAGGAAGAATAATTTAAGGAATGATAATACGAGAGAAATAGTGGGAGTGACATCTATTGAAGTGGTTTTGAAGTACAGCAAATGGTAGAGAATGCATCAATTTGACGAGTGGATAGAATTATCCTAGAAGGATTAGGAAGGAGAAGAGTAGACCTAAGATAACACGAATATAGGTTGTTTAAAATAATTTACAAGAATATGATTCATAAAGGTGAGCTTTAATGTTGGGATAAGGCTTAGTATTTCACTCTTAGTAATTTTTAGTACTTCCAGATGGCTCTTTCTTGTAGTATGATTGTTGCATATTCATTGTCTGATATCATAACTTCATTATGGATTTCTCTGTTACTCCTGTCATATCTAGTGTTGAATGAATGCCCTTCTGTTTTCAGGTTCGGGGACTACTTCTATGATCGTGTGAAGCAGTTAACATTTACATTCCCTGAGGATTCTATTACGAGTACGGGCACACCCTTCTGGTCCGCTCCAAAACGCTTTCCTCTAGCCTTAGAATTCTCGTCCAGCGATCCAGGACATCTCCAATTCATCGTTTCTGCTTCTATATTAAGAGCAGAGTCATCTCGAATTCCTGTGCCCGATTGGGGAATAAATCCAAAGATGGTAGCTGATGCTGTAGATAGGGTTAGGGTCCCTACTTTTGAGCCCAAGGCGGATGTTAAAATTGTGACGGATGCGAATGCGACTAGCCTTTCCGTCGCCTCTTTTGATGATGCTGATGTTATTGAGGATCTCATTGCTAAATTGGAAGTGTGTGCCAAGAGGTTGCCCCGAGGTTTTCAAATGCTCCCTATTCAGTTTGAGAAGGTAATCTGCGCCCATTTTGCACTTATGGTTCGTTTCATTTTCGCTTTTTATCAGCCTTTTTGTGGGAAGCGAAGGCGGCAATTTTTTAAATTAGTATATTTGTACTTGATTGAGTATTCACTTTCTCATCCTACTAAATCTTTTCAAAATATAGCAGTCAAAGCCACAAGCTGTACTAATCCTCTTTATCGTCTCTCATGCAAGTACTGAAATTCTTACAACAGATAATTTGGGTATTATGAAAAGTTTCTTCTGTGAATTCTTTGCTTTCAGTTTTGAACTCTTGAAAAACAAAATATTCCATGTAAATAATAAAATTTCCTCTGGATTACTTGGCTTTTATTAGACCAAAACGCGGAAACTCAAAAACAATGACACAAAAATTCATAGGATTTATGTGGTCAAGTGGAAACACGATCCGAAGAGTACAATTTTGCCACAAATCACAAAAGAATCAAAATAGAGAACTATTGATACATTATTGTTAATGTTTTAAGTATTTTTTTGGGATTGATTCAACCAAAATATTGCAGAAGGATTCATATTTCCATTGCAATTACTAGTGACACAATCGTCAATACCACCTGTTTGATTTCCATAGATTTTAGATGTTTATGAACAATTTTTTTGTTTCATGCATATATGATCTTTACTACCAGGATGATGACACAAATTATCATATCGATTTTATTGCCGCTCTTGCCAACATGCGTGCGAGAAACTACGGCATCCCAGAAGTCGATAAACTGAAGGCGAAGTTCATTGCCGGCAGAATTATCCCGGCCATCGCGACCGCCACAGCCCTGGCTACAGGCCTCGTGTGCCTCGAACTCTACAAGATCCTCGCCGGTGGGCACAAAGTCGAGGACTACAGGAACACCTTTGCGAACCTTGCCCTCCCGTTGTTCTCTATGGCCGAGCCCGTTGCTCCCAAGGAATTCAAACATAGGGATATGAAATGGACGGTCTGGGACCGTTGGATCATAGAGGGGAACTTGACTCTCAGGGAGCTCTTAGATTGGCTCTCTGATAGGGGCCTCAAGGCCTACAGCATTTCTTGCGGCACTTCACTGCTTTACAACAGCATGTTCGGCCGGCACATCGATCGGATGGACAAGAAAATAGCGGATTTAGCTAGAGACGTGGCGAAGGTGGAGGTGCCGTCGTGGAGACGCCACGTGGATGTCGTGGTCGCTTGCGAGGATGACGAGGATAATGATATCGATATACCGCTCATATCTATATACTTCCGGTAATGTATATGAGATTAGCTTAGATTATGAATATACTGCCACGATTCGCCCTTTCATCGAAAAAGGTATGCTTCTCTTCCATTTCTCTAGAGTTTGTATTATTGCTGCATCAAAGTTAATTGGAGCTGTTTTAGAGCATCCATGGTATGATCATGTTGTATCAGTAATAAAGTAGATTATTTATCTGATTAAGAATATTATTTAAAATTTTCTGTTGTCAGTTGATTTTAATTTGCTAAAGTCATTTTTAAATAGTTTAATGATTATTTATTTATTCATATGAATTTAGATTTCATGCCATTGGAATTAAAAAATGGCTTCATTTACAATCATATGCAGTGGGAATATATGCAAAAATGTTCTTTGTTATTTTGCTATATTTTATAGACTGGATTGGTAGATAACTAGGTGCCTTTATTATTTTCAGCTTAGTTATATAAATATATATAAATAGGGTTAATTATAGGGACCTCCCTGGAATTTGCATAATTATAGATTGCCCGGTTTATAATAGCGTTCCTTCCGTTAGAAATATGAATGAAAAAAAGAGAGGATAAAATCAGTCAATATTTTATGATATTTTATTTTTATTATGTATAATGATTTTAAATTCATTACAAAGGTAAAATGTAATGCACTCATTTTAATGTAGAGTTATTAAAAAGAGTAAAATTGGAATATGATAAATAATTTAACATATGTTATCACTTTCCATCTATAGTTCTAAAGGAAGTGGTCACACCTCTCACCTGCTAATGTGGAGTCATTAGAAAGGATAAAATTGAATGTCATAAAATATTTTGGCTTCATCATTTTTCATCCTTATTTTTAACATAAGGGCCATTTTTGTAAACTTAGCGGGGAGGTAAATGTAATTTATAAAGATAGGGGTGCAATTTGTAAATATGCAAACTCTCATGAGAGGTCTCCGTAATTAAGCATATCTTTATACTATAAGCAAGGACCTAATCAGCCTATGGTGTAACATTTAAATCCCAAAATACCTTCAATTAGACAAATTTTGGGCTTAAATTTAAGGACTTTTTGGTCTTTTGCCCGGCTTAAAGGTTATTGTTTTTTAAATCCTGCCTTTATTTATTGTTCGCTGCACTATTCCCCACCTCAAAATCGCGATAGCCGCGATTTGTTCTTCTGCACAGGTAGGGCATTGCTTGCTTCTTCTCCCGCTACTGGCATGCTTCTTCTCCCGCTGCGACATACTCCTCACGCCGTCCAGGAGTGAATTTAAATCTCTACATCAGTGAATTTAAATGTTGGGCAGTAAAATGAATTGCTTTATTGAACTATGAGTTATAGTTTAATGTTCTATGAATGTCAACATTTTAGAGCTTTTATATAAATTTGCTTGTATTATTTTCATGAACATAATAAGAAGTCTAGGATTTGTAAATAACTCTTTAATAGTGAATTGAAGAAACTCCTTGAAAGTTTATAAATTCTAGGACATGTTAGGTGCGTAGGCAAAGCTCTGTTGTGTGCAGTAAAATGTCGAAGGTCGAATTCAAGTGTTCTGTTCTCGGTCTCCGATTGGACTCGTGGGCTCCGGGTGGGACTCCGGTTCCTAGTTCAGTATGCTTGGAGTGCTAAGTAGGCTCTTCTTCTTTTCAAAACTGTGGAGATCATAACTTCATGTGCCTTTTTTATCTACATGCTGTATGTATGATAAGGGATGCTGCCATTTTCCTAACTTTGCTCTTTCATTACTACATTTCTCATATTTTTTAAAGAGCCCATAATTTGTTGGTTTGTTTTATTTTATAAGTATTTTATTATAATATCAACTTCCTTTACAATTTATATTTGAGGAAATAAAAAATATTCATGGGGATGACTGCATCTATAAAAATATAGGGTGATGTTATATGCAGACTATTTTTGATTATGTACAGTTTAAGAATGATGCAAATCAAACTAAAAAATCTTATGAAGCCGTGGTCCGTATAGATTTTGGCCTACACATAAACATTATGAAATTGCCTAGCCTACACATAGCCGAATAGTTATTGCGTAAACATACTGTGTGAAGTAAAT
Organism: Platanthera zijinensis; assembly: GCA_039513925.1. Classification (NCBI taxonomy): domain Eukaryota; kingdom Viridiplantae; phylum Streptophyta; class Magnoliopsida; order Asparagales; family Orchidaceae; genus Platanthera; species Platanthera zijinensis. Next base: position 167,753,714 of record CM077095.1, read on the forward strand.
TTGATCCGAAAATTAATGAAATAAGATTTCAGGTAATTTTGTTTAACTAATTAGGAGCAGACACAGAGAGTTATTATCCCCCTATGAATGCCTCTTGTCCTACAAGTCGACTCTCATGATTGTTCCTCCTCCAAACTTCCATTATTTCGTCCTCTATCACCATCTGTGTCCGATCCAAGATGCATATTTCTCCCTACATGAGCCTCGGGCAAGCATCGAGGATTGCTGCAGCACGGGCAATTCAACGGTTGCGTCGGCATCCCCATATCCATGAGGGTGGGGAGGCCTTTTTGTGTTTGATTGTGTGATTCTTAAGGGAGCTCAGGGGATCCTGGAAAGGAAGCAGCGCCATTAGGTTTCACTTGTGTGCACAGTTTATCCACAGCCGTCATGCCAGCAACAATGCTCATTAGATCGGCCACACTCACAAGCCTGGTGTGTCGAAGAAATTTGTCGATGTGTGAGACTAGCAACAATGCTCATTAGATCGGCCACACTCACAAGCCTGGTGTGTCGAAGAAATTTGTCGATGTGTGAGACTACTATGAAGGGCGATGGATTCTAGAAATACTCCTGCAATGAGAACACACGCAGCAATTGCAAGTTGCAACCGCCATTTTCATCCCCAAATCAAATAAGGAAAAAAATGGACCTAGGGTCCATTTGGAATGATGGTTGTTCCCGTAAACATAGTGGTTATGAACTGTCGTTTCTGAGCGCTGGACTTCACCCGTGGAATTTCATCTATTCTTATGTTCAAAATTAGTTTTTTTTCTTTGTGATGGTCATAACAGTTCTCATGTCAAACACATTTCATGATGGTGATGTTTTTTGTCAAACTCGTCGAAGCAAAAAACGCCACATCAAACGGACGAGCGAACTCAAATCCATGCGATTATCGTAAGAAAATGTGAATTCGCAGCGGAAGACACTTTCAATTGACTTTTTGTACTGAATTCATACAGCTTGGATTTCCGACTCTATCATTGTGATTACATTTAGAAAGGGTTTCTCATTGCACATGTGGATGTTTTCGTGTATATTTTATTTAATAAATAGAAAGACATGGGAACTAAGGCTCCTCGTACCTTCCAAATACTGTTATCACCGTCGGTCAGCTGCATGGAAAAAGAGCGTATAAGAGTCCCAAGGGGCTCTCCATCAGAAATATGTGTGACGAAATACAAGTCTGAATTATACAATGCAAGAGCTTCTTGTGAAGCAGAGAAGGTCCCTTGAGCTTCGTGGAGGTCCCTTGAGCTTCCCACGAATAGAAGTCTAAGCTATACCATGTGTGGTTTTTTTATGGCGCGCAATAGTGCGGGATCACTTGACCCATATATTATGTGTCGTGATTCATTGTTGTGATTGAACGGTTACGATAAAATATGTGATTTATATTCAAAGATCGATCTGATTCTGATACTTCTTCATAGTAGATAAAAGATAAAGATAGAGATATATATAATGTAATCAAGCCGATAAATAATGTTTAAGTGAAATTTCTGTAGGTCAGAAATTGTGTCGTTCGAATGAAGGGAATTGATGAATCCAAATTCTAAAACTCTTTACTTACATTAAATATATTTATCGGATAAATCCGATCTTCTTCGCCTAGTGGGCCCTTGCGAACAAGATACGAACACCTCCTGTAAAATTACCTCCTGTAGCTCAATTTTTTTCCCAGCGCCGCATTGCAGGCAACTGCAGCCAAAATGCGAAGCGGGTCATCCAACATAGAGTCACCTGGAAAAGCCCCCGATCGTCACGTTTAAAGTATCCTCCCTTCTCCATTTCTCTCTGTTCGTACAGCTGCTCCCCATCTCCGAGCGCGCTCTCTCTCTCGATCTTGCATCCAATGGCGGAGCGGAACTTCTGTCTGTCGCTTCCCCCTTTGGCTTGGTCCACCACCGGCAGAAGGGGCCGGACGAAGCCACCTCGCTCGCCGGAGACAGCTGAGCACAGCGCAGCCCTGTTTCTTCTCTCTCTTTCCTATCCCCACGCAGCATCCATTCATAGACGCGCCTTCATCGGCGATTCGCCCCCACCGCCGCAGGCTGAATCAGATGAAGCCCGAACGATCGCTGATCAGACTAGAGGAGGGAGATCGCGCGAATGCTCCGTTTGCCCCAAGAGATTCCGCACCGGGCGAGCCCTAGGCGGCCACATGAAATCCCACTTGGAACGCGATCTCAAGGGACGGATCGTAAAGACGAAGATGAGGAAGATCAGCTCTCTGGGGCTAGAGCTGGAGTTTGGCTTTACAACTTCCCCGATTCCACCGCCTATATCCGGCGTAGTGGACGCCGCCGCGGGTTCTCCCGGGAAGGGGCAATCGACGCCGCCGGCGTCGATCTTGCCGCCGTTTTAAGTTGCATCGGCCGGGCGTTTCTCGCCCTTCTTCAATTCCTCTACAGAGAGATATTTCGGCAATACAGAATTCCGATATATGTTGCGGGAATGTGGCAGAGCGTATGTAAATATAGTGGATTATAACCGCCGGCGAGCAGCGACTGGTAATTTACCCTACTATTTTTCTTTTATCAAGTTCTCAGCGGATTTACTTGCAAAATTATTACTGAAATTCCGATAATATTAGAAATACTTGAAAATTAAATTGATAGTTATGATGCATTTAATTTTCCAGAGTTTAGTTATATTTTTATGTATAATCATGAAGAAATATTGATACCAGTATTCTTGCAAACATTGACAAAAATTTGACAAATCTAAGTTCACCGAGAATAATAAATAATTCAACATCCAGCAACACAAAATTAAATAAAACTATAGAGATGGTGGAAAATAAATAAAAATGCATATGAAAAGCATACATATTTTGACATGAGAAAATGTTGTGTCCATTGAAGTTATTCAATTCTGGAGAATAATTGTCACGGTTACATTAATATCTTTGTGGATCGAAAATTATGCACCCGGATTCTCACTTTGGCTCCCTTTGTCAGGGTGGTGGCTGTTGTACACGCATGGGTTAAACCGTCATTCTCGTTAAGGATCACCTAACAAGCATCATTCGTTTGAACATAAAAATGGATGAAGTTCCTTAGATGGGCGTTAACAAATAACAATTTAACCCCCATGGTCATGACCGCCACCACCTTGCCAAACGGAGCCATTTGTTTGGGATGATGGTGGTGGTTGCGAACACAGTGACTGTGAACCGTCGTTCGTGAATGCTTGATTTCGCCTAAGGAACTTCATCAACTTTTATGTTCAAAACTAATTTCCTTTTCTTGATGGCTGTCATAACTATTGTAATTGTTCCGCTCAAGATAGTCCACTAAGACTCATCGATGTGGAATGACCTTATATAATATCTCCAGCGTAGAGCCGTTACACCATAGTGACACGTAACTCATTGGGTCGTTCCGAGTCGGTCCTGACACGCACAGACATATAATCAAATATCCTAACAACTATTGTCTTGCTAAACATGTACTTTAGGATGATGACATTTTTGTCCAAACTCATAGGAGCAAAAAAAAAAGTCACGTCAAACAAAACCTAATTAATTTTCAAGAGTGTAAAATGTTAGAGCTAAAACTTAAGAATCCAAATACAAAGGAGGATAATTTGGAGATGCAAAATGTCAAATATAGCTTAAAATGGAAGCACTCTTGTAAGTTGTAACGCCAACACAATTCTACATTTCTGCTAGTCCTATTTATTTAGGAACAATGGGAAAAGAATTAATGCTATGTTTTGAGAATCATAATTATTGTTTGTTTGAATAAGTCTATACTATTAACTAATAAATAATTGATTAAATAAACCTGTCAATTTTTGGCTCATTATGCTTGTTTTTATGGAATTGCAGCGGTCTGATTTTAATCCCAATTACATGAGAGACATGAGGGGGGCATATGGCTTTAAGAAAGTGCATGGGACATTATATATACACATGCATTTGACATTATACTAACATTATGTTTTATCTTCTATAATAAAAAAAATAATATAAAGGATTATCATGTCAATAAAAATATGAAGATTGTTTTTTATTTGTTGTAATGGAAAAAGTAAATACTGTATAGTGGGATAAAAATTTGAGTGTTGTTGTAAAGGATTATCGTGTCAATAAAAATATGGGGGTTTAATTGTCATTCCTTAACATCCACAGGAAATTCATCCACTTTTATGTTCAAAGAGATGATGTTTGTTAAGTGATCCGTAACGAATGACAGTTTAACTCATGCGTTTACGACTGACACCACCCTGCCAAACGGAGCCTAAAAACCACTGGGGTATGAGACCCTCCATGCATCAGCTTCCATCCGCAGCAAAATCTCTGATGACCCAAAAGATAGAGGGATCAGGATCCCCTCCAGTTCAAGCGAACATGAGGGGATCCAGTTCGCGGTCCTAATGCATTCGCCCAAATCGGACCGTGGAAAAGGACGAATGGAAAAGGGCAAGTGGACCCCGCGAGTGGACCCCGCCAGTGGACTCTGCGAGTGAAGTCTCGCCCTTTTCCTCCATCCGATTTGGGCGAATGCATCAGGACTGTGAAGTGGATCCCCTCTAGTTCGCTCGAACGGGAGAGGATCCTGATCCAAGATAGAGGGGTGCAACCTGTAATTATGAATATTTATATTCCCATAGTAATATTGAGTATTAACCCATTTTAGGGTGCTGGATATAATTTCAGTAAGTACATAAGAAAAGCGGTAATATCATATTAAATTTAGGGCGGTGTTAAAGGCACACCATCTTCGGCTTTGTGCACACCAATACTATGTGCACCCATTGGAATTTTATGTGCACACCATCTTCGGCTTTGTGCACACCAATACTATGTGCACAGTTCGAGCAAACATAGCTGCAATGTATGTGAACTCGTTGGGCGTCGTTGCCGTCTCCTTCATCTGAGCAAAAAGATCGACGGCAAGGCGGCCATAGCCGTGCATCGCGAGTCCTCCGATCATCACGCTCCAAAGCACGACGTCTTTGCTCGAAACCCGATGGAACACCTCCAAAGCTGCTTCAACGCACCCGCATCTGCAGTACATGTCCACAAGAGCTGTGGGGAGGATGACGTCGTGAGTACATAGTTTTTTTTAATGAAATACGCGCCTTTTTGAACTGCGTCTTCTACGTTAATTTTCAGGAGAAGTGTTCAACATGAAAGTTGTAGATCTCGACAATATCTACAACTTTCATGTTGAACACTTTTTGATTTAAAGCCGTTTAGGCCCCCGATTTGGCCCCGGAAAAAATCACGCGGAACATTTAAATAAATGTTCCGCGTGATTTTTTCCGGGGCCAAATCGGGGGCCTAAACGGCTTTAAATCAAAAAGTGTTCAACATGAAAGTTGTAGATATTGTCGAGATCTACAACTTTCATGTTGAACACTTCTCCTGAAAATTAACGTAGAAGACGCAGTTCAAAAAGGCGCGTACCGGGAAGGGGGAGGCGGGCTGCTTCGGCTTTAGTTGGGTGGGGTTTAGAAAACCTAAATTATTAAGGATAATATTTTTGATGGGTGTGCACATAGCCGAAAATGGTGTGCCTTTAACACCACCCTAAATTTAAGGCATAAGAAATTTTTTTTTATATAATTACATCAAGGATTCAAGGGCATAATAAAAAATAACTTCATACCAACTGTGAGTCTGAGCATCTGGAAAAAAAAAATTAGGTGTGTTTCTCGAAGGTGCACGAGCGGCAGATCCCAAGTCGATCCTGCCTTTAGATACAGTCGAATCTCGCTGTGAGAAGGCCATTGAAATCGAGATCGATGTGATCCAACCGTCTTGCACACCTGCAAGAAACACTGGAAAAAAAAAATTCGAGCCTCTGAGGTATTTGAATGTTCTTTTGTGTGCATATAATGGTGACGAGTGTTAAAAGTTGTTTTGAACTTTCAAAGTCACATGTTTCACCATCTTCACGTACCGGCCGCCAATGCGGACTTTTCTCCAAGCCGCTCATGTGAGAAAACTTTTTGAAAAGAGGTCAAAACATGTGAAATGACTCTATAAAAGGGAGGACGACAACCTATGAAGAACACATCACAAGTCAAACCAAAGAGAGGTAAAGTCTTGAGGAGGAGAGCGGCAGTGCACGACCGAAGGCGATGGTGGACGTCTATACACGATTGCGGGCTGCATCGGCAACATAGAGCGAAAATGTGCGGGTAGCGGCAAGGCATCAGATTTGCGAGATGCGACAAGGTGCGCAGTTCTCGATGGTTGCATGCTCGTAGGCGGTGGTGGTTGTGCACAAGTGATGATGTTGGTGGGCTGCACATTCGCGGTAAGGTCAAGTTTTACTTGGATCTCTTCTTGGTGGTGGCGGTGGTTGGTCGTCTGATATCGACGAAGGTTCATTTTGGTACGAATCTTGTGCATCCGTTTTACAGATTGCAGTCAAGTTTATATTACTCTTACGGATTTTCGCAATGAGTTCTTCTGCAGTATAATTTCGAATTTGTATCTCTTAATTTTGAATACTTATTAATTTTATTGTGTCAATAAAATTGTTTGTAATTCTGTATGTAGTTGTTTTTAAGGATTGCGCTTTCGCAACGAGGATTATTTTTTGAATTTAATTGGGCAAGTCAATTGTCTTCCTAGTGTGGAGATTAGATTTGGTCTATGAGTCAAAGTTCTTATAGATTTTCGGGTATGTGACAGGACATCCTTGTTACAGCATATATACGGGTCTTGTTTAAAGGCAGTTCAGAGATCTTTTTAGTCGTTTGATTTCTTCTTATTGGGTACTATGTAAGATTGACCTATCAGTAACCTTTAATCATTCTTAATGCGAAGATTATAAATCAATTTCTTGATTCGACTCAAAATGACATCCAAGCGGGAAGCTAGCCGTACCATCTTGGGACTAGTGAGAATTGCATGTGATCTTTAGACATCACAAAACGTTTATGGTCTACCTAACCTATCCTAACCTTCTGTGAGAAGGCGAAATAAAAATAAATTAAAAATATGTATTAATATTTTTACTTTAAAAAAATACTAACGGGCAGAAAGCCCAAATTAGATATTTTTCCCATTATGACATGATTAGTTAATATACGCTCCGTTTGGGGGGACTTATTTTCACCGGTCAAGCGGTTACAACCGCATGAACCGGACCTTGATTTAAGGCTTGATTCATGCGGCCGCAACTGCTGGACTGGTGAAAATAAGTCCCCCCAAACGGAGCCATAATGAGTTGATATTAATTTGTTATGGTAAGATTCCTGATCTCGTGACAGTCTTCAAATGCTTTCTTTGGTTTCATCGGGGGCTCATCTGAAAGCGTGTGTTGGCTAGCCCGACCCCCCCTTGGCCCTTGGGACATATGAGAGAGAGGATGGCATTGAGCTGGCCCCGACTACATTAAGCTACATATTATTTTTCCAATGCACTTAAAGTTTTATATCACAATAAAATGCATGCAAATATCAAACTAGGAGAATAAATGATGGTCCGATAAGTCACCCTGGTTGTGCCGAACACACACGAAAATATGAAATCTGGATTGCAATCCACCTAGAGGATGCACAAGGCAATGTGCATTGAAATCTTCGACGTCGATGTATGACATCCAACTACACCAGTAACACCACCATCGGACAGAAAACGTTGTCGAGGTCAACTGCAATCACGCACACCTTCGAACCCAAGTCCGCACCTCTCCTCCTTGAGCACCTAACTGAGCCAAGGTACATGAAGCCCTCTGAACTCAGCCGTCGGAGGTCGCCACTGCGAAGCTGAGCAGATCCCCTCACTACTGCAACTCTTTCAAGGACGGCGTCAACACCATCCTCCAAGACCGGCGACTATCTCCTCCAAGGACAGGCGCACGTTCCACCAATGCGATAGAAGGACTGGAGGCACACGGCGGTGAGGAGGAACAACGGCGAGAGGATCGATAGATCTCTCTTTCCCAAGATCGGAATGTTGCAGCCTACGATTTCTTCTCTTGCGACGGGATTCTCTAGTTTGCGACTGTTCTGTGGAGCATGTGTTAAAGCTAATGGATCAAAAAAGAAAGCTAACATAACTTTGCCTCCAATTTCATTGTGCTATTCACATCATTCCTGTAAGTACAAGTTTACCGGTAGTTACTCGACACTCATTGCCCTCATTTGACAGTCATCATGTGATTTATGATGTTACCGGTTTATCAGCTTCTGCATGATTCGACCTGAAACTACACATCATGTTGCAGTACACATGACCTCAATACAATTTGTAAAACTTGACGCACAATATAATTGCCAACTTTTGAGAGCCTGTGGTGAAGTGTTTTGAAATCTCATAGTTAAACATGCTCTTGTGTGAGAAATCTTAGGCTCCATTTGGGAGGACTTATTTTCACCGGTCAAGCGGTCATGACCGCAAGAATCGGAACTTAAATGATAAAATTATGCAATTCAACTTAGAATGAGATAAGATGAACCAAAACAACTTATTGTGAGTCTGATTGTTCCATAACAGAATCTCTACACTAAACAAAGTAGATGTGGGGATCCGACAATTTTAGAGCATGTACCATGATCACCTTGCGCTTTTTTTGGAAGGAAAAAGATGCAAATTTCATTTAGTGAGTGTGTTCTAAAGAAATTAAATCAAGAACATCAGGAGGGTAAGAAGGCTTGGAGAAAGAAAGACCAGTAATAGAATAACGAAAAAGAGAAAGAATCCACAGCCGGAAGGAGGGGATGGGGATTGTTGACTGTGACAAATCCTTGAATCCCCCCAAAATCATTGCTCGAGAGTGGAAAGGGCAATTTTTGAAATCCTTATGACTTCCTTTGATCAACGTATGAATCTTGATTTACCATACAAATAAAGAAATTTGACGCGATGGAATCAAAATTTATTCATGGTGCGCGAAATAGTGCCTCCAAGAACACGGGCTGTTAATGGAGTCCGATGTTATCTGAAAAAAAAGGAGAGGAGAGGGGAGACCCATCGCCAATCTTGTGAAAGTCAACCATAACCTATGAGTGGCTAGGGCCCGCTATAGGACACCGGATGGTCCGCTTGATGGAGCGGTTCACCAACTCAGAACATGGACGTGATCCAATTTGAAAATTTCACTTATGAGTGGCTAGGGCCCCCGCTGGGAAATAGGACGGTCGGCTTGATGGAGCAGTTCACCAGATCAGAGCATTGGCGCGATCGTTTCAAAAATTTCACTTATGAGTGGCTATCCCAGGGCCCCCCCACTTGGAAATAGAACGTCAGAACATTCGCTCCGGCGTGATCCATTTGAAAAATCTCATATGAATTAACATTGATTCTTGCATATTTGGGGTAAACACACATTTGGCGTGATCCAAAACCTCTTGCATAATTACATATTGCACCCCTCTTATTTTTGAAACGGCAAAAAACTCTGATGTAAGTTTACATTTCATAACATCCTTGCACAAAAATATTCATTTAGAGTAAATTTTCAAGGAGGTCTTTTCTGCATTTGATTTAATGAAATGTAAACTTACAAGGAAGGTTTTTGTAATTTCAAAAATAAGAGAGGTGAAACATATAATTTAGCAAAGTTAGAGGGAAGACTGGATAAATGCCCCAATGTATATGAAAAAAAATAATATATAAAGAAAGGAATGGACAAGTTTCCCTCTTCACCCTCCTTCCATTTTGCCTTCTTTCATTGCCCATCCTGCATGATATTATAAAGAATGATTTTCCTAGCAATTAAGAAGATAATTCAAGCTAATCCGAGGCAAATGGATTTCAATTTTGAGAAGAAGTGAGACATCTGCAAGTAGAGGCGAGTTGATTTTAATTTGGAGTCGATTTAATTTTTTCAAACATAAAAACAAGGCCTGCAGTGATGAAAATACCTTCTCAGAGTGTATTTTGCCTCATCAGATCTTCAGTTCTAAAGAGGAAGAACGGTTGGACGGCATCAAATGTTTTGCTTCATCAGGCTGGCTATAATCTCGGAGAACCGAGGCCGTTTCGAAGGACAGCTGTCCCAGCACCTTAGCATCAGGGAACTCAGCACTGGAGGGCAGTCGTTCGGGATCTCCGGCCGGAGACCGCAGGCGGCAATGCCGACCGCCGCCTGCACCGGCGAGTAGGAAGAGTAGGCCGCCTCTCCGGTGACCATCTCCCACAACACCATCCCGAAGCTGTAGGCATTACTCATGCTGGTCTCGGTGACCGTCTCCGGATCGCCGGCAATGATCTGCACCACCGTTCAGCAATCAACATGAAGCAATCATATCCCTCATATTCCTCATGCAGCTTGAATTACATGCAGATTAGGATGTGATAGGGGTTTATTGGTAATTTATGATCAATTTTCTGTATAAAAAAAGAGTATATAGGATCTAGAGGAATAAAATTTTGAATTTGTATGTAGCATTCTCTCATATCCTCTCTCCCAATCCCTGCATTATCCGAGCCGCTTTCACTCCGTCCCCATTCTCGTCATCCTTGGATCATAGTCTTTTGGACTCTTTTGAGAGAGAGAGAGAGAGGAGTGCTTTGGAGGACCCAATCTCTGAGTACTAGACGGGAGCTTGTCTTCTCTCTTTGTACGTGCTATTTGCATCCAATGCAATTTCATCGTTCATACGGCGCAGTTGGTTCTTCACACAATACCTTGGCTAAAGGTCTATAAATACAAAGGCTTCATGGGGATGTATTTTGTGGGTGGATTTCGGACGGAAAAATTTCTCCTGTTTGGATGGGTGGTGACGGTTGAAGATGAATATAAAATAACATTCTTGAATGGAACTCCCTCACTGCGAGCGAAATTAGGCATGAAACAGTGTTTTTGGTGATTATTGGTTCCAAATGGTGGTTATTCAAAAGGTAAAAAAACGGATCCTTAAGTGGATCATGCATATGAGGAGACATGCAATAAGTTGACCACTCGGATACAAGGGAGTTTTAAATTTTTGATCAGTGAATTTAAGATATGATATAACCAACCATAAAATGTAAATAAATGTCTTGAACCCTTAAAATTGGGTCCAAAAAGCAAAAAGAAATTGTTCGATTCGAAGATTTTGTGAGGACGGAATTAGATTTTGTCCAAAATCAAAATTCATGTGAATTGAATTGATCCTAATTTCAGCCATTGGTGTTTGTTTGGAGGATGTCATTCATCTTCAACCCTAGAAAACAAAAAAGACTTGGGAGCCCAAAACAGAGGACGAATGGGTTGGATTAGTGATGAGGGAGCTTATCGCACGGGCACGAATGGGGTTATGCTCCTGCAATCTCGTGGAAGGAGTTTCAATTCACAGGCTCTCCGAGAATAACAGTTTCAATAGCTAGGGGAAGAAAATGAGTTCCGCGACCTCAATTGGGGTAAGTTCTGATTTTGCATGGGGTTTTAGAGTTTTCAAAATAGTTGGTTTTAAAAGAAAGCTGATTCTGATGTTTTAAGGGTCCATCTGACATGGCTTCTTTTTTTTGCTCCGGTGAGTTTGGACAAAAACACCACCGTCATTGAATGCATGTTTGGCAAGACAATAGTTCTGACCGCTACCAAGAAAAGAAAACTAGTTTTGAACAAAAAAAGTGAATAAAGTTTCTCAGGTGAGATCGGACATTCATGAATGACGGTTCATACCCACCGCGTTCAACCAGCGTGTCAAGCAGAGCCTAAGGCTTTGTTTGGCACAGCTTATTTGCTCTTTTGAGTATCGTCAAAAATGTCATTATCATAGAATGTGTGTTTGGCAAGACAAAGGTTATGACAGCTACCAAGAAAATAAATTAGTTTTGAGCATAAAATGCAAGAATTTTTTACGTGAGGTCGGGCGTTCACGACCGACGGTTCATGACCGCCGTGCGTTCATGACCGCCACCATCATGTCAAACCAAGCATAAGGCTATGTTTGGCAGAGTGGAGGCTGTCATGAACACGGGATTAAATTGTAATTTGTTAACGCTCATCTAAGGAACTTCATCCATTTTTATGTTCAAATGGATGTTCAAATGGATGATGTTTGTTAGGTGATCCTTAACGAATGATATTTTAACCCATGCGTTTACCACCGTCACGGAGCCTTGAGGCTGCAAACTAATGCAAAAGTTAGTTATTTCCCTTCGCAAATTCTAAAGCCTTCCTACCCTAAATGAAGTATTCAACCAATCTTCTAAGCAACCTTTAAGTTATATGAAAAGAAAAAAGCAACAAGGAATGATTGATCGGCTGATTGCTTTCTATAATATTAAGTGAATGAAAAACAAAAAAAAGGTAGGAGGAATCTGGAATTTACCTCCGGGGCCAGCCACCGGTGACCGGAAGTCTCATACTCGGTAACCTCCCCTGAGATGCTGCAAGTGGAAACAATCCCCATGTCCCCAAGGCAAGCATTCCCTTCCCTGTCCAGCAATATTCTCTGGGTGTTCAGATCTCTGTAAGCCAATCCATGGCTGTTCATGAGCATGAGCCCTTCGGCCACATCCAAAGCGATCCTCTTCACCTCCGGGATCGGCACCTTCTTCCTCCTCTCTATCAAATCGCAGACCGATCCTCCCTCCATTAGCTTAGTCACGACGCAGATCCCGTTTCTGTCATGGATGCAGATGCCCAAGAACTGGAGCAGATATTTCTGCCCGCAGCTCATCAGCTGCATCAAGTCTTTCCGGATTCGGATCTCACAGGCGATGCCTCTTTCGCACCCTTTTAGCTTCTTAATCCATACGTTTTTTCCTTTATATGATCCTCGGAATGAATTGGGGCCGGTCCATTCCATGAATTCCAACTCGTCGTTGCCGAGGAGCCACGGGCTGCAGAGATTGTCGCCGCCGGAGCGGATGTTCTGCCACTCGTCGACGGAGACTACGAGGGACGATTCGGGAAGAGGGTTGGGAAGATGAATCCGGCGATCGGATTCGTCGGCGGCGAAGGGGGAACCGCCGCCCTCTTCCTGGCAGCCGCAGAGGCTGAAGGGAAGCTTCACGGCGGGGATTCTTTGCTTTTTCGCGGCGGATCGGAGAGCGATGTCGATCCGTGATTTGAACTGCTTCTCGCTGCCGGCGGGGATTATGACGGTGATGACGCCGAGGATGAGGCCCTTTTTCTCGAAGATCTGGATCTTCTTGCAGCAGAGTACGGAGCCGTCGATAGCACTGGAGATCGTCGGCCACGATAAAGAGGAGTTGTAGGCGAAGGTGAGCTTGAGGACGGACCCTTCTCCGATTTCGTCGGAGATTTTCTGGATTTGGAAGGCGGGTAGGTCTTCGGCGATTGCATGGTCGATCAAGCGAATATGGAAGAGGACGTCCTTCATGTCGAATCCAGCTTGAAGGTAGCTGTTAGGGAGGGCGTCGAAGTGGAGGCGGATGTCGGCGACGAGCTTCTCGGAGATCTGGCTGCTCGGAAAGAACTGGGCGACGCTGCGAACAACGCCGCCCCATGAGAGCTTGCTCTCGCCGCGGGACTGGACGGAGGAATCTAGGCTTAGGGAGCTCTTGAGTGCGGCAATGGCGCCGGAAAAGTTGCGGCTCAGGCGATGCCATTTCTTCGTTGCAGTCGGCGATGTGGCGGAGGTGGACACTGTTGAAGCCGGATCGGAGGTAGCCGATGATGTAAACGGCGAGAAAGCCTCGGATCGGTGGTTGGTCTTCATGAGAACTTGTTCGACCATGTCCTCGTCGGTGCTCGGCCGGCCGGACCAGCATTCCAACGCCGCCGCCATCAAATATCAATCGCTGCCCGCGGCAAACCGGGGAAGAACCACACAACCAAAACCAATCACCGGCGCTGTATTGGTTGGAGCCATTTATTTATTTATATATTTAATAAAATTGTGGGCCTTCGGTCTTCAATTTTATAGGAAAATGTTCACCTCTAAGTTTATTCCTTGATGTTTACAATGAGAGAGATTGTGAAGTATTCATTTAATTAAGTTATTTGGGAGATAAAGACCACCGGGTGGGGCTACACCTGAGATTCTGGATCATTTGGATGAAAAATAGTGAATATATTGGTCAAAGATTCCAAGATCTCAAAAGATTCTTTGTGTTCCTTTGACACAATAGATTAGTCAAGGTCAATGTTATAGGCTTGATGCTTATCACCGTGCCAATAAAGCTAAGGACATTGTAAGTTTATCTGCGTGTCGACGCAGCTAAGGTCTTCGAGTGTCTCTAGCGGGTAGGCAATTGGATCGTATGCGCCAGATTAAACCCTAAGTTGATGCCTACTAACTTAATTTCTTATTGGTGCGACGAAAGGGTTATGGCACCTCTGCATCTTATATTGAACTGTTATGCTTCTAGCTAGTAGATTTCCTGAACTCGACCAGACCCGTGTTGTAACGTCTCTGATTTGAATGTGCACACATTTGGTCAGTTGTCTCTAAAGCTATGACGAACCAAATCCGCCGAACCAATGAGCATTAATCGATCTGCAGCGGTGCGCTCGTACAATATATGACCACCGTGCTCCTATCCTTGGTTGGCCCACTTAAGTTTTGATAAAGGATATCATTGTGGATTATTTACGACTATTGCCCAAATTAGCAAGCCCTGGCTATGTTTAATCCAATTAAGGATCTTAATACTTGCAGCTCTACTAATATTTAATAACTTTATTGTGAATAAAAAAAAAATTTAAAAATAAATAACGAAGGAAGCATGCGAGTGGCAAAGCGCTGCTCCACCACAGCTGCATTTCCTTCCTGAGGCCGCGCAGGCACGCGAACCGTTTCCACGGATCCTGTCGGGAAAACTTCATTCAAATAGTTATTTATAGTTTAAAATAAATATTCTATTAATTAATATGAAAAATAGTTATACAACATTTTTAATATGAAAAATAGTTCTGCATCTTTTTAATTTTTGTTGAAAGATTTTTATCCCAATTCATTTATCATTAAAATCAAATTTAATATTATTAATGTGTTTAATGACAGCTTTTTAAAAATACTCCAAAAGATATATGAGTTTTACTTAAAACTTCTTTGATTTTATAAATTTCAATTATTATTTTTAATTTAAGGTATGATGTAATTACTTGGATATGCATCGTTAAGTCATCATTAGATTAAAACAAGTGTCATGTGCAAAATTTGCTATCTGCACTCAAAAAATAAAATTTTTATAATATTTTTCTTACACCTATGAGCACTTAGATGTTGCACTTATTGGCACTTCGCCTCTTTCGCAATTCCGCCGAGCGTCTTCTCCATTTCCTGATTCTACCGAATTGGGTCTTCCTCCATTTTCCAGCGACGTGAAGTGATCAAATTCCGGCGAGATTTCTCCCTCCATTTTCTGACCGGCGGGCAAAGCGGACTGCTCCATACATGGCGAGATTTCCTCCATTTCCCGAGCTTCTTGCTTTACCCCGGCGGGGAGAAGCTCTCCAAGTCCGGCGAGCAGTGACCCTCTTGGCAACGACCATTTAACTCCTCGTTAGTGTTCATATTTTGTGCTAATTGGAAGTATTTATATTTGTAAATTACTTCCTCTTCAATCATTTTGGCAAATTAAATTTTCATATACTCGTAAATAGTGGTTTTTATATAAAAAATGAGCAATTCCTGGCTTCAATGTTTGAATGATTTATTTATGCTCTCTTTAGTGTTTCATTGGAGATATCAAGGACAAACAAATTTGGAGATATTTTTTCTAAGTGCCCTAAAACAACAAAGCTATATTTAGTGTATAACCCATAATTCATCGAGATTAGAAATGCCTAAATAGACCCTTATTCGTAGACCTAGAGACGAGCAGAGGCAAGCTTGGGCGAGCAGAGGCGAGCAGATGCGAGCTTGGGAAAGCAGAGGCGAGGAGTGACGAGCTTGGGCGAGCAGAGGTGAGCTTGGGCAAGTATGGATGAGTAGCCCTTGTAACTCGCTAGCAGAGGCTGAATACTCGTCAATACCCCCCCTCCCCCCAGGATTTCCCTATAAATAGATTTGTAGGATACTAGAAATGACACTTTTGAAAGAGGTTGAGATCCCCCCAAGTTGGATACTCATCAAGTCCATGCAATTCTCGCACCTCACCAAGTTTTTTGTTGTGAAGTAGAAGTTTCTCCCAAATGTCCGGGTACGTGGTGGGACCTCCTTGTTGGACCATTTGGGGTGTACTTATAGACAATTTTCTCTCTCATGCACTAGCAATCCAAATTGTGACGTCGGACTGCAGAAACAATAACCTTAGACTACATTAATCTGAATATTTTGATATAAGAAATTATTTCCGGCTTCATTGTTTAGCAATTTTGAATGTTTCATTAAATTATTTAAATACAATTTTTTTCTTTAATATTAATATTGTTAAGATGTATTGGCGGGAAAATCTAAATATTTCATAAATTGGCAAAATCATACATTATAGCTTTAACATTTTTAGAGGTACAGTGTTGTACGAGTTTCTTATGATGGACCCCCACTAAAGTACTTTCATGCAGTGTGCACGATGTTTTAGACTCACTGTCCCCTTTCCTATTTTGTTGTCCTTAATACAAAGCCCATGGCAATTAAAGACTTTAATCTTTATAAATTAATTAGCACCAAATCACTGACATTATGTTTTCCAAAATTATAAATCTTATTAAATAAATTGCTAATATTTTTCATGCCTTGGTCGGATTGGCATAACAAGCCCACGATTCTTGCTGGCTCGCTTTAAAATGGACTTAATTGCGCGTCAATATCTTCGTTTGGCCCGTCAAATAGGATCTGGAGTGATTCAAGCTCCGTTTGGGAGGACTTATTTTCACCGGTCAAGCGGTTACGACCGCATGAACCAGACCTTAATTATGGTCAGGTTCATGCGGTCGTAACCGCTTGACTGGTGAAAATAAGTCCCCCCAAACGGAGCCTCAGTGGGAGATCAGCACGGCATGGGAAAGCTTTCCTCTTCCTCAGGCCTGAGCCAAAGTCGTTGAAAGACTCCCCCCCACCCCAGCACTGCGTGGGTGACCCAGGCACCCACGAGGTTATGGGTGACCTCTCCATTCCTCTCTCCTTTCGTAGAATTGGTGTTTCATCATAATGAAGCATGAATTTGCTTCTAAGAGATGAAGGCTCTGTTTGGAGTCGAGCTCAACTCGAATTCAAGTCTGCTGAGCTCGATTGTGAGTCAAATTCTGTTATGAAAAATGGGTTCAGGTAGATAATTTTTAGATCGATCTACAAAAATAATCTAATGGGAAAAACGATTACGAAAAACGATGAGCTCGAAATAATAAGAAAACATCACAGACGAAAAACATCAAATTTAAAGTGGTTACCCGAAATTGAAAATGCGTACGTCCGTTGTGCAGACATAGAATTTTTATTTTTTTTCAAAAACATATAATATGCCTATAATAGAAGAAAAAATAAACCGAGAGAGAATCCTCCAAGATCCGGCCGTATACGTTACGACGAGAAAGAAAATCAGCGGCAAGGAAAGAAGAGTCGGTCGAGAGCCGAGCACGTTGCAGTAAGTAAGAAGCCCGTCGGCAAAGCTGTAGCAAGGAAGAAGCTCGGCGACAAGAATGATGGAAGCTGTCCAAAAAAACGCGCACGCGATTGCAACGGGGATGATGGCCGCCGACCTCCTATGCATTCTCCTTCTTGCCCGAAATCCTGCATACTTGGGGAAAACCGGCCCCCTCTTTATATATACTTGAAGAACCCTAAATCGGGTAAAAGTAAGGTGGAGCCGGATGGATACAATCAAATAACGAGAAAAAAAATCTCCTTCCTAAAAATCTCTTTCATTGTTTGGAAGAAAATATATCCTGCCACAAATACTCCTCCATAATTGTCAGAATTTGGGGAATTCAAAAAAGAGGAGCCACGAATTGAGCATGCTCCAAAAAAGGATTGGAAGGTTTCCAAAAAATCAAAAAACATGATGTCAAGAATTTGATTCCAAACACGATGACACCATACATTGTATGGCTTCCAAAATCAGCTCCCCCGCCCGTATGGAAAAGGGCAGCAATTAACAAAGCTCGAGCTCACATGTTCTTGTTCTTTAGCTTGTGAGTTTTTTTTTCAATGTTTTTTAACTATAAATATAAAGAAAAATGGCTCACGAGCAGAAATGCGCACGAGCTCGCTCAATATATAGGACTTGAGCTTGAGCTTGAGCTTGAGCTCAGAATGGTTAGCTCAAGCTTGTGAATTTTGTCAAAGGCCGACTCATTTGTACCCCTAGTCTTATACAAAATCCCTATAATTCAAGCGACTATATGCCGCATTGTGCACGGGGATGCAGTCTTGCGAATGTTATCGTGCTGGACATTCCAGTTTTATCAAACAAACTCATAGATATCAAATTCTTAGTTAAATTGAGAACTACTTTAACATGTTGTAAAATTAAAGTTTTACCTGAAGAGAGGACTAGTTCTGCAGTCACAGCATGAGTAACATATGTCTCTCCTCCATTGCAGTTCTCTACTCTGTCATAGACTGCTCTGACCTCTGAGAGAAGACCTCTGTCATTTGGGACATAATAGGTAGCACCGCTATCCAGCCACCACTCAGAAGACGCACTGCATTGACCACTCTCAATCATAGCCATGAAGGACTTCGGATCGGAGATGTGGCGGTAGATTGAAGCACAAGAACAGCGGAACGACTTGCGACGGAGATGGGATTCGATCATCGGCGCAGAAAATCACGAGAGAGGACGGACTGGAGCGGAAAAACCTAACGAAAACTATCTTGAGAATGTAGTTGGCTCCGCTCAAGATAGTCCACTAAGGCTCATCAAATGTGGAATGACCTTATATAGTATCTCCAACGTACAGCCGTTACACCCTAGTGACACGAAACCTAATGAAAAATTGGATAAGAATGAAAATTGTGCATTCACAATGTGAATTTAGGCTAACCCATGGCTACACCCACCCGGGTATGTGTCTGGGCGTAAATTTTTGTGAAACCCGCCTGGTGAGCTCCATGTTCAGCAACACCGACTAGGGAACCCTTGGCCGTAGTTACTCTTCCCTCAACGAATTCGAGCAGGCGAGGCTACCGACTAGGGAACCCTTGGTCATTCCATCTATGGTTGGTTTCCACTATCCTTCTGCGGCCTCCTGTTCGGCTTATCGGCGGGAAGAGTAGGCAAGGCTTGTTCAACAGTTCTTTCCGTTTCCGTATTTGTGCCGATTATTCATATTCCGCTAGCTAGTAGTTCATCCAATCTTCCTTGTAAAATTGAAGGAAGAACTTCATCATCAATTTGTTGGACTGACTCCATATTCAACCAATGCAAAATGCATAATTTTTTTTGCAGCAAATTAAAGTTGCTAATTATTTTTTGATTCATAATTATTTAAAAATACATGTACAATACGCAAGCAAGAGCAACGAAATTAAATTCATAGATATGGTGACGACCGTAAATGCATGGGTTAAACCGTCATTCGTTAAGGATCGCATAACAAACATCATCCATTTGAACATAAAAGTGGATGAAGTTCCTTAGGTGGGTTAACAAATGACAATTTAACCCATGTGTTCATCACCGCCACCACCATGCCAAACGGAGCCTCAATTTCGCATGAGTTTTAAGTTTTTAGCTTTTCTAATAGCCGCACTTTTTACTTAACTCATGGTTTTATTTTTGTAAGAGCTTCATTTATAAATTTATAACAATTTAGTTTGAGAGCTGTTAAAGGAAGCCTGATTTTCGCTAGTGGCAGCCTATTAAAATTTGAAAAATCACTTCTTTTATTTCTCCTCTTTGAAGTTGGGCTGCCCTTAACAACTCTCTTTTTTAATCTTCATATTTGATCTTGAGCATCTTTTTTTTTCTTTATTCTGAATGGCAAGAAGAAGATGAGGAAGAAAAGGATAACAATGGAGGGGAGTGAGCGATCGCATCGCCACCGAAGTGGGAGCTCTACTGGCGGCGCAGGAGATTTCTTCACCTGCTTCATGGCGAGGCCTTCGTCCTCCGCAGCCACTTCCTCTGCCTTGGCGGCCATGCGTGTTCCCTCCTCCTAGGCCCTCATGAGCCTCGGCCGCAACCCATCGTCAGCGCCGGCACTTTCCGCCTCCAACGGTCGCCGACTCCGCAGCAACGGAAGCATCAAAGACGGCTAGTCTCACATGTTCTCCTCTGGAGTCCCGCTCGCCGGAAGAAAGAAAGGTTGCCCTATGAGACCACCGAGCCCTCATCCCCTGAGGTGACCTGCATCGGTCAAGTCCGTGTCAAGGCCAAGAAGAAGGTGAAGTCCAAAGCGAAGAAAGTGATGACGTGGTCGAGGTTGCAGAGTTGAGGAACACTTCCGGCTCTCTTGTTTCTCACACCGGGTTAGCCCACGTGAGCTTAGAGACGTCGGAGCGTGACCCTCTCCGATGACTGGAGTACCAGTAAACGCGGGGGTCCGGGGGCGGCGAGCCCCCGGCGACGGTAACCCGAATTTTAGGGTTACGTGTTTTTCTGAGCGATTTCGGCTGAGGAGGTTTTGGAAGCGCCTTTTGGAGATCCCAAGAAGAGGTGCTTTCCGGCGGCGGTTCTTCTTTCCGTTTCTTGTCCAAAGAGCGAGGTGCGAGGTAAGATCGGTTTGATCCATGTAACTTTGTAATCTATATTTTGCTTTTGTGAATACAAGAAGGAAGGGGAGAAGGGGAGAGAGGACGTAGTCCGGTTTGGGTGAACCTCTGTATATCTTTGTGTTTGTGTTGTTTTTTATTTCGATCTTCGTTCGAATCTCTCTTCTCGACACCCCGTTTTTCTACAGTTGCGATGGTCGTTCTTTTGCATCGGTTCAGCATTTTGTTTTGGAGGGACTGTCAATAACAATTTAGGCTACAAGGAGTAATTTATGGACTACAATTAATCTTGGGTTGCCACTAGCGAAAGCTGAACGGCCCTTACCAGCTCATTTTAGTTTTGATCAAGTGAATCAATGCGTGACATATGTCACAGTATTATTGGAAGAATACGATGTACGATACCGTTGAAACTGTTGACTATTATATGGTTAATAGTGGCGAATATGGTTAATAATGGGCCAATAATGGGCTTAGCTCCAGCTGACAAGGCTCGCTATGTGATGCTTATAATTTATTAAGGTGATTGTTATCCGCACTGCAGTTTTGCTTATTCGCAAATATTTTTTTCCTAATTTTTCGCGCCTTTTGGAAATACGTCTTGTATATGCATTTTCAGGAAAAGTGTTCAACACGAAAGTTGTAGATCTCGATGAGATCTACAACTTTCGTATCGAGATCTACAACTTTCGTGTTGAACACTTTTCCTGAAAATGCATATACAAGACGTACTTTGGAAATACACCCAGATTTCGCGCCTTTTAGAAATACGTCTTGTACATGCATTTTCAGGAAAAGTGTTTAACACGAAAGTTGTAGATCTCGATGAGATCTACAACTTTGGTGTTGAACACTTTTCGTAAAAATGTATGTACAAGACGTATTTCTAAAAGGCGCGAAAAATTGAGAAAAAAAGTGCGGATAACCAAAACTGTAGTGCGGATAACACTCACCTTTATTAATCTCGTAGTATTGCGCAATAATTTCGTAATTAGTATATTATTTACGGATCCTACGGACAAAAGGGCAATTATATATATACATATATCCAAAGAAGTACCGTTGCGATTTTGAACGCCTATTTTTTATTTTACTCATTAATTTTTAATTGTTTTATTAATTATTTAATTAATTTTATAATTCGGACAATTAATTAAATATGGGCGAAATTAATAAAACAAAATTAATTAAAGAATACTTAAACAAAAATATAATAAAAAATAATTTCAAATAAAAACATTAAATAAACTTTTGATTCACATTAAAATGGTGTCATAACAGAAAAAATTATTTATAAGAACGAGGGCGAGCCCACCGGAGGCGGACTTCACTATCGCCCGAGGCACGAGGTGCCCCCATACACTATCACTCGTGTGTGTGTATATGTATAATATATATATATATATATATGTCTACACACAAGTGCCCAACACGGGGCTCCGCCCTTATGACTATGCGCCACGGTACCTGGCCCGTGACGGCGGGTTTTTCCCGCACCCAGTTAGCTTCGGCCGCCCATGACGGGTCGCTGCGGGCTGCGCCCGCATCAATGTGAGTTGAGTCCACAACAAGACGCGACCCTAACCCGGCCGACAACGGCGAGCTATACCCGCATTCGCGCAGGCTGCGCTCCATTTCGAGTGAGTTGCGCTTGCGCCCACATTTGCGCGCCTCCCGGCAGGCTTCTCCCGCCTCCCGGCTAATATTATAATAATAATAATAATAATAATACACAGACTAATATTCAAATGTTCTTTCTCCACTACTTATCGTCGTCTCTTGTGACGGGCTTTTCTTACTGGATCTAAGGAACACTATTTTTCATAATGTTAGGTTATTCAAATGTTCTTTCTCAACTACTGATTCCATTGCTTGTTGTTTTTTTTGTTGACCTTTTGCTCTTCCTATACCTCTGCTTCAACTTCTCCCATCCTAGTTTTCTAATTAATGAATTTGAGCTTGCTTCAATAAAAAATAATCATGGTGCGCCGTAATTTAAGGTTCTTTTTGGGATATAATTTTGGTTTCATTCCGGTTTTAAATTGGAGGAAACATGACCGGTGGCACAATTTGAAGCACAGTTTTGACTCCATTCCAATTACAAATCAGACCGGTGTCTCCCTTTTGAACTTTTCTTGGAGGTACATTCTCCCTTTTAAAAGGATCCGATTTGAAAGGGTGAACGGAGCCAAACGTAAAAGGTGACCCAAATGCAACCTTAGATTTATTAGTATGTGCAAATTAATAGTTGATGTAATTGGCTACTATTATTTTTCTCATTCCATCAATTTGAACAATTGCCATTTTTAATGAAAACTTTGTGATAGGGGAGAAATTATGACATATTTTTGTTGGTTTAGAGGAATTATGATCTTTTTGATTTACCTTAATTATTTCTCTTATAAATATGAGAGGTTATGACTCTTATTTTGTGTGGAGTTGTAATTTGAAATAGCTTCTCTTTTTTTCCCTCCATTGTTGATAGTAAATAGCCCATGTCCGTGGACATAGACGTAGACGTCCCATGCCGAACCACATATATCACATCAAGTTCATTTTTTGTGTGTTCTCACTTTTGACTTTTCACATCGTTTTTACAACAATTTTAATAAAAATGGGCACATTTTAAGCTTTAGGGGAGAAAATAGAATTAATTGTTAATTTATAAAACCAATTTCAAAGTATAACACGAGCCATAAGACTTACTAAAATTCAAGTAATCAAGCCGAAGTTTCTGCCTCGCAACTTTTACCGACTCGCTAAAACAATTCCAACCAGCCCGTTCACGTGCTATTCCGAGTCCGCTTAATCTCTCAAATGAAAGCCGCAACACTCGGACACACAAGCATGCAATCTCAAATTAATTATTTTCGGACTGATTTTTTTCGGTGCTCAAATCGAGAGTCTAAACGACTTCAAATCAAAAAATATTCAACATAAAAAATTATTCATCTCGGGAATATCTACAACTTTCATATTAATCACTTTTTCTAATTCCGCCCAATTATTTTGTAAATGTGGAACTCCACCCCCTAGAATTCATCCGGATCCGCCCGAAAGTCCCCAAAAATAACCCTATAATACACGGAAAGATGGAATATGTTGAGTGGGGTGGAGAACTCGGTGCGAAGGCAATTCTAGCACTGAAAAAAAACTGATTTACTTCATTAATTAGCTATGTCGAGTTGTCGACCCAATAAAAAATGAATTTAAATAATTAAATGTTATTTTGAAAATAATCACATTTAACTTTACAAAAAGTATATTTATATAAGTAGTATGTTTATAGGGTCATGATGGGAGAATTTGCTTTAGTACTGTTTAGTCTTGATTGTACACACAGCAAAATGATTGAGGGAATCAATTGTTAGAGGGACCCTTCCCACTATGAGAAATATTTTGGCGTGTTACGCTCACCTTTCTCTGTGTGCGTTATTTGTATAGTTGTTTGATCTGTGATCCAACGGCGGAGCATTCTTTGACGAAATTACGGCTATATTGAAATACGATCCTATTTGCTGATATGCGATCGTTTTTCGATCAAACATATACTTTTTTTGAGAGAACCGACGGTCTGATAGCTCCCAACGTATGATGATCGTAGGTGAGAGTAATGCATGAAAAAAAATTCTCCACTATAGATGTAGGGCTTTTTTTGGTACGTTTAGCGAACGTGGTGCGGGGAAACTGTTGAGGTATATTTATTTAAGTGTTAATGGGCTCCTTAACGGGTCGGTTAGGATCCGATAGGCATCCAAATCCGTAGTCGGGGATTTAGGGTTTCGCCTATAAATACCCTAGCTAGGGGCAACGAGGAGACCGTTCCAAACTAGACGGTCACGCGGATGCTTCGAGCACAACTCTTACATTCTCGAATCAGTTCTCGTTTTGCCCTAGCCGTGCTCCCGCTCCTGTGATCCAACTCCCGGTTCCCGATTTCTCTGCACCGGCCGCCGCTGCTCGGGTTCGATCGCGAGGGATCCCACCGTCTCGAGCACAACTCTTACAGAAACTAAGTGTAGCTGGATCGAAAAATGGACGGGCGGGTCGAAATATGTACGTCGCCTTTTTTTAGGGCACAGCTGGATTGAAAAAAAATGGAGGCCCGGATTTCTTCCCGCACGGTGCGCTACACGCACAGTTTTTTTATAGAGTTACAATATATGTGAGGGTAGGAATGTGCTCTTGAATTCATGTGAGCCAAGTTTGACTTTGATATGGCTTGAGCATTGATGCTAACCTAAATTATGAATTTTGAGTAAGGTTCCATTTGGGGGGACTTATTTTTACCGGTCAAGCGATTACAATCGCATGAATTGGACCTTAATTAAGGTCCGGTTCATGCGATCGTAACCGGTTGACCGGTGAAAATAAGCCCCCCCCCCCCCCCAAACGGAACCTAAGTGTCTATGACACGAGAAAGGTTAGCGAATGTCAATGTGAATGAAGTTTTGTAGGACAGGTTGAGTGTTTACGGACAAAAAAGTCATTTTTTAGGGGAAGTTCTTATACAATTTTGGGGCGTGACATTTCTGCTATCATAGAATGCATGTTAATTGGCATCACAACCGTTATGACTTATTACGGCTACCACAAAAAGAGCTAGTTTTCAACATAAATACGAATGAAGTACCTTAGGAGAGTTTGAGCGCTGATGAACGACTTTCCATAATCACCGCGTTCTGACCATCACCACAGCCCCAAACGAACCTCGACAGTACCCGATCATGACAGACACCCATATCAATTAATTAATGCAGCTTAAAAATGAGCACACTGTCAATTAATTAATGCATAGATAGTTAATTTTGCCATACTTTCAGTTTTTTTTTTTAATTTCTATCACTAATATACATATATGAAGCCAAATCAACTTTAATAAAGTTTTGAGAACCTTAATTATCGTTTCTCAAAAATACCACTGACATGCTCAGTGACAGTCTTCCACAAAATCCTAATAATTCGATACGTATGCATATCTTATACTGGTGCGCAGGTAGATCTGACCATATACTCTCCAAGATCAACGGCCGACATTTAAAGTGAACGTACTGCGGTAACTTTTGGATACGATCGTATTCGAGAAATACCGCCGTATTTTGCGGGGAATGATCTGTGCCGTTGAAATCTGCGATCCTACGGCCAGATCTACTCATGTGCCCCCGAAAATAGGTACGCATACGTACCAAAACCAGATTTTCCACAAAAAGGCCGCTAACATGACTAACAACAGTCTACCATAGTAGACATGAGAGCTCATCTAAATCTATTTTAATTTTATGAATTTTCATCGCTATTTTTTATTTAGGAACAATGTGTAATTATTTGAATATATATTATATTTTATTTTATTTTATTGAAATAGATTATAATATATATTAAATTATTAGAATAAAAATAAGAATATATTTGACAATATTGAAAATTTCACCAAATACAATTTTTCTCTTTTAATATTTAATATTGCAAAAAATATATGTATAATTATGATGAATAATAATGAACTTAAGTAAATATATAATTTAAATTATTATTATAATTTCAATTGAGACATTAAATACTAGATGGCGTATCATGTATGGGTCCTAATTCAGAGTAATATTTAGTTCAGGACTCCTGATCATGCTCATGGTCCTCCACCAATGAGGAGCTTGCAATGGAGGTGGGGCCCACGCACTAGTGACTTATGTCATACACTTTTGCGCGGGACCCATGCAGTTTCTAGCTCCTCATTGGTTATCCTGACCTTTCTTTAGGTCAGGAGTCCTGACCTAAAAATTAGCCCCTAATTCAATGGCTACTTTATTCACTAAAATATATTTAATGACAAGAAAATCAATCCCGAAGATTAGTCAACATAAGGTGAGAGACGAATCATTAATTAATTGCTTCATTCCCAACTTATTAGTGGCCTAATGTTCTTTTTTTTTTAGTAAATATAAAAATATATTAATTTTTATCTTCTCAATATAATACTCTCTATAGATATTGATGCTTATATTTCTCGTATAATTTTGTTTATACATTTACTAACAAAAATAAGATTTTATCTTACAAGAAAAATTATTACTTACCTCCTATTTGTTTCTCTATATCTATATTTTTATAATTAATTTTTAAAAACAAGGTTCCACAATAAGAGTTGATGAATAATAGATGAATTTTAATTAAAATTATGAAAATTAATATAATCCATTTAAAAGTCTCTTTTATTCATGTATTTTATAATCAAAATCCATTTAAATGGGATCCAAAGTCATTTTCAAATCTTTATATTATGAATTCATTGTTATCTTATCATCCATCATCATCCATTTAAAAATCTATTTAATATTGATTGTTCGTGCGCTCAATCGTCTAGAACTAAAACGGTCTAATTTAGACCGGCCTATCAGGAGCCGCGGAGTTGGCCGCTATGTAATATATAGTTCATAGTAAAAAAAAATTAATTGATTTCACGGGACATAAGATTAATGATATTAACGGGAATATTTAACTTTGATTTGTAAAATTCAAATTTAAATAATAGAAGAATGTAAATTTTATTTTGATAATAATTCATTAATTACATTGGTACACATATATAAATTTATAATTTAATGTTATTTTAATCTTAATATGTCTATTTTATTTTATATCATGCTACTATTATTATTTTTTTCAATTACAATATTTACTTTATTTTATTATAATTAATAATAATAATAATAATAATTTCAAATGTAATTAAAATATTGAAATTTATTGAAAGCTAGCTCAAAGTAAAATTGATAGTATAAATTTGTATCTGGGTAAAAAAATACATTGATTTTGTTGAGTGGCATGAAGCGATGGCTGGATATACTATAGTAACTACAAATAAAAATTTTAAGCACAATCACTAGCATACTTAAATTTTGGCATCAAGCTTGTTAAATTTTGCGCTAAAAACTTATCATCGAGCGTGTCATTATCAATGAGAGGTTCTTGATTCAACTAAGGAAATTTGTATAGTGTTTCTTGACAAGGACATGACACTTGTCTTAATTAGTGTAATATCATGAATTTTAAAAATTTAGATTTTTTGAGTTTGGCACTTGTGCATGATATTACTATAAGATAATAGTTAGGCAATATAAATGTAGAAGACAATATTTTAAAAAATGTTGTATGAGAGAATATTTCCAAAAACATGAAGATTATATAGCAAAGAACTTTATTTTTGTTTGGGGATTCACCTTGATCTGATGGATGGAAGGCCATCACTTCATGCATGATTTTTTTTTTTTTTTAAAAGTGCTAATTTTGTGTAAGATTTTTATTTCTAACTTTCTTATTGTTGTAATAAAAAATAGGCTATTGTTTACTTGTTTTTAATATTTTCCATAAAGGTTTATGTATATTATAGATGCCAAATTCATTGAATTTAAGTCAGTAATAATATATTCATGATATTTAAATATGGTCATCACTTTTGACTTTTTTTTGCTCTTAAGTCATAACTTCATTAAAATATAAATTTGTATTTATAGTTTTTTTTTTTTGAAAAAAAAGGCTCAAAGCATGTAGGCTTGGTTAAACCATATATGAATTGATCAACTCATTATTATATGAATTACTGAACCAAAAATATTAGGGTAATGGTAATAACACCCCTGAAGTCGATTTTAGCAGTCATTTCACTGTATTATTTTGATCTTTTTTTAGGTGTTATTAGTTAATGGTGGAGTGCTATTATCTTTGCCCAAATATTATATTATATTGAAATGAACCAAAAAAATTTGTGGTATGTTGTATATTTTGGGCGTAACATCGCTCTGTGTGGCTACTTATAACATCTGCATGATCGAAATATATCTCGGAAAAGCTAGGAACAAATTAATAAAATGAATTTTCTCCTTTCAAAGATTGTGATACATATGAGAGAGATATTTTATAATGAGTTTGTGTAATATGTTATTCTATAAATACCATTTGTCACATTGCCCCCTGTGAGCCTAAACCGAATTCAATTAATGTTATGTGTGGCTTCTTAAATTTACATGCTTTTTTTACGCATTATAGAAGCACAAGATATGTTGGATTTGATCCTAATTCTATATGGATCATGATCGTGACGTACAACCCGTATTCGAAGAGGTGAGTCTAAGCCTTAGTATATGCTATAGGTTCTTGAAAGGATGACCGCAAATACAAAAGTATTTGTCCTGAGAGACAATAAGAGTTCTCCTATTTCCCGTTGATCAGTTCTTCATGAGATCAATAGGGTGAAGCTAGCTCAACTCGTCGGGGTCGAAGTTCGACTCCCCTCTTAGCCCAGCTAGTTGCGGAATTTGCACACGAGCACTTTTTGGGCTTGCAGCCGAGCTCGCCGCGCTGGAGTTTGTCCGAGCAGCAAACTTGTCATCTAAAGACCCGACATTGGCGCCCTTGCCTAAGATGACGTCCATCAACTTGCTTCCTGATCCTAAATTTCCTAGCAAACAGGTAGCCCATGTGCAAGGTACCCAATAGCCTAGAAGGCAGGGGAGGCTACTCGCAGACTATGTACCTCCTGTCACTTGGCTTGCCTATAAATAGGACCTAAAAACACAAGTTAAATGCACGTTGACCCCCACACCCCCAAATTTTCAAAAACCACTTTGTGTCTCTCTTGTACTGAACTCAACTGTAGTTTAGGAGGAGAAGTTCTTAATTCTTATATACTTTAATTCCGGGTACATGACAAGACCTCGCTTCAGCTCGTGAGGTCATGTCTACATGCAATCAGGAAAAAGCTCATGCTCTTCACCTCTTTGTTTAAGTTCGCTCAGATCGTTTCCTAGACATGTAGCATTTGGTCTCTCTCGATTCGAACATTTGTGATCAAGAACTTTCTTGATTCCAACACCTCATTCATATCAAGATTTGATCATGACACTATATTTATATAATGTTTATTTAAATTAAAATCTCAACAAATATCACTTTTATACCTAGCAATATATAAAGAAAAAAATAGTACACATCCCTAATTAATATCATGTGTAAGATATATAATAGAAGATGAAGTGACTGACCAACCACTTTCTAGTACATATCACATAATTAATTGTGAAAATTTAAAGAAGGAAGTTGAAAAGAGGTCGTAGGAACACTCAATAGTACCAGAAGTCAATTAGTAATCAGCACGACAAAAGCACAAGAGTCATAAACTGAAATTCAATCTGATTTACAAAGCGAGTCATACATTGTAAGACATGATTTCGTCAATGTATCCAAGGAAAATAGAAAATACAACTGTAGGAAAAAAACCGCGCGGAGAGAAACTGTATCCGTGCAACCTGCTCAAGCCGAAAGCCTTGTCCGTCGAGACCGACCAAGTCGTCTATCCGCAATTAGCCGTGCAAACTGCCTGTTATTAAATGCTGACAATCAAGAAACAGATCCGGCCCGCTGATAAGCCGGGCCAACTCCAAACGCTATCTGCAATCCCGAGTAAGGTGACTTCAAATCGCGGATTGCGACCTGCTGTAAACGTTGATTGTAAACTGCGAACTATTGGACATCAAGCTTTCACTAGTTATCTAGTCGTCTGATGCTAGCCGCACAGCCTGCACAGATAGCCAACCTCACTTAGTCGCGCCGGTTAGAAAAACGTAACCGCAGGATTCAAACGCGAGTTTAGTTCTCACTGTTCTCGATTATATATGACAAGTCGGGAACTCCTATTTATAGGCGTGAGGAAGAGTATCACCACCACCCATAGCGATAGGATAACCGCCCGACAATCCTGCAGCTAGCACCACATATTCGCACAAGTGCGGATATAAGCATCAGTCTGCCGCTGAAGAAAGAGTTGTCCGCCAAGAAGTGCGGACACACAACTCTGTCTGCATAATCAATCCGCAAGACAATGTGAACAACTCCGTCAGTCCGCATAGCGGAGTTGGATAAAACCCTCAGTCCGCGTGGACTTAGACATCTCAGCCACGTGTTCTGATCCACCTCGCGCTAATGACGAACTGTCGATCTCCGCATCCATTCCGCGCAGTTCGGCTGACTCTGCAACTAGTTCGCACACCAGGCGGACTCCGCAAACTAGGCGATATTGAGACTTGTCACACTCCCGTGATCAAGTCCACAACTAGCAAACTTCGCGGTTTCCAAACAACCCGCACCACCTGAGAACAAGACTGCGCCAATGGCAAACATCAACACCAGTCCAAACAACGCGGTCTCCAGGTGTCCAACTGACTAAGCAACTGTGTCAATCTTCATGATCTTATCACCAGAACGCAAGCACAGAAGACAGCCAGACTCGACAAGCTCCAGAAAGAGACAGCCACAACCGCGGTTATACAACCCTAACCACACAGTTACTCCACCAAGGGTGCTTGCTGATCCAGACCGCTGGAAGAAAAAAGAAGTCAACCCGGTTATCCGCCAACTTCAACCCGTCAGGTTGCGGCGATCTCTACGATCTGAGTGGACTGTCATTCCAGGCCACCCACCTCCACCACCACTTCAACAATTTCAACAAATTATGTTGATCTTTCAGATACTACCCATTGTTTTGATTAATTCCCTGTTATTATTGATTTAATCTCACTATTCCTGGAAGTGAATTCATATATTTATTAATTTGATCTATGAGGAATTTTGAATTATTCTTAATTTTGAATCCCACGAAAAAAATGTTGCCAAGTAAATTCAAATATTAAGGCCAAAAAGCCAGCCTTAAATATTCTCTTTTGCACACCTACTTTCAAATAACTAGCATTTGAAATAAGTGCTTTAGAAATGATATTTCTAGCATTTTCACCAAGGTTCCGTTTGGGAGGGGGGACTTATTTTCATAGGTCAAGATCCGATTCTTGCGATCGTAATCGACTAATCGCTTGACCGATGAAAATAAATCTCTCCAAACAGAACCAAAGACATGAATAAATTTGTCTAGCAATTTTGAATGCGGTACAATTCATTCCTTTCAAAAAAGATAAACACAATCACTTTTTTCGACACCCACAACCAAACGCCTCCAAAATTACAATGGGAATGTGAATAGAATGTTAAGACCAATAAATTAATTTGATAATACAAATGAAATCAACTCAAATAAATTATAGTTTTCCAATTCTAGAAATAAAATAAAAAAATCTAGACCCAGCTTATTAATTAGACACCGTTTGGCTCAGAGTTTTGGGCGCAGAGGAGACCAAGCTGAGGCTCCTGCATGCAGAGCATTTGAAGTGGGACTGGGCAGTGACCAACTGTCCGTGGTAAAACAACGACGACCAACGTTGACCAAACCGGTGTTGTTAAACGCCCTTTTCCCGACGCAGAAGCAATCGCTTCTCGAGCGGTGGCGCCAACCACGCCCTCCGATCATATGTCCCGCTTTGCATAATTGCATCATTTGCATGTGTGTTTCCATCCGCCCAAATAGCATTAATGCGTTTTGATGATTATTATAACGCAGAAGCCTTTTTTCCTCCAAACGGCCGGAGGCCTATAATTCTATAAACCTCGCCTCCTCGAAACCCTAGCGGGCCAGCCTCATTCTCTGCCCCCATGAACCTGTAGGACCCACCACGTTCCCCCTTCTTCCCTTTTCCTTTCACATATTCAACCTCCCCTCCCCTCTCGGCCTCTCCTAATACCTTTCAAACATTTTGCTTCTTAACGTCGCTTCAACTCTCTCTCTCTCTCCCTCCCTCTCTCTCTCTCTCTCTCCCTCTCTCTCTCTCTCCCCCTTCCCCTGTTTTCCACACTAAAAAGCTCGAGACAGAACCAGCCACCAAAAACTGAATAGAATAAAGCTTGCCGAATGGAACCGGGCGCCGGCGACGAGGCGGCGCCCGACGCTGAACCACCCCCTTCCTCTCCGGCAATCCCCGTGCCGGAAAACCCGCCACCAGCTCTCCAAATTCCACCGACAACGACAGCTTCCACATCGCCGGGACCACCTAGCCGGTACGAGTCTCAAAAACGGCGAGACTGGAACACGTTCCTTCAGTACCTAAAGAACCACAACCCGCCGCTGACCCTTCCCCGTTGCAGCGGCGCGCACGTGATCGAATTCCTCAAATACCTCGACCAGTTCGGCAAGACCAAGGTTCACGTTTCCGGCTGCCCCTGTTTCGGGTCCCCGAACCAGCCCGCCCCGTGCGCCTGCCCGCTTCGCCAGGCCTGGGGATCCCTCGACGCGCTCATCGGCCGCCTCCGGGCCGCCTACGAGGAGAACGGCGGCCGCCCTGATTCCAACCCGTTTGCCGCTCGCGCCGTTCGTATCTACCTGCGCGAGGTGCGGGATGCTCAGGCGAAGGCGCGCGGCATACCCTACGAAAAGAAGAAACGCAAGCGCCAGACTGCCGCCGGCACAGGCGGAGCCTCCGGTGGAGACAGTTCAATACCCACGCCGTCCACTGGCGGACGGGTCGCCGGCGAGGCATCCGGCTCTGGTTTATAGCTAGCTAGCTTCTTCCTCTCTTCTCTCTCTATTTTTTTCATTTTATAATATAATAATTTTAAGTATTCCTAATTAATTTCCTTCTCTATATTTCATATCTAATCCCATCTGTTTAATTTGATTAATTATCTTAATTAGATTTTAATAAAAAAAATAAAAAATTGTCAGGTAAAGTATTTAAGGTACTATCGAATTTAATTATAAGAATGATAGTTGATCATTTAGGCCAATTGAGTTTCAAAAAAGAAATGCTTAAATTAAATAAGTTTAATTATAATAATGAATTAAATAATCTCTATGAAAATTTATATATAATGAGTTTTATTTGTGGGGGTTAATAAATTTATAATTTTTATTATTGTTTGCAGATATATTCTTTTTTTAGGCTGAGTTGTTTTGACAGGTTTT
This sequence comes from Platanthera zijinensis, assembly GCA_039513925.1. Lineage (NCBI taxonomy): Eukaryota > Viridiplantae > Streptophyta > Magnoliopsida > Asparagales > Orchidaceae > Platanthera > Platanthera zijinensis. The sequence goes on from CM077095.1 coordinate 167,787,024, forward strand.
GGAAGGAAGCAATTGGAATTAGGTATTGCAAATCCAATTCTACAGTTTCATTAACTCATTGGAATCGGTTTTCATTGAAAATTGATGGCTTTCTCTAGTGGGAAAATGAACCAACCCAAAATCTACCTCCTTTCTGTTGGTTTTAGCTCGCAGCTTGCTCGCCCGCGGGCTTCTCCTCCTCGCCGTTTTCTCGCCTTTCCGCAACTTCGCGGCAATGGAATCTCGCCTCTTCTTTCTCTATCTATTCTCGCTGGCTTGCGCTTGGGATCCAGTAAACCCCACTATTCTTGCCGTCTTCCTCCACGTGTAATGCGCGCGTAGGTCTGTCGGAGCTGTATTGCAATACCCGTCTTGGGAGCGAGCCTTCCCGTTTTCTGCCGAAGTGATCTTTCCCGATTTCTTTGGCAGCTGCGGCACCACTACGAGCCTCATCCTCTTCGCATTGTTCGATTTGTTTAGTACTTGTTTGAATCGTGCATTAATTAGCTAGGTTATTACCATAATTTCATTAGTTAAGTACTTTATGTTCATAATTATTTGATGTTAAACATTATTATGAAAGGCATTCTATCATAATAAGCCCTAAAAGCCAATCTATTATCACAAGTTCTGAAATAGAATTCATTATATTATAATCTTAATAATACAGAAATAATTAAATTTCTGTATTTTAATTTCATCCAACAGAATAATTTGACAAATTCAATTCATGTGCCTAAAAGACTTTCAAAACCTACGTGTTTTTAGTTTCAGCCAAAATCAATTCCTTTATTTGAATTCAAGTGAAACTAATACAGTCTTAGGATTTTTCTTAAATAATGAATTAGCATGCCCTAACCCTTTGTTTAATATATTATCTTCCACATTTAATTTTTAGAAAAAAAAAATATTTTTATTTAACCCAGTACTGATCGAGGAAATCTTATGTATAGTCATTATGGCAAAGTTTAGTTAAAAGATGATGGTACATGTTTATTATATAATAATATTTTGGTTGGAAAATGACATAAATATATATATATATATATAATGCATTAATTTATGTATAGCACTATATTAGATGACATGAGAAATATGTGTATATTGTTGTTCTTTCAACATCACTCTGCAAATAATTTAATTACTGTTTATAATATTTTAATTTAATTTCGCCCACCTTTACTATTAATTATACTCTATAATTAGTTGCATAAGCTAAGACCACTATTTCCATGCTATTGTGTTTATTCGTATGTGATCTATATTTATTATTATTTTGTGCATAGTACTTGTACTAGTTATTATTTTATATAATGGCGGTGGGACAATCAGCTGGGGGGTTCCTTGCACAATATTAGGCTAATGGACAAAGTAGTTCTATGACTAGTGTCTGTATTATTTTCCTCGAGTAGCATAGGGCATATAATGTGTTAAACCGGGCCGGCTCACTCATGTGAGTATCCCGGGCCGTCCCCGTGTGAATTACAGTCCACCAAACCCAATCCATCTCCACTGTTATGAAATTGGTCCTAGTCCGTAACACGTGTTGTCACGGACAACGCAACGGAAATGAGCGAACAATAGTAATAGCGCAATAATAAAAGAGCGAGAAACCAAGCACACAGACGACACAGATATTTTTACGTGGTTCGGAGAGAAGCTCCTACTCCACGGGGAGAGCACTGGGGAAGATCCACTAAAATGATAGGGAGTTTGATACAGAGTTACACTGAGATCATGAAGATCGGAGACGCGCCAAAATTCTGTCCGATCACTGTCTGGAGGCTATGCCGCCGCCTGCCGTCGTCGATTCCTGGAATCCTCCGCCTGAGATTTCCACCGCCGATGGGTCGACCTCCAAGGTCGTCGACTTCGCCGGAGCCACCTGCTCCCGAGCCGCCCGTCGGAATGATGGCCGGCCGCCGCCGCTTCTCCCTTCGAACGCCGCCGCCGCTGCCTTGGACAACCGCCGCCTCTGAACTCTCTCTTCCTCTCCTCTTCTCCTCTTCTCGGATCTGGTGTGTTTTAAACCCATGGGGGTCTCTCCTTTTATAGGCTAGAAGAGATGGTGGTTGTCATAACCACATGGAGGTTGTAGGTGGTCACATGGAGGTTGTAGGTGGCCACATGGAGGTTGTAGGTGGTCACATGGAGGTTGTAGGTGGCGGTTGGCAATAATGGTGAGGACCGGTCAAACTTGTTGAAAAACCTGACTTTGACTGTGAGGTGGCATTTTACATTAACAATCTCCACCTTGACGCCTCACGCATGAAGTACTCCACCTTGAGTTTGGATCTTCTCCCTCCGAAATAACTACCCCCTCTCCCTGGGGTCACCCTAATCAACATGCACAAATATGAGCCAAGTCAAGGCAGTGCTTGAACTTGACTCCTGTCACTGGCTTGGTCAATATGTCTGCAACATTGTCCTCCGTGGGCACCTTCAGCAACAAAATCTCTCCACTTCCAACGAACTCCCTCAACTTGTGGTAGCGCACATCAATATGCTTTGTCCTTGCATGGTAGACCGAGTCTTTGGCAAGACAAATCGCACTCTGACTGTCACAGTGCACCTTCACCGCTTCCTGAGTGATCCTGAGTTCTTTAGTGAGACCTTTAAGCCAGATGGCTTCCTTTGCGGCTTCCACTGCAGCAATGTACTCCGCTTCTGTCGTCGATAGAGCAACGATGTCCTGAAGAGTGGCTTTCCAACTGATGGGACCTCCACCTAGAAGAAAGATGTACCCGGAGGTAGATCTTCTCCTATCGAGGTCACCGGCGTAGTCGGAATCAACGAAGCCCTCTAGAGCACCAACATCCTTGCTCCTTCTGAATAGTAGTCCGACGTCTGGAGTTCCCTTCAAGTATCGCAGAATCCACTTGACCGCTTCCCAGTGTTGTCGCCCTGGATTCCCCATGTATCTGCTGACCACGCTCACAGCCTGAGCGATATCTGGTCTGGTACAGATCATGGCGTACATCAAGCATCCTACCGCACTAGCGTACGACACCCTGAGCATCTTTTGACGTTCCTCTTCTGAGTTTGGGCACTGCTGTGAAGATAATCTGAACTGCTGTCCCAGAGGAGTTGAAACTGCTTTCGACTCCGTCATACTGAATTTCTCCAGCACTTTCTTGATATAACCTGTTTGAGAAAGCCAAAGCATACCTCGTTTTCTGTCGCGCTTGATCTCCATCCCAAGGATCTTCTGTGCGTGACCAAGATCTTTCATCTCGAACTCAGCATGTAGCGTCTGCTTCAGAACTTGAATCTCCCGAGATGACTTGCAAGCAATCAGCATGTCGTCGACGTAGAGCATCAAGATCAGTATATCTCCATTTGCCAGAAATCTGTAGTAGACGCAGCTGTCGTACTGGCTCCTGCTGTAACCATGTGAGGTCATGAAGGTGTCAAACCTCTTGTTCCACATCCTTGGAGCCTGCTTCAAGCCGTAGAGAGATCTCTTCAGCTTGCACACCTTTTTCTCGTCACCGGGTCGAACGAACCCGTCAGGTTGCAGTATATAGATCTCTTCGTCTAGGCTGCCGTGAAGAAAAGCCGTCTTCATATCCATCTGCTCCAGCTCCATGTCCCACATCGCTGCTATAGCAAGCAGCATCCGTATGGAACAATGCTTCATCACGGGTGAGAAGATTTCATCGAAATCAATACCTCTCTTCTGCGCGAACCCCTTTGCAACGAATCTGGCCTTGTACCTCCACTAGTCCTCGCCTGATGTAGACTCCTTCCTGAACACCCACTTGGAGCTTATTGCCTTAGCTCCTTTGGGTAGATTGACCAAGTCCCAAGTCTGGTTCTTCTGAAGTGAGTCCATCTCTTCCACCATAGCAGCTTTCCACTGAGAACAGTCTCTGCTCTCTACAGCTTCTCGGTAGGAACTGGGATCTGAGGAGATAACCTGAAAAGCATATGCCACAGTGTCTAGTAGCCTGAGAGGTAGTCTAACCTCTCTCCTCGCCTTTCCTCTAGCAATCGTGTATGGTTCCGCATCAGTAGGTTGTGCAACATCTGTATCCTCCGAGTCGGAGGAATCATCATGGTCGTCAACTTTGTCACTTTCTTCCAGCTCCACCTGCACTGGTGAGACTGGAGTCCTTTCTGCTTCTCTGGTATGAGACTGAGACTTCTTCAGCATAGAAGCCTCATCGAAGATGACGTCGCGCTTCACCTCCACCTTCTTGGTTTCAGGATTCCACAGCTTGAACCCTTTTGTGCCGGCCTTCTGGCCGAGATAGATGCACCTTCTGGACTTAGCATCCAGCTTTGTCCTCTCCGAATCCTGCATCAGTGTGTACACAGGACAACCAAAAATGTGAATATCGGAGTAACCAACGGAAGTACCTGACCAAACCTCCTGTGGAGACTTTAGATCTAGTGACATTGATGGAGATCGATTCACTAGATAGCAAGCCGTATTGATCGCTTCGGCCCAGAAAGACTTCGGAAGATCTGCAAATAGTCGCATGCACCGAGCTCTCTCCAACAAGGTTCTGTTCATCCTTTCTGCGACGCCGTTCTGCTGCGGTGTACTAGGAATGGTGAGATGACGAGTGATTCCCTCTTGATTGCAGTAGTTCTGAAACTTCGTTGAGGTGTACTCGCCGCCATTATCAGATCTGAGGTATTTCACCTTCTTCCCAGTCTGCTTCTCCACTTTGGTCTTCCAGATTTTGAATTTCTCGAACACCTCAGACTTGTGCTTGAGAAAATAGATCCATACCTTCCTTGAGAAATCATCGATGAAGGTCACGAAGTATCTGGCTTCTCCAAGTGATGGCTCTGGGGCTGGCCCCCAAACGTCTGAGTGTATGTACTCCAGTACTTTCTTGCTGCGCTTGCTTGACGTCACGAACTTTACTTTGCACTGCTTCCCGAGAACGCACGTCTCGCAGAAATCTAGCTTGCACGTCTTGATCCCTTTCAGTAGACCTTTCTTGTGCAGCTCCAACAATCCTCTCTCGCTCATGTGGCCAAGCCTGGCATGCCACAATAGAGAGGAGTCTTCTTCTGGTGTCGTAGAGACTGCTGCGTCGCCAGTAATGGTGGAGCCGATGAGCCTATAGAGGGTACCACAGTGCTCTCCTTTCATGACCACCAGAGCTCCCTTCTTGACTTTCAAATAGCCGCCATCACCGGTGTAGGAGTAGCCGGCCGCCTCCAGAGTACCTAAAGAAATCAGACTTTTTCTTAAATCTGGTACGTACCTGACATCGGTGAGCGTTCTGACTGTTCCATCGAACATCTTGATTCTGATGCTGCCAATCCCCATTGTTCTGCACTCTGAGTTGTTTCCCATCAGAACACGTCCTTCATCATGTTGCCTGAAGCTATGGAACCATTCTTTGTTCGGGTACATGTGATAGGTGCATCCAGTGTCCATGATCCAGGAGTTGCAAGAGTCAATAGTGGAACGTACATGAAGTACATCTGCTTCACTCTCTGGGTCTGATGCCACGGCCGCCTGCTGTGGCTCTTGACGCTTCTCCTTAAGTTTTTTCTTTGGACAATTATTTTTCCAGTGCCCTTCGTCTTTGCAGTAGTGACACTTGTTGTTCTGGGTCTTGGACTTGGATCTGAATCGATTTGCTTTCTTCCCTCTGTCCCTTGATCTGTCTCTAGTCGGCTCGCTGCTTTTCACAAACAGTCCTTCGCTGGCGCTGGGCCAGATTTGCTCCTAGTTTCATTTGAGAGCAAAGTTGTCATCACCTCCTCCATCTTCAGAGTATCTTTGCCGTAAAGAATTGTGGTGACCAGATGATCAAATGACTTCGGTAGAGAAGACAGCAACAGAAGAGCCTGGTCTTCTTCTTCGACTTTTATCTCCATACTTCGCAACTGTGAAGTGAGCTTGTTGAACACGTTCATATGCTCCAACAACTGAGTACTCTCTGACATCCTCAAACTGTACAACTGCTTCTTGACGTAGAGTTTGTTCGTGAGTGACTTGGACATGTAAAGCTCCTCCAGTTTCTTCCACAGATCTGCTGCAGTCTCAGCATCGACTACATTGTACATGACTTCATCCGCTAGGCATAACTGGATTGTGCTGATGGCCTTCAGATCCAACTCCTCCCATTCGTCATCCTTCTTCCCGGATTTCTCCTTGCCGAGAAGCGCCTTATGGAGATTTTGCTGAACGAGAACTGCTTTGATCCTTTTCTGCCATAAACCAAAATCGATTTTTCCGTCGTACTTTGGAATCTCGAATTTTTGCCGCCATTGCTATTGCTCACGGAGGTCCAAGGTTGGAACCTGCCTCTGATACCAATTGTTATGAAATTGGTCCTAGTCCGTAACACGTGTTGTCACGGACAACGCAACGGAAATGAGCGAACAATAGTAATAGCGCAATAATAAAAGAGCGAGAAACCAAGCACACAGACGACACAGATATTTTTACGTGGTTCGGAGAGAAGCTCCTACTCCACGGGGAGAGCACTGGGGAAGATCCACTAAAATGATAGGGAGTTTGATACAGAGTTACACTGAGATCATGAAGATCGGAGACCCGCCAAAATTCTGTCCGATCACTGTCTGGAGGCTATGCCGCCGCCTGCCGTCGTCGATTCCTGGAATCCTCCGCCTGAGATTTCCACCGCCGATGGGTCGACCTCCAAGGTCGTCGACTTCGCCGGAGCCACCTGCTCCCGAGCCGCCCGTCGGAATGATGGCCGGCCGCCGCCGCTTCTCCCTTCGAACGCCGCCGCCGCTGCCTTGGACAACCGCCGCCTCTGAACTCTCTCTTCCTCTCCTCTTCTCCTCTTCTCGGATCTGGTGTGTTTTAAACCCATGGGGGTCTCTCCTTTTATAGGCTAGAAGAGATGGTGGTTGTCATAACCACATGGAGGTTGTAGGTGGTCACATGGAGGTTGTGGGTGGCCACATGGAGGTTGTAGGTGGTCACATGGAGGTTGTAGGTGGCGGTTGGCAATAATGGTGAGGACCGGTCAAACTTGTTGAAAAACCTGACTTTGACTGTGAGGTGGCATTTTACATTAACACTCCACATGCCGCGTTTGGCCCAAGCCCAACACCAGGTGGCCTACCATAAACTGGCCACGTGGCGGGTTGTTGAGGTCATCAAGGCGTTATAACCCGGCCTTAATCCTGTGACCTCCTTTATGAGGAGACTAACACCACTCCTCGTACTCATCCTCCTTTATGAGGAGACTAATTTCACTACAAGAAAAACATGATTTAGAAAGGAAAATTAGAAAGACTTGATAATCCTTCCTAATTAGCATCAAATTTAGCAAAAAATATACTTTTTTATTTTAGCTACCAAAATAGCAAGGGATTAACTTGTTGCTAAAATAGCAATAAATTTTTTTGTGGCAAAACTTTTGTTGCAAAATAACAACGATTTTTTTTTGTTGCAAAATATTTATAAAGATACAAAATTCTTTCTTTTGAAATTTTTTATCTCTTTTAGACTTCATTTTGTTCGACAAGAGCAGACGAGCGAGTGAAAACGTCGCCGCTGTTCGGAGCTAGAAGGAGAGGCAGGGATTCCAAATTGAGAGTTTTTGATTCGTTCCTCTGGCGCGGCGAGAGTAGACGCTGCCCGTTTGTTTTCCTGCCGTGCGGTGGCTTCTGTTCCCGCACCGGCTTGAAAGCGCCTCCCCAAATGAAGCCTTAATTAAAAAAATAGACTATTTAATTTTTTTATTCCTCTCTTATAAAATATTATATATATATATATATATATATATATATATATATATATATATATATATAAATTATTTATATACATATATAAATATATATAATAAAATAATCATATATATTTGAATAAATTATATAAATATAAATATATATATTTCTATATATATATATATATATATATATAAAAGTACGTATATATAAATAATTATATATATATATATATATATTTAAATAAATATCTATATATATGCACGTAAATATAAATAATTATATGTATACATATATTTAAATATCATATACATAACTATATATAAATATAAACATTTAAATCTATTTATATAAATTATATAAACTTTGAAATTATATAAGCGTTTTTATGTGTGTGCGTGTATATATATAATTTAATGTATCTTAGAGTACATTAGTTTGTGGTGAGTTGGTTAAGCATTAGTTATTGTATATGAAAGGTTTGAGGTTCAATTCTCAGCAAACACACCTTTTAAGGTTTTTTTTGTTGGTTTATATATAAATATTATTTTAATTTAATAAAATACAAAACATTAGCAAGGAATGTAGTTTTCCTTGCTAATTTAGGAAGGATATAATACCTTGCTAAAAAACCTAGCAAATTTGCAAGAAATAAATTCGTAGCTAAAATTAGTTATGAGCATATTAGCTAGGTATTTTTTTTGTTCCTAAATTTCTTGCTAACTAAAATTAGCAACGAATTTTGTTAATTAGCAAGGAAATTTGCCCCTTCCTAATTAAGATTTTTCTTGTAACATCACTCCTCTTACTCATCCGCGTCATCAATGCTTAACATAATGTACCTATAGCCACTCCATCACGTTCTATTATGTGAAGGCTGTTTTATTTTGGCTCCGTTTGAAGTGACGGTGGCGGTCGACGTAACGCAGTGGTTATGAACCGTCGTATAGAATCGTTGGTGAAAGTCCAATAATCTCACCTAAGGAACTTTATTCACTTTGGTGATGATCATGACCATATATTGTCATGCAAAACCTACAGTATATCAACGGAGAAATTTTTGGGCCCGAGGCCCGTCTCCCGATTTGGAGACAGGGCCGCCGCGATGACGCCTCGTGTCAAAGCATTTTTTTAATGTTGTGTTATCTGGGCAATAAAAAAATATTCAACTCAGCTCAGTTCTTTTTACTTTCCCGCTCAGTTCTTTTTTACTTTCCCGCTCAGCTCCATTCCAAATCTTGCCGAAACAGACCATCTGTGTCTCTTTGATCATCCCCATCACTGATCCTTCAAGTCACCAATCGTTGGTGCTGCAAGTCGTCGATTTGCTGCTCGTTGAAGCATTTCAATGTTGAAGTCGTTATTCTGAGAAAAAGTCGCTCCTGGACAAAGCTGCTTTTGGTCGAAGCCGTCCATATGCAGCATCCGTTGTTGTCTTCAAACTATACTGATGCTCCCACGATTCCAACCATCATTTTTGCTGAAACGTTGAATCCTGGTTCTGATCTCTAATTGCGGAAAGTGTTCCAAACAAAGAGGAGAAGATATACCATGATACAGTTATAGTTCCCTTTTAACGTATGTTCCCTCAGAAAATGTTGATTGACTGTAAACGAGGAAGACGACGATCTCTGTGCGAGCATTTTAAAACACGTGATTTAATCACAAGATACTATTATACGAAGTAATATTTTTGCAATCGTCTTTGATTGCAGGGATATCATATATGATATCCTTGCATTAATTTGTGTGTATGCATGGATATCATAAATGATATCCCGCCAACTAAATTATGATATCCAGACTACCAAATTTATCTTAAAATACTAAAGCCCTTACATTAGATATTTTCTATTCCTATTCATTTTGTGTTTGCATCAACATGACAGTCATTAAGTTTTACGGTGCAACTTGGCTATAATAGGTAATGTTATTTTACAAAATGCAGACACAAAACATCTAGTGCAAAACATGTGTGTCCCGCTTATTTAGAAACTATCAATCTCTGTAGAATAACATAAATGATTGCATATTAATCAAAATTGATTGCAAGATAATAAAAACATTCAAATTTTATTTAAAATTAACCGCATTGCAATGATTTTTCAAAATGTTCACACAAACTGATATAATTAATAATCAAAAAATAATTGTAAGATAATAAAAAACAATAGCATTTTAATTTAAAAATGCTCGCAGGATGACTTCCTTCACGAATATCTTTTTTGTTGCTCAGGTAGCGCAGCATAATAAAAAGCTTTGACATGTGACGTCATCGCAGCGGCCCCATCTCCAAATCAAGAGTCGGTGCTCTGACCCAAAAACTTCTCATATGAAGGTGGCATTTTTATCCAACTCTCCAAAGCAAAAACGCCAGCCAAACGGAGCCATTTGCCTATATATTTTAGCTTTCTTCAATTCCATATTAATTATTTTTTGGTTTTTTTATTTATATTTTTACAAATTTTGCTCTCCTATTTCTATTTTTTCTATATTTTATTTATAGATTTTATTGTATTTTAATTTTATTTAAGTTGTTGTGAATAAAGTATTTTGACAGGCAATTTTCTTAGGAAGAGTATTGACTATAAGAGGGAAATAGACTTGTAAAGCTCTTTCTTGTGCGCAGTAAGTCAATTGGGGGCATTGGATCTTTTTAAGGACCTTAACATTGAAATTTTGTACATTTCTAATCGAATACTTAAGGTGCAAAATGCTAATATTTATGAATTTGATGGTACAAAATGTCGAAATTAAATATTTACATTGAAATGTGCAAAATTTTCCTAATTTGAGAGTGTTTAGTGTCAAAGTCCGATATAAAACTCTTTATTATTTGCTAAAAAATTCCTTTAATGATCTAAGGTTAATTAAAGCCAAAAGAGGTGTTGGAGATGAGGAGTCTGCTCATACTGTCGATTCATCAACTATTTTTTTCATTGCCATGACCCAGACTTTAAAATTTCAAACGGCTTCTTTGCCTCTCGTTTATGTAATCAAAAATTTGAAAGAACAAAAGGGAGAAACCCTAGTGCATGCGGTCGTGGATATAGACAAGGTTGTCGAATCACTTAAATCTATGTATTTGTTGTGTTGATTTTTTTGTTTTTTCTTCGTTGTTTTCAATCCTATCATTCCTAAGAGGAGGCTAATTGTCAAGTGTTTTTATTAGAATTGATTTTATTTTTGCGTAAACAATCTATCTAAGTTTTTTTTGATATTTGATTGAATTTCTTGTATGTTTTAACTGTTTTGTATTGAATCTCCATGCTATATGCTACATCAATTAAATTTATTATTATTTTTAAATACAATTAGTTTTGATTAAACTTCTTTCCAATTTAATTTTGAAGATATTATTTGTTATGCAATTGGACCGAGTATTGCGGTAGCGCAACAGAAGATAGCCGGACAATTTCAATAACGCAAAATCATAAACCAGAAGATATTCCACAAATACAAACACAGACGACAAAATAATTACGTGATTCAGAGTTTGGGCTCATACGTCCACGGGGAGAGCGCGCCAGAAAGATCCACTATAATAAATGAGGTTATAAGTTACAACCAGAGACCGTTAACACGGTCGAACAACAAGAGAAAAGCAAAAACTAAAGAAGACCGCTGTCGCCGCCAATATCGCCTGGCGATATCGCCCTGTCTTCTTCCTCCTGGATCCGCCGCCTCCTGCAACTGTTGTCGCTGCCTGGATCCACCACTGCACAGCCGGCCGCCAAGATGAGCCCGGCCAGATGTCGATCCGTCTGGATCGCCCGAATGCCGCCGCCTCTCTGTTGTCGCCGGAGCCTGAAATCGCCTCCTCCTCCTGGAGTTGTCTGCCGCCGCTGGACAGAAAACGAAGCCGCCTGAAGCTCTCACTGCTCCCTCTAATGGCTCTCACGGATTTCTCCCTCTGGTTGCACAAATGAAACGACTGGGGGCGGGCTCATATTTATAGGATCAAGATCTAACATCAAATTAGGAAGATGATCTCCTATTAAGGAGATTGCCTTATTTCTCCTCATAAAGATATTCCAAATATAAGACTCCTCCAAAATTAGGAATTATGGAGGCACAGTGCGAGACAAGATTTCACATTGCACATGATGGAGAACAAAAAATTGACAAGTACAAAAAACTGCGGATAGAAAACTGGAGACCGCCAAGCCTCCAGATCGCACCTGTAGTTGTGACTCGTGAGGCTGCGTGAACTGCCTTTAATGATAACTACAGAAGAGCTACCACCTATCTGCACTACTTGTCGTCCGACCTTAGAGGTTGCCTAACCGCAGAAGTCGCGCGAGCAGGCTAAACAAACCGAACAGACAGTCAACCTGCGTAAAGTTTGTGAACTGACTTATTGAACTGGAGAACTGCCAAGAAAGAAGATTGCTCTAGTCGCACAACCCATGCATGACCTGCTGCTTAACCGCCGACTATTGTCTGATAATTCACACCGAGCCTTCACTGACTAAACCGCCAGTATTAGTCGTATAGTCGCTCAATGCTAGTCGCACAACCTGCAAACACAACAACACAAGTCACTTCTACTTGTCGCACGATTAAAGGAAGCTAAACCGCAAGCTATAGTTCTCACAGATTCGGTTAAGGATGACGAGGTCAGAACTCAGAACCCCTATTTATAAACGAGACATGGGGATGAGGTCATCGTCATAGATTATAAGGAAACCGCCAGCAGAAAAGACAGTTAGATAACTCTAACCGAAAAACAATGCGGTCTGATAGAAATCAGACCGCGCGGCCGGATAGCAACACTAGCACCCAGTAGTCCGCGGTTAGCCAAAACAAATCGCACTGACAGCGACCTGATGACCCTCCAACTTCACTTTAAATATTCAATAATTTATAGTAGTAACAGATTATATTTCTAAACTTATTTTTGATAGCAAAATAGTAAAAAAAAAAAAACTTCTTTAAATTTGGTCCGGCTGTTGGAGTTGGGGACCGACAAATCTCTCTCGTCCCTGCGGACCAAACTCACCCCGCACGTGTGAAACAGTACACCGTCGTCCTCTCTAACTTGCTGCCCTCCGCACGTGTTCAGCTTTTTAGTTTTTTCCATTCTCTCTGAAAATACAAATGCAATCTCTGTAGCTTCTCGTTTAATTTCCAAGTAAAGTTTCAGGTATTTTGTCAGTACCTCTTTCTCTTTCTATCTCGGTCTCTCTCTCATTCGTGCCGACATATACACCAGAGTAATAGATATGAGATTCTGCCTCTATGATCAATTGCGACAGTATCTTAACCGTGATGAGTTTGTGGCTCTGTCACTATCAATTATTTAACGTAGTTTAAAATTAAATATTAACTAATCACCGTTAACCAAGTTGATTTTTTAATGGTAGCTCTTTGAAAATATCGTTGATATGTCTAATGACAACCTTCCTAGCTCGGATAGGCTGCTGATATGCTTAATGATAGCCTAACATAGCAGATGTAGGAGCACTCTTAAAAACTTTTGAATTTTATGAGTACTTTTTATTATAATATATATTAAATCATTAAATTTAAAAAAGAAGGATATAAGTGACAATTTTGAATGTTTCACGAGAGACAACAAATTTCTAAGTGTTGTACTTCGCCTGCAATCAATATTATAGATTTTCTCGCTCTATCAAAAAGTTGTCATGCGTAATTTTATTTAATCTGACCCTTTCGTTGCCCACGAAACAAATGTCATTAAATTCAAAAAGAGGGATATAATTGATATAAGGAATGTTTCATCAAAAGATATTTTTTCTTTTAGGATCTGTTTGTTTCGGCTTTTTTATCATTGACGGTGGAGAAAAAATTTCAACTTTGAAAAAATCTATTTCGAAAAACTTCTTTCTACATTCGCAACCCTCTAAAATGCCATTTTGACCTTTATCTCAAAAGTAGCCACTCCCTTCATTAATTATTCTCCCTGTTCCCTTCCCACTGCTCTAGAACGCCGACGCCAAAGCAAACTAAGACTAAAGCTAGGCTCCGTTTGGGAGGGCTATTTTCCTCTTTTTTTCCATAAATTGTGTTTTTTCTACAGACAAGCGACTTTCTAAAAAAACAAAATAATTTTTTTTTGATGATCTGTATTTTCTACTAATAGAGAAAACAAACACAATATTATAAACTCTTACAGAAAAAAAATGAGGGGAAAAAACCACCTACAAGGAGCCTAAATATAGTAGAGTGTAAGAGATCAAAAGAGCATTATTCTTCATTCCACTTTTGCATAGAATCATAAATATGATTTGGTGCATGAATGAGTGGATTGCAAATTTGCAATGGATGCTTAAAAATTAAAGTAATAATTTATAATATTTTTAAAAATAATAATAATAACTATGTCGCTTTCAACTTTCCCGATTTCTTTTCATGTTTGGCCAAATATTAGACTAATATTATGACATTTAAATTATATTGACGGCTCAAATAAATATATTGACTTTTCAAAATCGATTTTTTTTATAATTTCGCACAAAAAGGCTATATAATTTAACAAATCTTTTAAAAAAACTTTATTGGTGGGTAAATATGTAAGAAAAATAGCTAAGAAATAGATCAGAAAGATGTAATGGAGTTTGAAAACTTATGATTTTGATGTTTATTAATTTGGCTGTTTTTAGTATGCAAATAGCGACTACAACAATTTAATTCTCGTGCATATGTTTGGCCAAATATTGATTATTCATAGTTTAATTATATTCACAACCTAAATAATTATATTAACATTTCAAAATTAAAATTTTATATTTGCACATAGAAATGCTATACAATTTAACCAAACCTAAAATAAACTAGTGGATAAATAGTGTAAATGAGCTTACGAGTTTACAAAGTTTATTAATTTGGTTGTTTATCTTATACTAATTGTGATTCAATGTTAATTAATTATGAATATAATTAATATTTAAAAATAATTGGTTAAGCATGTTATTACAAAGACTTGAGGATAATATGACCGAACTAGTTAAGTTGATGCATAATTTGAGCATTCATAATTTTCTAAATTATTAGTTCATTGATTTTTAGTATTAGCTGGCACCAACCGATACGAAGAGGCTGGATACTTGTAAATTTTTTTTCTTGCATATAGCATTTCTACAGGAAGGAGCACGAACGGAAAATCAGCAGCCCGATAGGCCTTTAAAAAGAATGAATTGCTTGCTTTTTCTTTTAATTTTTTATTTCGACTGACGGCTAACGTTGGATTTAAACCTGAACGGCTTGGATCTCACCCGCTCCTCCCTCTAGAAATGCTACCCATACCTAATAATTTTTCGGATACTTGACCCCAAAAGAATCATAGTATAATTAAACTTTTCTAGTAGTATTTATTCTCTAATAGTTGAGATTTGGCTGATTTTTTTTTCTGTCAACCCATTCAATAAATATAGCCGAAACGATATCAAATTTTCGTCCGAAAATCTGCTCAGTTTGATGTATTCGATCAGTTTCCGACATCTGAGATATCTCTGCGGTTGACATCTTAGATATCGTAAGTTATGCCAACTGAGATATCAAAAATAACTCTATAATCTGAGTTTGGACGTGTAAGGCACAAAAATTCTTCTAAACAATGTGTATTAGGGGAGATAGCTATTTGTTTGGTGCAAACACAAGCAAACTTTATATGAGCAATTCAATAAATATTATTTTTTAATTAGTTATTTTAATAAAATTTGTAATAAACATAATAAATAAATCAATACTAAAACAAAATATAGAAGTAAAAAAAATATTATAAAGCAAAATTTAAGAAAATAAAACAAAGATTGTAAAATAAAATACAGAGTTAGACGACAAATTAGACAATAAAAAAATTGAGGAAAAAAATTATGAGTAATGAACGTAACGGGTTTGGCGAGCCTCTAGTGGGAATTGGGTTCTCAAACGAGGCTTTAAACTTGAAAGTCTTCCATGTGCAATATGACTATATGAGGCGGCAAATGCGCCCCGAGACGTTGCTTGAGGTCTGATCAACAAGATACAAGCATAAACAACACTCAAGCCTGTATCCCACTATAGTGGGGTCGGCTATAGAGATTTTTTGTCGTCAATGTGACCTATCTTATGTCATAATCTCACTAATGCCAAAGTACATCATGTTTTTCCTTATAGTTTCATTTCGAGTCTTTATTGGTCAACCCCTCACTCGTTTAGCATGTCTAATGACTAGACTCTCAAAACACCTAACATATGCCTCTAATAGTCTCCTTTGTACGTGTCGTCGAGCTTCCCGCATCTTCTCTGCAATTGACAACAAGAGACGAACATGTGCGTAAAAAAATTAGTAATAAATATATATACCATTACATTATGAACATTAATTATCAATCTCTACATTATTAAACATGCAACAATCAATCAAACAAAACAAACTATTAAATAAATGCACAAAACTCACATATGATGAAAAATCAAACTCATGGCCTCCCTGTCATGTACCACAGCTTACCCAACTGGTCCAAGTGTCATTAACAATTACATTTATTTTTAACCACATGATATATTGCCGAGCAGGCGAGCACACAAAATAACCGCAAAGTAGGCAAAGTTGTCGTTCTGGCCCCTTTAACCCAAAAGTATCATTTTTTTGGAAGCATTGTGATGGTATTCCAAAAATGTCCAGCATGCTAATAATTATTGAAAATTCAAATCAGGCCCCATTTCATAATTGTCACAACC
Source organism: Platanthera zijinensis (assembly GCA_039513925.1). Classification (NCBI taxonomy): domain Eukaryota; kingdom Viridiplantae; phylum Streptophyta; class Magnoliopsida; order Asparagales; family Orchidaceae; genus Platanthera; species Platanthera zijinensis. Next base: position 167,803,365 of record CM077095.1, read on the forward strand.
TAATTCCAAATCAGTGTTCCCCCACCAAAGGTAAAAAGGTAAAATAAGCATGTGTTGATGTTTCAAAGTGATACTTTTTCCCCCCTTCCCTAGTTGAATAAAAAGCTGAGATTAGATGCAATGCTTATCTTATTTTCAGTTATTAAATTTAAAATTCTAGTATCTTCATATAATTGTAATGCATGTAGCATACAAAAATTCATTACATATTTCATAAATAAACTTTTTTATTTAATGTTCACTTCAGTTGTCTTGAACTGAATTTTTTTTCTTACCATATTGCATCAACCAATTCAATGAATAGATTATTCTATTTGGCTCTATTTATTTCACAAATGTTGCTCCTTACAATCATACTCCCTATGGTGCCCGCCCTACGGATAACCTCACGGTCGTCTTCATTTTAGAGTTCTCCCTCTAACACCTACTCTTATGGTGACATCTCACGCGCGTGCGCCCACACACACTCTCTAACCTCTCTGTAATCTAGCCAATTAATTAGTTTGGCTCCGTTTTGGGGGACTTATTTTCACCGGTCAAGCAATTGCGAGTTGCGACCGCATGAACCAGACCTTAATTAAGAAACGGTTCATGCGGTCGTAACCGCTTGACCGGTGAAAATAAGTCCCCTCAAACGAAATCTATATCTTCATTGAATGATGCTGCATAGAGGTTACTGCATAGTTGCGAGAAAATATGATTTAATTTCTCTCAACATATGAATATTCTTATCCACTAATAACTGACATTAACGTTGTGTTTTGTTAAGCTGATGAGCTCCGGTGCGGCAGACGAAAAATGCGGGTTTGCTTAAACCAATGTTTGGGGGTGCTTGTTTTGAAAACTTTGTTTTTAAAGACAGTTGAAGCTAGATCAAAAACCAAACGCAGGTCACGTCTCCTTTTGTTTCATTCATGAACGATGCGTCTGCCTCCTCTTTTCTCGTCGTTGCTCCCCACTGATTCTTTCCATCACTGCTTCACTGCACGTTGATCTCCCAGCTCTAGACCGATCTCGCTCTCATCAATAGCATTCTCCCGGCTCTCGCACTCCTCCTTCCTTGATATTATGTAATTAGACGTTTTATTTATCCCTTGAAATCTTTTTTTAGTATCCAGAAAAAATTTGCTTCACTTTCCGTCTCATGCTTACAAATTCTGTAAATGTAAATATAATTGCAAAACTGAAAATAAATAAATAAAAATGACTCAGATGACTATGGAACATGTAAGATAAAATCTCAATATGTGTAAATCAAATAAAGATTAATTCATACGAAATATTCAGATCCGGGGAATTCAATTTAATCACAAGTGTCACCGACCCACATTAGCTAACATTTGGATTACTAAAAGGCAAATCAAACTTGCTAGTAACAGCATCCTTATTTTATAAGAATGTTAACTTAATATTAACACACCCCTCCCTTAATATATGAAAGTAAAACAAAAATTATTATCATGCACATAGTGAATCATTCGTTCTATATTCTTTAATTATTTGACATTGATAGTAATGTACTCTAAATTTTAAGGAAATCAAAACAAATAAGTAATGTTAATTTAATTTCTTACAAAACAAATAAATTGAAACTCCAAATTTTAAAATCAAATGCAGTAATATTAAGGAAATCAAAACAAATGCAAAAGTAGATATAATATTATCATTTAAGAAACAAGACAGCACTCAAGTTTTTATCCCACCATAGTGAGGTCTGCCATATGAATCCTTTGTTAGTATTAAGCCCCATCTTTAGTCACAATCTAACTAATGCCTAAGTACATAATATCATTTAGTAGAATAAAAAAAAAAACAATATTACTGGAGATGCAAAAAAAGGAAAATATAAATGATTAAAAGATAATGAGCTTATATCAACATCCCTATTATAAAAGGAAGATATAAATAAAATTAAAATTCAATTTATACATATTCTAAGTCTGAATCATTCCTATATTTCTCAACTTCGCAGCTTTCCCTTTCACCCGCACAAATTGCAGAGCAGTTCACACTACGGCAAGATGCCAGACGGAGACTGGATGGAGGCGACCCAAAAGGAGGTGTGGTGCGGCGGCGGCGCGGTTTCTTTTGGGCCGCCGTTCAATCTGGAGTCAGGGCCTCCAGCAGAGCATTCCATCAGGCCAGCCTCCGTCCTCCAGCGAGAATCAGGCTGCGAAACGAGGCTTTCTGCGTAGCGAAAATAGGAACGGTGGGGATGAATGGCATTGATGAGAAATGGAGGGTGGGGGAGGAGGTGATTGCCGTCTCAGATTAACCCAAAAATAATTTTTTTTATAAACAATATTTTTTTTCTGCGGTGAAGTTTTTGTCCACAGCCAAAACATGGGGCAAAAACGCTGGACCAAACAGAGCCTAGAAAGCTTCCTCTGGAATCTGCTTTTAAGAAACAACTTAAAATTGTTTTTTTTTTTAAAAACAAAATGAAAATGACTCAACAACCATCAACCCATAGTCTGTATTTATCGATAAATAAATAAATAATTCTATCCAAAGCATGCACTAATTTAATCTTTTGAAATAAAGTATTCACCAAAATTCCATAAATTTTAGTATTTTATTTAAACAGCATCTATCAATCGCCAATAAATAAAGTCTGCCGTACCTGTCTTTATCTTCAATCCGACGCCAGATGAGTAGCTTCTGAAACTCTCTACTCCGAGAAAATAACATTAAAAATAACAATAATTATTATTATTATAATTATAATCCCCGGGCTGCAATGATTATGTTCCAAAATGATGCAAAATTAGTAGGCTGGGAACTTCGGATCGAAGCAGCAGGAAACTCTAGGCATCAAGCAGGTCCAGTTCTTATGGCATGGTCGAGGTCGGCTATAAGATCGTCGACGTCCTCGATGCCGACGGAGATGCGGATGAGATCTTCGGTGAGGCCTCTCGCCACGCGAACCGCGGTTGGGATGCTCACATGGGACATGAAGCACGGCAGGCTAATCAACGATCTCACGCTTCCTGCGCCAAACAGAAAACGCGGCAATCCATCAGTTTGAAAACAAAATGCTAGCTACTAGGCATGCACATAAAAAAAAACTAGAACGAAAAATTATAGAAACTCGGAATTTTCAACTCAGCGATCACAAGATATTGCTGCGTATAGAGAAATTCAGAAGATAGGAAAAAAACACTATTGGAATCTCCAACTATCTCTCCGGCTCAATTTCAATTGAAGACTACATACATCTTTGTTTCAAACGTAGGTAAATTGAAAGGTACGTCTTTGAAACACCTCGATTTCATATAAAATCATCTAGTTTGGCGATCATTGTGAATTGGATTTGATTTTTTTAATTGTCGGTAGTATCGTGCTAAACTCGCATCACGTGGTTGAAAAAGAAAAGAGATGTGATTGATGTTAAAAAGGAAAAATCATAAATTAGTTTTTTCTCTATATCAATGCCCATGGGGATGTGGGGAGTGGAAACAGTTAAATCACATTTTTTGGTACAGGAAATGCCTCGAGTCAATGTCTAAGTCTCGGGCGCTACTGTGCTGAAGTAACCCATGCCATACTCTTAGAAAAAGCTCGAACGACCTTCAACAAAAAGGGTACCTAAAGATGTGGATCATCCAAGGCACATTAGCATGGTGTACTCCTCTTCGAATCGGAGTTTGAAACCAAACTTCTCCTCGGGAGGATAGATGGGGAGATTCATGTGAGATCCAATGGATATCAAACTTTCTATTCACTTGTGGGATCCGGGCGGTCCCCCAGATGGACTTTAATATCATAATTGCTCTAGTGAATAACTAAAGCAAATAGATGTATGGAATATAGGAAAGAAAGAGACTTAAAATATATATCTTTCAGAGGTTCACTAAAAACTTGACAGTTGCCGGGTCTCTTTGTATGTGTTGTCCGGAAAGAGTAGGACTTAATGATTATTCGTTTGCCGGAACCCGAAGTGAAATTTGTTGTAGATAGGAATGTCGCGATCCCATGAGAGTGAGCTAACTCCAAAACCCATCCTCGGTTCGGATTGCAGGTTATAACTCGCCTGCATGAAGCCGGAATCACTAGTAATCGCCGGTTAGTCATACTGCGGTGAATTCGTTCCCAGGCATAGTACATACCGCCCGTCACACTATGGGAGCTGACCATGCCCGAAGTTGCTACCTTAACAACAAGGAGGGTGATACCGAAGGCAGGGATAGTGACAGAAGTGAAAATATAATTACCTTCTACACCAACCACACCATAACTGATTGAAGTTTCTTGGCGGAGTGCAGCTTTCCCACGTCAAAGCCAATGCCAATTTTGTGACTGATAGTGCCCATCCAAAAGATTATAGCATATTCATTCAGATCAGACTAAAAAAACGCTGCTATTGATAACACTGTTATCAAGAACAGCATGGGGAAATTGACATAATGCTTTAAAGAACAGTGAATGCATAATAAATGTGATAAATAAGAGGGAATAATTCTCACCATAGCTTTCCTTTTTGCTGTTTAAGAATTCCTGTATCAGTGAGTGTATCAGAAATTGAATGAGAAAATTTGGTGTGCTGTGTTGAGCGAGAGCTTGTCTCTTGATTTTATCTCAGCTAACATTAATCCAATGACCTGCTGCCTCTACCCTTACGAGCCCTCGATCCGTTCCATGGAAGGTGTGGATGGGTTATAGAAGACGGTCGAATCCCTCTCATCTCGATTGCATTGAGAATTCTCTTGCTAAACTTCAGCAGCTTACATGTAAGTTAACGGGCACACCGAGGGTAAAACTGCACTCCACTCCCAACTCTACCTTCAATAGATTCGGTGACTATTGATCACACAGTTGCTGATAATTCAGCTCTCCTTTCCAAACCATCAGCTTACACACAAAAACCCCTCGTTGCCACGACATCCCCGTCTTCTGGGGGCTAACCACATTGGTTCAATCACATGTGTAGAGCAATGCTTCAAACTCCAAATACATCTAAGCAGTAGAAAGTTCTCCTATCAACGATTTACCAGGAATGAACTACACTACACTACATTGGATGTGTCGGCTACATCAATCCAATCAATTGATAATGTGGCCAGTACTAAAAGAACAGTTTCAGTCATGACGTGTACTAGCCTGGCAATGCCTTCGACCATCTATGAGATGTGAGATGTTCACCAATCAGATTTAGTGAATGCTTACATTGATAACTTATTGTCCGGGCCACTCATGAAATGTGCTTGGCAACAATCCATTACAACAACACAGGCGAGCACATCTTCATACACACAACCCCTCATTGGACCAAACAATGGATCAATCGTGGAGAGTTCAACGCCACACAGAACCAACCAATGGCATTATTAACCTCTTCCAATCCACTCCCACAAAAATTTACCTCCACATTCAACAACGACACAGAACCATACAGCATGGCCCACTAACCCTACCAACTACACCATGACATGGTTTTCAACTCCATCAAAACCTAAATAAAAAACACCCAACAATTGAGTTGGAATTTGTGTGAAATAGCTCAAATTGGTGTGCAGTTAGCGGCATCTTCTTTTTGTGATTAATCCCACCTCTCGGATTCTATGTTTGGGTCTCCCTCTTGTGTGTGTGTATATGAGAGAAATGTATTGATTTGTATGTGTGAATAATAAAATTTTATTCCTTTTGATTTCTGCTTGGTATCAGAGTTAGGTATAAATCCCGTTTTATTTTCTTTTCTTTTCTATTCCCTTCTATCCGGCGAAATGGGATTGCGGGCGCAAGTGTTGCAACAGGAGGCGCGCGCAGGGGAAGGATCGTCGTTGTATTGGACCGGATTGTCGCGAGAGACATGCGAGGTTCTTCATACCGGGCAGCAGTGGAGGCGCGCAGCAGGGAGAAGGATCGGAGTTGCCCTTGGATCATAAGGCGCAGAAGAAGAGAGAAGGATCGCGAGCGGCTGGATCGACGAGCGCGGAGGGAGAAGGATACGCGCAGGAAGAGGGATACGCGCAGGGAGAAGGATACACGCAGCGGCGCAGTAAGAAGAATGCGTGCGTAGAAGGACTGCAGGAGCTTGCATCCCACACCCGCACACTTGAGGAAGGGATCCGCGCCCGCCAATCAGAGGAAGATCGCGAGCATATGTGGTTTGCTTGTTGTCCTGAACGTGGAGATGTAGCGTGCGGCTATTTGCGTAAGGGTGCGACATGGATAACTCACGTGTGGAAGGTTCAGTCTGCCTAGTGAGGTAGGGAGGAAGGCCACTTAAGTTGTTCTTGCAAATCAATCAAAAGTGTGAGCGTGTGTTCATGAAGAAATTGGTTGCCAAGATGGAGGAGGCGGGCCTAAAGTTATTCTTGGAGTTTTTGCGGATGTCCAAAGGCAAGAGATCGTCTCAAACGTCGCCACCTCCGACAAAACTGCCCCCCCCCCCCCCGGTGAAGTTGAAACTCGATGGATCAGCTACGTACTTAAGCTGGTTGCGTTGGGTAAAGAGGGCCCTCTACGGGAGAAACCTAAAGGCTACCTGACTGGTAGAAGGGGGAGCTAGAGAAGGACTCAGATGGTAAAACTACACATAGTCTGTTGCACATTTGGCTCCTAAACTCGATAGACGCATCTATCACTGTCACGGTGGATGACATAGAGACAGTGAGTGATGTTTGGAGAAAGTTGCAGAGGATTTATGCAGGAGTTGGCAATAACATGAATGTTTTTCAGATTGAGAGAGATAGAGATGATAACGCAGGGATATCGATTGATCAAGGAGTATGTCGCAGATCTGAAGCAACTATAGGCAAACTACGATAATTTCTCTCCAGCCGCAACGAAGCACGAAAACTTAAAAATGCTATGTGTATCAGCTCGAACGCGTATCGGATACGGGAAAAGCACGAAAACGCGTTTCCGAAACTCTAGGAAACACATTTTATATAAAAAAAGATTTTTAATTCGAAAACGCATATCCCGCTTGCGGGATACTTGATTCCCGTGCGGTAAAGTGTCCTGCTGCTTATTTATTTCACGCTTTAGGTTTACATGATTCACACATGTTGAAGCTCCCCCCTCTTGCTGATGCTACCGTACCGTTGCTACCGCTCCAGATCCCGCTCCCTACTCTCGATCCCGCCCTGTCTTCCTCCTCCTGTTCTTCTTCCTCCTCCTCTTTTTCTTCTTCCTCCTCTTCTTCCTCTTCTTCTTCTTCCTATTTTTCCTCTACTTCTTCATCTTCTTCTGAGTTTTGATCATTGTCATTTCCAATATCTTGCTTTTTTTAGAAAGATACCTTTCTTGTATTGAATTTTGAGTCTTCTCCTGCCTACCTTGATTTATTTTTTTATCTATGGTCATTGTCATTACAGTAGTTGGATTGAGATCAGTGATCAGATTTTTTTGGCTGTTGCCGCTCCAATGTCTCCTAGAGGTGCACATCGTTATTATCTGTATCCCCAAGAATTATTCCTATAGAAACTATCAATTAGTGTAACTTCATGTAATATTTGTGTAGTGCTTATTCTTGGCATTGACTTAGCTTATGTCAGACTTCCATAGAGTTTAAATTATAGCGTATGTTTTTTGAAAGCACCCCAAGTTAAATTTTGATGATCTAAAACTTTAGGTGCGTATTCTGGCATGTCAATGCATGATACCTAAGTTTCAATCCATCAAATGCATCTAGTATTGGTTTGATTTCAGTTATAAATAGGTCAATTGCATTGCATACCACATTATAATTGTTTTGCATATTATCTCTAAACATCTGATATTTATTTGTTGTGTAGAATACTTATTTTCATGCTTACATTAAGTAGAATGCTTATTTTCATGCATACATGTACTCCTATTCATCTTAATACTCTTGTGTACATGACATGCTAGTTCAAAATTATTTGCTAGTTTAGATTATTTATTGTATTTGCATCATTAAATTTTTTATATTAATTAATATTTATATTAAAATAATCAAAAAAATTTAAAACGTTTCACATATCCTTATTTTTTTAAATTCACGTTTCTTGTATTCGTTTTGTATCGTATCTCGTATCCCGTTTTCATCCTCATGCTACATAGGTTGCATGTTGCAAAGACCCCGAGTGCAGAAAAGGGGAGTGAGATGCTCAGAGACGGACTATGCATTTTATGAGAGGATTAAACTCGGCATTCGATCCGAGGTGTGCAATATTGATTGTTTAACAAAAAAAGTCCCTTCCCTAGATGAGTCAATTTCAGCCATGGTGCGGGAGGAGAGCAGGATTAGACTCCGTCTAGTGCAACCACTATTCCAGAGGGGAAATCGGCTCTGGAAGTCACCAATCTTGGACACACAGAATACAAGAGTGAGACACGACATTGTTACAATTGTGGTGAGATAGGTCATCTCCGAACGACTTGTCCCAAGCCACCAAAGGAGCGAGATAAAGACGGACATGGGTCACTTTGGAAATCATGGTCGCGGTCGTGGGGGTCGTAGAGGTGGTAGAGGAGGTTGTCAAGCAAATCTAATGATTGCAGGAGAGGAAGCATAAAGAAAAATGGTTGAAGCAAGTTACTCAGAGGAGCACAGAATCGTAGATGCCTACTCTAAACAGATGCAGAAAAAACAGGAGGCTACGACTGATGACACACTCACTGCAGCTTCATCCAGGAGTAAAACTGCCTCTTTTGCTCACAGTCACAAGTACTTATAATACACTTGCTCTCGCATTTACATCCACCACTGGCTCGCTAAGGGCTCATTTGGAATTGCGCTATATGCCAGTTTGTTTCCGTAAAACGCACCGCACGACCATTTTTCCATTTTTTCCCTCCTCCTTTTCCAATAGAGCTCTAACTCAACAACGTGAAAATTTCGGGGTACCGAAACCCTGCTCGGAGCTCCGGTTTCTGGCATTTAGGTAGGAGGAAGAAATCCCACTGTGCTCCTGATAGCCCTCCCGTGCCTCGCGCAGGGAAAAAATTGGGGTTGCCGTCGGCAGCCTGCCCGGAGCCCACCAATGAGTTTGCCGAGACCCGAAGAACCCGTCCGGGGTATCACGACGGCGCTCCGGCAGGGCCACCGCCGACAGTGGCCCTACCGGAGTTCCGTCGGACTACCCCCGGCGGGTATACTGGGGACCGGCGACCCGGTCGAAGGCCTGCGGGCAAGTCGTCGGCGGCAGCGCTGTATTTTTATGTTTTTTTATCTTATTTGAGGTGGGTGGAGGAAAATTTTATCCAAGTTGTTGGTCACAAGAGTGGTTTTGAATTTGACCCTGTATTTTTTTATTGTTTAGAAAAATAACTAAAAAATTCTATAATATAAAACATATATGTATGTATATATAATTAATCATCACCGTTGTTTTGTCAAACGATTCTCTGTTCTGAACAGCTCTGCAAATACAGACTATCCAAACAGATCTTCATTTGCAGCAACCAGTTTCCAACGACTCCATTTATAAACCTTCATTTACAACCATTCCTTTCACAATCATAGCCGCTCTCCCAAATGAAGCCTAAATTGGATAGTCGACTCGTGCGCCTCTCAACATGCTACTGGGGATGTGAAGGATTTCCTTTCGTACACTCCCCAAGCTATCTCGGAGCGCATTCGGACAGCCGATGACACTGCTCAACCAGTGGTTGGTAAGAGTATTGTGCAATGTGCCAATACTTTAACTTTATCCAATGTTCTACATGCTCATTCCTTTCCTGTGAATCTCTTATCCATTAGTGCAATTATATCCCAACTAAAATATGTCGTCTTGTTTGATATCCCAAAGGTGATCTTTCAGGAGAAGGAGACTGGCAGGAGATTTGGAACTGACACATAGCATAGCAGCTTGTTGTACCTAGATAAGGAGAATATGGACTGAACTCTTTTAACACTAGTAGAGGACGTTGCATGAGAAGAAGCGTAGAATACTTACTCCTACTTCATCATCGACGTCTGGGTCATCCTTCCTTTTCTGTTTTGAGACATGTGTATCCCAATTTGTTTGAGAAAGTTAATTATAACAAACTTGTATATGATGCACGCAAACTGGAAAAACATACCAGAAACTCTTATTTCAGTTCTAGTAATATGTGTTCTTATCCTTTTAATCTAGTACATTCTGATGTTTGGGGACCATGTTTCATACCTACTGTGAATGAATTTCGGTATTTTGTGTCTTTTAATGATTGCATCTCTCATGTGACTTAGCTTTACCTACTGAAAAATAAGAGTGATGTGATTGCCTGTTTCAAGGATTTTCATAAAGTAGTTCAAGACTCAACACGGTGCAGTTATAAAGATGTTGAGGTCTAACAATGGGACAAAGTATACCAACAGGGCATTTGAAGAGTACTTGTCCTCACAGGGAATCCATCATTAAACTACTTGTCTATACATAGTTGAAATCAAGTTGTTTTATTTTAAGTTTTGTTTTGTATTTGCCCATAAGGGTATTATCGTCTTTGTATTTTTCCCTCACTTATATAAGTGCAGGGATCTCTCTTTTCTCATCTAATAAGATTGAATCCCCGGTTTTCCTACTTGGTATCAGAGGCAAGAAAAAAACCCCTAGCCGCACTCGCTCGTCGTCCCGCTCCCTCGCTCGCTCGCTCGTCGTCCTCGCCGCTCGATCTTCACTCGGCATCGTCTGCTGCCCTTCTAATGTGGATGTCGGGCGGCCTACTAGCAACCGTCGGTTGCTGAGAAGGACGCCGCCGCCGTCTTTCCATGAAGCAGCCGAACCACTGCACCGCCTCCTGCATCGACTAGCCGTCGCGTGCGTCTTCTTCATCTTCTCCGGCTCCCTCCTACTGCTGCTGCTGCTGCGTGCGATCTTCTCCACGATCTTCTCCGCTTCCTCCTGCTGCTGCGTGCGATCTTCTCCGCGATCGACTAGTCGCCTCCCTCCTGCTGCTGCTGCTGCTGCTGCGTGCGTCCTCTTCTTCATCTTCTCCGGCCTATCTTCTTCTCCATCACCTGATGCTGCTGGAGTTTCTCTCTTCTCCACCGGATGCTGCTGCTATTTCTCCGGCACCTCTCCTGTTTTTTCAGGATCTGATGTAACTGAGCCTCTTCAGATCTGATCTCCCATTCCGCTGTTCCCAAGGATGATTCTTCGATTGGTGGTGGCTCTCCATCACCGAGTGTTTCTGTTCCCCAAATGGGGGAAACCCTGCGGTCTTCAGGTTCCAAGATGGGTGAACTTCAGCGACCTTCTGGTCATACTAGCTCCTTGAAGATTACCACGGTGCCGTTAGATGGCACTAACTATCTAGAGTGGTCTCGTGCGGCGCAGCATGTTATTCGCAGCCACCAGCTCTTTGGATACATTGATGGGACCAAAGTAGCACCCTCCATGACTGATCCTGTCTGGTCGCGTTGGGATTCCGAGAATTTCCTGCTGGTTTCCTGGCTTCTCCACTCTATGTCTCCAAAGGTATACCGCAGCTATATGCTAATGGACTCAGCTTACGAGATTTGGACTCGCGCGCGGGAGACTTATTCTCAGATCGGGAATTCCACTCAGGTTTATGAGCTGACCCGCCGTATGTTGGAACTACGACAGGGATCTATGACTGTTTCTGCCTACTACTCTGAGTTCGAGCGTATATCTCAGGAGTTAGATTACTTCGATCAGTTTACCCCTGCTTGCACTGCCGATGCAGTTTTGTTGCAAAAGCGAGATGAACGATTTCGTCTTCATGTGTTCTTGATGGGTTTGAGCATGAAGTTGGATATGGTTCGCACCAATATTCTTCATCGCTTACCCCTCCCATCACTCAGGGAGGCGTTCAGTATGGTTCTTGGCGATGAAGATCGTCGGAGGTCTCTCAACACGGCGGCTCCCCCCTCTGACCGCTCGGCATTTACTAGTATTGGCCGTGGTAGTTCTAGCCATACCACCCAGATTCCCACCTGTGACCATTGTGGCCGTCGGGGCCATTCTCGGGAAGCGTGCTTCAAGCTTCATCCGCACCTTGCTCCACCTGGATACGTCCGTGGTCGTGGACGTGGGCGTGGTCCTGGTCGTGGTGGACATCGCCAGACTGACACCCGTTCTCATGATGCTGCTTACTCCGCAGAGATTCAAGGGGGCCATCATGGCCAGCTCCCAGATCATTTCACCATGTCTGAATTGGATGCGCTCCGCCGTCTGCTACACTCTCAGTCTAATCCTACACCGAGTAGCTCCTCTTTGTTTGTCACTGCTGCGATGCCCAGTGCCCATGCTGCTGTGACTCCTTCGTCTGAGTGGATTATTGACTCAGGAGCTACTGATCATATGACCGGGTCCTCTACAGGTTTTTACTCCTACACACCCTTGTCTGGTAAGGACAAGGTTGTCTCTGCCAATGGCACCTTGTCTCCTATTGCTGGCAAGGGCAATTTCTCCTGCTCTTCTTCGCTTCCTCTCACTTCTGTTTTGCATGTTCCATCCTTTTCCCGCAGTTTACTTTCTATTAGCAATCTTACTAAATCTCTTAACTGTTTTGTAACCTTTTTCTCTGATTCTTGTATTTTTCAGGAACTGGGTACGAAGCGGATACTTGGCAGTGGTAGGAACCGCGGTGGTCTGTACTACCTGGATGCTACACCATCATCCCTTGCTTTGTCCTCTTCTGCTGTTACTACTGCTGACGCTCGACGCTGGCACTTGCATCTTGGTCACCCGTCTCCTGTTTATCTTCAGAAACTTTTTCCTACTTTATCTCAGTTTGTTTCTAGTTTTAAATGTGATGTTTGTGAAATTTCTAAACATGTTCGTCATTCATCATCTCACTTATCTTCTCCTAGTAGTGTTCCTTTTTTTGTTATACATTCAGATATCTGGGGACCTTCCCCAGTTGTTTCTTTGACTGGATATAGATGGTTTGTTACGTTTATTGATTGTTTTTCCCGTACTACTTGGGTTTATCTTTTAAAAAAAGGGGGATGTCGCTTCTGTCTTTCAAACCTTTCATAAGATGATACAAACTCAGTTCAACGGAACCATTCGTGTCCTTCGTAGTGACAATGGGGGCAAATATGATGATCGTGGTGTGTTTGGGGCCTACCTCTCGAACAATGGCATTATCCACCAAACTACGTGCGTTTACACGTCCACCCAAAACGGTGTGGCGGAGCGAAAAAACAGGCATCTCCTTGATGTTGCCCGTTGCCTTCTCACAACCATGCACCTTCTGAAATCCTATTGGGGCGATGCCATCATGACGGCTACTCATCTTATCAACCGTCTCCCCTCGCGGGTTCTCGCTTATGCTACACCTCTGGCTCGTCTTGCTTCTAAGATTATTGTTCATACCTCAACTCTTCCTCCTCGTATTTTTGGGTGTGTTTGTTTTGTTCATGTTCACCAGTCTCTTCGGGATAAGCTCGATCCTCGAGTCATCCGATGTGTCTTTCTTGGTTATTCTACCACCATCAAGGGGTACAGATGTTATCACCCCCCAACCAGACGTACTTTCTGTACCATGGACGTGACATTCCGCGAGGATGAATCATATTACCTTGATTTGACTCCTTGTCGTCAAGGGGAGAAGGAGGATGAGGTCATTGATACTGTCCCTCTTCCTGTCATAGGTACTGTTCCTCTCACTTTTATTCCTCCTATTACCACTACAGATATTCCTCATACACCTTCCACTACGCCATCCACTACAGATATTCCTCATACATCTCCCTCTCATAGTCCTTCACTCATCACTCCTCTACCTCATGTATATCATCGTCGAAAACCAGGTACACAACCCACTGTCGCCCCGCTGCTGCCAATGCTGTCTTTAGACTCAGATCCTGATGCTGATTTACATGTTCCCATTGCTCGGCTACGTAGTAAGGCCCGGTGTACTGAACATCCCATTTCTAATCATGTTGCTTATGATCATCTCTCTAAGCCTCACCAGTCATTTATATCTTCCTTGTCCGAGATCTCTATCCCTAAGACATGGCAGGAGGCACTTTGCATCCCAGTATGGGCTCAAGCAATGAAGGAAGAAATGTCAGCTTTGGAGAAGAACCACACTTGGGATGTCACCTCTCTCCCTCCTGGCAAGAAACTCATTGGTTCAAGATGGGTTTTCTCAGTTAAGCAGAATCAGGATGGGAAAGTTGAGCGATATAAAGCTAGGTTGGTTGCTTGTGGTTACACTCAGACTCAGGGGGTTGATTACCAAGAGACCTTCGCTCCTGTAGCAAAGATGGACTCTATCCGTGTGATCATATCTTGTGCTGCGATCTTTGATTGGGAACCTCATCAACTGGACATTAAAAATTCATTCTTGCACGGTGACCTCGAGGAAGAGGTGTACATGTCTTTCCCCCCAGGTTTTGTGAAGAAGGGGCAAGAGAGGTGTGTTTGTCGGTTATGGAAGTCCCTGTATGGGCTAAAGCAGTCTCCAAGGGCATGGTTCGGCAGATTCCACAAGGCCATGATCAAGTTTGGCTACAAACAGGGACACTCTGATCATACATTGTTTGTCAAGAGGAATGAAGAGAAAATTGTTGTGCTAATTGTTTACGTTGATGACATCGTGATCACCGGAAATGATACAGATGAAATCTCAAAGCTGAAGGAACTTCTCTCAGCCGAGTTCGAAGTAAAGGACCTGGGAAGGCTACGCTACTTCCTAGGAATTGAGGTGACCCATTCTGACAAGGGAATAATTATCTCCCAACGTAAGTATGTGTTGGACCTGCTGACAGAGACTGGCATGCTTGGGTGTGCCCCCGCTAACACACCTATGGAGGAGAACCATAAGATTGATCAGGACAGCAATGGTGATCGTACAGATGCTCCTAGTTATCAGAGGTTGGTTGGAAAGCTCTTATACCTCTCACATACTCGTCCTGACATTACATATGTTGTTGGGATCCTGAGTAGGTACATGCATGCCCCAAGGGTCAGACACCAGGAGGTTGCCTATCGTGTTCTCCGGTATTTAAAGAAGTCTCCAGGACAGGGGCTGATGTTCTCAAATAACAAACATCTGCGGATCGAGGTCTTCACCGACGCAGATTGGGCTGGATGTCATGATGACCGGAAATCTACAACAGGTTATTGCACCTTCATTGGAGGAAACTTGGTTACATGGCGTAGCAAGAAACAAAGTGTGATGGCTAGATCCAGTGCTGAAGCTGAGTACCGTTCGATGTCTCAGGGTCTCTGTGAAGGCCTTTGGTTGAGCATCTTATTGCAAGATCTCGGTCTTAAGGAGAAAGCTCCCATATCCTTGTACTGTGACAACAAAGCTGCCATCAGCATAGCGCACAACCCAGTTCAGCATGATAGGACCAAACATGTTGAGGTGGATCGTCACTTCATCAAAGATCATCTTGATAAAGGAAGTCTAGTCATACCCTTCGTCCATTCTAGAGATCAGTTAGCCGACGTCTTCACCAAGAGTCTTGGCTCCGATGCCTTTACTGATGACATCCATAAACTCGGAATGATAGATATCTACCATCCAACTTGAGGGGGAGAGTTGAAATCAAGTTGTTTTATTTTAAGTTTTGTTTTGTATTTACCCATAAGGGTATTATCGTCTTTGTATTTTTCCCTCACTTATATAAGTGCAGGGATCTCTCTTTTCTCATCTAATAAGATTGAATCCCCGGTTTTCCTACTTACATACCAGAGCAGAATGTAGTAGTGAATGGAAGAACAGACACCTTATGGAAGTAACTCGTAGTATGATGATAACAATGAAGGTGTCAATGTACTTGTGGGGGCAAGCCGTGCTAAACAACAGAATATTTAATCAATCAGATGGCATCACAAGCATTGGACTAGAAATATCTGATTGAGATACTGCGAGGGAAGACTGAAGATATTCTTCCCCTTAAGACCTTTGGTTATGTGTGCTTTGTGCATGACAAAAGATAAAATGTTGGGAAATTGGATCCAAGGGCCATGCTGTGTGTTTTTATTGGATATTCAGCTACCCAAAAGGGGTATGTATTAGGAGTTCGGTGAAGAGAATTATTCATCAGTATGGATGTCACATTTAGAGAGCTTGAGTCATATTACTCCTCTTCGATTGACTCGCCTCTTGGAGAATCACTCGGTATAAATAATGAGACAAGAAGGGGAGGATAGCTCTGATGGTGAGAGGCGGATAGTGAGTATCCTGTTGTCGCTTTTGCCTACATTGCCACCTGTGTCAAGTCCCTTGCCTCTGCCTATTTTGATCCTTGAGGCACCTGCATCATCCACCACAAGTTCAGATATCCTAGATAAAATAATCACTCACCTCTCTATTTTCACTCCCTTGTCGGTAAGGCGGAGTTCCCGCAAGAATGCGGGAATCTCACCTGATCGATATGGCTTTCCACATGACATTGCCCAATTTATTTTTTACTCTCATATATCCCTTACACATGGAACATTCATTATATCTTTGGACATTGTTTCTATTCCTAAGTGTTGACGGGTTGCTAAGAAGGATCCACGATGGAAAGCTGCAATGTTAGAAGAATTTGACTCATTGGAGAAAAACAAACCCTAGATCTCGTGTCGCTATCACCAGGAAAAAGGAATTTGGGTGCAAGTGGGTTTTCACTGTAAAACAAAACTCAGAGACCTTTGCATCCGTCGCCAAAATGAGCATGGTACGAACACTAATACCCTTGGTGGCGAATGAGGGATGAAAACTGCACCGGCTCAACGTAAAGAATGTCTTCCTTCATGGGGTTCTGTTGGAAGAAGTATACATGGAGGTGACACTAGGCTTTGACAAACAGTATACAAGGTGTGTAAACTCAAGAAATCTCTGTATGGGATAAAGCAATCTCCTCGAACTTGGTTTGGTTTAGAAAAGTGATGGTTAACAAGGGATATCGACAGACTAAAGTTGATCATACCATGTTCTTTAGGCGGAGTGGAGATCACACTACAATGTTTGTTGTGTGTGTGGACGATATGATTATTACGGATGATGACAAGAAGGAAATTGCTTAGTTGAAAACAAGATTGGGCAAGGAGTTTGAAGTGAAGGATTTGAGCAGCTAAAATACTTTCTTGGGATTGAAATAGCTCGCGGTGCAAAGGGAATCATTCTATCTCAACGGAAATATGTGTTAGATCTGCTCAAAGAGACGGGTATGCTGGGGTACAGGCCTGCAGTAGCTCCTATTGATCAGAAGTCCAAGCTCAATGTTGAGGAAAGAGAGTCAACTGATAAAGAGAGGTATTAGAGGCTTATAGGTCACCTGATCTATTTGAGTCACATTCGTCTTGACATATCTTTTGCAGTGAGTGTAGTAGCCCGATATATGCACGATCCCAGGGAGGTGCACTTGGATGCAATGTATAAGATTCTTAGATACTTAAAGAGTGCACCGGGAAAGAGACTGACCTTCCAAAAGAATAGACATCTGAATATCGAGGGTTACTGCAACTCTGACTAGGCTAGTTGTGCAGATGACAGGAGATCCACATCAGGATATTGCATGTTTGTGGGGGGAAACATTGTCTCCTGGAAAAGACAGAAGCAGATTGAAGTTGCGAGATCTACAACCAAGGCAGAATACAGGGTCATGGCCTTAGGTGTAGGGGAGATGTTATGATTGAAAGCCCTGCTGAGTGAACTCAACATAGATCGAGGCAGAAAAATGACATTGTGGTGAGATAGCAAGTCAACCATTGGCATTGCAAACAATCTCGTCCAACATGATAGAACAAAGTATATAGAGATTGATAGGTTCATCATCAAAGAAAAGCTAGATGATGAGATACTAAAGCTGAGACATATTGCTAAAAAAGAACAAGTGGTTGATTGTCTAACCAAAAGACTTAGCTCACTAGATTTATGGAGAATGTGTGACAAGCTGGGCTTAGTGGATAACTTTTGCCCCTCTTGAGGGGGAGTGTTGGAATTTGATATGCAAAAAACTCAAATTGGTGTGCAGTTAGCGACTTCCTCCTTTTATGATTAGTCTCACATCTCAGATTTTATTTTTTGGGTCACCCTCTTGTGTGTATATATATAGAGGAAATGTATTGATTTGTATGTATGTGAATAATACAATTTTCTTCCTTTTAATTTATGCTGATTGTCGTGCCAGGAATATATAGAAGCGACCATATTCACCATTACATGAGGAGAATTAGATGCTTGTCAAATTGAGGATATATTGTAATGATCCATTCAATAATATTTGAGATATCGTCAACTTTGGTTCATCTCAGGCCATGACCCCATACTAGGCTGAACCACACAATGTTTTATCCATTGTTGGAGGTGATCTACGAGTGCTTATAGTTGGAATTATCGAGTCAATGCCAATCTAGTCGAGACTTTATGTGTATTTGGATTTAGTCTCACATTGTTGTTTTAATTTTAAAAGTCCACGTAAGTCCTATTTAACGCCCCCTTATGAGATGAATAGATAAATCTAATCTTCCCTTTCTACCTTTGCACATGGCATCAGAGCTTACTCTCGATTTCTACTAATTTTTGTCTTTCGGCCTCTCTGAAGCCCTAAGTCCTGTAAGCCTCTCTCTCGCTTCCGCTTTTTGCTTTTTCGGTTCGACCCCGCGACCGCGCGGAAGCAACTTCCGTCGTTGCACTCTGCTCCCGCTCCCGTCGACGGGATCAACTTCTGTGTCTGTCGACGAGAGCGACTCCTAATCCCCCCGCCGTCCTCGCCGTTCGATGACGACTGCTTCGACAACGCATGTCGTCTCCCAGCGTCCAGCTTCATCGAGATCATGTTGCTTCCTCCTTCCACTGGG
This sequence comes from Platanthera zijinensis, assembly GCA_039513925.1. NCBI lineage: Eukaryota > Viridiplantae > Streptophyta > Magnoliopsida > Asparagales > Orchidaceae > Platanthera > Platanthera zijinensis. Next base: position 167,822,033 of record CM077095.1, read on the forward strand.
ATCCGCAGCTGGTTCCTGCGTTGTTTCCCTACTTCCCTCTTGACAGCGCCATTGTTGGTTGCCAACGGCTCTGCTTCCACCTTTTGTTGAAGCCTCCATTGCTTCCTGTCCGTTGTCGATTGCCGCTTCTGTTAATCAAGTGTTGATCCCATGTTTTGTGCTTCCTGTCCTGATCTGGTGAAATTTGGAGCTGATTTTGTGTTCTTTTTTTAATTCATTTCGTTTATTACATGCTTGTTATCACGTGAGGGGGAGTGTTTTGGATGAGGGCGGCTCGGATGATCTTTTTCGTTATTCGCCTTTGTCCCAAACTTCCCTTTGGCTTATGTTGTTTGTGTCTTGTCTTAGTGTTATGCCAATATGCACGTGTGTTCCATGTGAAGAGGAGTGTTTGAGACAAATGCGACTCGGATGATCTTTCTCGACCTTTCGCCTTCGTTCCACACGGTCTCTGTGTTTGTTGTTATGCGTCTCACCATCTTTCCTTTGATTGGTCGTGTGTTGGGGACGTGATTGATGTTGGTATTTTAACCTCAGCGCGTTGTGTCGCGTGAGACCGTGTCGTGTGGGACTGCCTTGTCGGACCGCCCTTTCTGCGGGTTATTCCCAACGGATTATCCTCGGTTGCTCGTTCGATGATGTACTCCACATCTTTTGTTATCTTTCGCATGTTGTGTGTAAGTGACGTTGGTTGACCGATTTTCAGTAAGTCCACGTCGTGTATGGGTCCCACGTCGTGTGTGGGTCCCACATCGTGTGTGGGTCATCATCGTGTGTCGCTATGTCCCGGGATTGATTCCCCGATTTGAAATTACCCCCAGTGGCTTGTCTGATGATTTTTCCCGCATCGTCTGCCTCAACTGTCGTTATTTGATATGTCCAAGCTGAAGGTTCCCTCTTCAGCTTGAGGGGGAGTGTTGGAATTATCGAGCCAATATTGGTCTTGCACATTGTTGTTTTAATTTTAAGAGTCAATGTAAGTCCTATTTAATGTTGTAGAAAAGAGCACAAACACTTGGGAAAAACTGTGAAACTTTGTATATACTTCTTGTGTATGTAAATACAAGTATGAGTACATATATATAGGGAGAGAAGAGTCCCTTTTTCAAGATGTGAGACTATTACGCAAAGAGGAAGAAGGTCTATGATGGGTCATTATATGGGTCTTTACATGTTCATTTTCTAACATTCCCCCACAAGCTGGAGCATACAAGTCGTAGGCACCAAGCTTGGATAAGAACTGATAAAATAGAGCACTTTTTATGTCCTTAGTGAGAAGAACAACAACTTGGTCAGTAGCCGAAACATATTTCAATTCCATCTTCTTCATTTGAACTTTTCCGGAATGAAGTAACAATCAAATTCAATGTGTTTCATTCTTTCATGGAAGACGGGATTCTTAGCTATGTGTATAGCAGCTTGACTGTCACAGAGTAAGGTAGCTGGTGGGGAAAGTTTTACTCTCATATCACCTAGGAGACTCTCAAGCCATATGAGCTCAGACACAACAGACGCCATCAAACAGTACTCAACAAAGGTTGAAGACCGAGCAATCACAGACTGTTTCTTACTGTGCCAGGTAACAAGGTGACCTCCGAAGTAAGTACAAAATTCGTTAGTGGAACGCCGATCATCCAGGGAACCAGCATAATCAACATCTAAATACACAACCAATGCTGGAGTAGATGAGGAAGAAGTTTTGTATACCATCTCTTGACCAGGAGCGTTTTTCAAGTACGCAGAATACGTTCGACAGCCTGTAGATGAGACAGCCGAGGAGAATGTGTGAACCGGCTGACAACCCCAACAACAAAAGATATGTTTGATCTTGTGACAGTTAGATAAATCAATTTTTCAACCAGACGTCGAAAGTATTCTGGATTTGAAAGAAGAAGATATGCATCAGATGCATAAACACACAGCTTGTGATTGACATCCATCAGAGTATTAATCGGCTTGCATACAAAATATCCAGCATCCTGAAGAAGGTCGAGACAATACTTCCGTTAAGATAGGACAAGGACATCAGGACGTCTTGCGATCTCAAGGCTAAGGAAGTATCGAAGGTTCCCCAGATCTTTTGTTTCAAAAACAGAACTGAAGTGTTGTTTGACCACTTGTATTCCTTTTGAATCATCTCATGTGATTAGGATGTTATTGACATACACCAAAAGAAGAACAGTTCTTGTTGTTCTATGTCGAGTGAACAGAGAGAAATCTGTAGAGCTCCGAGTAAAGCCAACCTCCCGAACAGCACTACCAAACTTATTGAACCATGCCCGAGAAGATTGTTTGATACCATAAATCGACTTCTTAAGATGATAAACTCGGGACTCCCCCGTGGTCTCAAAGCCTGCAGGTTGTTGCATGTAGACAATTTCTTAGAGATCACCATTGAGAAAAACATTCTTGATATCCAGTTGATGTAGGGGCTATTGACGATGCACAACTACGGAGAGGAGGACACGAACCGTGTTTAGTTTGGTCACTGGAGAGAATGTTTTCTCGTAATCGAGACCCTGTTGTTGAGTAGATCCACGAGCCAACAGACGGGCCTTAAGATAATCAATCGTCCCATCAAGGGCATGCTTGATGACAAAGGCTCATTTACATCCAACATTAGTCTTTACCGGAGGAAGAGAAACCAGTTCACACGTCTGATTAGCCCAGAGGACCGTCATTTCTTCGTCCATGGCCGCCGGCCAGCCCGAATGTTGGAGAGCCTCCTGCACAAAGTTAGTGGCAGAAATAGAGGATAATGAGTTAGCAAAGGTTTGAAGTGTCGGGGTCAGGCGATGTAAGGATACATAATTTGTCATAGGATGGGCTATGGAGGCAGAGGAAGGGTCGACGGGTCGCAGAGTGCCAGAGGTTGAAGCCGATAGCAGGGGGCGGCGGAGCTGGGAGGTCGACGAGTGTACACACGAAGAAGAGGGGTTTATTTAGAACCGAAGCTGGGGAGGGGAGGAGTGGAGATGGTGGAGGATACGTAACTGGGATGACAGGTTTTGGTAATGATGGTGGTAGTAGAGAGGACGTTGGAGTGGAGAAAAACGGTTGATCTTACAGAAAGGTAACATCCGCTGAAACAGTCACCTTGCGGGTAGTTGGAGAATAACAAACATACCCATTTTGAGTGCGAGAATAACCAACAAACATATGTTTGGCCACTCGAGTATCGAACTTATCGGTGGAGGGGCCTAGTAAATGAACATAACAAGTACAACCAAATATTCGAGGTGTGAGAGGGAATGGAGGTGGGAGGGAAGAGGAGGCTGAACGGGGTGGCATTGTTGAGGACGAAGGAGAGTAGACAGTTAATGAGATAGCACGTCATCGAAACAACAAAGTGTCAATAAACCTTGAGAATGTGCATTTGAATCATGAAGGAGCGAACAACATCGAGAAGATGTCTATTTTTGCGTCCAGCCACACCGTTTTGTTGAGGAGTATATTTATATATGCACATGAAGTTTGATGAATAATCCCAAACTCAGAGCAGAGGTTATCGAACTCATGACTAGTGTAATCTCGAGCATTATCCGTCCGAAGTGTTTTGATTTTGTTGGAGAATTGTGTACGAGTCTCAAGAACAGAAGCCCGAAATACACGAGGAAGCTCAAAGCGATCACGACGTAAGTACAACCATGTCATTCGAGAATAATCATCAATAAAGGTGATAAAATAATGATAACCAGATACACTTGTTATTTTGTATGGGCCCCAAACATCAGAATGTACTAACATAAAATGAGCAGAGCTCCGGGTATAATGGGGAGGAAGAGGAACAATATTATTTCCCCAAAATACAAGAATCACATGTAAAAGAAGAAAGATGAGCATCAGGAAGAGCCTTCTTGATAACCAGAAGAGGAGCATGCCCAAAACGCTGATGCCAGTCAACAGAGGAGACAGAGGAGAGAACGGTAGGGGAGACATCAAGAAGGTAGAGCTCGTTGTGTAGTCGTCCTTTACCAATGATACGCTGCGTCCGTTGGTCCTGCATCAAAAACGAAGAAGAGGTGAATGTAATAGAGCAATCCAAATCATTAGTAAGACAACTAACAGAAAGTAAATTAAACGGAGAGTCCGGGACAAGGAGAGCCGAGCGAAGAGAAATAGAGGAATTGAGAGGTATATCAGCAGAGCCGGAGACGGGAGCAATGTTTCCATTGACTACGGTAATAAACTTTGGATGCGGAGAATGCAAGTATTGAGGTGGCTTCAAGGAGGTGATATGGTGAGTAGCACATGAATCCACTATCCAACGCGGACTAGTAGAGACAAGCGATACCTTCAAGAGAGACAGAGGCAACGGAGGCAGGTGAGTTGTGGAGCAACCCCTGAAGTTGTTGGAGTTTAAGGCAGACTTCATCAAGATCAGCACGAGTGGCAGAAGGGTTGAGGGCAACAACGGAAGCATTGGGATGAGGAGCCAGACCATGTTTGCGATAGCAGGTCGCCTCAAGGTGGTCATCCTTACCACAAAAAGAACACTTAAGCCTCGGTCGACCACTTCGCCCCCTCCCCTAAGAGCCTGTACGTCCCCCACGGGTAGGGGGGTGGAGGAGTAATGGTGCAGAAGATTATTGGAGAAGAGCTGGTGAAGGAGTGCTGATAGCATCAGGAGACGGTGAAACCTTTAACAGCATGGATCACATAATAGAGAATGAGAGAATAGTAACTAATGAGAGGATCTGAGCCCGAACACTATAAAGATGAGGAGGAACACGAGCCATCATCATGGCAATACCAACAACTTCCTTTTGAGCGCGCTGGGCAGCTAGATCCGTAGTCAGGGGCTGATACCAAATCCATGCCTCAACAAGCATCTTGGACAGAGTAACAAAGGAGGTTAAATCAACAGCACTGCTTGAGTTAAGGAACTGGAGATCGGTGATGATTTTGTACAGGTGTTGGAGACTATCTTTGCCAGAGTATAGGGAATGGAGCTCATCCTGCATCGCCTTAGCCGTCCCATGATACATGGTCATGCGGTTGTCGCCATCAAGAGAGTTGAGAAGCCAAGTCTGAACACGACCATTATCACGCAGCCAGACATTAGTAGGTGCAAAAGGAGTATCCTTAGTTAGATGATGCAGAAGTCCCTTGAACTGAAGTACCCGACGGACAAAATGCACTCATTCAACAAAGTTCTTCTTCCCAGCAAGAAAGATGGTGGTGATTCTCAACTCGCCACGAAGTTCAGGAGCAGGGACCAAGCAGGTTGGAGGAGAAGAATCAGTAAAGGAATTCATGGATACACGACCTAACGGCCAGGTGAAGCGGCTAACCGACAAGGCAGGTAAGCGGTTAAGCAGGCACAACGAACAGACCACCACGGACAGGGACAGGAGCAGCAACAACAAATCTGGCGGACTGGCAATACGCAGGCGGCAAGAACAACAACGGCTAGGCAAGACTACAACGAGCAGGAGACAAAACCACCAGCGAGCAGCGGACAAGAAGCAGCGAGCAGGAGATAAGACCGCAGCGAGCAGATAACACGTCGGCGCGGTTTGAAGCAATCTAACCGGCAAGGCCACGACGGACTGAGCAACGAACTGAGAAGAGACCGCGACGGACTGAGGAGCAGCAAATTGAGAAGAGACCGCAGCGGACTGAGGAGCAGCGAACTGAGAAAAGACCTTAACGGACTGAGAGAAAACAAGAGCCCGGCCGAAGTAAGCAGTCAGCACGGAGTGCGGTCAGAACGGCAAGCACTGAGTGCGGATTGAGAAGAGGTCGCGGATAGGAACAGATGGCCGCGGTTTAAGATGCAGAAGCCGACAAGCAAAACATAGAGGGAACTTCGAGCGAACACAGATAGCAGACTGCGGGTCCCGACAAACACAAAAAAGCAAACAGCAGGTCCCGGCGAACACAATCCAGTGGCAAGAACCGCGGTTAACAACAACATGGACCAAACCACGCGGCAATGGCAGACCACAGCGAATAGAGACTAGACCAGATCGCAGCGGTTAAAGAGACATACCACGTGATCAAGGAAGAGCAGCAGGCAAGATGAGGCCGAACTGGGCAGACCGCGGTAGACACAAAACAGACAACACGATGGGGCCCAACAGTGAAGTCTATAAAATCAAGAGGAGATCTGAAACCAGAAGGTGGGAGCAGCACACCGAGTACCCTGCGGACAAAAACACTCGGTCCGCCAGAGTCTGGAGATAAAGAGGCCGCAGGAGGGGTGCGGTTAGACAGAACCGTTAACCGGCTAAAGATAGGAGACCGTAGAGGAGGGGGTTGCGGTTAGAAAAAAAGAGACCGCCCAGAGGGATTGATGGCTCTGATACCTTGTAGAAAAGAGCACAAATACTTGGGAAAAACTGTGAAACTTTGTATATACTTCTTGTGTATGTAAATACAAGTATGAGTGCATATATATAGGGAGAGAAGAGAGAGAGGAGTCCCTTTTTCAAGATGTGAGACTATTACACAAAGAGGAAGAAGGCCTATGATGGGCCATTATATGGGCTTTTGCATGTTCATTTTCTAACAAATGCCCCCTTGTGGGATGAATAGATCAATCTAATCTTTCCCTTCTACCTTTCAACAAACTACATCACTTACTCTGAAAAGACATCAACGTTATTTGGGGGACCGAATAATTAGTTAAGTCAAGTGATTTTTTCCTCCAATTCGGATTAGATCAATCTAATCTTTCCTTTGGTGTTTCAAAAAAAAACTACATCACTTACTCTAAAAATACATCTACTATATTTGGAGGATCAAATTATTAGTTAACTCAAGTGATTTTTCCTCTAATTCTGATGTAAATTCAGTACATTCATGAATCATGCACAACCTTTCACCTAAAAGTATGGCAACGTAGAAGCCTACAAGGAGCTACTTTATGTGAACTTTGCTTCTCCAAAGACACTTCTCACCCTTAATAGACCGTACTCATCAAATTCAGGATGGTACATGCTCATAGGTTTTGACTTGGTTTGACCATAAATCACACCATATTGCAGGAGTTCCGACTCGGATACCATTTTAACAACTGAACACATAATATCTGAGGTTATTGTCGGCTTGGGTTCAACCCAGTTCATACTAAATTGAACCTCATGATTCTATCATTTTTAAAGGTGACCTCGAGTACTCCACAGGCGGGCACTCATCCCAAAATTACTTTCACTCAAAGCTCACTTAACTGTGGAGTTCTTAATAGAACTTTATCACTTGCTCTAACAAAGGGGTTTTTAATATTCGAGTAAACTTCTCCAATTTTGATGTAGAATTCAATTCATTCTTGCACATGTTAACTAAAAGTATGACATCCTAGAAGCATGACTGGAGCTATTTTGTTCAGGCTTCACTTCCCCAAAAACACTCGTTGGCTTCGTCAGACCGCTTTCATTGGATTCGGGATCTTATAGGCCCACAAACTTTCATTTGATTCGTCCTCAAATCACACATCGTACTGTAAGAGGGTCGGCTTATATATCATTTTAATGACACAATCCACAATATTTGATGCATTGTCTACTTTGCTTCAGCTCATCCCATAGTCCCCATACTAAGTTGAATCTCACACTAACATTTTCTGTAGATGACCTGCAAGTACTTCACCAAGGAAGTCATAGTTCCAAATCTACTCACACTCAAAGAAAATCTAAAAAACAAAGGCAAGCCCAAGTTTTGCGGCTAAAGCCACCAAGATAACATAAGGAACATTTGTCCGACATAAGATAAAATAGGATGCGAGGTAGTGTTCTTCAAAATAATTTTTGGAACTTAAAAAGGGTCCAACTGTTCGAGAGAAAATGTTGTGGCCAGTAAACGCCTTTATAAGGTGCACCATTGTTGTTCACTTGAGATCTCAATCTCAATGTCAAGATAGCTAATCGTGCATAGAACATGTCACAGTCTAAATGTTCAACGGTTTAAGATTCTACCCATGACCTCAAATTTGTAGCTCCTTAAATCAACATTTTATCAGGCCATGACTGTTACGGATCCGCCATCAGTTATCTTGCATTATTATTATCTATATGTTGAGTCGTGTTGTGTCGAGTAGTGTTGTGTCGAGTCGTGTTGTGTCGAGTCGTTGATGCAAATAATTTCTAAATTGAGACGTAGTCGATAACGTGGCGAATTAAATAAAGCACAACTCAACGGACGGAACCCTAGCACACAGAGTAAAACGAACGGCGAGGCATGATTGGGATAAGCGCATATAACATTGGTTGAAACAGTAAAACCACTTTGCTGAAATTAATCCAATAAATTAGCAAGTAAAATCAGGAGGAGTGGGGAAAAGAGAGATCTCACCAAGGGGGCTTGCCCGTTTCCGATCCTTCCGATACCGTAGCAGATGGGCGTCGAGCTTTCCGATGGAGTTGTGGAGGAAGAGGAATCAGGAGGTTGCGGGAGCAGGGCTTGCGGTGGAGCTAGGGAAACGGGGGTGGACGGCTGGGCTTGGCTAGCGGTGGAGCTAGGGAAACGGGGGTGGACGGCTGGGCTTGGCTAGCGGTGGAGCTAGGGAATCGGGGGTGGACGGCTGGGCTTGGCTAGCGGTGGAGCTAGGGAATGGGGGAGGTGGCTGGCTGGGCTTGCGGTGGAGTGGGAAGAACGGAAGAGGTGGTCGGCTGGCTTGCGGTGGAGTGGGAAGACTCGAAGGAGGTGGCTGGCTGGGCTTGCGGTGGAGTGGGAAGAGGATGGAGGGTGTCCGGGGCTGGTCGGCAGTGAAGCTAGGGCAACGGGGAAAGGTTGGGGACGGCTTACCGTGGAGCTGGGTATGAGGGCTTGCCGGAGATGGGGCTAGGAGCGGGGCGGAGCCGACGGCAAGGTGGCTGAGCGGGCGCGGAGGAGAGGCGGGCGCTGCTGCGGGAAATGCGGAGCGGAGCTAGCTGCTGCGGAAAATGCGGCGGAAAGAAAACTACCGAGAGATTGGAATAATCAATCCCGGTTTTTTTCTTTTCTTTCCCCCCAATTAGGGCAACCACACTTGTTATTTATAGCCCTCCCCCACTCCTCTTTAATTCAGCAAAATTGATTAAATTCAGCAAACTTCTTGAACCCAATGACATGTGCCGACTCAACCCGACCACACCAAACCGGACCAATCCATTCAGGGTCACGCGAGGTGGTCGATCTCACGCGCCGTTACAAGATAATAAAAGCGGTAAATTAGAATATTCATGAAATAAATCTACATGAAAATAAAAGCGGTAAAAACTATAGAACCGAAGCGGTTCTAGCGAGCCGTAGACAGGATCACATCAGTCGTGTTGTATCGAGTCGTGTTGTGTCGAGTCGTGTTGTATCGAGTCGCGTCGTAGCGTTTACGTGATTTAATATTGTTGCATGTTTGTGTTATTTACAATTATGTCATCGGCGCTTATATATAGGGCATTTGGGATCTTGTAATTCTCATGCAAAAAATATTAGTGAAGTTCACTATCTCTCTCTAACTTCCCCCCTCTCTCTAGTTCTTCCCTTATTCTCTCCTTCCTTCTAGGGTTTCGTCTCTCCCTCACCTTCGTCGGGCTTCCCCTTGCCGGATTCCTCCTGGAATTTATCTGTGATCGTAACAAGCCGTCCGACCTGCATCACCGCCCTCCCTCTAGTTGTCGGTGCTCCAGATTGTGCTACGGTGGGACATCTGCTCCCGCAGAAATATGCCGCTTCCGCAGGAATCGCGACTTCCGCAACTCTATCAGCGCCGCAGACGAGTCCACCTCGCCTCGCCTTTCTGCCTCGCCTCGCAGAAATCGCAACTTTCAAGACTTCCGCCTCGCAGTTCTGTCGTGTCTGCCTTTCCGCTTTGCCTTTCCGTCCAGGTCGCAGAAGACCGCACCTTCCACTCGCCGACTTCCGCACCGCCTGTTTTCGCTGACCAGAACCCAGCCCGCCAGGCGGTCGCTCCCAGCGAGCGACTCCATGCACTGCTCCGTCATCTCCATGAAGGGCACCTGTCTTCCGCCGACCACCGGCTACCGTACCGATGTCAGATCATCTCCAATCTACATCTTTGGCACCATGGTCGCCGCCCAATTGGCCTCTCCCGGGCCGCTGTTCTTGTTGTCGCCGGTCACCAGCCCTCACCTAATTTTTTCTACCCTCGCTGCGTAAATCCAGGCCATATGCGCCTCCCTCCACACCAAAGTCGATCATCTCCCCGCCCTTGACGGACGGCCTTCGCAACCTCCCACGAGGCTCCCTGCCCTAGGTCACCTCCACCACGGCCACCTCTTGCACCGTGCGAAAGCTATCCTATCATGCCGCCCCCAACATTCCTCTATGACACCGACCTGAACCTCTGCCCCGCAGTTGATCCTCCCGTCGAAAGCGCACTGGCCGCTGATGTACCGCCTCTCTCCACGGTAGTCGTCCCTCCACCGCTTCTGCCACCTCTCCGATCACCCGCTCCGCCGCCTCCTCTACCGGCTCTTACTCCGCCGGCCCCGGTCTTGCAGCCCCCTCCGGCCATCTCACTGTCCTCTCTGGGCTCTTGCACCCCCGGCCCCTGCCATGCTGCTTCCACCGGCCGCATCGCTGCCTCTTCTGCCGCCCCGTGCCCCGCTGTCCACGACGGATCCATTCCTCTTGTCGGCTGTCGCGTCTCTGACATCCTTGTGCCTGATGCTCAGCATCGCTCCACCGACCTTGCAGAAGCCATTACTTACGCCACCCGTCTGTCCGATGGCGCCGCCGCTACTCGCCAACACTGTTGTCGCTGCTACGCGCTACCGAGCCTTGTTCTGGCGGGAGGTCAAGGTACTAGATGATCCAGGCACCCGCTTGGTACACAAGCTTGAGGGCAAATTTGTTTTGAAGGATGGATGGAGTGTTACGAATCCGCCATCAGTTATCTTGAATTATTATTATTATCTATATGTTGATTCGTGTTGTGTCGAGTCATGTTGGGTCGAGTCGTGTCGTAGTGTTTAAGTGTTTTAATATTGTTGCATGTTTGTGTTATTTACAATTATGTCATTGGTGCCTATATATAGGGCCTTTGGGTTTTGTAATTCACATGTAAGAAATATTAGTGAAGTTCTTAATCTCTCTCTAACTTCCCCTCTTTCTCTCTAGTTCTTCCCTTCTTCCATCCTTCCTTATAGGAATTCGTCTCTCCCTCACCTCCGCCAGCCCTTCCCCTTGTCGGATTCCTCCTGGAATTTATTTGTGATCGTAACAATGACCAAGTACTTATTTGCAATCCTCAATGCAATCAACACGTGCCCTCTCCTTCATGTATGTTCAACAAACTATGTGTGGAAATCCCTCCTGTTATTTGCTAGTATGTTGCGCCATAAGGTTTGAAAATGAAAGTTATAGTTCCAACGCTACTCTATCTTCTCTATTTTAATTCCCCCTTCCTCTCATCAAAGGTAAGCAATTTGTATTTTTTTTCTATAATTATTTAGATGCATAAAGAAGTTTTTCTCATCCTTATATTTGTTGAGAAGAAAGAGAGTAGGAATCAGAGATGTTTCAAGATTGTAGAAAAGAATGATCCAACAAAAATGGAAGTGTTAGTTTGCAACACAGTATCTTCCTTGCTTTTTTTCAACAAATGAGAGGAAGCTTTTGTATTTTGTTAACTATTAATTGGTGTGGGGAACTATAGAAGGGGCTTATGTTTATATTTGGATACTTTAAAATTTAAATTAAAGAGTTACAAAGAGTCAAATGCATCAAAGAATGGCTAAAAATACCACACTTGCAATTGTTATGAACATGCTATAAATTCGTTTTCTCCTTCCATGAATGTGCTTAGGGACAAAACTGATCTTATCAAGGAAAGAGAGAAGAGTATAAGATAAAATAAATATGAAAAAAATTGAAAATGAACGTATACTTTAAGAATACAATGCTTGTAAAGAAGTTACAGTGAAAGTGATCGAAACAAGGAGTAGGAAGTTGGAAAGATTAAGAGAAGCACAACTCATCATGACTGCAGAGAAATCAAACCTACTTGATCATGCTTACAAAAAGTTAGCGACGAGAAAAAGGCAATAAAAGATAAATTTTTCTAGACAACATAAATTGTATGTGAACTGTGACTCTGTGAGGCAGGAAACATTCAACGTTAAAGTATAACAAATCAAACAGTATAAGAACTGAAATTTCTACATGTCCTCTTGCAAAATAGGAGAGAAAAGTATTACCAAAACTAACAGTTATTGCAAAATATTTTGTTGTCTCTACGATGTGTTTTGAAAGAGCCAACGATCCTGTCAGGAAACTGAACACAGAACCAGCACCTTTTGCCTGCATTACCAACAGAAGAATAAATTTGAAAAAAATATTCAACTACTTATTAAAGGACTTTCAAGAGTACCTGAGAAAAATGCAGAGCTTGACCAGGGTGCCCAGAAAGGCCTGCATAATTCACCTTCTTCACCCTTGGATGAGTTGATAAGAATTCTGCAAGTTTTTGAGCGTTGGCCTTTCACAAATGACCAATATGAGAAATTAAAAAAAAGAAGTTAGAACAAGAAACGAAGAAATTTCATCTCAATAATTGTGAGAAATAACTCAAAAAAGACTATTTTACATAAATTATTAGGAGCATGTCAATGGAAATTACTTGCCAAAAGCATAAAACAAAAGAGCAAGCTAAAAACATAATGGAAAACACTAACGTAATGATGATAACAAATAAATAAAAGAAACAATATTAACAATAATACTTGTAAAACATAAGCAAGGGATATGAATACCTGTTGCTTCTCCACTCGTAAAGCCATGGTCTTGATACCTCTCAAACAAAGCCAACAGTCAAATGGTGCTAAGCCAGAGCCTTCTGCGTTTTGGAGGAATGCAACCTCGTTTGCTAAGCTGGAAATTAAGAATAGTAAAAGAAAAATGATTGCAGCACAGAAATTCATCTTTCTGAAATTAAATTATAGTTTAAAGAATCTTATGGGACAATTGTGAAATTGCAGGCAACAAGACGCAATAATTTTATTACCTCGGTCAAACCATGAAATCAGTTCATTACTTGAATAATAATAGCCCTCTATATATTTAGAGGGTAATACAATAGGAGAAATAAAACAAAAATATTCAAATAGTTCCAACACTCTCCCTCAAGTTGGGTATGTTATGTTCTTCATGCCCAACTTGCAAATAATAGACGCAAATATTTTTTCGCACAATGTCTTGGTGAGGAAATCTGCAAGTTGTCCTTCCGAGTGAACGAAAGGGGTATATACAATTCCTTTCATAATATTTTTCTTTAATGAAGTGTTGGTAAACTTCAATGTACTTGGTGCGGCCATGCTGGACAGGGTTTTGAGCAATGTTGATTGCAAATTTGTTGTGAAAATACAAATTGAAGGAGTCAGTTTATAATAAACCAAGATCATTCAAGAGGGAGCGAAACCACATCCCCTCACTTATACCATGAGCTATAGCTCTAAACTCAGCCTCCGCACTAGAGCGATCCACTAAATGTTTCTTGCTTCTCCAATTGACCAGATTAGCCTCAACAAAAGAACAATCTTGTAGTAGATCTCTTATCACAAACTGATCCAGTCCAGTCTACATCAGTATATATTTCAATTTTTAAGTGATCACTAAGAGTGAATAGAATTCCCTTACCAGACAAGGTTTTCAAATACCTCAAAATTTTGTGCCTAACATCAAGATGTCGGACCTTAGAGGAATGCATGTATTGACTTACCACTCCTACTGTATATGAAATGTCAGGACGGGTATAAGATAGGTAGATCAGTTTACCTACCAGCTTCTGATAACTAGAAATATCTTACAGTAACTCCTCATCAACACGTCCAAGTTTGTGGTTCACGTCAATAGGAGTATCAACAGGCTTACAACAACACATTCTTGTCTGTTTTAATAAATCAATGATATACTTCTGCTGTGAAATATGAATACCATATTTTGATTTGTTACCTCAATCCCTAGAAAATATCTCAACTTACTCAAGTCTTTCACTTCAAATTCACTAGCAAGTTTGAATTTCAGGGCACAAATCTCATTCATGTCATCACCTGTAATAACCATATCATCAACATATACAATCAGGAGAGTCACCTTCATTTCTTTCCGTCTGATAAATAGAGTGTGATCAGCATAGCTTTGGGTAAAGCCTAATGAGATCATGACTTTGTGAAGTCTCTCAAACCAATCTCTCGGAGATTGTTTAAACCATACCGAGTTTTCTTCAATTTACACACATTTCCTTCAGAGCCGATAGGGTCAATAGTTGGAGGCATCGACATATAGACTTCCTCTTCCAACTCACCATGAAGGAAAACATTCTTTACATCTAGTTGTTGAAGGTCTCACTATTTAAAGGCGGCACAGAATAATAGGACTCGTATTGTATTCATTTTTTCCACGGGAGCAAATGTTTCTCAGTAGTCAGAACCATGAGTTTGGGTGTAGCCTCTTGCCACTAATCGTGCATTGAATCTCTCCATAATAACTTCAGAGTTCGGTTTTACTATAAAAACCCATTGACAACCAATTGTCATCTTGCTAGGAGGGAAATCGACTAGGTCCATCATCACCTTTGTCCATTTTGGGTGACCAAGTGCCTCCAACCATGTACGGGGAAAAAACACAAAAGAAAGAGAAGCGACGCAGGCTATATGGGAAGAGGTTAAAGAGGCATATGACACATAGTTAGATAACAAATGTTGAGTGGATGAGCGTATACCTTTTCGGACAGCAATACGTAACTCCATGGGTGTTGTAGACAAATTCGGAGGCAACTCTGGTATTATGAGATGCGATTAGGGGTGCAAACGAGTCGAGCTCGAGTCGAGCTTGGAAAAATTTCCAAGCTCGAGCTCGAGCTCGAGCTTTTCATTTCGAGCTCGAGCTCGAGCTCGAGCTCGACGAGCTCATTTATCCCAGCTCGAGCTCGAGCTCAATGCCAAATTATCGAGCAACTCGAGCTCGCGAGCTCGAGCTCGAGTTTCGAGCTCGCGAGCTCGAGCTCGAGCTGCTCGCGAGCTTTTTAGCTCATGAGCTTTATTTTCTTAAATATATATATATTTTTTCATATTTTTTATATATATATTTAAAAAAAATTGGAATAAAAAGCTCGCGAGCCGGCTCGCGAGCTCATGAACATTAATATTCGAGCTCGAGCTCGACTCATAATCGAGCTCGAGCTCGTCGAGCTCGAGCTCGAGCTCGTCGAGCTCGAGCTCGAGCTCCACAGGCTCGAGCTCGAGTCGAGCTTTTTTCGAGCCGGCTCATCGAGCTTTCGAGCCGGCTCAACTCAACTTGCACCCCTAGATGTGATTGAGTGTTTGATCTTTTGCTTCTCCGAGTGTACACTTGCAACTCCATTTCTTTGGGAATATCCGCACTCTCCCCCTGAGTGGTAATGTATAGAGGAGGAATAGGAAGAGGAAGAGTATGAGCACTCACTTCCAAGTATGAAGAATCCCCCTGAAGTGAGAACTCATAATATGAGGTACTTTCATGAAAAGTGACATTCATAGAGACAAATATTTTCCTGCTAGAAGGATGATAACATTTGTATCTTTTATGTGTAGGGAAATAACCAATGAACACACAACAAAGGGTACAAGGATGTTCGAGTAATGTTATGAATGTGAACAAAATATAAACATCCAAACACACGGGGTACAATAGTAGTAGGAGTACCGAGGATATGAAGAGGAGTGTGGTTGTCCAGATGACGGGACGACATACAATTGATGAGATAAGCCGCAATAAGAATCACCCTAATAGTATTTTGGAAAAGACATCATAATTAACAAGTATCGTGTCACTTCAAGAAGATGACGATTTTTTCGTTCAGTAATACCATTTTGTGCAGGAGAATGTATACAAGTGGTCTAATAAAAGATGTCATGATCACTCAAAATAGTTTTCAAATTTGGTATCCATATGTTCGCGACCATCATCACTACGAAGAATTTTAATGGTTGCACCAAATTGAGTAGAAATCATTTTATTGAATTTTTGGAAGAGAGAGAACACTTCACTTTTATTGCGTATCAAATAAACTCACGTAATACGAGAAAAGCAATCAATGAAAGTAACAAACCAATGATAACCAGATATCGAAGCAACAGGGCAAGGGCCCCATGCATCAGTATGAATAGTATGAAAAGATACAATAGAAGGCTTAGACACGTGATTGAAAGAGTCAAGCTTATGTTTAGCAAGTTCACAAACATCACACACAAAAGTTTTAAAAACAGAAGATAAAACTGGGAAATAACGTCTGCATAGTAGTAATATAGGGATGGCTCAAGCGGATGATGTTAGGTAGCCATCTGAGGAAGTTGTGAGCATGAAAGGCCTAAGGAACAACAACATCAAACACGTACAATCCATCACGCATCCTACCAGAGTCAATCATCTTCTTTGTTTGCAGGTCCTGAAAAGCACAGCAAGAAGGAAAGAAAGTGACGAAGCAGTTCATGGAATTTATAATATCACTAACATATAAGAGGTGGGTAAAAGAAAGAACGTGAAAGGCAAAAGCCAAGGTAAGAAGAGCAATTGATAGAGCCTTTTTCCTGCAATAATAGGAAAGGGTTTCATCAATAATGTTTACCTTGTTTATGCTAGACAGTAATGAATAGGAAACAATACTTGACGATAACCCAGTCATATGATTAGTTGCTCTAGAATCAATGATCCAATGAGTGGCATGCGGTACAACAACAAAGTGAGCACTTGGAGTACCTGAATGAGCAAAGGAAAAGGATGGACCAGAAGTGAGCTCCAAGGATAACCCATGCATCATGCGATAGAGGGTCATCATCTCAACAGTAGAAAAGACCCTAGGTAGAGGAAGAGGCTCAGAGATCTGGCCACTTGAGGTACTATCATCAATGAACTCAGGCAGGTGAGCAGAGCGAGGAGAGATGAAATAGGAGTGGCCACAACCATGTCCATCACGACCCCCACAAGGAGCCATTCCACCTCTCGATGAAGGGAGCCCATGTAATTTGAAGCAAGTGTCGCGAGTATGCCGACTCCGACCACAGTAATCACACATCTAGTGGGTCTTTGTTCGTGGGCCTGGGCTTAAAGTACCAAGGATTAGTGCCTCCAGAATGAGAAGCAGCAAGAGCAGAATCACTAGAGAGAACCTCTGAACTCCAAGACTGACGACGGTCATATTCCTGCCGGACAATACTATAAGTCTCTGACGACAAAGGCACTGGAATGCGGCCAAGGATCTGAACAATAATCTGATCAAAGTCCCGATGTAAACCATGTAGAAACTCAAACACCCTATTTTGATCTTCATGAGCACGAACAAGGATAACATCAGCAGTGCAGATAAGGCCGAGAGAGGTAAAATGGTCATACTCCTGATATAGCTGAGTGAACTCCAAATAATAGGCGGACGATGGTCGATCACCCTGTCAAAGGAGAAAGATCTTTTTTCATGGCTAAAAGATCTGAGCAGTGTTTCCTTTTTGTGAATATGTAGATTTGGCACGCTCCAAATATCTGCAGCAATGTCCAAGAATAGGTAATTCTGTGCAATAACCTATTGCATGGAATTAATCAACCATGACATAACCAAAGAGTTCTTTGATTCTCATTGTGCCCATGTAGATGTAGTCTTCTCCGACTCCTTAATAGTCCTGTCAACATAGTCAAACAAACGGTGACTCTTAAGTGCCAAGGCAATAGATCGAGACCAGGATAAGTAATTTGTATATCAAGACGAATCGTGGTAATCTGAGACATCGTATGATCGTGTCCAACTTGGGTAGATCCAACGGGTTGTGATATGTCAGGAGAATCAACCACGTCAGACATAATGAAATCAAAGAACAAAAAAACATCGAAGAATTTCGGATTAGGTCAAAAACAACCACCAGAAGATCGTCGGAAAAGGATCGTTGCCAGAAAATATGTCGGACACCACCAACAGAACCGTCTGGGATCCAAGAGCAATAGATCCTTGGGTGTTGAAGTCAAAGGAGGCTTGAAGGAGGAGGTAGAGGCTGTAGAGCCCATTTCATGAAAGAAAAAAAATACAGAGGTAGATCCCTAGATAAACGATATAGGGAAATCTAGTGAAGTGATTAATTGATCACCCTAGTAGGGGATAAAGGAAGGAAAAGCGAAACTTTTCTAAAAAAATGGGGCACATCATACGGTTGCTGGAGGAGCAGCCATCTGGGGGGCGTCGATCGACCCGTGCACCGATCGGCAGACTACAACACCATCAACGCCGTTGACGGCGGCGGAGGGACGCGGGGTTGCGGGGTGAGAAGGGGGGTGGAGGGAGAGAAGAGAAATGGGAGGCCAAAGCGGGGCCGCAGGATCGAGCGGAGGGCACGGACGGGCGACCGGCAAGGGCGTACTACGGGATTGCTCGGATACCATGTCAAACCGTGAAATCAGTTCATTACTTGAATAATAATAGCCTTATATCTATGTTATTAAAGGCGCGCCTCAGAAGCGCGTCAGGCTCCGGGCTCATCAGGCTCAGAGGTTTGCGTCTCTGTGCGCCTTATTTGCGCCTTTAGAATATAAAAGTCGCGTCCGAGTGAGATTTTTGTTGTAAATTTTTTCTCCAAAAATAAAAAATAATAATGTAAAAACTCAATAATTTTTTATTGATTTAGTGTTTGTAAAAATATAATTGTGCATTGAGACTTAGATATGATGCAAGTGACTATATTGATTCTATTTTTAAAGAGAAATAAACTATAGTAATGAATGATTAATTAGTAGACTAGATGAAAAATTTGATCGAGAATCTGAAATGATATTTGATGCTGATTATTTAAAATGGATATGGTTATCTTGCCTTCGTCAGGCGCGCGCTTGCGCCTTGAGCCTTGCGTCTGGGCTCCAAGACCCCTTTGCGCCTTGTTGCGCCTTGTGCCTTTAATAACTAAGTCCTATATATAAAGGGTAATATAAGAGGAGAAATAAAACAAAAATATTCAAATAGTTCTAACAACTTCCTTAAAATTAAATACAAACACATGTACACATTTATATGCGTGAAGAGTGACAACTCAACGACAAACCACAATGTGGGACAAAATTATACAAGATGTTATTAATGGCCCATAAAGGTGAGCTTTTACATTAGGCTTCATAAACACTTTTATACTCCCACGCAAGCTGAAGCATACATATTGTAAGGGCCAAGCTTGGAAACGAGACAATAAAGTGGGTAAGGCAAGACCTTCGTAAAGCCATCAGAGATCTGATCAGCAGCGGAAACATGTTGAAGATCGATTTTGCGGTGTTGAACTTTTTCTCAGATGAAATAACATTTTACTTCAATATGCTTTGTGATGGAAAACTAGATTTTCGGCGATACTGAGAGCAGCCTGATTATCACAGTAGAGGATTGACGGAGTGGGAGGAGAAACACTGAAATCATTAAGAAAACTCTCTAACCAACTGAGTTCAAAAATGACAGAGGTCATCGATCGATACTCAGCCTTCGCAGATCAGCGTGCCACAATAGTTTACATCTTGCTCTGTCAAGTGATAGGGTGCCCGCCAAAATATGTGCAATAGTCACTTGTATACCGATGATCATTGCAGGAGTCTGCATAATCAACATCAGAATAATCAATCAACGAAGGAAAGAGGAGGCTTATATATATCCCTTGACCAAAAGTTTTCTTCAGATACCAAAGGACCAACTCGACTGTGTGAAGGTGGAATGATTAAGTATGCATGCACTAGCTAACCACTCCAACAACGAATGAGAAATTTGACCGTGTTATAACCAGATGGATAAGATTAACAACTAGGCGATGATAGTAATCTGGAATAGGTAGAACTGTAGAAGAGAATTAGAGCCAGACCCCCACAAAGCTTGTGATTTGCATCCATAGGTGTGTCGGGTAGTTTACAACTAAAGTATTCGACATCTCGTAAAAGATCTATCTAGTACTTTCGTTGAGATAAAAAAATCTCATCAGGTCGACGAGCTACCTCAATATCAAAGAAGTATTTGAGGCGCCCCAAATATATAGTATGAAAGTTATAAACAAGTCTTTTTTGAGCATCGAGATATCATTCTGATCATTGCACGTAATGATACCAGCATCAATATACACAAGAAGGATCGTCACACACACTTGGCGATGACGAGTAAATAAGGAGAAGTCAGTCGAGCTTCGAGTGATTCCAAATCTCGAACGACCTTACTAAATTTGTCAATTAAGCTCAAGGAGATTGTTTTAGGTCATATATTGGTTTTGTGAGACAACAAATAAGAGGCTCGTCGGTGGTCTCTATCCAGGAGGTTGTTGCATATAGACAATCTCTACTAGGTCACCATTAAGAAATGAATTCTTGATATCAAGTTGATACAACCATCAATGATGATGCCAAGAAGATCGATGCCCGCACAATATTAAGCTTAGCTACTAGCCTAGAGAGAACGTTTTTCATAATCAATGTCATATTGAGTAAAACCACGAGCCACAAGACGCACTTTGAGGTGCTCAACCGTCTCATCGGGACAGTGTTTTACGGTAAATACACATTTACATTCTGCCTCGGGATTGGACAGGGGGAAGGTAAACAAGGTATCATGTCCTATTTGCTCGTAGGGTCGCCATTTCATTATCCATCAATGCATGCCACCCCAGATGTTGGGGAGTCACTTGCACGGAAGAGAGGGGTGTGGAAATAGAAGAAAAGGAGGCCGCAAACCTGTGAAGTTCTTGAGATAACCGGTTAAAGGAGATATAGTGAGAGAGCAGGTGAGCAGTAGATGAATCTGGTTCCTCAGGGGGAGCTGCGGGGGGATTAGTTGGATGAGTGATATTAATTAGTTGGCTCGAAATTTATTTGCAACTCTAGTAGGGGCACAGTCCCAGGGCACTCTAACAAGACTCTAACAAGATTGACAACAATTATGAAATTATAGTGTAAAGGATATTATAAGACAGTTGTGAAATTGCGAGTAAAAAGACGTAATTTTATTACTTCACTTAAAATTAACTACAAATACATGTACATATATTTATAGGTGTGGGGAGTGACAACTCAACTCCAAACTACAATGTCAAACTAAATAATACAAGATGCTCTTAATGGGCCATAAAAGTGAATCTTCACATTGGGCTTCATAAACACTTCTACAAAAGTAATAAACCATGTTCTAACACTAGATGAATGCGAGCAATCACAAACAAATGTTGTGAATCTAAGACCA
Source organism: Platanthera zijinensis (assembly GCA_039513925.1). Taxonomy (NCBI): domain Eukaryota; kingdom Viridiplantae; phylum Streptophyta; class Magnoliopsida; order Asparagales; family Orchidaceae; genus Platanthera; species Platanthera zijinensis. The sequence goes on from CM077095.1 coordinate 167,843,184, forward strand.
ACTCTAAAATGAAAGTGCATGGGAAAACACACAAGCAACACGCAATCCAATGAACAAAACTCACGACATAAACACTAATGCAAATGGAACATCTCAATCATGCAATTACTTCTGACATGCAATTAATTAAACAATGTTAATTTTAAAGTCATGTGTTGATACCGCTATTGATCTCAAATATATATATGTAAGCAAGTGGGCAATAACTCTCAAATAACTGAGAGTGCGCATAAATTAAATGCTGGCAATTATGTATTACAGGTCTACAAATAAGTAAAATAGTCAAATAAATCTAAGCCAAATATGCTAGAAATGAGTGAATATAGGTACAATGTGGGGAATGAAAACTGAAATGTAAAACTACACCTAGTAATTGACGCCAATAGTAGTGGCTCTCCCGGGTGACAAGGAAAGTTGAGGGGGAGTGTTGAGTGTCTGTAAGGGGGCTAAATAGGGATTTTGGGGCTGTCGTGAACGAGGAAGGGATGTAGGGTTGGAGGGGGCAGTGGAGGTGGACGATAGGGATTAGGGACGGGGACAGGGGAAGCTGTGGAGGGCAGGAAGGCACTGGGAAATCATGGTTGGCATTACAAATCATTGAAGCTCAATTGACTATTGAAGAAACTCAATATACAACCTCTCGCACAAATACTCCAATTAGTGAAAAGCGGGCCACTATAGTTAACTCGAACCAATGACGATCAAATCAGCTAAAACTATTTCTTTCGGTCAAATAATTGAGTTAGTTGACTTCAATCTACTGAATTAATGTTTGATTAAGCTAACAAAATTACAACCAAGCCTGATTCACCTTCGAATATGATTTCTTTCGGTCAATTCCATTTAATACAATTTTTTCAAGAATATGATTTAATAAGTGTCAAACTGGCTCATTTCAAATTAATTACCCCAAATTAACTAAATAAAATTTTGATAAGTTAACAAGGTCATGACTAATCTTGATCAACCTATAAGGTTGTGATCAAACCAATTTTGGGTGTAAATTAAATTTCAGTCTCAATTTTCAACAAATTCAACTTTTGTTCATAAATAAAACCAATTGTCGTGCTTATGATCTAAATAAGCAAATGATGTAATGCATACCGGGCTTTAAAGCCTTCTCAAATCAAAACATATAATCAATAAAGTCTCAAACGGCCTTCATACCGGGGCTGTAAGCCCCAATTTGGTTCAATTTACATCTAAAGCAATAAGTCCCGAACTTGGTTTCCTTTGCCATCTGAGCCGCAAGTCTACCCCATCATTGCAGCATTGGGCATCCCTCAAACAAAGAAAGCCCTAAATTGGTCACTTTACATCTCAAGCAATAAATCTCAGCCTTTGTTTTCTCTCTCTCAAAGTCATGCACCTACCCTAATCTAGGTACCCTACAGTTAGAGCAATAGATCAAGTCTTGGTCTCATATGTCCACATCACAACAATACCCCAACTTGGGCAAGTGTGCATCCAAAGAAATTTCATGGCCTTCTTCTCGTCTACCTAGAGAGTAGCAAACATACAGCTATATTGGACTACTATACCTCCAGAGCAGTTAGTTTCTCTAGCCCAGAGTTGCAAACCTATTCCCATGTTTGGGGCACTCCACCCATGTCTGGGGCACACCACACCTAGAGTTGTAGGTCACAATGGTACAAAGGGGAGACCATTAAATTATAAGTCCCATTTCTCCCATGACATTTCTTAGGCCTTCCTCATGTGTAAGCCCCAACCCACGAGCATCTTTTCCAAACAAAGTTTTAAGCATCATCATCTAGGGCTTCCTAGTATGTAGTCCCAGGCCATGGGTATCCCTATCACACATATAATTGTAAATCGCATCTGAATCATGTCTCCGTTCATATATGGATGATCATCTTCCCTGTCCAGCTACTGATGATTGCATTGGTAATCACTTGATCCTTCTCGGTATGTAGCCCCAAGCATGGGCATATCATGATCCATATCCCACCCCACACTGTTATGATTGAAGTAGAGATAAGGCTTGAATTGAACAGGACATTGGGAATATATAGAAAAGGAGATGGAAGCAAAACAGGTGAAGAATAGGATAATATATAACAAGAGAGCAACAGCCAATTCAGCAGATGTTCAGAATACAGCATCTAGTATTAAGACTTAAATCTGAGGAGCTATGGAATTGAAGGGATATGTAAAAGCAAAATAAAATTTTCAACCTTTCACCCTTCACAGCAAGGATGCCTGCCATGACATCACTGTGGCCAGATATGAACTTAGTAGCCGAGTGCATCACAATATCTACACGGAAAGAAAACAATGATCAGCATTACTTGAATAAAACTGGGTCTTACTATTGTATAAAATAAGGAACCTGCGCCAAGTTCTAACGGTCGAGATAAAACTGGAGACAGAATACTGTTATCCACCAAAACAAGAGCTCCATATGAATGAGCCATCTCTGATATTTTCTGGGCATTAGGAGGAAAGGATAATTATAAATTAGTGCAACAATATAAACCATGGAACATCTTCATCAAAGCAAAAGAGAAAACCAGCAAGGTTAGTGGTCCACCAGCATAACGAAGCAATGGTATCTACCCTAAAAAGGTATATGCAATAAAAAAATATTGCATTAGATAATCAGAGTTGAAGACTCTAAAAAGTGGTGTGATATTCCATAAATCACATGGATATTAAATCAATACATTTATTGATGCTTACATTAAAGAAAATAATTGAGGTAGGTATCTTTATGCAGGCCTTTTCTCGATGACAAAATTATAAGGGTGGAATATTTAATGAGACAAGTGTAAAATTAGAAAAATGAAGATGTTTATAAGACAGATTTTTAATTAGTAAAATAAAGACAGAATATATGACATGCAATTTTAGTGAGGCAATTATCAATCTATATTATTAGAAGAGTTACCTAGTAGTGATAGGTTTAAGAACCTTCTATCTATTTTTAAGAAGAATGGTGATATTAAAGAGCACATAAGTTCTAAAGTTAAAAATGGGTGGTTGTAAACCCTGAAAGTCATAAATTTTTTTGTAAACAATTAAATAAAAATAGATTTCTAAATCAAGGTAGTAAGCAAATTATCATAAATGATGGAATACTGAGGCAATTAAATTTAAACTAGTAATAAAATATTTAGGATTGAATTTCTAAATCAAGTGCCTAATATGAATGATATCAGACGCTCACAATAAGAATCAAACAGGTACTGGTACTTTCCAGAATAATACATCAAATAATCACAGGTCAACGTTTATAATAAAGACTAGAGTTCTCAGGTAAGATTAGATCTTAGCAATTCTGAAACCAAGAAATTGTGCACCAAAAATTTAATAAAATCCTAAGTAATCATCAAACAAATACCATCAAACCTGTGCAGCAATACGATCCCAACGGAAACATGTAACCAGTAACAAACACTAGTTTAAATCACTCCAGAGATAGAAGATGCAACACTCCATTTGTAGCACCGTAATTTATTTCGAAAATAAAACTTAAAAATGTCATGTCGAGGTGCGATGTTATGATTAATTATTACGAGTTTACTAGAAATTGAAACTAAGTTAGTATAATTTTTTGGCGCAATTTAGAGAATCGCGGGAATCTCAATCTCATAATTTTAGTGTCGTAGTAGTGCAGCGGTAATTTGGCAATATTGAAGGAGTTTCCCATAATACCATGAATTAATATAAAAAAACAATTAGTCCCCCCCCCCACACACACACTTTACGTTCTCCATAACCGGTTGGGACTCACGTGCCTCTTCATTTTCCCCTCCTAGACGTCCGATAAAGGAACTACCGCCAGTTACTTTATTACTGAAGGGACCGATCAGTTCTTTTAATCGAGCCCTAATATCTCCCCCTCCCCTCGAGCGATCCACAATAGAGAAGGAAACTGCCGCACACGCCTCTCAATCCTCTGCGGGATAGAGAAGGAAACCACTGCACGTCCCTCTCGATCCTTTGCGGGTTGCGGTCTCTCGATTTGTCGTGGATGTAGCATCCGTAAAATTTTGACGCAAAAAATTTATTTTAAATTATAGGGTCGAGTCGCGATGGATTTTGACCGAGGAAGCGCATCGTCGAGGTATGATATAAGTTTGGCCAATTGACCGCAATCATTAAAATGGGATTTAGGTTAGTCATAATTAGTAAGACGCACTTTTAATTTTAGTACAAAATGCGCGACAAGAAACCGTTTAAGATTTTAAGGCATTAGTAGAGTGAATTTGGGGTGCTAATAGTAAATTCCCCCTCCCTCTCTTTATACGGTTAAGAGGGAAACCCGATAAAGCTAAAACCGCAAGCCCGCACCCTCACTTTCTCACGGAAGAAAACCGCATTTTGCTCCCGTCTTTTTCCCGTCTCCCGCAAAACGACGAGCCCGACGCTCCCGATTTCCGCAGCCGACGCCTTCCGCAAGGTTTACCGCCGCCCGATCCTCCTCCAGAAGCCCATTCCGATCACTCCTCCTCCCTCTACGGGCGCCGGTGGGTGTTCCTTTTCCTTCTTTGTCCGTGGAAGAGCCGGTTTCAACCCTAACCGCTGGAGGGGAATCGTTTGGTTCCGGTGAGTGTTATTCCTCCCTTATCGCTATTCCTTCATGGAAATCATTCGATTTGGAAACTAATCTAAGCTAGGTTTTCTTTCCGTTTGCCCGAATTAGGTTTTAGAGTACGAAATCCTCCGCGAAATTGGAGTTGGGCGCAGTGAGAGCCTCAATCACTCCGTCGTAAAGGTAAAACACTAAATTAGTTTTGGATTTTGGGTTACCCTAGTATTTTGGAATTTTTCCAAAATGAAACCCTAAAAGGAAAATGGGTAATATAGAGTTATCTTGATTGCAGGATTTTGGTGGTCTCGGGGCAAGGTTCTGAAAATCCCCAGTAGTCGGTTTACCTTTGAAATAAAAGATGCCGCCGCGCCGAGTGTACGAGCGCCGCACCACCGCGGTAAGGAAATTTAAATTCCTTTTAGTTAGATATATCAAGTATTATACTTTTATACACATAAATAGATTTATTTCAAGTATCATGACCATGCATAGAAAGGTGTGGTGGTAGAAAAACGGTTACGAAAAATGTGTATGGTGACACGATTTCCCTAAGACCCAAGTAATCGGATCATGAACAGAAACATAAGGTACGAAAGCGTTAGCCGTGTTCGTAGGTTTGGAATTTGTTCCGAACAAGGGCGTGAATGTCCCTTCAAGTCGACCACAAGAAAGTCAAGGGTCGCTTAGTAGTACACCAGAAAAGATATCCCTTGCAGAGTAGCGTCAGACCAAAAAAAAGGTCAGCCAGCACACAGAGTTTCTTCCGTGCTAGGTAGAGGCGCACTACCTTTCTCATAAGGCACATGGAACCTTATGAGTAGTACAGACTTGGGAATTATTTTCCCTTGAGCCAGTTAGCAGATTCGAGACCGTGTCCGCGTGACACTAGAACATTTGAGTTCGTCAGATGGTCTCAGGTCGTCAGTTTCAGTTGCGCGTTAGGAGCTACTCTGCCTAGAGCCTTCCTAGTAGATGAGCAGGTTAGAAGCCACCTAGAATTCAAGTATAGACCTAACGTGTGACAGTACGCTAGTTAGTGAACGCCAGGACTTGAGTTAGTAAAATAAAAGTCACGTGCTTAGTACGAGTAGATGTGTGACCAGAGAATAGTGCGAAGGCATGCATAGCACATAGCATAAAAGTTTTAAATGCATAAAATTATTTTTCAAAGACATACATGCATTCATATGTAAAACTGGGTTTTAGTGTCACTAGGAGGAGTTATTTTTCCTTACTCTGACCCTTTGTGGGCACTGTTTTTCAGGTGACCCAGGTGGGAAGTTACGTCTAGGATGAGCATTGTGGTGGCGTCAGTTTGTACTATTTTATCTTGTTCAGTTTACTCTATTTCAGCATGTACTTGTAGATGAGAACATTGTAACAGATTAATGTTTTTATCTAATTTGTATCAGACTATTTATGGTTAACCAGATTTTCAGTTAATTCAGTTCTATTTCCTGTTTAGTGGCTCTGTGAATCCAGATATCAGGTATGTGGTTACCCTTAGCTTATTTTTAAAACTTCCGCTGTAAGTCTTAATCTGCTTAGTATAGATTTTATTACCTGCTGCTACTAGTTTTAATACTGTTTCCTAGTTTTCTTTATATCGCTGACCCGGCCGGACGACTGATTTCTGAAATACTTGGAAGGGGTGTTACAGTGGACTCTTGGATCGTTTCGTCCGCTAGACCTTTCGCTGTCAGACGCATTTTTTCCAAACCGCAGGACTCTCTCTTCCTCAACACCTTTGCTAGGTGAATCTTGCGCTTAGCCCTAGCCGACTCTACTCCCTCACCGGCAGCTAACGCCGACTCTGAGGAGTGGTTTCCCTTCCCTTTCTGTGTTGTGGACTGCCGCCTGGAGCCCCTCTCCCTTCCCCAGTCGTTGTAATGTCCAGGTAGCGACCAAAAACCCTTCTTCGGATGGATTTACAATATCTCCTCCTATCTTTGAGATTTAAGACATGTGACATGGAATTTGGTGTTTCTCCTTCTACAGAAATTTTAGAAGCCCTCAACGAGGCTCCCCGATCAAGGTTTGTGGCCGATCGACCCTTCGCTTCCGATTTTGCTCAGATTTTGTGATGTCCCTTCTCAATTTCAGTCTAGGTTGTATGGAATTTTAATTAAGGTTTGGTGCGTCAACACCAAGCATAGGTAAGGACGTTTTCCGTATCAGAAATAGCAACCTCCACTAATAGAGAAATGGCAAGCGTTTTTTCTTTTATTATAGCAATATATTCCTTAAATGCTCTTTTAGGTTTCTTGAAAAAAAATAAGCCTCCTAACTAATTGGAGATCAAATTAGTGCTTTAGAATATTTTTCAAAGGAAGCTATGTCGTCGCGTCGTATATGAGCACCGCAACACCGCTGTAGAAAATTTTTATTCCTTTTGGTTAGACATACCAGATAGTTTGCATAAGAATGTCCTTCATTATTTAGTAAATTCTTATAGTCAAAGAAACTACAACTATTGTTAGAAAGTGATAATTCGGCAAAACGTCCCACTGATACGTCTAGATCCAAAATAATATGTTTTCCCTTCAGGTAGACATTCATGAATTATGAAAAAAGTGCAAAACATATACTCACATAGACAATTAGAATGCGGGAAATATCACTCATACGAGTATGAATTTTATTTAAGTAATTAATAAGAGACATTGCACAAAATACACAGATGAATAAGTAAGCAGAGTAGCACTAGATAGAATATGATAAGTAGTCACGATTGAGACCTCTCATGTTAGATAGAGGCACACTATCTTTCTCATGAGGTGTTGTGTACCTCATGAGCCTCAATTCTTAAGAAGATGACACTCCCTATCAGAAATTTAGTAGATGTGGGTTTGTGTCCGTGAGACACTAGAATACATGGGATCTTTAGTAGGGATTCAGATCGTTAGATTAGAATTGAGCATCAGAAGCTATTCTTACTAGAATTTAAATAAGGACAAATTTAAGTCATCTAGAACTCAATTATAGACCGAAGCTTAGAAATCCTTTTAGTCAACAAATTTTTGAAACTTGAGTAAATTTACTTAACATGTTTAAACTAGAATCGATATTTATGTTGTCAGTATTATTTTAAAAAAGACAAACCAACATATAATTTTTCTATAGTATAAAAACTTATTTTAAAAGCATGGCTTCATATTCTTTCAACATATTTTTAGTGTCACTAGGAGGAATAGTTTTTTTCTTACTCTCCAGTTGGGCTGACCCGTTTTCAGACATATTTTTACAGGAACACGGATGAGAAGTTGCGCCTAGGATGAGCATGTTTGTGGAGTTCCTCTTATAGTTCATCTTCATTCAGTTGTTTTCCCTTTCAGTATTGTACTATTTTCCTTCCATGGACAATGTGTAGCCTTAATGTTTAAGTTTTTTCATGAACCAGACATTACATAGTATTTCGATGTATGGTTCACTTTATAATCTAGTTGGCTCCGTGAATTCAGAAATGATGAGATACACTTTTACCTTATCTGCATTTTCTACTTCCACTATAAGTTTCCTTTTAGTATTTTCTTACTTATGTCTGCTACGTATCAGTTTTATTACCATTGCTTAATTTACTTCTTATCGCGGGTCCCGGCCAGACTGCTGATTAGTTGTTAAACTAGGTTGGGGTATTACAAAAAAACTCAAATCTAAATGACGTCGTTTATCAAACTAAGTCAACTGCTGATACCAAGACCAGAACAACAGTCAAACTAGCAGCAACAACAAAATTTTTAGAAAGATATAGGTGGTAGATAGGATATCGAGGAAGGAAGAAAATAAGAATCACATGATGAAAGAAAGCAGAAGGTAGAGAGATCACAAGTCCAATGTAGCAGCAATCGCCATGCAATTTTTTTTAATTTCCATATATTTTTTCTAATATACAGCTTCCACTTCTATAAACACCTAAATCTAAGCTCAATATCTCAAAATGCAGACCAAAATTTACCTTAAGTATATATACTTGCCTAATGTGTTCATAGTGTGAAGTGAATGTTCAATATAAATGCAAGTGAAAAGAATATTATTACCCTGAAGTTCAACATAAACAAAAGAGAAAACATCCAAATGGCACCAAATAAAAAAGTAAATGTAACAGGCATCATTGTAGTAGGTCATGCTTGGCATTAGCTTGAATGATTAAATTTTGAGTTTGGCACGGTAGCAACTGAATCACACTTATCTCACATAGAAAGAATCAATTCAGCTGAGTAAAGGTGACAAAATTACACGTATATCCGTTATTTGTATACGAGGATTTGAAGGACTCTCCAACCAAACAAGCTTTGTCATGGGACCAATTGCAGAAGCCACCTCATGGAGATCAGATGTATCAACTCTCCTGTCAAATCAGATCAAATAGTCAATTAATAATTGGTAAATTGTTCTGGCAATTAACAGCAGTTAAATTCATATGTATACAGCAGTTTTTAAGGGCTGCAGACTCACTTCACCACAATGCCTTTCCTTGGGACAACTTGAGATAGCAATCGGTCAGAGCCACCGTAAATGTCCTCTCCAGCAACAATTTCTTGACCTAAGCGCTTACATATTACTTGCAAATATTATTGGCTTCTTAAAAAGCAGCCAAATATAATGATCTATAGAAAATTCATACCAGAACTAATAAGTGAAGTGATAGTCGACAGAGCAGCCATTCCACTAGTGAAGCAAAATGAGCGGTCAGCCTTCTCCAGTTTGGCTAGCAAACTGATTTTAAGAAAAATTACATATCAATATTTGACATGCATTTTCGCAGGGTTAAAATGCTCCGACTGTAATTTAAAAAGTTTTGTATACCTTTGTAAGACATCTCTAGTAGGATTTCCACTTCTAGTATAATCATAAAGCCCGTTATCCGTTGCAGATGGCTGGGGATTAAATCATATAGTAATAAAATGAGCAGTAAATTTATGCAGCTACAATCACAGATTTGTGTTTGGAATGAACAAGAAAACAAACTAATGCTTAACCCCTTTTCTTTCTATATCATTTATTAAATGTAATGTTAAACATCATTCCATTTCTACCACAGAGAGAATTTTCATAGCTACAGTTCATATTATATAGTTTCTGGAAAAAAAGGATCGAAAGTTGTCTGCTATTTATCTCAAGAAATGCAGATGTGCCAGCTAAACAATCTCCAAAATTTACTGCTCAATCATCAAGAAGAACAAAAACAACAAAATTTCAGTAATTTCATCAGGTAATAAGAAACATTTCTTACCAGTTACCACGAATCAAACAGAATAAACTTCCTAAAAAGTTCTTAAGTAACAAGCTTGGGATATATTTTCTTCACTCGTTTACAGGAATCTTTGCAAGTTTGCATTTAGATATCACATTTGTTATGCAGTTTACCTATATATCGGATATAAAAGTTCTGAATAAAATCACAATCTTTCCTTCAAGCCTCTATATTTTTTTTCTTATTAGTAGTTCTGAAGCTAAGTAAAAACATATGCCTTTGGAAAGTTTTGTACAGCCAGTCATTCCACGTTTTGATGGGTCATTAATCATTATAACCATTGGAGCATGTTGATGCATAACTTCTCAGGTTTAAGGAGCATTGTCAAGTAGTTCAATCTGGTGCCGCGATACATGCTGTTGGAGTGGCTGTTAGGAGAACAGCGTCGGAGTTGACCACTACCGGAGCAAGGCTAGCAGAGGCACATGTCAGTATGTCACCTCCATCTGAAGTGATGCAGTGGCGGGTCGACTCGAACGGGGTTTCGAAAGGCAGTCCTAACTGCAATGCGGTGTAATGCAAGTGCACAGTGGTCCGCTCCAAAATTGCAGGAAATAATTAATTAATATATATTTATCAGCATGACACATGCAGTTGCAATTAATTAGTTAAGCAAAACAAAATATTAATTTTGCAGACGAAGGCGCAATTAAAATTAAGCGAGCACAGAATAAATCCCGCAAGTTGCACAACAGTTGAACTAATAGCACAATAGGATATAAATCCACCACAATAAGAATTTCCGAAATAAACAACAATAAAGGGCAGACTTTACCACAATTCACACATGTAGGCGGCGGCGGTTGTTGGCGGTTGTAGCACACAGAGATGGTAATAGTGGCGTAGATCCAGGCTGACTAGCAGGGTATGGGACTTCATCGCAGTGCAAGAGGGGAGAGTTACTAGGAATATGTAAGAGGACTCGCGGATGGGATGGATGGGGTCGGGCTTGATGATGAAGGGGATTGGGTTTGGTGGAGTCCACGGGAGATAGAGAAAAATGGTTATTTGAAGAAGGGGAAGGTTGGGTTTAGGGGGAAATTCACTGAAGAGAGGGGGAAGCAGGTAGCTGCAGTGAATGGAGGAATGGTTGGGAGGGTGGAGTCCACAGAGGAGTTTTGGGAGACGATCTGGTTGAGTGGAGAAGGGCGGTGGGGCTTGCCGGAGGAGAATGGGCTGACGAGGAGAGAGGAGGCGGAAGATTTAAGAAATAGATGCAGTCGACGGGATGGGGGAAGTTGTCGCATGCGGGCGGTGAAGCGGCGTACAGGAACGGAGGTCTGGAGGGAGAGAGGCAGGAGTTGAGCGGAGAAGGGGAGGGGGCGGAGGAGGCTTCCCGGCGTCGCACCGGAAGGAGGAGAGGCGGAGGGGGCCGGCGTCGCACCGATCCGTGACTGACGGTTCCAGGAAAACTCCAAAAACCTGCGATACCTTCCACGATCCGCCGCCTGCCCCTTTTAAAACCCTGGGAATAATTGCTGCATTAGAAATTAAATAATCACCGCGATCGGACGGCTCACACTGTCTAAACCGATCGAGCTACAAATATAACACAAAATATAAAAATAATATATAGATTCGATTCGGATCGACTATTCGGACGCAACCACGGACTCGAATCGTCCATCCGAGCAACGAATCACCGCCTCCTGCGGGAAAACGCGCATGTCGGATGTGGTGCGCCGTCATGAAGTAGTTTACATAAGTTGATTTTGAATTTGTCCTGAATCGCTCGAAATATGATGAATTTTGGGTAGTTACATAAGTTGGGCGGCGTCAACCACAATTGGGTGCACATGCAAATGAATTTTGAGTGGTTTGGCGGGTCGTACACTTTGGCAGGGGACACTTCCTTCCATCGAATGCCAGTATTGCACCGCTCCCTGCAAAGGACTTACCCAGTGGATTTCTACGCGCAATTCTAGCAGCTCTCAGGGCCCTAGCCATACACAAGGAGATCCATGGGCCGTCCATCCCCCTCAGCTGACATGACTTTTGGTGTCTATTTAAGGGTCTTTGTCGAGATTCGAGGCCTTCTGCCACGAATACACACCGACCACAGCATACCACATCGAGAGGATGTGCAGTTGATGGTCCGCCCTTAAAATGGTGGCCACATGCAACAATAAGATAGAACGCTCGGTTACATATATGATCATGACAGACTTGATTCGTCTCAATGTTAAACTGATATTACTGGCCTGAAGAAGGATGGAAGTTGGCGTTTTTGCGTCGACTATGGAGAGTTAAACAAGGAAACTATAGCAGACAAGTACCTAATACCTATGATTCAAAGGCTTCTAGATGAGCTCCAGGGGGGCACAACTTCTCCAAATTGGACCTCCACTCCGGTTAGCATCAGATACACGTTCTTCCCAAGAACACTCTAAAAACTGTTTGCACTCACAATGGGCACTACGAGTTCCTTGTCATGACCTTCTGTCTGTCAAATACCTCGGCCACCTTCCAAGAAACCATGAATTATATCTTCCGCCCGGTAACGTATGCCCTAGTGTTTTTTGATGATATGCCTGTTTATAGTTTTACGTGGCAGGATCTTGTGTCACCTCACGGCTACTCTGGAGACCTTACAACATCACTCCCTCACGATCAACCCCAAGAAATGGGTATTTGCTCAACACGAAGTCTACTCCATAGGCCACACGATCCAAACTCAAGGTGTCGTCATAGACTCGAACAAGGTTTTCGTGGTGCTACAATGGCTTAAATTGCGATCCTTGCAGGAAATGCGGGGCTTCCAGGGACTGACAGGGTACTAACATCATTTTATCTGTGACTGCGGGAAATTAATCTGATCTTTAACAAATCTTCTGTGTAAGGCGATTGAATAAGATTTTTCTAGTCCTCCGGAGGTTGCAACGACGTTCACCGCCCCACAGGAGGAATTTGTAGCCGCACCGGTCCTCTCTATGCCCAACTCTCCTAACCCTTTGTGGTCGAGTGCAATGAATCGAATAGGTGTGGTCCTCATGCCGAGCAATCAACGATTGCCTACTTCAATCGATATTTTATGGTGCGCACTGTGCACAATAGTCTAAGATAGCTTCTGATCCAGAAGATGTCTACACCCGCAAACCAAATTTGGATGGTGATGCTTCTTGGTTAAAATTTTACTGTCGAGTTCCGTTTAGGCAAGTCTAACATGGTCATTGAAGCCTTATCGCGTCAGTCCAAGTCGGATGAATTGGTGGCTATTTCCCAATCAATATGGCGGGAAGCTAGCACCATCAGAGTGAGGTAAGGCTCATTCGACGCTACAACCCATTCTAGAAAGCCTGAGGATCAATCCTACTATATGCCCTCATACACCTTCCATGGTAGCTGACTGCACAATCAAAACATGCTAGTACAATCTCAATCCTCGATGTACATTCAAAGGATTCTATCTGAGTTCCACATTACTCAGTCGGTTCGGCTCGTCATACTGGCGCCTTCTGCAACTACTATCAACTCTTCGTGGTTCTTTACTGGGGTCGGGACGTTGCACCAGATGGAGGATTTTGTGGAAGCATGTTTGATTTGTCAATGCTCAAGTACGAAGCTGCATTTTAAGGGTCCTGCTACAATTATTACCTGTTCCTGACCTGATTTGGGTATGGATGAATTTCATCACGAGACTACCTTAGTCCTCCTACAATGATTGTATCTTAGTGGTGACAGACCGCTTGTCTAAGCTTGCGCTTTTTTCACTCTGACATCCTTTATGATACTCGTTGTGCCAGAGGCCTTCATCTCAGGTGTCGTATGCTTGCGCGGGTTTCCGTGGTCGGTTGTTAGTGATCGAGACCAGGCTTTCATGAGCAACTTTTGGGCACGCAGTTACGGATGAGCTCGTCCTACCACCCCTAAACTGGTGCCCAATTTGAGATTCTAAATTGATGTTTGGAGACTTATCTCTGATGTTTCACGTATGACCACCCACAAGATTGAAACAAATGTTTGTGTTGAGCAAAATTCTCCTATAACACTTTTCATTAAGCAACATGCACGACACAATTACATGTGTTTTACGATCACTCCCACCTACAGTTTGATAGTATTTACCAAAGGGATGGAATGGAGAGGCACTTTGTACTATTCATCCAGTCAAGCGAGTCGTAGGAGACCATCCATACAGTTTTCCAAGGGGATGCAACGGAGAGGCACTTAGTACTATTCATTCCGTCAAGCGAGTCATGGGATACCATCCAGTTGAGGACAGGTTGTTAAATCATATGTGACATATCCCAAGTGTACATTCCTAATGATATCTTGGACCACAGATCAGAGATGACTGACGGGGGGTCTCAGGATCAGGTGTGGCGGCTTGGCACATCGCTTCCCGACAAATCGTGAGGGATTCCGCGCCCAGTTTCCAGACTATTGCCTTGAGGACTAAACAATTTTTTCATAAGATCGTGTTATTACAAAGGAGAACTTGGACAATCGGAAGTGGGCCTCAGGGATTTGGCATTAACTCCAGGAGGGCAACACGTTCGGACAAGAAGGCCAAGGCAATGCCAGCCTTCATATATTCTAACTCTATTTTAATGCTGCAAACTTATTTCACTTTATGTAACAGTTGTTATTTATGAATTTGTCATTGGGAGGGTTTTAATACCCAAGTTTTGTAAATTGTATCTTTTTATGAGCATATGAGAACCCTTTAACGGCTATCGCATGATAAAGCACGTGAAACTTTGAAAAGCGTCGCTTAAATTAATTCGATCACAAAAATTATCATTTAAAAATCCAATCCAGATTTTGAAATACATCAAAGTCTCTTTGGATTAGGCGTGCAAATAAGGCTTGTCGGGCCCAGGCCCAAGCCCCCTGGGCCCAGGCTTTTTTGTTGTCGGGCTCAGGTCAGGCCCAACTCAAACAAGACCCAGGCTCTTACAAAATATGGGGGCTTGCTGAGCCCACAAAATCGGGCCCAAGTAGTCCCCAATACCAATAACTAGCTGCCAAATGGCAGCTAGTTGCTATGTTTCCCCCTCAAAATTGCAACAGGAACAAAAAACTAGGTGCCAACATTTAAATTAAATAGGCAATACGTAGCATTCCAATGTTGGTGCCATGCCCCAACATTAAATGTTGGGGCATGACCCCAGCAATTTAATGTTGGGGTGCGGCCCCAGCAATTAATTGTTAGGGCCACACCCCAACAGTTTAATGATGGGGCAGCGCCCCAGCATTTAAATTAAATGTTGGGGTGCCGGTCCCAGCAAGAATAAAACAGTTCTTGGGCCTGGCAGGCTGGCAGGGCCTAGGCCTGGCCCGGGCCAGGCATCAGGTCGGGCTCTGCCCAAAAAATGGGACCTGGTGTGCCCCTTTAGGCCTGACCTGGGCATGGTCGGGCCTAATCGGGCTCAGACCCGAGCAGATCCAGGTTGGGCAATCGGGCCCGGGCTAAATTTGCATCTCTACTTTGGATCATTGATCTTTTATAACTCTCTTGGCGAGGATTCATCAAAGAGTGCTATTTTGTTCACTTTTAGTGAAATTTATTTTTTGAATATTCACCCGAACTCCCACCCGCTTCTCCTAACCCTAGAAATTTCTCCTCGGTAAAGAAAATGTTGCACGTGCGCGCAACTTTTATTGGTATTTTATATCTTTAATTTGGAGGGCATTATGATAAAATATGTGTGAGCCCCCTCCCTATATAAAGAGGTGGCTTTGGAGTTTTAGGGAGGTTTTTTATTAGGGTGTTGGGATCTCTCATTTGGAGGACTCCTAGGAGGAACCAGCCTCTTGAGGTTAGGCATGAGTATTTCTCGTGATTGTATCCAAGTTCTACGAGTTTTATTGCAAGCAATTTCATCTTGGTAACATTGGTCTGACTTAGCCATTTTCGCCCGCTCGTAGCAGCCAACTTTACTTCCCAGCTTCCTCAGACGCATATTGTCAGATTCAATCGCTCGCCCTCACTGTGCATTTTTTGCGTCCACCTACAGGCCATCAGTGCGTCGATCGCCCGCCAAACCATGTGCATCTTCCCTCTCGATCTGCATCCGCGTCTGCAAGCGCTGAATGTCGAACTCAATTGCTCCCTCTCATTGTGCATTCCCCGCTTCCGCCCACAGCTCGCCCATGCGTTGATCGCCAATCACATCTTGTGCATCTTACCACTCGATCAACATTCGCGTATGCTAGAGACGATCATGGCTGAAATCGTGATCAAGGTAGAAGAAGAGCAAGTTGATCATGTAGTTTGTGTCCTTTGTTATAGCTTGGTTTCCCCTATCGAGACCACTGAGATTGATTTTCAGAGAAATAAAAATTTTCACACTACTGCGTGCATTCAGGGACAATTTTGTTTCATCATCATTGATAGCAATAGCATGGAGAACTTTGTTTCTCAACGAATGGTAGAGACGTTGGGATTCAATCCTCATCCAACAGAGCAGCCCTACAACTTATCTATGGTTAATAGTCACTTAACTATGTTTGTCGCTCATCATTTTCTAGAAGAGTTCTCTATAAGGAACACATATCAGGATTCTAATTTTTATTATGTCGTCCTCATCGATGTCTGTCACATCCTATTAGGACGATCATGGCAGCACGACAAACGTGGCATGATGGCGTAAAGAACTCTCGCTCTTTCGATCACCGTAGGTGCAAGATCGTTCTTCTTCAGAAGATGAATAGTCTAATTCTTAGGGAACCTGGGAGGACCTCACCATCATTTGTTTATCCTCCCTTAGATTCCACTAAACCACTTTTATTTAGTATGCACTTCTGCCTGGACCACAGGTCTAAAAAGAAGCACTTGACTCTGATGTGTCATTCATCTTAAATGTCCTAAAAGTGCCAACTTATATTGATTTTATATATGGCAATCACACTTTTAATTCACCTCACTATCCTATGATTGTGGGCGAGCTCGTTGAGTCTCTTCGTCTGATTTTCTTTTTAGGCTTAGTCATATTAGAGGAATTGAGACGATCGTTAGGATTTTCACTCCCAGTAAAGACACATTTTAAGGGATTTTTTTTGCTTGCAATTAAATGGTAGATTTGTTATCGGTTTTATATTTTTTAGTGCTAGTCAGACTCTCGCGGGTGATATCATTGAGATGATTGGTCTTGGTTTAGTAAACGCATGTAAGTGTCTAGCAGACGATCATATGATGCAATTTGAATTAATGCTTCCACTGGTTGATCATGCTTACTCTTTGTCTTGCTTCTTACAGTATTTTTTTATCCACCCTCTTCCCTGTATTATAATGCTCCCCTATTTGACGCTCTATATTTTACTGATCATTTACATATTATGCATAAAATAATGCTAACAATTTGCGAACATTTTTGAAAAACTATAACTTCATGGTTGGTTTTCTCACTAGGAGTTATCTTTTTCCAATGAAGATTGGTTTCCTGCATCGTTCAGGAAAGATGGTGTGCCATAAGGTCATGTACAACAACGACGAGTCTTTCCTTTGTTCCACTATCTATCGCAGCAGGGAAGTGACAACATTTTCTTGAACGGCGTTTAGATGTTTTTGTGACGGGTTTTATTATATTCACGATGGGGTCGAGAACTCTCAACCCCGTGAGTAGTGGCAGATCTAATGGGGGTTAGCGGGGGTCAGGGCCTCCATAAGAATTTTAGTAAAATAGATGATGAATTTAGATTCCACTCGTCGAGCCAATGAATTTTGACTACTTATACGTCAAAAACAATCTCCGAATAAGTGAGAAAATGGTCCGGAAAAGTGAAGATGTTTAAATTTTTATGGTTGGAATAGGAGAAAGATGACATGAGAGCTAACTGGTACAATAAATTTTTGTGGAGATGACATATATAAATCTAGTTGAGATATCTGCAATCAATTTTGACCTCATCAACTCCACCTTCGTCTTTGCTTATAGTTTCTTTGGAATCTCTGAAAGAAACACTACCGTCATCTTTGACATGATATAGCGCAACATCTTTACTCAATTCTTGTAATGTTGTTTATTTTAATAGTGTCTCTTTTATTACACCGTGAGAGTACACAAGATTAGAGCTAATGAATTTTGACTACGAGTTTCTCAAACTTCCTAAACAGTCTGGGTCCCTCTTGTTGAAATTCTCATTCTGTATAGTGGGAGCACACGTCCACACATTTTTGGGGGTTCATTTTAATACGGAATTCTCTTACTTCGAGGAGGAACTTCTATATACTCTTAGGGGTGTTGACGAATGATGACGGTAATGAGCTCAATCGAATGTTTAAATACTGATGATAACACTTTACACTTTTATTACAACTCATATGTTGTAGCAAGAAGATTATCTTAAATATTTTCATTGCATCCAACATATTTTTTATTGAATTTATTTACTTCATCACACCAACATTAAACCCGAACACCTGAACAAACAAATCAAATTGGAATTGTTGATACTCTTTACATTCTCACATCTCAAATTATTGAAAAATTAATATTATGTATACTGCAACCAAGATCAGGTCAGCATCACACAACATTCCATATAGTCTGAAAGTTGATTAAAGATAGAGCTCAGATGTCTCTAAATAAACAAGTTGTAATAAAAAAGTTCTGTTTTTGTGACTCAATTGTTATATATTACATGTGCAAATTTTGGTATAGGCATTGATCATCAAAAAAAATCGCCTTTTGATTGGGCCCCCAGTCAAACTTCGTGGATCCGCCACAACCCGGGAAAATTGATGCAGCCCAAGATTGCATCTTCATTTTATTTTCTATCTATCACATTCTTATTTGTGTAACGCACGTCTTTATCGCGCATGTTTCTGTTTTATTTTTTGTGTGCATTGTTAGCGTATGTTGGTTTTGTATCGCGGATGTTTGTGTCGCACACATTCGTATGGCTTATTGGCGTGATCGACCAATAAAACTTTGAATGTAAAGGTCCGTCAAATTAGGAGAACAATTAATTTAGGTAAGCAATGGAGTAGACATAAATATTAAGATATTATTATATTATTATAATTATTTTAAAAAAACATCTGAAATTATATTTAATTTCAGAATTCTTTCATTTAATGGAGAATACCAAAAAACGTCTCATTGAAGGCACATATAGGAATTAGCTTGAAAATTAAGAGCCGTAATTAACCCCTTCTTTATTTTCATTAAACACATTCAAACCCTTGTTGTTATCATTTCATTAACCTACCTCTATTAAAATTGGCCCACCCATCCTTTCGTCGTAGCTTGGGAAAACGAAAAATGTACAAAAACAGAGACTCTTATCTGTTTCTTTTGTAACTCCCCAGCCAACACTCCCCTTTTCGCTCCCCACAGCCTGAGATCGCCTCTCCCTTGCTCACTTCTAACTCCAGTAGCCTCATCAGACATCGGCGATCCTTCCTCGATTGCTGTTCGTTGGATCTTGCACCTGTTTGGCCGAGTTCCGTCCATCAGGGAACCTTACCCGTCGGAGTTACCATCTCGCCTGACCTTAACACCACCTCATAAAGTTCCGGCGGCCTCCGACAAACCATCCTTAGATCCCCTCCGACGACATCAAGCCTCTATGTTTTGTTCTCGACGGCCTACTTCCTTCTTTCCCTTTTCCATTACCTACGGCCATCCAGAATACCCCCTGCATCATTTCCAAAATTCCCCAACTCACTAGATCTGTCTTCTTTACCTGCAACCGTCTGAACAAGGACTTGAGTTTGTCGCAGTCATCTTACACTTATGTTGTTTGAACAGGGACTTGGTTTTGTCGCAGCCATCATGCACTTATGGCACACCTCTCTTCCTTTTCTTGCACCTGATTTGCTAGTATAATAATATGTTTAGTTGTACTTGATCTTTAAAATCTGAGCTTGCTTGTCTAAGTTAACTTTATTTTTTGTTTGTCGTCAATTTCAAATTCGCGAATTTCATTCATCTAAATTTTTGTATGTGGATTTGTTGACTCATGTTCATATTATGTTCGAATGGTAGCACCTCTGCGTGTTTGCAACCCTTGGGTCTTTTATTGCTTTAAATTATCTGAGAAAGAATAGATTGCACCACAATTTTTAAAATAGATTGCTCATACTACGATTTAAAAAACACATAACAAGAGCATGCAAGCGCCTCAAACTTAAAAGACTCGCAAATTAATTTAATTAAAATCAATTTCGAGATTTTAGAATACATTAGAATGACACCGCTCTTGGCACTCCATGTGTCTCCTTCTCAGGTTTCCCCTAAGGTGTTCGGATGTGTTTGCTTTGTTCATATCCGTCGTCGCCGCCCTACTAAACTTGATCCTCGAGTGCTCAAGTGTCTTTATTGGTTTAGTCTCCCACATAGAAGGGATACAAATATTTTCATCCACCTACAAAGAAAGTCTTTGTCACAATGAATGTCATGTTTCGTGAATCTGAGACTTACTATGCTCGCTCAGGTGACTACTTTTATTCCCTCTCCTACTGATCGTCTACTAGTTCCACCACAATATCCCTCACTTCAGGGGGGGTTTTATACCTTTGGAAGTGAGCCCCTCTAATATCTCTCTACTTATTCCTACCTGCTCCAATCTTACAGGAGTATACTCGACACACTAAGGGGGCCAGCACACAAGGCCCTACTATGCAATCAGGACAACCATTGGATCGTGACTCAGGGTCTTCTAATCCACCCATTGCTTTCAAGAAAGGTATCTAATCTTGTACCTAACATCCCCTATCATATTATGTATCTTACGACTCTTTTTCTACTTCCCATAAGACATTTGTATCTTCTCTTGCTTTCATTTTCATACCCTCATCTTGGCAAGATGCACTTGAAATCCCTATGTGTCGAGAGGTGATGTTTGAGTAAATTGTTGCTCTTAAGAAGAACTAAAAATGGGATTTGGTGCACCTTTCTCATAGGAAGAAAACAGTTGGGTGCAAATGGGTGTTCTCCGTCAAATAGAACTCTCAAGGAGTAGTTGAAAGGTGTAAAATGAGGTCGGTGGCAAGAAGTTTTACAAAAACCCTTGGAATCGACTATTAGAAAACATTTGCCCCAATGACAGAGATGAACACTATTAGAGTTCTATTATCTTGTATTGAATGCAAGGGGGTGAGATCTTTGCCAACTTGACCTGGATGAGGAGGTTTATATAGTTATTCCACCAGGCCTTACTTGTGACATCCTGAAAAATTTCGTCACACCAAGTCCTATAATCCGTAAGTAATAAATTGCTAAATAATGACCCAATTAATTACGAAAACTTCATTTTAAAATCGTGACAAATTTACCGTATTTTAAAGGGGATTTTAAAGTAATTAATTTTTTATATGTATTTATAATTAAAACGTCTAATATAGAAATATGAAATGATTAAAAATTTATATTTTTAATAGGAAATTTCAAAAAAAAAAAAGGATAAGAGCAAGAACTAAAAAATATTTACATTTATACAATGGGCTTCCCTTAATTGAAATAATCTCAGCCCTTTAAATTCTCTCTGATGTAAGGTTTATAAAAACTCATTTCCACCCAGCCAATCACGTGAATAATAGAAAATCTGCTACACTTCCAGCCGGTTCACGCATAAACTCCATTGCAAGTGCTCATTTCTTTTGATTCACATGTGTAAGGAGCCCGACGCCTCTTCTAGTACCCGGTGACTACATGTAAGCCTTCCATAGTCGCCTCCTCCGCTCGACGACGCATGGGAATGCCATCTAAGGAGGTGGCCGACTTCGATTTAAAGCTCTCACCTCTCATTTCAGAGGTTCCTCTTGCCAAAACCGTGAGTCCCCACTTTAATTGAAAGCTCTCACGTCTCATTTCAGAGGTTCCTCTTGCCAAAACCACAAGTCCCCTTCTTGTCCTAGCTCTAATCCGAGATCATTTTGCATTCTCTTGCCTTCAGAAGTTCTCTCATTGATTCTAGGAAATATACAAGGAAGGAAAAGACTCCTATTGTTAATGAGGTGAGTTTTTCTTTATGCACTAATTTTTAAATGTCTTAGAAATTTATGCAACTAAAGGATATGATTTGTAGGAGTAGATAATTTCTAGCTAATGAAATGTGAGAACATTCTTCAAATTGCTTTCCTCTATTATTGTTAAAGTGAAGGAAATTTGCCCAAAAATTTTTAATCCTAATGAGGTATAGAAAATTAACATTAAATCTTGAATTCTGGGTTCATGCCAAAAATTATAGTATTGATATTACTATTTAATAAGGAATTCTTACATTACAAAGAAAATATGTTTGTTAGTTGATTTGACATTGTTGGATCAAGAACAATTAGTACAATATGATATGCCATGTCATGAAATAATTAAGTGAACATCATAATAATGATCTCCACGCTCATGTTAGTTTGGGTTGAAAGAAAATTATTCAAATCTTCAAAATTTAGACATGAGACAGACTAAAAGCAATTTTGTAGTCTTTGATTATTCATGTTATAATTAAAAGAAACGTTCTTTAGCTTACAATTATGTTGATTCATCATGATCTTTGTTAGAAAAGCCTTAGTAAGGGCCCATTTTTCTCTCTTTTCTCTCTCTTTGTATTTGTCTCACATCTTAGATTGGGATTTCTCTTCTTCCTCTCTTCCTATATAAATGTATTCATACTTGTAATTATGTATTCAAGAAGTATATACAAGGTTTGAGGCCTCTCTTTACATGGTATCAGCAACTGGTCTCCTCCTTGGGTATTCGGTCTTCTGTTCGCGGGCACTCGCGGTCTCTTTTTTTCTAACCGCCCGAGCTCGGTTAGCCGGCCTGTCCGTTTACAAACCGGTTGTTCTCCCGGCTGACCGCGCGGCCCTTCCTTCTCCTGCTTAGCCGCAGTTTCGAGCGGCCTGTCCTTTTTCTAGCTGTTGTCTCCTTTTCTCTGTTTCCCTCGTGGCTTCCACGTCTCCTCCTCCTCCTACCTTCCCTTTTATACACTTTTCTCACACGTGGGGTCCACCCTCTCTTGCTTCTTGTTCTGACCGCCCGATCTCCCTTCCTATCCGTGCGGCCTCTCTCCCTTGCTATCCGTGCGGTCTATCTCCCTTGTTATCCGCGCGGCCTCTCTTCCCGCCTGTCGCAACCTCTCTCAAGTCGCCGCGATCTCTCCCCTCTAGCCGTACGTAGCGCCTCTTGCTCGCTGCGGTTTCTTCCTCTTTTTCTCTTACTCGCTTCAGTCTGCATCTAGGTCGGGGCATCTCTCCTTGCCGCTGGTGGACTCACCGTGACCGTGCAGACTCCTCTTCTAACCTCTTCACCACTAGTTGCTGATGGTATCTGTCTTGTCGCTAGCGGTCTCTCCTCCTCCCTTAGCCGCATCCTGGTCGTAACATTTCTTGTTGCTGGTAGATTCACCTTGACCGTGCCGCCTTCTCCTCTAACCGCTTTCCGCTAGTCGCTGCGACCTGTCTTATCGCTAGCGGCCTCTCCTCTTCTCTTAGCCGCATCTTGGTCGCGACTTTCCTTGTCGCTGGTGTGTCCGCCGTGACCGTGCGACTACTTCCTCTGCCGACTTCTCTCTCTTCGGCCTCTTCTCCTTCTAGCCTCCCGGCCTTCTTTGCCAAGCCGCCCGACCTTCTTTGCCAAGCCGCCCGGCCTCTCCTGCTAGCCGCCCGGTTTCTCTTGCTAGAAGCCCGACCTCTTTTGTTAGCCGCATAGCTTCCGATACATCCGCGGCTACTTCTGCTCCGCCAGCCCGTGCGGCTGCTACGGCTTCCGAACTCCGTGATGAGCTACAGATTACTACCATCTCTCTTGCTGGGAAACGAAATTTCGTCGAATGTGTTCACTCTGTTCGCCGTGTTCTGCAGACGAAGGGTCTTCTTCACCACTTGACCCGAGCTACCCCCGATGCTCCTTCCGATGACTGTCTTCGCGATGATGGTTGGGTCCAGTCTTGGCTCCTCAACTCTATGGACACCGAGCCCTACAGGATGACCATGTATCATGGCACGGCCAAGTCAATGTGGGAGGAGCTTCACTCTTTTTACTCTGGGCACAACAGTCTTCAGCACTTATATGATATTCTCTCCGACCTTCAGAACCTTACTCCTGGTGCTCCCGGCGATATGATCACTTTCGTTGCCCAGGAAAAGACTCTGGTCGAGGCTTGGATTCAACATCAGCCTCCCACTACTGATCTAGCTACTCAACGGGCCCAGAAAGAGGCTGTCACCATCGCGATGATGATGTCCCGTGTTCCGCCCCACCTGCATAGTGTTCGGGCCCAGATCCTTTCTTCCACGACGACTCCTTCACTATATGATGTTTGCTCAATGCTGCTTCGAGTTACGCCTCCTACTGAGGCTCCTCCCGGATTTGTGTCTGCTCTTCTTCAACAGCCTCTCCTTTCGACCCCCCCCCCTCCTGCTCGTGGATCTTCCACTCGAGGGGGCCGACCTCCATCTCGGGGACGAGGACGTGGTGGTCGTTCGTCTATGAAATGCACATATTGTGGTCGGGGTGGTCATCTTGAGGCTACTTGTTACAGCAAGCATGGGTTCCCTCCCCACCTCGCTGCTACTTCCTTTGTTGCTCCTGCTCCCACTGGGGCTTCTGCTCAGGATCCGACGTCCACTACCCGTCAAGATATCGATGAGCTCCGCACCCAACTCCACCAGCTACAGGGTGCCCTCGGCCGCTCCTCCAGCTCGGTTGCGTCTTTCTCTGCGGAAGGTATAACCTGTCTCTCCCCTAGCCCCCACTGGATCGTCGATTACGGCGCTACTCACCATATTACCTCCTAGAAGCCCTCCCAGTATCTCCAGATGGCTCATCCTCCGTGTATCACTGTGGCCAAAAGTGACACCCAACCGGTCTCTGGCGCAGCTGCTCTCCGACTCACTCCAGCTCTTTCTCTTTCCTCGGTTCTTCACGTTTCGGGGTCCCCTTTCAATTTACTTTCTGTTAGTCGCCTGACGCACGACCTTGATTGTTGCATAACCTTTTCTCCTCCTTCTTTTCTTATGCAGGATCGTCGCACCCTGAGAATCATTGGTAGGGGGCAGCTGTTGAATGAGCTCTACATCTTGGATAACCCACCCACTCTTCTCTTCGTCGTCTCAACTGTCGATTGGCATCGCCGCCTTGGGCATGCTCCTCTTCCGATTCTCAAGCGGGCTCTTCATGATGTTCCTTTATGGGAGTTCTCTTGTGAATCTTGTATCTATGACAAACATCATCGTTCTACCTTCCCCCATGCATGTACCAGGAGTAGTACTCCTTTATCTTTAGTTCACTCTGATGTATGGGGCCCTTATAAAGTCCTTAGTATCTTTGGATTTCGTTATTTTGTAATTTTTATTGATGATTACTCGCGTACTACATGGCTATATTTACTACATGATCGTACTGAACTTACATCTGTCTTTCATGCCTTTTTAACTGAGCTGCATACGCAGTTCGCTACCCCCCTCAAAATCATCCGCACTGATAATGCTTGCGAGTATACGGGTCACACCTTCTCCAATCTCTGCACCGAATTTGGCGTCATCCATCAAACTTTGTGTGTGCATACCCCTCAGCAAAACGGGATGGCCGAACGGAAGAATCGTCATCTACTCGATGTTCCTCGGTCCCTCATATTTCAAATGAATGTTCCGATCGAATATTGGAATTTTTTCGTCTCCACAGCCTGTCATCTCATCAACCGCCTACCCTCATCTGTTCTTGACTTTGCCTCCCCTATCCAACTCTATCCTTCCACCAATCCCATCTCTCTCACCCCACGGGTCTTCGGGTGTGTTTGTTATGTTCATCTTCTTGTCCCCCCTTCCGACAAACTTGCGCCTCGGGCGTCCAAATATATGTTTGTTGGTTACTCCCGTACTCAAAAGGGGTATGTTTGTTACTCTCCTTCGGATGGCAAGTTGGTCGTCTCAGAGAATGTCACCTTCTGCGAAGATCAACCCTTCCACTTACCTTCCCCCACCCCGTCTTCCTCTCCTCTTCTCCGGCCTGCCGTACCTATCACGCCCTCTTTTCTGTCATCTCCCTCCTCCTCTCTCCCTGCCCCCCCCCCAAGGTTCCTCCATCTGTTATCCGTGTCTACACTCGTCGCAGCTCCAAGGATAGTTCACTTCACCAGCTCCCTGCTCCCAGCGACACTCCGGCAACGGCGGATCCGGCTCCCGCTTTTACAGCTCATCCCTTGGCCAACTACGTTTCTCTCCACCGACTCACTCCACCTCTCTACGTCTTTGTCACCTCTCTTTCCTCTATTTCTATTCCTAACACTGTGCAGGAGACGTTTAAACATCCGGGGTGGCGGGCGGCCATAAACGATGAAATGCGGGCTCTCTGGGCCAACAGGACCCGAGATCTGGTTCCTCTTCCTGCCGGACAATCCTGTGTTAGCTGCAAGTGGGTCTTTGTTATTAAACATGCGGCGGATGGCACCGTTGAGCGTTTAAAGGCCAGCCTCGTGGCACAGGGTTTTACTCAGCAACATGGTCTTGATTATGAGGAAACCTTCTCTCCGGTGGCCAAATTGAACACGGTTCGCGTTCTTCTCTCCTAGGTTGTTCATCGTCATTGGCCTCTTTATCAGCTTGATATTAAGAACTCCTTCATCAATGACGATCTTAAGGAGACTGTTTATATGCACCAACCTCCCGGGTTTGAGACAACGGGGGAGTCTCGGGTTTGTCATCTTCGGAAATCTATTTATGGTCTCAAACAGTCCCCGCGCGCTTGGTTTGAAAAATTCAGCAAGGTTGTCTGCTATATTGGCTTCATTCGAAGCTCGGCTGATTTCTCTCTCTTCACCCGACACCGGTCAACCGAAATTGTGATCCTACTTGTCTAATTGACGATATCCTCATTACTGGCAATGATACTACAGGGATACAACATATCAAGCAACAGTTGAACTCCACCTTTCAGAACAAAGATCTTGGCAACCTTCGATATTTTCTTGGGCTTGAGGTTGCCCGACGCCCTGATGGTCTTGTGTTATCCCAAAGGAAGTATTGTATGGACCTCCTTCATGATGCCGGCTATTCCGGATGCAAACCAACGAATACTCCTATGGACGCTAATCACAAGCTCTCGGCCTACAGCTCTGACTCCGATAAGCTGCTTACAAATCCGGAATACTATAGACGTTTGGTTGGGAAGCTGATCTATCTTACGGTTACTCGACCAGACATCTATTTTGTCGTGGAAGTCGTGAGTCGGTTTATGCATGCTCCTCGTACATCTCATCTTCAAGCTGTCGAGTGTATTCTTCGATATCTCAAGAACGCCCCAGGACAAGGGCTTGTGTACAAGCCATCCACATCTCTATCCCTTGTTGTGTACTCTGACGCTGACTATGCAGGATCCATTGATGATAGGCGTTCCACAACTGGTTTTTTTACCTACTTCGGTGGACATCTCATAACCTGGCGTAGCAAGAAACAGACTGTGGTTGTTCGCTCTTCTGCTGAAGCCGAGTACCGGGTTATGGCTGTTGTTGTTTCCGAGTTAAATTGGCTTGAGAGCCTTTTGGGAGACTTGGGTGTTCGTCTCTCATCACCGGCAACCCTATTTTGTGATAGTCAAGCAACAATACATATTGCCAAAAATTCGGTCTTTCACGAACGCACAAAGCAAATTGAAGTAGACTGCCACTTTATTCGGGAAAAAGTACAGTCAAAGAAGATAGATTTGGAGCATGTTCCTGCTACAAACCAAGTTGCTGACATCCTGACTAAAGCTTTCTCACGGCCGCTATACTACCAGTTTTTATCCAAGCTTGGTGCCTACGATTTGTATGCTCCAGCTTGCAGGGGAGTGTTAGAAAAGCCTTAGTAAGGGCCCATTTTTCTCTCTTTTCTCTCTCTTTGTATTTGTCCCACACCTTGGATTGGGATTTCTCTTCTTCCTCTCTTCCTATATAAATGTATTCATACTTGTAATTATGTATTCAAGAAGTATATACAAGGTTTGAGGCCTCTCTTTACAATCTTGAATAAGCGCCATTATATTTGATGTTTTTTAAAAAAAAATCCTGAAAAGTTATTGTTATTTTCAATTCAAAAGAGGAATGATCACATGTTTAATTTTATGTTAGTATATGATCATTTAAACATCTCGGAAAAGAACTTTTATGTTAAACTTCCTACCTATGAAACACGGATACTTCCCCGAAGGCAGCATACCCGTACCGGATGCGTATCCGGTCCCGATACGTACCCGATACTTGACGAATACACCTATGTGGACACTTGGACTTAGCTCATCATTTTTCATATTGTGATATGGGCCTGTTATTCTAGAGTAAAGTTAGCTCTAATGCTAGGAAGCATTGGCCATTGGTACGTCCAATTAAGTTATGTATCTGTATCAAGTATATTTCTGGTACTGGTATGTTTCTATTAAAAGTACGTGTATTGAACGTGTTGATACGACACAAGTTATTAACAAAACAACTAATTTATCTCTAAACTAACCGGAGATTGAAGATGTTGATCTCCAACAATGTAGTTGATCTCCAACAATGAAGAAGAAGAAAAAAGACTGATGAGTAGACTTAAGTTTAATTTTATCTCTTTTGGTTAACATATAAGATGCTAAATTTTGTCATTTTTAGAAATGTTTAATGTTTGAAAATTTCATGTTATGTTGCATTGATTTGTAGACTTGTACTTCAATTTATGATTTTTGTTTGATATTTCGATGTTTTGAGAACTATTAATTGCACTTGTGTTATATAAATATATATATATATATATATATATATATATATATGCGAGTGACAGACACGGGGCTACGCCCCTACGATCAACCGTGACAGTACCCCGATCACGACAGTACTTTGGGCACGACATTGCTTGATGCTCTCGGGCGGCTGCGCCCGCATCCAAGCGGGCTCTATTCATATTTTATTTAATGTCTTGTTGTTTTTATTTAATGTCTCTCTCCCCCATCTCTCTCCTCTAATCTCTGTCTAATCTCTCTCCCCCCCAATTCCTGCCACCCCCTCTCTCCGCTCTATTTTGATGGCAGTGGGACCCACCCCTCTCCCCTTTATTCTTTATGTTGAATGATGGCAGTGGGCCCCACCCCCTCTCTCACCCTCTATGATGTGTAATGATAGCCTACCACCTTTCTCTCTCTCTATGACATGTGTAATGATAGCCCGCTAAAATAGGTTTAGGATGTTTACAAAAAAAAATTTGTATTTCAGGAATTTTCATCATTATTTTTAATTTAGGTATATGGTGTAATTACATAAATGGGCATATCATTTAATGAAATTCTATAATTATTTTAAATACATGTTAAGTCATTAGATTTAAACAATAATGCTATATTTGACATTTTTGAATGTTTAACCAAAGAAAGCTTTTCCCTTTTAATATTGTAAAGACATAATATATTTGTTATAACTTCTCATGTCGTACCCGTATCCCTGTTTTCAAATTTTGTCGCACCGTCGTACTGGGTACGGATCGTACCTGGTACCCGTACCCGCACTGGTGCTTCCTAGCTTCCTACAAATGATTTCCATGCAAGTTATATGTGTATTATATTTATATGCAAGTCCAAATTAACTCAATTATAAATGTTAGATGATTAGGGTTAAAAGCCCTTTGGTTTATGAGATTTACATGAAAGAAATAATAAAACCAACCAATTTATTATTGTTAAGAAGATTTCTTAAATATTACGAGTCTAATAAACTTAATATAGGGCTAAATACAACAACACTCAAGCTTTTATCTCACTATAGTGGAGTCGGCTATATGGATACTTTGTCGCCATTGTGCCCTATCTTTTGACAAAGTTTCACTAATGCCTAAGTACATCATGTCTTTCCTTATAGTTTCATTCCAAGTCTTTATTGGATTACCCTTCCCTTGTTTAACATGAATAGTGACTAGACTCTCACAATGCCTAGCAGGTGCCTCTTGTTAGAAACCACGATAGGGCCCATTTGAGGGGGGCATATGATATCCAGATCTGTGGCCGACTGCAGTCGAATGGCTGAGATCATCTCCAACCAAATCTCCCGGTTGATAAATCTCGGGTAGGTTGTTGAGGCCGGGGATAGAATCTGGAACCTCCTTTATCAAGGCCTTGAGAGAGCCCTTGATACCCAACTGAGATGCAGCGCAGTACACGAGTAATGCAAAAAATCTAGTCAACCATGTATATCCTTCTTGTGTATCTAAATACAATGTATGAGTACAAATACATAGGAGGAAGAAAGAGAGAGGAGTCTCATATACAAGATGTGGGACTAATATAACAAGAGAAAAAGAAACAAAATGGGTCATTAGGTGGGCATTTTGTAACGGCCCTACATTCTAGGCACCACTACAATTTTCTTTTCATGTAACAATGTTATAGAGTTGCAAGGGAAATTGACATTCAGCATTTATGCGTGCAAAAATAAAAGTGCAGCAAGGTGAAACCTTTTATTTATACCACATTGTCAGATAGTATCATACATGTCTAAAAGATGACTCAATATAATAACACAAAAGTGGAGTCATCACAAAATCTGAGTTACATGCTAAAGATTTACAGCCTGATCATAATACACTATACTTGTAACTCAGATCAAAACTATACTATCAGTAGACTACTTAAAGTAAAACTGAAATTCATCGTGGGGGCAGTCAGAGTCGCGGCAAGCTTCCTTGTGAGCATCCATGTAACCAAAGACAGCTGTGATGACCTCCATCCAGATCTTGTACATCTTTTCCTTACGAGAAGGGGCGCCAGGAGGATTAACGGGAGCAGCCTCCGCTGTGACCTGTTTTAGTTACATTTATATTAGTCAAAGACTAAATGAATTCCCTTTAATAAAATGTTTTAATTGTAAGGATTTTATAGCTTATTCTCATAATTGCGTCATAAAGATATGTTTACATTATTTTCTTTTTCTTGTTTACATTATTTTCTTATTATTGAGCTTTTCTTCTTTCATTCATTCTTTTTCTCACCCAGGTACGTTGCAAATCGCTTTTATATGGATTCGTATTTTATTTTCTGGTTTTCATCATTCTTTTTCTATTGGGCAATGTTACGGGAATATTAACATTTCATATCATTTATATAGCGCGCTTGTGTGCCTTTTCATATTCGCACACATTTCTTAACGTGCCTTTTCATATTCGCACGTTAACTTTCCTTTCATATCATTGGGAGGACATTCACCCCACCTCCACTATTGGGTTGACCCTTAACTTAGCCCATTTCATTTTTACTTTGTTTGACATTTACTTTCAATCATTCTTACAATTGACATTTACTTTCAATCATTCTTGCAACTGCTATTACTTATAAGAATGCATAACCATAATATAGCATACATATGAAACATAACATAAACATAAATACAAATCATGAAATAAGCACTTAAAGGGTGGGAATTCACCGTGGCTTTTCCTTTTCCTTTCTCGTTCCTATTTTCTTCGTTGCGCTTTCCGCTTCCTTGACCACGTGATGTCATTGCCTACAATATATATCATCTTTACTATGTCAAACATCATGTTAGAGGGTTCTACTTGACCTAATTAGGTCAAAGACCTATTTCAAAAACTAGGGTTTTGTTGCCTTAGATTTATTAGTCTACTTTCGCCATTTTAGTGAAAGGGCAGCAAGAGTATAGCCTCCAAAAAAATCAGAAAATCCTAAACCCTAGGAGTTACTAGGAGTTATACTAACTTCCATCCGTGAAAAAATCTTTGAAAAGGAAACAAAAGGACTAGAGAGGAAGAGATTACCTTTCAATCGGAGGAGAAATCGGAAGAAACGGAGGAGAATCGGGCTCGTGGTGACGATCGGCGGGTTCGGCTCTTCCGTCGCCTGCAGCGGCTTCCTGCGGAAATCGGGAGAGAATGGCATGAACCACGGCTTCTCCGACTTAGATGTATCGGGCGCCGCTTAGCGTAGGATCGCCACGATGTATTTTAACCGGCATTTGCCGGTTCAAGCTTCTTGGAAACCGGTTACTCCTCTTTTCACCTTTTGCTATGGGCACCCCATTTATTGTGTTGTTACAATTCTCCCCTCCTTAAAACATTTTCGTCCACGAAAATCTTCAGTTTGACTCGACATTAAACATATGAGGGAAAAGGTTTCTCATGTCTTCTTCTTTTTCCCACGTTGCTTCATGAATACTATGCCCCTTCCACCAGACCTTGACAAATCGAACCTCTCGGTTTCGAAGTTGTTTGTTTTGCCAATCAATAATTTTGTATGGTTCAGTTGGGCTAGATAGATCTGACTCTATCTGAATCTGTTCAGGAGGAACTATTTTCTCTGGATCCGCTATGTATTTCCTTAATGAAGATACATGGAACACATCATGAAGATTTTGAAGTGCATCAGATAATACTAGGCGATAAGCCACCGGTCCAATCTTTTCGGAGATGACGAAAGGTCCTACGAATCTGGGACTAAGTTTCCCAAGTCGACGTATTCGTGAAATTCCTTTGAAGGGTTTTATTTTCAGACATACCATATCGCCTATATTAAATTCTACTTGTCGATGTCTGGCATTGTAATATTTCTGTTGTCTATCTTGTGCTATTTTCAGTCGTTCTCGGACAAGTGTAAGCTTATTATTCATTTTAGTTATTTGATCCTTCGGAAATAACTTATGTTCGCCATCTTCTGCCCAGCTTAGTGGGTTACGACACCTTCTTCCGTATAATGCTTCGAACGGTGCCATCTGGATACTTGACTGATAACTATTATTGTACGAAAATTCCACCAGTGATAAATATTTTTCCCATGAGCCCTTTAAATCAAGTACTACCATTCGCAACAAATCTTCCAACACTTGAATAGTTCGCTCAGACTGGCCATCCGTTTGTGGGTGGAACGCAGTACTGTATAGCAGTTTTGTTCCCAACCTTTTTTTGTACAAGTTTCCAAGTGTTGGATGTAAAGCGTCCATCTCTATCAGATATAATGGATCTGGGAATCCCATGATATTTTATAACACTGTCAATATATTGATCGACTAACTTCTGTACTGGACTATCATTTTTCATAGGGATGAAATGTGCAACTTTCGTCAGCCGATCAACAATTACCCATATACCGTTGTTTCCAGCTTTACTTCTTGGTAATCCCATGACAAAATCCATGGTTATGTCGTCCCACTTCCATTCCGGAATCGGTAGTGATTGTAAGTATCCGCCAGGTTTTTGATGTTCTGCCTTCACAAGTTGACACGTGTGACATTTGGCAATATATTGAATTACATCAGTCTTCATTCCTGGCCACCAGAAGTCCTGCTTGAGATCTTGATACATTTTTGTTCTTCCGGGGTGAATTGAATACGTTGTATTATGTACTTCATAAAGGATTTCTGATCGAAGTGCATCAACGTGAGGAATACACAATCTTCCATTCAGGAATAGTAATCCATCATGCTCTGTAAAAGCAATTGATTGTCCACTTTTTACCTTTTCTAAGATTTTTAGAAACATAGGATCTTGGTTCATCGCCTTACTTACCCTGTCTTTAATATAATGTTCTGCTACTAGATGGAAACATAAACCTTGAGTTTGAGAAGTAGTAGTACATGTGAGCAACTCCAAGTTTTGTATCTCTCGTAACATTTCTTTTTGTTCTGTAAGTGGAACAACCATAGGTGCCAAGTGTTTTCTACTAAGTGCATCAGCTACGATATTCGCTTTACCAGGATGGTATTTGATATCGACATCATAGTCTTTGATAAGTTCTAACCATCGTCTTTGACGCATGTTTATTTCTTTTTGGGAGAAAATATACTTTAAACTTTTATGATCCGTAAAGATCTCACATTGCGCACCGTACAAGTAATGTCTCCAAATTTTGAGGGCAAATATGACAGCTGCCAATTCTAAATCATGAGTTGGGTAATTACGTTCCGAATCCTTTAATTGTCTTGATGCATAAGCTACGACTTTACCATTCTGCATCAAAACACAACCAAGGCCTTTTAAAGAGGCATCGCTGTAAATTTGGAATCCTTCAATCCCGCATGGCATAACCAATACTGGTGCAGTAGTTAACCTTGTCTTTAATTCATCAAATGCCTCCTGACACTCTTTAGTCCAGAGAAATAGAGCATCCTTCCGGGTCAGTTTTGTAAGCGGTAGGGCAATCGCTGAAAAGCCGTTTACAAATTTCCTGTAATAACTTGCCAAATCAAGAAAGCTTCGAATTTCTGTGACTGTAGTTGGTCTTGGCCAATTTATAATTGCCTCCACTTTTGCTGGATCTACTGACAATCCATGCCCTGTAATGACATGGCCTAAGAACGCAACTTCACGTAACCAAAACTCACATTTGGAAAACTTCGCATATAGGGCATGACATTTCAATGTCGTCAATACAATCTTTAAGTGTTCTGTATGTTCATCTTTGTTCGTCGAATAAACTAGAATATCATCTATAAATACGATAACAAATCTGTCCAGGAATTCCTTGAATACTCGATTCATTAAATCCATAAAAACAGCTGGTGCGTTTGTTAATCCAAACGGCATGACGACGAACTCAAAATGTCCATATCGCGTGCTAAAAGCAGTTTTATAAATATCATCTTCATTTATGCGCATCTGATGATATCCTGACCTTAGGTCAATCTTGGAAAATACTTTTGCATTACTGAGTTGATCAAATAAATCGTCAATACGAGGTAATGGATATTGGTTTTGAATTGTTAACTTGTTTAATTCTCGATAGTCAACACATAATCGAAACGAGCCATCTTTCTTTTTCACGAATAGCACTGGAGCCCCCCATGGCGAAGTGCTTGGTCGTATAAAACCTTTATCAAGTAATTCCTGCAATTGACTTTTCAGCTCTGCCAATTCTTTAGGAGCCATACGATATGGTGCCTTTGCTACTGGTTTAGCTCCTTCTACCAAATCGATCGTGAATTCTACATCTCTTGATGGGGGTAGTCCTGGTAATTCTTCAGGAAATACCTCGAGAAAATCACGCACTACGGGAACGGCAGTCGGCTCACATGTCACTACCTTGGTTCCCTTAATCATTACCAAAGTTGCTTCACAACCTTTCCTCAATTTCTTGATTGCCTTGAATGAAGATATAAGAACTTTTGAAACTTCATTCAATCCTTTAAACGTGCACTGTGTATCATTTATTTTCAGTGTAATTTCTTTCTCTTTACAGTTAATGATGGCTTCACTTTTCACTAACCAATCCATCCCTAAAATGATATCAAATTCGGATAGGGGTAGAACTGCAACATTTGCTTCTATTGGATTGGTATCAATTGTTAGCCACACTGTACAACGAAGTTTTGTAATCATCTCGGTATTATTGGGCATTTTAACTCTCAATTCCTCAATAGACGTATGAGGTTCCAACTTTAATTGTTTAATTGCTCTTGTAGATATGAAGGATTGGCTAGCCCCTGTATCAAATAATACCTTTAATAGGTGATTGTGTACATAAATCATACCTGTGATAACAGTATCATCAGCTTTAGCTCCTTGTTGATTCATATTGAAGACTCTAGGTTGTACCTGTCGATCTTCTCTAGTTTCCATTACAGATCTAGAAGTTTCAATTCCTTTACCTTTATCCACTCTGGTATCAAGGTAATGGAATGCTGGTGCCTGATTAGGACCACCTCTTTCAGATACTGTCTTCCACAACGGACAGTCTTGTCGGCGATGTCCCGGTTTCTGACATTTGAAACAAACACCGGTACCTTTCAAACACTCGCCAAAGTGATTCTTTCCGCATTTCGGACATAAAGGCTTCACGGTGTTACTGCTAGCTGCGCTTTCACGTCGAGTTTGCGCTGGAGGACCTCCTTTCTTCCTCTTCCAGTTAGAATTTCCACTCTTTCGCTCCAAACTTTGTCCCTCTGGAAGTCTCTTCGTTTGAAACTCCATTCGCCTTTGCGAACTCTCCACATCCATCTCAATTAACTTAGCTGTCTCCACCAATTCATTGTAATTTTTAATTCTTTGCGAGATTAGATGTACCCGTACGTTTTCTCGTAGACCCAATTGAAATCGAAAACATCGATCGCTTTCCTTCGTGACCATGTCTCCAGCATAATAGGCTAATTGTGCAAACTCAGCCTCATATTGCAGAACTGTACGACTTCCTTGCATTAAACGGAGGAATTTCTCCTGCAGCATTTGTTTCTCAGACGGGGGAACAAACCAATTAACAAATTCTTTTAGGAATTCGGCCCAGGGAATCTCCGAATTTCTACGCCCAGCAAATTTACCTTGCCTCATACTGTCCCACCATCGATCAGCCTCTCCTTCCAGCAGGAAAACGACTAAATCGATTTTTTGATTGTCGGGGCACTTCAAGGCATTGAAGGTGAGTTCAATTCTTTTTATCCAACTTTCAGTTTCCATTGGAGATAACCCACCTCGAAATAAGGGTGGTCTCATTTCGAGAAATTGTTTCACATATGACTCACTTGATGTCGGTGGTTGTGGTATAGCTACAGTTCTATTACCCAGTTGAATGGCTTCTGCCAATGCTTGCATGATCTCCGATAGAGGAGGATTTGATCGCTCTCTACACCGTTCTTCAGCCATACGATTTTGTTCTTCCTCAAGTTCATCTCTTTCCCTTCGACTTAAATATGTGCGGAAGGGTTCCTGAAACAGGACGATTGATATTGTCATACTTGTTTTACTAACAAATCTGTTACAAAGTATTCTGGTGTTTCATACCCAAAAACCTCGCTCTGATACCATTTAATTGTAACGGCCCTACATTCTAGGCACCACTACAATTTTCTTTTCATGTAACAATGTTATAGAGTTGCAAGGGAAATTGACATTCAGCATTTATGCGTGCAAAAATAAAAGTGCAGCAAGGTGAAACCTTTTATTTATACCACATTGTCAGATAGTATCATACATGTCTAAAAGATGACTCAATATAATAACACAAAAGTGGAGTCATCACAAAATCTGAGTTACATGCTAAAGATTTACAGCCTGATCATAATACACTATACTTGTAACTCAGATCAAAACTATACTATCAGTAGACTACTTAAAGTAAAACTGAAATTCATCGTGGGGGCAGTCAGAGTCGCGGCAAGCTTCCTTGTGAGCATCCATGTAACCAAAGACAGCTGTGATGACCTCCATCCAGATCTTGTACATCTTTTCCTTACGAGAAGGGGCGCCAGGAGGATTAACGGGAGCAGCCTCCGCTGTGACCTGTTTTAGTTACATTTATATTAGTCAAAGACTAAATGAATTCCCTTTAATAAAATGTTTTAATTGTAAGGATTTTATAGCTTATTCTCATAATTGCGTCATAAAGATATGTTTACATTATTTTCTTTTTCTTGTTTACATTATTTTCTTATTATTGAGCTTTTCTTCTTTCATTCATTCTTTTTCTCACCCAGGTACGTTGCAAATCGCTTTTATATGGATTCGTATTTTATTTTCTGGTTTTCATCATTCTTTTTCTATTGGGCAATGTTACGGGAATATTAACATTTCATATCATTTATATAGCGCGCTTGTGTGCCTTTTCATATTCGCACACATTTCTTAACGTGCCTTTTCATATTCGCACGTTAACTTTCCTTTCATATCATTGGGAGGACATTCACCCCACCTCCACTATTGGGTTGACCCTTAACTTAGCCCATTTCATTTTTACTTTGTTTGACATTTACTTTCAATCATTCTTACAATTGACATTTACTTTCAATCATTCTTGCAACTGCTATTACTTATAAGAATGCATAACCATAATATAGCATACATATGAAACATAACATAAACATAAATACAAATCATGAAATAAGCACTTAAAGGGTGGGAATTCACCGTGGCTTTTCCTTTTCCTTTCTCGTTCCTATTTTCTTCGTTGCGCTTTCCGCTTCCTTGACCACGTGATGCCATTGCCTACAATATATATCATCTTTACTATGTCAAACATCATGTTAGAGGGTTCTACTTGACCTAATTAGGTCAAAGACCTATTTCAAAAACTAGGGTTTTGTTGCCTTAGATTTATTAGTCTACTTTCGCCATTTTAGTGAAAGGGCAGCAAGAGTATAGCCTCCAAAAAAATCAGAAAATCCTAAACCCTAGGAGTTACTAGGAGTTATACTAACTTCCATCCGTGAAAAAATCTTTGAAAAGGAAACAAAAGGACTAGAGAGGAAGAGATTACCTTTCAATCGGAGGAGAAATCGGAAGAAACGGAGGAGAATCGGGCTCGTGGTGACGATCGGCGGGTTCGGCTCTTCCGTCGCCTGCAGCGGCTTCCTGCGGAAATCGGGAGAGAATGGCATGAACCACGGCTTCTCCGACTTAGATGTATCGGGCGCCGCTTAGCGTAGGATCGCCACGATGTATTTTAACCGGCATTTGCCGGTTCAAGCTTCTTGGAAACCGGTTACTCCTCTTTTCACCTTTTGCTATGGGCACCCCATTTATTGTGTTGTTACACATTTACAATGTCTTTTCTAACACCTCTAAAGGTCTCCTTTGTACATGTCCAATCCATCTTAGTCAAGCTTCTCGCATCTTCTCTACAATTGGTGCTACTCCTGTCTTATCCTTGATACATTCATTCCTAATTTTATCCAATCTAGTGTGTCCACACATCCACCTAAGCATTCTCATCCCCGCAACTCCCATTTTTTGCTCATATACACAATTCACTGCCCAACACTCAGAACCATAGAGTATCGCTGGTCTAATTGCAGTACGGTAAAACTTGCCCTTAAGTTTTAATGGTACTTTACGATCACATAAGATCCCCGGCGTACCTCTCCACGTCAACCAACCCGCTTGAATTCTATGTGTCACATCTTTATCAATAACTCCGTCTTTTTGAACTATCAATCCAAGATATTTAAAACACTCACTGCGGGAAATATCTTGATCACCCAACTTAATAACGAAGTCATTCGTCCTTCTTGCACTGCTAAATTTAAGCTCCATATATTCCGTCTTTGCCCTGCTCAACCTAAAACCCTTCTTTTCTAAAGTGTTTCACCAAATTCAAGCTTTGTGTTTACACCCACGCACAGCTCATCGACCAAAACGATATCGATCACCAATCTTTACTGTTGTGTGGAAGATTCTCAAGTTTAAGAAGCTTAATAAATTCAAAATAAAGTCAACTACATGAGTTTAAAACAGCAATCAACAAACCCCATTGCTACTAGAGGGTTTTTCAAGCCAAATACATAGAGTAAAAGACCAACCAGCAGCCCCTACTGCTGTTCAGAAGTCTTCTAAGCACCGGAAACCTATTAAACTCAATATTAATGTCAAATACACAAATTACAAAGACCAACTGCTTGAAGATTTCTTGAAGTGTAAGAGCTTATTAAATTGAATGATTAAGCTAAATACTTCAGTTAGAAGACTACTCCATGATGTACTCATCAATTGAGATTTATTTCAGTTCTTTTGGAGACTTAAAATGTCTAAGGCTCCGTTCGTTTGCAAGTTTTCATGCACAGGTTTTCATTTTGGTCCAAAACGAAAAAATCATACGTTTTTGTTTTGGGGCAACACGAAAACTTGTGTTCATTTGTAGAATGTTTTTCAGGTCCGTTTTAGGCCAAACGAAAACTTATGTTCGTTTGTGCATTCTCAGCTTCTTCTCCAAAACCCTCTTTCTAGATCTATGTTTTGAAGGTGAACATACACTGTGATGGCTGCAAGCAGAAAGTGAAGAACCAGCCAGCTGAACATACAATGATCAACAGCGACTGCGAGCTAAGCACGGTGATTGTTGTGTGTTCAGGGAACGCTGATGCTTCTCACACCAATTCCTGTAAGAAGAACCATGAGCAAAATGAGGAAGAACACCCACCAGGCTGCCTGGACACAAGCACGCAGCAGACTGATAATAATTGGGGCAGAGAAAGAGGAGGAAGAAATTTTCTCTGGCGGTTTGCGGATCAGTCCAAGTACTGGTAAGCTTGCTCGACCGGAATCAACGGAGGCAGGTTTACGGTAGCATATCTACGGTGAATCAACGGGAGTAGACAGACTGGAGCGGATAGACAGAAACGAAGAAGCTCGATGGGAGCGGACTGATCTTCAACGATCGGATAAATGGGAGCTCTGGCGTGCATCAGGCGGACAGCAGCTCCGACATGCATCATGCGGGCAGCAGCTCCGGCGTGCATCAGGCGGACAGCAGCTCCGGCGTGCATCAAGCGGACTGCTCGCAGAAATTGGGAGCTGATCTATTATAAAAACAGACCAAAATAGACCTCCCTAGGTGTGTTTTGAGGGGAGACCATTTTAGAAATAAATGAAAACAACCCGCTTTCAGTTCAAAATCAAAACGGCGGAAAATATAGCTAAACAAACACCAAAATTTGATTTTCTAAAAAGTCAACGAAAACAGACCCTCAAAACAGCGCAAACAAACGGACCCTGATAAACCAAGGACTGAGCTGGTAAATGTTCGCCTAAAACAAGTTGTCATACGATAAAATGTCAATACATGAACAATAAAATGAAGCAATAAAGGCGAACTCACCAATGAATTCACTTAGGAGTAAACCCTTGAGGGCATAATTATACCTTGTCATAGTTAAATGGAGCTCCATCACAGTTCATAACATGATCTGACTGCTTAGGAGAGGTTAAACCCTCAAGTGGTGAGGTTTTTTGCCCACCATAGATACTTTTCCCTAAAGGGGGTGAGATTATCCTCACCATAGTAATTCTCGTCAGGGGGTAAGGGCTACCTTACCATAGTTAAAGATCAAGCCAAGATGAAAGCAATTATCATTTAACTGCAAAGGTTAAATTTGGATTTTGTTTCTAAGGAAACAAAGAACCTATCGAAGAAAAATACTATACCGAAAAACCTTTGAGAAAAATTTCTACGGAAAAATGCCCTAGAAAAAGTTTAAGATTAATGATACCTCAAGTAAAGATTTAATAAAAAAAGTCTAATGTGAAACTAAGAGAAAGTTGCTGAAAATATAAAACGTAAATCTAAGATATTATATAAGTTAGAAAAAGAAGAATTACTCATTGGATATGTTATACTCGCCCTTCATTTAATTTTTTTTTACAGGGCTTAGAAGGTGCCCCTGAGCTTCATGATGATAGTAACCTTCAAAGACTTGGAGCAGAAGTATCATCGTGCTTATCGGTTTATAGATTAAATGTTGTGGCCCAAATGCCAACTTTAACACATGTAAAAATCTCTAAACAAGTGATGTAAAATGTACTCTTGATGATAATGGATAATAAATGTTGTTCTTCATTAGATGACCCTTCGTGTGTTCATGGAGTATGGTATCACTACGCATCATTGCTTATAGTTACATTGTTGAATAAAGGAGAGTTTTATGATTGTGTTAGGATTTTCTTTTAGATGCTACATTACTCCTAAAAGTTCTAAAAGACAACTTTACAGGTTAAAGAAACCCCTATATGGGCTGAAACAGTCTCCTAGAGTTTGTGATGCGGAGCAGAGATGAGCACGAAATTTGGGCCCGTTCGGGGCTGATTTGACGACTTACCATATATGGCGTGCCCAGATTGACGATCG
Source organism: Platanthera zijinensis (assembly GCA_039513925.1). Taxonomy (NCBI): domain Eukaryota; kingdom Viridiplantae; phylum Streptophyta; class Magnoliopsida; order Asparagales; family Orchidaceae; genus Platanthera; species Platanthera zijinensis. The sequence continues at coordinate 167,884,432 of CM077095.1, forward strand.
GACTCCGCAGTTGCATCCGTGATCCGACACATCGCCGCGAGTCAAAAAGCATATATTAGTTTTTTTTTTGAGTTTATTTTCATGTATTTAGTGGCCGATCCCACCGGCCAATCATAGTCGTTGATGGTGAAGCCCTAATTTGTTCTCTTCTTATAAATATTGGTCTAAGTGGCTGAACCAAGATATTGCAGAATTTGGAGACTTCTATTCCCGGATCCTAGCGATCACTCCCCGGTGCTGACGTCGTGGAACCCTAGGTGACGACTCCTAGGCGCTCAAACTCCCCCCCCCCAAGGTACTACCCATCCATAACCTTCTTCTTCCCCCTCTGAAACCCTCATTCGCAGCCCCTACAGCCCCCAAATCCCAACCCCCTACCGCCGAACACTGTTTGAGAGTACTGTTCACTGAAACCACTGTTCATCGGAACCAATGTTCACAGGAACACTGTTCACTGAAACACTGCTCACCGAAACACTATTTACCAAAACACTATTCAATGAAACACTATTCACCCCGCCCTTCCACTTATTCCCTCCCGCGGATCAACTCTCCGTTAGCCCTAATTTCTTGGATCAATTCAGATCTAGGAATTTCATCCCCGATCCGTTATTTCCACCTTTCGTTCTTCACCCCTCCACCCGGATCCGATCCTAACCGGCCCGGATCTACTTGAACGTGGCTGGATCTACTCATTTCACGTCCGATCTCACCATTTACCGCTGAGGACAGCCACCGCCCTCATTTTCACGCCGCCAGTTCCACCTCTGATCGCCGATCTACACATCCGGACCCTAATTCTTCAGTGCCTCAGTTCAGCCCTCTACTTTGTGAGCTTTTGTAGTATTGTACTATTTGATTCAGCATTTTCATTTGGTGATTTATCATATTTTGCTGTGATTCCTGTTTGTGGAACTTTGTTTTGGTGCCCTGATAACTTGCAGGAGGAGAAATTTGCCGCGCGCTTCGCCTTGGCCCTCCGAGCGGAGGAACGCCATATAAAAATTGCTAAATTGAATAATCGTTTCACTCTTGATTATTTGTGTGGTGTTAAAGAATCATCATTGCTCAATTTATTTTTCGTCGTAACTGACGGTCGCATTGCACTTAGGATCATACTAGAGTCATCTTTGCATTAACCCCTTAGTCTAACCTGCATCAGTTTGGTTTGGGAGATTTAACAAAGCTATGGTGTCATTTGATATAACCAGAGCAATCTTGACCATACATTGCTCATCAAACATAAGACAGGTAAACTTATTGTCATCATTGTCTATGTTGATGGCATTGTTATAACAGATAGTGATGTGGAAGAAATCAAGATTCTAAAACAAAAATTGGCTAGTGAGTTTGAGGTCAAGAATCTGGGAAAACTCTGATATTTTTGGATATTGAAATTGCAAGGTCCAAACATGGGAACTTCATTTCCCAGAGGAAGTACACAATGAACCTTATTGAGAAGACAGAGACGAGTGGATGTAGAACGGCTAACACACCAATTGAAGCAACTAATAGATTGAAGAGAGATGACAGAGATGTAATTGAAAACATCTATGAATTTCAGAGGCTAGAAAAGAGGTTGATCAACCTATCTCATATACGACCTGATATTTGATGGCGACGGTGATGGCGACGGTGATGGCGACGGCCACCAGAACGGCCAACTTGGGAATGACTATGTTGAAGATGTGCCGGCAAAGGACGTGCGACGTCGTAGCGGTCATGGCTACAAGCTTCGCCCTCGCAACAAGACTCATATTTGATATTTTAGTTTTGGTGTGCTAATAGCCGTTTCATGATGGCTCTTTTAAAAAAACATTATTTAATTTCTGCATTTTCTTTATGTGGTGTGCCTTTAGCCACTTGTTATTTGCTTTGAGATGTAAGTCTATATAAGGCCTTGAACTTTTCATTTGATGGTAGACTTTAATTGAAATCAAAATTTGAATTTGCCAACCCTAATTTTCCCTCTCTTCTTCTCCTAGCCGCCGCCCCCCCCCCCCTCTTTCTTCCTTCCTCCAAACCGCCGGCCTCAAGGCTCCTTCCTTCTAGAGTTCGGCCATCTCCTCTCTCCCTCTTGCTCTCGGCCGCCCCCCCCCCCTTCTCTCTAGTGTTCGGCTACTCTCATCTCCCTCTTGCTCACGGCCACCCGAGATCCTCTCTCTCCAAGGATACTTTGGCCCATGCATGAGAGGTTGCTTGCAAGGAAGAAGATAGGGGTTTCCTCCACGGCGTGAAGTGAAGGAGATTAGCACGTTCATCATTCGTAGCGCGCTTCCCGTGGACTTTCAACGGAGGAGTGATCAAACTTGGTGGATCCACGCATCGCGGATCTACAAATCCGAGAGGGGTAACGAAAATTTCTACCAAGAGTTTTCTCTCTAGATAGTTCTTGTGGTGGACGAATTTTGCGTTATTTTCCGATTTGTTTTTCTTCGCGGTTAATCAAATAATAGATCGGTATTTTTCGTTTGGATTTCCGAAGGATTCGTAAGAGGATTGGCGATCCTCGCTTTCTTTTTGTTGGGATAGATCCTACCATCTTTCGAATCATTTTGTTCTTGGTGGATCTATTTTGGTACAACCCAAAAGCTCGTTCGGGATCAAGATTATCCCATTTAGCCGGAAAGAATTGGCCTATAGCCAACATTTGATCTATTTGCGGAACGGCGATCCGTATTGTTAGCGCGAACGATAAATAAAATAATTGTTGTGGCTGCGTTTTCGTTAGTGTGTGGATTAGAGAGCGTAGATCGTGTCATAAGCGTTAGCGTGGCCTCCGTGACGAATCTCTAGGATATACCCTACATCAATTTATTTAGGGTTGGCAAATTCAAATTTTGATTTCAATTAAAGTCTACCATCAAATGAAAAGTTCAAGGTCTTATATAGGCTTACATCTCAAAGCAAATAACAAGTGGCTAAAGGCACACCACATAAAGAAAATGCAGAAATTAAATAATGTTTTTTTAAAAGAGCCATCATGAAACGGCTATTAGCACACCAAAACTAAAATATCAAATATGAGTCTTGTTGCGAGGGCGAAGCTTGTAGTCATGACCGCTACGACGTCGCACGTCCTTTGCCGGCACATCTTCAACATAGTCATTCCCAAGTTGGCCGTCCTGGTGGCCGTCGCCATCACCGTCGCCATCAATATTTCTTATACAGTGAGTGTTATCAGCCAATTCATGCATGCACTGAAGACTCGTCATGTGGATGTTGCCCACAGAATTCATAGGTATCTCAAATCCTCACCGAGAAGTGGAATATTGTTTGCTCCAAATTCATGCCTGAAAATTGAAGTTTAAACTGATGGTGATTGGGCTGGGTAAATTGAAGATCGACGATCTACTTCGGGATATTGTTCTCTAGTAGGCGGAAACCTTATTACTTGGATTAAAAACAACACGTAATGGCAAGATCAAGCTCAGAAGTTGAATTTAGGGTCATGGCTCATGGATTTTGTGAAGGTCTATGGTTACGTTCCTTGATGAGTGAGCTAGGCCTTACTGAAGTCAAACCCATCCAACTATATTGCGACAACAAGGTTGTTATTAGCATCGCCCACAACCTTGTCCCGTATGACCGCACTAAACACATTGTAGTAGATCAACATTTCATCGAGGAGAACGTTGAAAAAGGAATTATGTGTACACTCTTTGTTCCCTCGGACAGATAACTTGCGGACAAACGCACGAAAGAATTGAGTGGAAGTATCTTTGGAATGATTGTTGATAAGTTAGGCAAGATTAACATCTCAAGTCCAACTTGAGGAAGAGTGTTGCAAAATATATTGTTACAATATGTTACAACTGGCTCGTGTTATTTTTTGTATTGTATTGTATTATCCGCCGCCATATATGAAGGGAGTGAATGCTTTAAATGATTTGAACTGTTAATTTTCCCTCGTTCAACACATATTAATGTCGGTTGTGATACCACTTGTGGTACAATAAATCCACCTCACCTTCCATTTATTATCTCATGTCTCTTGAGCATATTACAACAAGTCATAGTCATGCATAAACGAATGATATTGTTCCTTCAAGACATTTTGGCAGCTCCCACGATTCTCAAACTTATATTGCAACTACCAATGTGATTGTGAACGGGTGTTTCTCTTAGCCTCAAACCAAACCTCAATGGAGAAGCCATATTATATTAATTTGTTGCCCTAATTGAGATTGGCATTGAAACACTAATTTCACCACCTATTCATCAAAATTAGACGTAAATGTGTCTTTAAAATAAAGTACAAAAATATTTTGATGAAACTATTACAATTTTTTAAGCCCGCATAATAGAAAAAGGGCAATAAACATTTGGGATTGATTATGATGACACATTTAATCATGGTATCAAATTAGTCATTGTTTGATCTATCCAGATGTGCTTAGTTGTAAGCACATAAACCAACTTGATGTCAAAAATGTTCTGCCATGGTGATCTCTACAAATTAATCTTTAGGATCAACAGTTGGGATTTATGATCCAGGTCATCCAACCTCATTTTGTTGTCTTCAATGCTCTTTAATGGCCTCAAGCAAACACCCACGCCTGTTTTTAGTGTCTCAGATCTCATCTCCACAAGTTGATTCACACCCTCATTCCCATGCAAATTCTTTAGGAGGAATTTGGTATCAAAGATTTCTGACCTCTTATTTACTTTCCTAGGCTCAAAATTTTAAATTCAACATCATCCATGCAATTTAGACATATCTTGGATAACGTAATGGATGATGCCAAACATATAATAAAACATTAGGACTTCTTATTTACATTATTGAGCCTGATTGACTCGATTAAGTCCTAACATTTGGACTTACATAAGAATGCGACAAAAACAACAATCAATAACAAAACATAATGAAAGACCAAAAAAGCCCAACTGACTCGATTAAAGACATCACAACAATTGGGTGTGAAGCTCATAACATCTCTCTCCTCGTTCAAACTGAGCTTGTCCCCAAGCTCAAGAGAGAAGGAAGACGGCGCCCACTTCACCCAATTCCCTCGTCGGCAGATCCCTCCACTCCAGATAAAAAAATATCTTGTATTCATGTTCATGAGTATTGATGAGTCCTATTTACATAGAGTTTTTCGGACTCATCTGGGCTAGCTTTCACGTTCTTGCTCTTCACTTTTAGTATGTTAACGTTGATATTTCATTTCTTTTGCGCATCACGCATAGTGCATTGTTTTAGCCCATGGGGGTGCAATTGCGCATTCTTTTGTTGGGGGTAAGCACATGGTGCTCCCCATGGTTCTTTTTGTTCATTTTATGATGTGTATTGGTGTTGGGAGCTGGTGCTCCAGCTGGTTTTATTGTTATGCAGGTGGTCGCGATGTCCAATTTCATTTTCCGTTTACTGTGTAAAACGCACGGTCGTGCGAATTTCTTCGCGCACGGTCTGTTGACAATCGTGCGTTTTACACATCAGTTTTGGGGACGTCTGTGGCTACCCGTGCATTTTGTTCACGCACGGCTTCGACCAAACCGTGCGAGAAGGAAACGCACGGTTTTCCTGTAGCTTTCCTGTCTGCACCATTCTGTGGCTAATCGTGCGATTTGTTCACGCACGGGCAGCAGCGCCCGTGCGCGAGTAAAACGCACGGTTCCATTGTTTTCTCCTGCATTCCTGCATTCTGGGGTAAATCATGTGTTTCCTTCACGCACGGGCAAAAGCGCTCGTGCGCGAGTAAAACGCATGGTTCCCCTGTTTTCTGCGCTCTGTGTTGACCCGTGCGATTTCCTTCACGCACGGGCGGTGCGCGAGAAAACGCACGGGTCAACGCATCTATCCCGCAAGCCATTTTCTGCGCGCGAAAATCGCACGGTTCACGCACGGTCGTGCGCCAGACCGTGCGTGACCAATTTTCTGATCTTTTTCTATTTAAGCGCATATTTCCTGCCATTTTGAGACAGCTCATTTCCCCGTCACTTCCTCCGCATTTTTAGGGCGAACTCCGCCGTTCCACCAAGGGGAGGAGATCTGGGCAAGCATTCAACGCCAAACTCAAGCCGGAGCTTCCTCTCGGCCTCCTCCTTCATCCTTGAGATTCAAGGAGAGTTTTGACCTAGCTTTCTCCATCAAGCTAGGAGAAGTTTGTGTCATCCTCCACCGGCTCGTGACACGAAGAAGACGGGTCCATTAAGAGTGAGTGACAGCCTCCTCTACCCCGGACGTAGTTGAGGACCGAGCTAGGACGCGGATTGACAACCCGACGAATCCTACCGTGAATCCTCAGCAAGACTTCGGATCCGGTCGATTTCGCACACTTTTCTTCTCTTGTTGTTGATTGTATAGTTGATCTCTTGTTTATGATGAAGTTGTGCTTATTTTGATAGACATATGTATACAATCATGTCTATGTGATTTCATATTTATGTTATTTGCTTGAGGTGCGCCTTTATTTTCCATCGTCCACCACATCGATTGTGCCGCACTAGCAATTGCTAGTGGCGTGCGTAGCGAAGAGGTGCTCTCGACCCTCATTCTGTAAGCCTACTCGTCCATCCGTCCAACGATTCAGTGCATAGCGGCCCGTGTAGTCTTCCATCCCGCCTGGGGAGGCATTGCCAAGAAGTAGTTGATAGTGTTTTACTTTATTTTTCCGCAACTATCAAAACCCACTTTGTTAGCTCCGACCTTAAGGATTTCAATCTCAAGTACTCCTCGATATTAACTCTCCCCCTACTGTGTTCCCTCGAGATCGATACTTGGGGAAATTCGTCCGTTTTATATTACTTGTGCGACCGGTACACTTGTCGTTCAACGCATCAAGTATACACCTCATCGCAATTATAACATAACTCTTTTGTGCTTCGGTCAGACATTTCCACACGAGACAACTGACGGATATGTGGGGTACAGGTACCCTCAGGTCGTCCGTCTGAGTCCATGTGCCCATGATAATGTAAGCCTTCAGATCCAACTGAAGTCAATGTTCGCACAATTTGGCTAAACTCATAGCAATCGCCAATTCCCGAGGAGCCTCAAATTCAACGCCCAATCGCAGTCGTTCGTGAAGCCCGGTCATAAGGAAGGCGATCTACATTTCTGTAGGGTATAGTAACGTGAGCCAGAAAAATCTAAAACTGATCTAGATATGCATTAATCGGCCACGTCTAGCGTAATGCCTTGAGGGGGTCGAGGGGGTCGAGGGGGTCAAATGGTAAGTTGCATACCCTTTTAAAGTCGTGCCAGAACATCCCAAGATTGTTGGCATACAAATGTGAGAACCATAGTTGGGTGGCATCAAGTAGGTGGAAGGATGTCAGACTTATCCATTTTATTGTCGGTGTCTGCTGATGGAAAAAAATGTTTGCGCCGGGTGAGTCATCCCAAGGGTTCGTCCTTCCCAACATGAGTAGGAATGCCAACTTGGTGTAACATGGCACAATATTGACTTCAGAACGTATCATGGTCGGGGGATCAGGGTGAATAAGCAGTAGTGAAGTCACCTAACTGCTTCAAGCCTTCCTCGTGTGTGGGAATGGTAGTGACTGGTAGAGCGATTGTGAGATCATCCAGCCGCTTGGAGGGGGCAACAATGATCTCCTAATGACGCACCTCAGATTGTATATGGTGTAGGTCTGTTGCAGTTTGATTTGTCATGAGGGCTTGCATCACGGTCATAAGTTGACTTAGCAGATCCGACGAGTCCCCCATGTTGCAAGAGGAGCAAGAAACAAAGTGAGTTACAGGTCGATTTGATTATGGCGAAACGAGCAAAATTAGAGTGCTTGAACTTTGTGTGCCACGCATACCGTGGAGCTTCACTATATTAATGCTCTTTAATAAAGCCCTCAAATATGGTTGTCCTGAATTAATTAATCATCATAGTTTTAAGACATGAAAAATCAACACTGTAGCAGGAACAATTACATAACACATGTCTTAAGCTGCAGGAGGCATGCGCAGAGCTCGAAATAATTAAGTCATGAGGCGGCATGTGCGGCTCCTTCCGGCGTGGAGATCCAAAAATAGAGAGAGACTACAGTTGTGGTCTCAAGAAGCAATACCGCTCACTAGAAAAATGATGAAGGTTGCAATTAGGAAGAAACAATGTGTATTCTGGCGCAGGACGATAATTGTGGCATGCGAGTGAGCAGGAAGGTGACTTAAAGCACACACGCAAGCAACGTAGACCTGCTCGACAAAGGTGATGATGTCAGCAAAGCACGTATGTTGTTGAGAGTCATTGGATGACGATGTATGGCCGCTCCTATAGAAGGAGGATGACGGCTCTACGCTCAACGGATGCAAGTGTTGGAACTGCTGCCTCAATGCGTCCAGGGTCTCAGAGGAAGATCCACCGAGGCGTTGGATCTGCGGTGCCTAAACAAAATAAATGAAGATCTACCGAGAGGAAGATCCTCAACGCAGAAGATAGAGAGCACTGCACAGTTGTTGATCTCGGTTATTGGCTTCACTAGAGTGTCACTTCAGCAAGGAGTTAAATCATGTGTAGACTGTGCAACATGTAGGGGATCCGTGGACAGCGGTCAATGGAGAGCAAAACAATGTCGAGTCTGCGGTTTGCGGAAGAGCGGAGGAGGACCAAAGGGATCTGATACAAAGTTGTTACGGGCTCGCCGTAGAACGTCAATGGATTGGCTGAAGGAGGGGATGTTGGTGGAGGAGAATACTGTGGAGCCGAAACAACGGCTGCCTATACAGAGTGTTGTCGAGAGAGATCAAAACCTCTTGAAAACAAAGAGAGAATAATTGATACTTGCATATCATTCCAAGACCCTAGGGGTCCCTTAAATAGAATTACAAAGAACATAAACATAAATAAGTCCAAACACTTGGACTTACATAAGAATGTGACACAAACGACAATCAATAATAAAACATCATGAAAGACAGCATAAAGCCTGACTGACTCGATTAAAGGCAACATAATAACTGGCCGCAAATCCCATAACTTGTATATATTTATTGACGGATTGTCCTTTATCCACTTCATTGCACTATGACATAAGCTTACAGTTTATGCACAACACAACCCATTAGCTTGTGAGAGGATCTTGAATTGAAATATTGTGTGAACAAAAGAACTCCATAAGTTTTGCCTAGTGTGTTGTAAATAATCAGTTCCCTCTGATAATCTACTATAAAGGAGATTACCATACATGTAATAATTAAATATATAAGCATCTTTGGATGTGCAACTTGAGAAAAGATCAATCATAGAAGATGAACAATATATTATTGTGTTGCATGAAGTAAATAAAGCTAATTACTTGAAGTGAAGATTTATTTACTTAATGGAAATCATTACCTGCTTAAAAGTGGATGTTTGGTACAATGGGGTGCTAAAAGCTCCATATGGATCAAAAGAATTTCCAAAGGTAGTCAAGATAGTAGAAATACTTGGCTCCTTAATCTCATCTGCATATTTTTTACTTTCAGAATATTTTGAATCATAATCTGAATCAAAACATATAGATTAATAAAGAATAAAAAATTAAAAGGCTTAACCCATTTCAAGCGAAGAATCTTCCACACTATCAACCATTCCTTCAAGAAAAGCAGAAGAACAAATGTCCCTCTCTCCTCTGCTACTCATCAAAAATTTCTCCAACCTTACTTTTTCAAAAAGTCTTTGATTCACAAACGGACCTAAGTGAAGAGTAAAACCAAAGAAGCACCTCGCACCCTATTACAAAAAAAATTATTGAAATTATAACATGGTTTAAAGATTCAATAAAGTTAGGGGGATAATTGCAATAAAAGTATGTAGAAGCTCCAATATTCCATACCGATGGAACAACCTTGGGTCCATTAGTAGAGAGAGTATGCCGAATGGTAGAAGAGCATGCAGAAAAATTGGAGCCATGGCAGGCTGCGGTGAAAGCAGCCACGGGCATAAGTGCTGAGAGGAGGTAGAGATTTAATGACTATCAAGATATATTATTAAATGTCAATCCTTTTCAACAAAATTAGACAAGTAAAAAATAAGATAGTTTCTTCACTTTTGCATCTTTGCTAGAACTAATTAGTTCATGGTAGGCTAGCATCTTGTCACGGAACAATTTGAAGCGCTAAGGGTTTGCTTGCCTTATTGGGTCATGCAACTATTCATAAAAGTTGCTAAGGAAACAATGAAAACAGGGATTTTGAAAAGATTTCTCGCAATAAAATGATCATAATTCATAAATAATATAAAACGTATTTTATTATTGTAGAAAGTGGAAAAATATAAACTTTATGTATTCAAAATTTACTTTACACTTGGAAAGAATACACATATATATAGGAAGAGAGAGAGAAGAAGAATCTCAAACTAAAGTTATGGGATAAATCTAAAACTAAGAGGGCCACAACATGGGCCAAACTAATGGGCCTAAATACATGGTTTTTCCAACACTCCCCCGCAAGCTGGAGCGTACAAGTCGTAGGCACCAAGCTTGGATAGAAACTGATGATATAATGGTCGTGGTAGAGCCTTGGTAAGAATATCAGCAACTTGCCCAGAAGCAGGAACATGCTCCAATTCTAGTTTTCTTCAACTGAACCTTCTTTCGAACAAAATGACAGTCAACTTCAATGTGTTTTGTTCGTTCATGGAAAACTAAATTCTTAGCAATATGAATGGCAGCCTGACTGTCACAGAACAGTGTTACCGATGAAGATAATTTAACTCTCAAATCCCCAAGAAGTCTCTCAAGCCAGGTAAGTTCTGACACAACAGCCGTCATTGCACGGTACTCAGCCTCAACAGACGAGCGAGCAACCACAAACTGCTTCTTACTGAGCCAAGTAATAAGATTTCCTCCAAAATAGGTACACAAACCAGTAGTGGACCGACGATCATCCAGCGAACCCGCATAGTCCGCATCAAAGTATGCAATAAGAGATAGAGAGAAAGATGGCTTATACGTGAATCCTTGTCCAGGAGTAGTCTTCAAATACCTGAAAATGTGTTTGACTGCCTGAAGATGAGAGATTCGTGGAGTATGCATAAATCGACTGACCACTCCAACTACAAATGAGATATCAGGTCTCGTAACTGTTAGATATATCAGTTTTCCTACAAGACGCCGATAGTATTCTGGATTTGAAAGTCATGAATCGAAGTCAGATTCATGAGCACACAACTTGTGGTTGACCTCCATCAGGGTTTCCGCAGGTTTGCAGCCTAAGAGGCCAACATCTTGGAGAAGGTCAATGCAATACTTTCGTTGGGATACATCAGGTCGTCTTGCTACCTCAAGTCCAAGAAAATACCGAAGATTTCTCGGATCTTTGATTTGAAAGACAGAGTTTAAATGCTGCTTAACTTGTTGTATCCATGTGGATTCATTACCAGTAATCAAAATGTCATCCACATAGACCAGGAGAATGAGAGTCCTGATTGATTGATGACGAGTGAAAAGTGAGAAATCTATCAAGCTTCTATTGAAGTCAACCTCACGAACAGCCTTACTGAACTTCTCGAACCAAGCCCGAGGAAAGTGTTTGAGACCAAAGATAGATTTTTGGGGTAAAAACACACGAGACTCCCCTGTGGTCTCAAACCCGGGCAGTTGATGCATGTAAACAGTCTCAAGAAGGTCGTCATTCAAAAAAGCATTTTTGATATCCATCTGATGCATGTAAACAGTCTCAAAAAGGTCACCATTCAAAAAAGCATTTTTGATATCCAACTGATGTAGGGGCCACTAGTGATGAACATTTAAGGAGAGTAGAACCCGAACAGAGTTTAACTTGGCGACTGGGGAGAAAGTTTCATTATAATCAAGTTTGTGTTGTTGAGTAAACCCCCGGGCCACAAGCCGAGCTTTCAGATGATCAACTGTCCCATCCGCCGCATGTTTGATTGTAAAGATCCACTTGCAACCAACACAACTATATCCAGGAGGGAGAGAGACAAGATCCCAAGTCCCTGATTGGCCCAGAGAGCATTTCCTCATCCATGACAGCATGTCACCCCGGATGCTGGAGATTGGAGAGCCTCCTGTAAAGAGTTAGGTATAAAAATGGAGGGGAGAGAGATCAAATGTAAGAAGAGGTGGAGAGAGACGATGTAACGATACATAATTGGCCAAGGGATGAACCGTAGAGGTTGATGCTGAATCAACAGGCCGTGAGACCACACCGGTAGAGGGAAGCTGCTGCAGGGCATCAGATTGTGGAGGATGACGAGTGTAAACTTGAATGATATGTAGTTTGGAGTGGACTGGAGGTGGAGTAGGTGTTGGAAGAAGAGGTGGAAGCGGAGACGTGACTGGAACTGTGGGCCGATGTTACTGTGAAAAAGAGCTAAATAAAGGCAAATTTTATTGCTCCAAACAAATAATTAATACATAGGTATGCCCCCTTATTTATAGAAAATGGGGAGATGAGAGAATACAACAAGAGATGTGGGACTAAATACAATCTGCACGGTTTATGTGGTTTGACACTGTCAAACAGCAACACTGTACAAAGTTGTTGATCACCTAGCGACAACAAAGGCAAACCGTCAAACCGCCACTGAAGACCGATAGACCGCCGGTGCTAGCCGACAGACCGCAACTGCAGGTTGCCACCAGACCGCAATTGCGGACTCCCATCACTGCTGCTACGGTAAGCCTCCAGACCGTTTTTGCGGCTAACCACCAGACCGCAGTAGCGAGTAGCACCAGACCGCATCTGATAAGGCAAGCCGGCAGACAAAATTGTTGCCTCCTATCAAACCGCCACACAACCAGACCACCTGGATAAACCGTCAGACCGCCCAAACAACAAGCCGCCGTGACTAGACCAACAAACCGCCAAACTCTAACACTCTCCCTCAAGCTGGAGCATATATGTCAACCATGCCCAGCTTGCTACAAACATTTGAAAGAGAAGCGGAAACTGGTTTCGTGAAGACATCTGTCAGTCTTTATCATAAGTGACAAATGGAGTGCAGATCTGATTCTTCAACACTTCTTCCCTAATAAAATAGCAATCAACCTCAATGTGCTTTGTTCTCTCATGGAAAACAGGATTCTTCGATATGTAAATAGCAGCGTTGTTATCACAGGACATAGGAAGAGGATGATCATAGACTTCTCCCAAGTCAAGCATAAGCAATCGCAACCATTTTATTTCGCAAGTAGTCGAAGCCATACTCTTATACTTAGCTTCAACACTTGACCTTGAAACCACTGACAGCTTCTTGCTTTTCCAGCTAACAAGATTTCCTCCTACAAAGGTGCAAAAACCAGATGTAGACTTCATATCTTCTTTGTTATCAACATAGCTGACATCAGAATACGCTTCAATCTTCAAATGATTATGTTTCTGAGACATCAAACCCTTTCCTGGAGACCCTTTCACATACTCTAAAATTTTCATGGCAGAACGCAGATGACATTCTCTAAGAGTTTGCAAAAACTGACTGACCTTCCCAACTGCATAACAGATATCTGGTCTGGTAACAGTCAGAAAGATGAGTTTGTCTACAAGTCGTTTGTATACAGTACAATCTGGGAGAAGAGGAGAATCTCCAGTCCACCCCTTATCATCCCCAACAGCCATCGGACAATGAGCAGGTCGTGTACCAAGAATACCAGTTTCTTTTAACAGATCTAGCGCATATTTTCGCTGTGAAAGAACCACAGAGTTATGCTTTCGTGAAATCTCAATTCCCAAAAAGTACTTCGGAGTTCTCATATCCTTAGTTACAAAATGTTGTCGAAGATGACGTTTTGCCAAATCAATATCATCATTATCATCACCAGTAAGAAGGATATCATCAATATAGACAGTAAGAACCACGAGGTCATTAGTAATCTTGCGTATAAACAAAGAATGATCAGCAGAACTTCGATTAAACCTAATAAGAGAAACAACTCCACTAAACTTGTCAAACCAAGCTCGTGGACTCTGCTTTAAACCATAAATCGTCTTCCGAAACTTGCAGACCTGAGACTCCCCCTGAGCAACATACCCAGGAGGTTGCTCCATATAAACCACATCTTGCAGATCACCATAGAGGAAGGCATTCTTCACATCTAACTGAGACATTTTTCATTCTCTATTAACCACGACAGAGAAAAGAACACGTATAGTGTTGATGCAAACAATAGGAGATAAGGTATCAAAGAAGTCTATAACATACATTTGAGTAAATCCATTGGCAACAAGTCTTGCCTTATAGCGATCAACGGAACCATCTAGAAGATACTTGACAACAAAAAAAGCTAAATAAAGGCGCAGCGGAAGCGTGGTGGGCCCATAACCCATAGGTCGGAGGATCGGAACCTCCCTCTGATACCATGTGAAAAAGAGCTAAATAAAGGCAAATTTTATTGCTCCAAAAAGATAATTAATACATAGGTATGTCCCCTTATTTATAGAAAATGGGAAAGATGAGAGAATTCAACAAGAGATGTGGGACTAAATACAATCCGCGCGGTTTATGCGGTTTGACACTGTCAAACCGCAACACTGTACAAAGCTGTTGATCACCTAGTGGAAATAGAGGCAAGCCGCCAAACCGCCACTGAAGACCGATAGACCGTCGGTGCTAGCCGACAGACTGCAATTGCGGGTTGCCACCTGACCGCAGTTGCGGACTCCCATCATTGCTGCTGCAGTAAGCCTCCAAGCCGCTTTTGCGGCTAACCACCAGACTGCAGTAGCGAGTAGCTCCAGACAGCATCTGCTAAGACAAGCCGCCAGACAAAACCGATGCCTCCTATCAAACCGCCACACAACCAGACCACCTGGATAAACTGTCAGACCGCCCGAACAACAAGCCGCCACGACTAGACAAACAAACCGCCAAACTCTAACAGTTACGATTACGGATAAATTCCAGGAAAAATCTAGCAAGGGGAATGGCCTACAGGGATGAGCGAGAAAGGAGGAAGAAAAGAGACGAAATTAGGGAGTAACCCTAATAAACCTTCATACATTCCCCCGATCAAAATTACAAGGTCTATTTGCCCTCTTATAGTGGCGAGGAGAGAATATAAAAGGAAATACTAAAATTAGGAAATACTGAAATTAGGAAATACTGAAAATACTAAAAATGCGTCAAGCAAACATAGCAACCTATTTATTATTAAATATTCTCTGCAGTCTCGGTGGGCCCTTGCGATACACGCGCCCGGCGCGTGTAGACTTGTCATGGTGGTTCGTCGTCGTGTAGTTCCGTAACATTTGGACCTGTAACACTCCATGTGTCCTTTAAAACGAGCTTGCCCTCAAGCTCGTGTACCAAGCGGGTGGCCGGATCATCTGGTACCTTGACCTCCCGCCAGAACAAGATAAGATAGCACATAGCAGTGGCGGAGGTGTTGGTGAGTAGCGGCGACGCCATCGGAAGGACGGGTGGCTGGAGTAATGGCTTCCGCTAGATCGGTGGGGCGGTGGTGAGCAGCCGCCACAAGGATGTCGGAGACACGACGACTGACAGCAGGAATGGATCCGTCGGGGGAAGCGGGGCACGGGATGACGGAAGAGGCGGCGATGCAGTCGGTGGAAGCGGCAGGGCCGGTGCGAGTTCGACGGGAGGGTAATCTGGTGCCTTGACCTCCCGCCAGAACAAGGCCTGGAAGCGTGTAGCAGCGGCGGTGGTGTTGGCGAGTAGCGGCGGCGCCTCCGGAATGACGAGCGGCGGAAGTAATGGCTTCCTCAAGGTCGGCGGAGCAGTGGTGAGCAGTAGCCACAAGGATGTCGGAGACGCGACGGCCGGCAATAAGAATGGATCCGTCGGGGTCAGCGGAGCACAGGGAGACAAAAGTGGCAGCAATGAGGCCGGTGGAAGCGGCAGGGCAGGGACCGGCGGAGCACGAATCGGGAGAGGAGGCGGTGGAGTGGTCGGAGGGGGCGACAAGACCGGGGTCAGCAGAGCAATAGCCGGTAGAGGAGGCGGCGGGCTAACTGGAGGCGGCAGAGCGGGTGACCGGATAGGTGGCAAAAGCGATGGAGGGACGACCATTATGGAGAGATGTGGTACAGCAGCGGCCGATGCGTTTTTGACGGGAGGATCAACTGCAGGGCGGAGAGGCGGGTTGGTGTCATAGAGGAATGTTGGTGGGGGCATGGCAGGGAAACTCTCGTATGGTGTCGGGGGCAGTCGTAGAGGATACAGCGTAGGGCAAGGAACCTCGTGGGGTGTTGCAGAATTTCGTCTGTGGTACACGAGGAGACGATCGACTTTGGCGTGGAGGGAGGCGCATGTGGTCTGGATTTGTGCAGTGAGGGGAGAAAGATCCAGCCGAGGGCTGGTGTCCGGCGACGACAAGAACGGCGGTCCGGGAGCGACCGGTTGGGTGGCGACCATGGTACTGGAGTCGTCGGACAGCGGCCGGAAAAGCAGAGCTGGCTGAGGTAGGCCCTGGTAGGGGGCTGGATACGACGGGACGGTGCGGAACTTGTCGGATCGGGGCCAGGAGCGGTCGGATCTGGTGAAGGTCGGTGGAAGCAGTGTGTCGTGGCCTTCCTATGACAGAACGTCGGAGCTCCGATTGCCCAAGAGCAGGAACGACTGATGGCCGGAAATAGGGCGCAGTCGGCGGACGGGGGAACTGCGCTGAGCAGTGGACGGCGTCGGCTGGAAGCCCGATTAGCGCAGTAGAAGGCATAAGGAGGAATGGCGCAGGCGGTTGGGCAAACCGCGCATAGCGGCGGAACGGCGCAGCGGAAGAGGAAATAGGCCCGATCGATCGGGGGAAAATGGCATTAAATCGATCGATCGGGGGTTAGAATTCGTTGTGGTAAGCGGCGAGGCGGAGCAGCCTCCTGGCGGGAGGTCGACGGTTGACGTGATATAGACGAACGACGTGATGCGGAGCGTAAGGCGGACGGGGGGTGTTGGACGGTGTGTTGGACGCCGTACTGCGGGGTCGAAACCGCGAATAGGGTGAACCCGCAATGCAGATTACGGACGGACGTGAGATGTGATTTTGCGAACAGGAGCGCCACCAGGGATTCCACGACCGGTGGCTTTTCAGCAGGCGGCATGGCAGGTCGGACCAATTGTTACGAGTACGGAAAATTCCAAGAAGAATTGGAAAGAGGAAGGGTCGGCGGGAGTGAGCGAGAAAGGAGGAAGAAAAGAGACGAAATAAGGGAGCAACCTAAATAAACCATCATACATTCCCCCGATCAAAATTACAAGGTCTGTTTACCATCTTATAGTGGCGAGGAGAGAATATAAAAGGAAATACAAAAATTAGGAAATACTGAAAATTAGGAAATACTGTAAATTAGGAAATACTAGAAATTAAGAAATACTGGAAATACTAAAAATGCGTCAAGCAAACATAGCAACCAATTTATTATTAATATTCTCCGTGACTTTGATAGGCCCTTGCGATATACACACCCGGCGCGTGTAGACTTGTCATTGTGGCTCGTCATTGTGTAGTTCCATAACATTTGAACTCGTAACAGCCGAGGTAGAGGAGGAAGAAGAGGATCTGTAGGGATTGTCTGATATGGTTGGTTTTCACAAAAAGTGAAATCAGCGAACACTGTCACGACACGTCTAATAACAACTGTCAGAGTGCGCTACGGGCGGGTCGTGATGTCACGGGCATGGGCAAAGAAAATTTCATGTCTGTTATGCTAGAGCTGAAATTATAATATTAGTTTTAAAATAATAAATTTGAGGAAAACTAGTTTGTTTTAATGCGGAAGGTTTTGTGTTAAAATTGATGGACATGCACTTTAATAAAATTTTGTCACACACAGTGCTAGTAAAAAAATGCAATAAACCACAGAAATGAACATATCATTAATATTGAATTCTAGATTGATAATACAGCCTAGTAGTTGTCCATGACACAGAGGAGAATGGTTGACATAACTAATACATAATGATAAAATCTGACAGTGTAAGAACAAAATACATAGAACCTGACTAAGCAATAGCATAATAAACCTCCAAGAATGCAGGATCTTCACGTGGAATAGCTCAAGAAGCAGGCGGCACAATCACTGAACCTAAGGCAAAATCCAAAACAAGGAGGAAAATGCCTCATAACATAGTTGTAAACGGTAAGCAAGTTAATAAATTAAAGCACGAACAGAGGTAAACAGCAATATTAAAGTACTAATTTATCTTATAGCAAGCCAGTAAACAGGTAAGTAACTGTGTCAAACATAAATATCTGAAACTATTAGCCTACTCCGTAGTAAAGCCTAAGATCGTTCTTGAAATGATAAGCTTCAATCGATGAAATGTGTAGGTGTTTACAGATGGTGCACATGGTTCACACTCATATGCAGACGCAAATCTTATTGGAAAAATTTTTGCTTGTCGCGATCATACAAGCAGAGAGTTGCACCAACTAACCGCTACCTTCCAAGATTTGCTTATGGCATTACTGGATTAATCGATTCATATTATTAGAGACTTCTGTCACCTTACGACATACTGATGAGTTATGATTCATAAATTGTCATATACTATTTATAATTAAGAAACAGGTACGGGAAATCTAAATTTTAATGTTTGCAAGCGAGAAGAAATTCTCTATTTGCCTTAAGGTGAAGCCAAAAACTACCGGCGACAGCTAAGAGGCGCAAGCAAAGATAAAGGCCTTATTGAACTTATTCAAGAATATTCACAGACGATATTTGATATTTGACAAAACAGAAAACCATACGCTAGCACAGGCAGTTTATTTTGCAAAACTAAATCAAGAGCGGATTAGCAATTTACCTCCTTAAGAGTGAGGGGAGAGGAGTTACCACGAAGGATCGGGGAGTTGACGGCGTTTGGGTGACGGAAACCCTAAATCGGAGAGGTTTTTGAAGAGATCTCACCAACGCTCCGATGAGTGACGTCGGAAATCAAAACCACAGTGGAGTTAGACGATTAAAAGAGGGAAAATGCTTGGCTCAACGTAAATACGTTGATTGGAGCGCGAAAATATCGCATAATTTTGATAAAAATTCTGAATAGAGGGGAGGAAAGGAATTTCTTACCCAAGGAGGCCAAATCTGGGCTCAAAAATCCGAGAAGAGGTCTCGAGCAAACCCTAGGCGTCCCCTTCGCAACACTCGGCCCAAACAAACATGAAGAGCGCTGCTGGAGGAGGATGCTGCTTGCGCTGCCCTCAGAGAAGGAGAAGAAGGAAGGGGGTTCTGTTGTTGCTGCAGGCCTGAGAGAGAGAGGAGAAACTGTTGTCGGCCTCCAGGAGGAGCAGGAGTTGTGTCGGCCCAGGAGAGGGAGGAATCGTCGTCTGGAGGAGGAGGGACCGGCGACGAGTAGGGGGGAGCGGTCGGAGGCGAAATCGGGAGCAAAAGGGTATCGGGTGCGGGATTGCGGAAAGCGGGAGACACGGGATCGGGGCTGCGACTTGAGGTCTGCGGGAAACCCTGGACCGGGGGAAAGGAAATATCGGAAGGGGGGACTGGCCGGTTAGATTAGAAGGGAAACCTAATGCCATATTTGCAAAGCTGCCCCTAGAGTAAATCTTATCATATTATTGTATTTTTTTGGAGTTGTTACAGACACAGCCATCTTACCGTCGGTAGGAGAATAGCAGACATACCCCTTCTGGGTACGAGAGTATCCAACAAACATAGTTTTAGTAATATGTGGGGCAAACTTGTCATTTATTGGATCAAGGTTATGAACATAACAAGTACATCCAAACACACGAGGTGTGAGAGATAACAGAGCCTTGGATGGGTAAAGGAGAGTGACTGAGGCCACAAAGTTGAGGATATATGAGGGCATGCGATTGATGAGATGGCAGACGGTGGAAACAGCAAAGTTCCAATAGAGAGGAGGAACTTGCATTTGAAACATGAGAGATCTGGCAACATCAAGGAGATGACGATTTTTTCGTTCTACTACGTCATTCTTTTAAGTATAAGCACACGAAGTCTGATGAATAATACCAAACTCGATGCACAGATTTGAGAAGGTTCGACTAGTATACTAATGTGCGTTATCAGTTCGGATAATTTTTAAGCAAGTGGAAAATTGAGTGCGAGTCTCCGTAAGAAATGTACGGAAGGTCGATGGAAGTTCGACACGATCACGAATTAAGTACAACCAGATAACACGTGAGTAATCATCAATAAATGTTACAAAATAACGATAACCAAAAACACTAGGTATCTTATATGTTCCTCAAATATCAGAATGCACTAATGAAAAGGAACATCGCTCCGAGTACAAGGAGAAGCAAAAGATACACGATGTTGTTTGCCAAAAATACAGGATTCACAAGCAAACTCCTGAAGAGAAACATCGGGAAGAGCTTTCTTGAGAATCTGGAAAGAAGCATACCCAAGACAACGATGTCAATTAATAGAGGAGATAGTGGAGAGAGCAGTGGGAGAAACATCCAGACGATACAGCCTGTTGGACAGTCACCCCCTACCATGTATATTCTGCGTTAATTGATCATGCACAACAAAAGAAGAACGTGAGAAGGTTACAAACAATCAAGGTCTTGAGTGAGACGACTAACGGAGAATTGGTTAAAGGGGGATCCCGGAACATGAAGAACCGATGATGACGAGGGGGATGGAGTAAGAGGCATATAAGCAGCGCCAGAAACCGAGGTCGTGTCACCATTGGTCACAGTAATGAACTTGGGATAATCAGAATCCAAGTATTGAGGTGGCTTCTGTGGAGAGAGATGATGTATGACACCCGAGTCCACAAGTCAGTGAGAACTGTGTGAGAGACAAGATATATCTTCATTGGAGATCGAGGCCACGGATCCAGAGGAGCGAGTAACTACCCCTTATAACTGTTGGAGCGGAGCACGCAGAGCAGCAATGTCTTCACCGGTGGCGGAGGGGGATGTGGTAGTTACGGAAGCAGTAAGATGAGGAGGCAGACCATGCTTGCGGTAGCAGGTGGCCACAAGATGACCGTCCCGGCCACAGTGAGAACATTTAAAGAGGGTACGGCCACCACAGCCCCGTCCTCGAGATTGGTGACCTTCACGAGCCGGTGGACCACGAGCAGAAGGAGCAAGAGTAGTCACGGGCTGTTGGAGCCTGGAGGAGAGCTGGAGATAGATTTGGAGCATCAGAGGGAGGAGTAACTTTTAGAAGCATCGAGCAAAAGTTCGAGAGGGACGAAGTAACAGCGGAAGATAGGATCTGAGCTCGAACACTATGAAGATGTGGTGGAATATGAGCCATCATCATTGCAATCCCAACTGTTTCTTTCTGCACACGTTGTGTAACCAAATTTGTGGTGAGAGGCTGATGTTGTATCCATGCCTCCACAAGAATTTTAGCTTGAGCAACAAAAGAAGTCAAATCACCAGTATCCCCGGGGTCAAGGGATTGAAGATCGGTAAGTATATCAAATAAGTGTTGAAGACAGTCCTTGCCAGAGTAGAGGGAGTGAAGATCCTCCCATATTGCGTGAGCCATCTCATGATACATGGTCATTCGATACGACTTGGTGTCCAGGGAATTGAGAATCCATGATTCGGCACGTCCATCGTCACGAATCCACTCCTCAGTGGGTGCAGTAGGAGTCCTTGTCAGGTTCTTCCTTTACTTTGTAGAACACGGCGAACTGGGTGAACTCATTCAACAAAATTCAGTTTTCACAGAGAGAGATGGTAGTGATCCGTAGTTCATTGCGAAGCTCAAGGGGAGCAATATTAGCACGTTCAAGAAGAGAGGAAGCAGTGGTCGAATCTGAAGCCATGCAGACTAAATATCGGCGAGGGGTGGCTCCTCCGGTAAATGTGTGAGGGTAACATTGATAAATATGACTTTATGCCTTTTAAGTAAACCAAAATTTTAACAAAATATAATGACGCAGGACAAATCTATAGATGACGAACACGTGATGTCCTAATCCTAAATGAATTCAAGCAATCATGCGACAAATGCCAATAGGGCTACGGACAAACTGAACTAAAGATTTGAATGAATACCCGCAGGTAATCCAATGAACTAATGAAGGTTAACCTTAATGCGATGCAAATGCAATGACTCAATCAAGCAATTAATTTTGACGTGCAATTAATTAAACAATATTAATTTTAAAATACTCGTACATTTAAGCTCAATTAAGCACAAACATCCGAGATTAGTAATTAGTAGGCAACTGCAGACTAAATTGAGAGTGCATTAAATGCGAGGCGAATAAATAATGCATGTCAAAGTAAAGAGCTCGGATAAAAGTAATGAGCACCAAATATCACTAGCAATAAAGAGTGCATCGGTACAATATAAAATTTGAAAATAAGTTCGGAACTCACCAAGTAAAGAGGCAAAACATGATGGCGTGGAGATCCAATGAGAGCGTAGTGGTTGTTCAGTGATTAGCAGGGGGTAAATGTTGTTGTTTTGTGGAGGAGATATGGTGTGGGCCGCAGGAAGGGGTTTATCGGAGATGGTGGGTTATTTGTGGACTGGACTTGGAAGGGGAAGGGAGAATGATGTAGACTCAAATTAGGGTTTCAAAAATTAAATATTTTTAAACAAAATATTTTTTTTATATAGAATAAAATTAAGATTTTGAAAAAAAATGGATTTTTAATTCTGAGAAACAAAGAGGGCCGAGCGGCCAAAACGGATTTTCGCGCGCAAATCAATCTCGTCGTTCAGAGCTTTAAAAGGTTCGCTAATATTACTCGAGTGGAATTCTTGCGTGTCCTACAAGTCAAACCCTCCAAGGGATTAATACAACCACAAACAAAATTACAACAATAAATTATGAATAACGATAAAATAAGCAAATAGAACGTGCAGGGCAAACTCAAGATTTTTTTTAGAAGTGCATAAAAATAAACTAAATGATAGGAACGAGAGTACCCAAAACTACTGCCAAGGGAATATGGTTCTGGTCCAAATCAGGTCGAGTAGGGAAAAGAACAGTCGACGAGTTGAGCAACGGTGAGAGTGCCAAAATAGGGGGCTGAGGTCGATGCACTCGCGATGGAAATTGGCTAGAATCAAAGCCTAGTGCGCAGCAACACCACGCCCGCAGTTAACTCATCCACGGACGAGCCAGAGTGGATGGAGAAGTCGACGGCTCGGTCGCTGTTCTGGATCATCGGGTTAGGAAAGTCCGACGTCGACGACGATCCAGTGGTGAGAATCGGGTGGGGATGGCGCCGACGGCAGGGGGGTCTTACGATGGCTTGTCCAGAGGAGGTGAGGGCGTCGGCGGTCTCTGGAGTTAGGTTTTTTTCAGAAACGGCGATGGTAGAGGCTTGTCCGGTATTACAGGGGGGACGAGCGGTGTCTCGTTCCCTATTCTACCCGACTCCCTTCCTCCACTGTACGGGAGGGTTTTAATAGTTTTAGGGTTTTACTTGATTTTTGGCTGTTTATTTTCATGCAAAAGAGTGATTTCCAAATCCATTTTTTTTATTTTCTTCCAAAACTGATTTTAATTCTGTTTCCAAAACTGATTCCAAAGAGTGGTTTCTTATTATGTTTGATTTGAATTTATGGCTCCTTTTAAAATAGACTTGAACTTGCCATTTTCGTCCTACTTACCTAAATTATTGGACCTCTTTATTTAAGATCTCATTGGACAGTCAACCTGAAGAGCTGCAAAACAAATACGATAGTACGAAAAGAAATACATGAAATAAAATAAATAAATGCGAAGTAGACAAAGATAGGATGCGTCGCAGGGCGCATCAGAGAATGGGAAGCTTTGTTAAAGTTTAGAAGTGCAATGGGTCTGTTTGAGGGTGGGGGAGCCTGGAACCGGTGGCTGCATGGTCTAGGAATGTGGAATCTGGTGGCTGGAGGGGAGGGGGAAGGGAATCTGGCAGTCGGGGTCTTGACGAAGGTAGGAAGGGCGAGGGAAGGGCTGGTCAGGGCTTACAGTGTTAGTAGAGGTCGGCAGAGGGGCGAAGGGGTGGAAACAGGCGGGATCCGTCAGCCGAAGGGGTGGGGGAGGATGGGGGCAGTGGTAGCGGGCTCAAAATAGGGCGTCGGTTGTTGGACAGGGTACGGGCGGGGTCGCCGAGGGCTGGCGATGGCGTCAAGCCCCCTAGAGTCGACACCAAGGGAATCAGGCTTCAACACCTTAGACCGAGCGGCTCTCGTTCTTTTGAAAGCCTAATTTCTAGAAAACTCCTTTTTTGGTTGCTAGTAAAATTTAAGGGGGGAATTAGGTAAAATACATAAGATGGTCAAGATCGCCCGACAGATAATTTAATCTAATTCTCAAAATATAAGTAAAAAAGGTAAAAAAAAATATGAAAATTTGAGTCGGTCACGATCACGGACTTTGATCATCCAGCTTCCATCCAATCATTGTCTTCAATGTTGCGCCAAGGATCTTCATCAATATCTCAACTTAGAACCATTCATCTCCGGTGAATGAAGACTGCATGCTCTCGAGGCAAGCCAGGTAAGACTCTCTGCCACCCGTAGTAGGAACTGTCTCTACATAAGTTCATTGTGTCGCTGAAGTCCACAAGGGACGAGCGTACCAAGCAGGCCGACCTATGGGTGAAGGGTAGAGATATAATCATATAATGATGATGGGTAGGGTTGTAATGGACATTGGAGACATGGGAGAGACTGCAGTGATGGTGGAAATGGAAGCTAAAAGGGAAGGTTGAATGTTCAAAACTAGGTGGTTTCACTTCTAGAGTTAAATCCTCTACATTTAGTATACGATAAACACCCATATTCCTAGTAATATCGAAGCTCGAAGAAATTTGACTGAGATTATCTATTGAGAGTGCATGGACTTATTCACCTAGCACTTAGATTAACATTTATCCACAATGAAAACCTCTCAAATAATGTACAAACCATCACTCAATCACTTTTTTTGAACATTTGCTTTATCACGTGATTACTAGTGCGAGTTTTAAAAGCTTTATTATTTAATATAACTCCACGTCGGAGTATGTCATACAAAATATGCAACAGATGCAACTGAATAATGCTCGACCTGATAGACTGACTAAGAGTAGGCTCCATGTAACGATGAAGGTTCCAAAAGATGGGTTGTTTATCTCATAGTTCTTCGGGTGGGGTGTAGAAATATTCATCGAGTGTCCAAACACTCAAATGACCACATGGGATGTTATGAGATGTCAGAATAAAGATATGAGAGCAGGATGTGTCAAATATCTCCCAAGGGATGTGACTTGTCAGGAGGCTCTCCATGTGGTACAAAGAAAATTTCATCTCAGATGCGACGATCGCTTACATCCAAGACATTCGCACCAGGACAAATGTTACCGAGAAAGAAAGAATTATCAGGTGGCTCACCTGGCGGCTCAACAGGGGACCCACTAAAGAATTAAGTCATGTCATGATGATCCTTGAGATGAGTGTCAACGATAATAGTAGTGTCCTCGAGATCAATAGAGACAGTCACTACAAAATCAATTTTATAGTCTCGATCCTCACTCAGGATATGATGCGTCACACTAATGTGGGGAAACACGTATGGACATGAACACGTGGGTGAATATATAATGGGTTAATAACAAAGTCAACACATAAGGTAAGGGAGGACATGTCATTATAAGATCACTGGGTTGCTCAGACTCACTTTGGCAGACCGCTCATCGGACAAAGAATATCATTGGGGTGAGAGAAATCAGTATCAGGCATCACTTTTATTGCGTCTGACAGGACAAGAGTAGGCATAGTGGGGGCCCCAAAAATAGAAGAACTCGTATTGGGGAGGTCAAGGCGTGAATCCACACGACTAACTAGCGGACCTAAAAGACTGCTCATAATGAAGGATGAGCTAGTACGTCTGCTCGAGGAGCTCTAAGTAGTTATAGTCCAACTCGTTATGTATCTAGATCGAAGTCCAGACCGAAATCAGGAAGTAGTCACAGATGGCTCTTCCTGGATATCGCTTAATTTACCAACTCATCAAAATAATTATTGTGCTCAGTGACACAGTGGATTCTAGTCGAAGGGTAAATAACTGCTCGAGCAGACAACTCTGATACGATGCAGCAAAATACCTCTGACAAAATTTACGCTTCATCTTTGTCGCCCAACTGATGATACGATGAAGACGATCCTGCTCACGGGTCATCTCAATGTTAGACCAATATATTCTCGTCTGAATTGGAGGACTAAGTTTCGCAAATTTGATTCGATGCTCGCCGAATAATTCAAAATAATTGAGATAATATTCCATGTCCACGAACCATTGAGCCAGCAACTAAAAGACTGACTCGATGAACAGTCAAACGATGGGACAACAACATGAAACCTACACTAGAGATCTCTCTTGCAATGACGATCCTTGTAGTATTAATCAATAAGATTATCAAGTCATGTCGAAGGTTCAAGACCGTCAGCGCGTACGCAGAGATAGGGAAAATGATTATCATCACCATCATAAAAACATGGAGATCTCTTTGAATGGGCTCTATGGGATCACGTATAGATAAACTCGGGATCCTCAAATAAAGGAGAGGGATGACGATGATAACTAGCAATGGAAGAACCAATAAACTTATGATTGTGTATCAAAATAAATTCTGAACATGGGGCGTTGATACCAGTTGACGCACAACAACTCTATCGATGAGAACACGTGATGTCCTAACTCTAAATGAATTCAAACAATCATGCGACAAATGTAAATAGGGCTACAGACCAATCGAACTAAGATTTGAATGAATACACGCAATCCGATGAACAAACAAAAGTTAGACCTAATGCGATGCAAATTCAATGACTCAATCAAGAAATTAATCTTGACATAGTAATTAATTAAACATATTAATTTTAAAATACTCATGCATTTAACCTCAATTAAGCAAGAGCATCTTAGATTAGTAATCAGTCAACGATTGCAGACTAAATTGAGAGTGCATAAATGCGGGATGAATAAATAATGCATGTCAAAGTAAAAAGACCGAACAAAACTAATGAGCGCCAAATATTACTAGCAATAAAGAGTGCATTCGTACAATGAAAAATTTGAAAATAAGAGTGAATGGAACTCGCCAAGTAAAGGTGTTGAAGGCGATGACGTGGAGATCCAATGAGAGCATAGTGGTTGTACGATGATTAGCATAGGGTAAGAGAGGTTGTTTTTGTGTGAAGGAGATAGGGTATGGGCTGCAAAAGGGGGTTTATCGGAGAGTGGTGGGTTGTTTGTAGACTGGTCATGGAGGAGAAAGGGGGAATGGGATGCTTGGCTAGGGTTTGGAGGTGCAAGGAGTGAGGCTGAGGGTGGGAGAGGCTAGAATCGACGGCTGCATGGGCTATGAGTGTGGAATCTGGAGGCCGGAGGGAGGTGGAAGGGAATTTAAAGGTTGGGGGTTCGACTGAGCTAGGAAAAGAGGGGGAAGGGCTGGTCGGGGCTTATAGTGTCAGTGGAGGCGAAGGGTCGGAGAGGTGGAAACAAGGCGGGCTTTGTCGGCTGGAGGGGTAGGGGAGGACCAGGGCAGTGGCAGAATATGGCGTCGATGGCTGGACGGGGTACCGACGGGGTCGTCGGGGGTTAGAGAACCGTGGTCGGCGGTGCTGACAGGCGCGCGGACCCCTGGAGCCGACATCAAGGGAATCGGGCTTTATCACCTCAGACCGAGAGTCTCTCGTTCTTTTGAAAGCCCAACTTCTCGATAACTCATTTTTCTAATTCTTAGTAGCATATAGGGGGGATAATTTAACCTAACTCTAAAAATAAAATAAAAATTTTGAGTTGCTCGCAGTCACAGACTCTGAGCGTCCAACTGACGATCCAAAAATGTCGATCCAAAAATGTCGATCCAATCATCGTCTTCAATGTTGAATCAACGATCTCCATCATCTAATAATATAACAGATTATATATTAAAAATAGATGCGATAATTCTAATCTTACATTATTTACATTAAGATATGGAAAATCTTAAATAAAAACAAACTTTTTCTTACCGTTAATAAAATATTCAAACTTTGAGAGAACCGCATTTTGAGATGATGAACTATTAAAAATTTTATGGGAACTTGTTTTGTCATTTAGAATTAATATATATATATATATATATATATATCAAGGCAGGGCATCCCGGTGCACAAAGCATCCTCGCGCAACGAGGGTACGGGGATGAGTCTCATCACAAGAGTGAAATGTAGGCAAACCTTACCTTGCATTTCTACAAGAGGCTGCTTTCAGGACTCGAACCCGTCACCTCAAGGTCACACAACAACACATCAACCGCCAATGATCATTATATATAAATAAAGAATATATGTATATATATATATCTAATATTTACTATAAAAAATATTTTTATAAATCATATTGCATTTATTAAATCATAGAAGATTCAAATACCCTGACGAGCATAAACACTCAAGCCTTTATTCCATTATAATGGGGTCGGCTATATGGATCTTTTGTCGCATGGGCATAAATGAAAATAAAATTGAAGGATTTGCATAAATGAAAATAAAATTGAGACCAAGATTCAAAATAAACCAGAGTTCTGCATAAGTAGATATTAAATTTTACACCACACCCATGCGCGTGTGCTCTCTCATTAGTAAAGGGATAATGAGGGTAAAACAAGAACATCGTCAAAGAGAACCTTATTTAACTTTGTATCGAACCCATGGGCATGGTCTCTCTCATTTGTAAAGGGATAATGAGGGCAAAACAAAAACATCATCAAGGAGAACCTTACAAAATAAGGTGGAAAAAGTGAAGGATTTGCAAGAAGTTATAGAGAACTTTATTTTCCTTTTTCAGAAAATTGACTTCTTAGTAGAATTTTGCATTTTAATAAGTAAATATTACTTTATCATGCTTTCAGAAAATCAAATGAATTTAAATGAACTTGCTTATTTTCATTTTTTAACCTATTAGTTTTGAATATCTTTTTTGGGTTTTTTTTATCCCTTCTACCAAATTATCATATAAAATCATTGTTCATGTGTATTGATCAATCCTTCATATCTTGACCTCTAATAGGGATGATTTTGAATGAACATGATTGCACATCTTCTGATATTCTTAAGGTGGGTAGCCCTTGGCCCTATACAATTCAAAATTATGCTTTCTTATCCAGTTCCCTCAACCTCTGTAACTTTATTTTTGTTTCTTTTCAATTTGCAATTTAGCACAAATTATATCGGTAATGCTACAAGATGTGCCAAGTTCTTCAATAAAACTAGTGGAAGTTGGAGAACTTGGTCATATTTAAGTTATACATCCCCAACCTTTTCTGATTCTTCTAATTAACAAAATGATCTGAGAGATGCTAAGACATGTAACTTTCCAAACATAATGTTCAGTGATAAATTTTGTTTCTTACCAAGTCCATTTCAGCTTGGTTTCCATCTGCTCCTTCGAGTTTGAAAGCATCCTCAATCACTAACACTATAATACATCATACCCGCGCAAGTGATTTAGCTACAACCCAAGTCATCTTCAAATCATTTGCATGGATAATTATTTCAACTATTAGACTCCTCTATGGTATCTCTACTGATTCCACAAATCAATCTTATTGATTGTTGTGTAGTCTGCCTTTCTGGGTCGAATTTAACTTTGCTTTGTTTTTTCCACCATAATCTCTGGTTGTCTGCTCCAGTCGTATCCTAATTTGTTGCGATTAATGCATACACCACGAGATTACATAGTCATTGGATGTGATTCTCATTGTTATATCTTGCTACAAGCCATTGGCAAACACTCAAACCTCCGTTTCTTTGTTTATTGTCATTTACCAGTAAATTACTAACTTAACTGCTGGAGCAATTCTAAATTAGTAGCCAAAATAATATTTCCCAACAATTTCTTTCAGCTAGTCGTTCAGATCTTCCTATAATAAGAGCATCAATTCTATCTGCAAAGGTTGTGGCCAAGCCAATTTGCTACGCCCTAAATGGATGGATGAGTAACTAAGAAAGGGCTGAGAAGAAGAACTAAGAAGATCAAAAACCTTATTACTTAGCTATTGTGAGCATGAAACCTCTGAAAAAAAAACAGGATGCAGGTGAATGGAGCAAGAACCCGGAGCTGATGCGAGAGTAACAAAATACATGCAAGAATGTCACGGTTCGTGAGATCGGATTACCGTACAATGTGCCACGGAAGAGGATGGAGACTTGTTTCTGGATCGGTTACCTCCCCTAGATCGTGTCGGTCGACCAACGATTAACTGGAGTTCCGGGACTTGCAGCGGCTTCCTGGGTGGGGCTTCGTTGGCTTGCGGGAGGTGAATGGCGGTGAAGCAGGACGCCGGCGATGTCCTGGGCGCCGGATGTGTGATTGTCTTGCCGCCGCAAGCAGAGAGAGAGCAAGTGGGGTATTTCGCGGGGATTGCCAAATAATTCCAGGATGATCCGATAAAAATGCCACGTAAATAAAACAAGAGCAGCGTCATAAGTAGGTTCAAAAATTGCATTTTAATCTCTTTATAAATACTTAATTAAAATTAGGAATCTCTAGTTTTATTCGCAGTCTAAAAAAATATGAAAAAAAAATTTATAGTTTTTGACTTTTTTCTTCGTGGCCTCACGTAACTGTGCAGGATGCGTCTACAAGAATCATTTTCTTCAAGGAATCTTTAGCTCCTCCATTAAATTTCACTTGGGGGGTAGCGGGTTCAAAAATACTCTAAGGGTCCGTTCGTTTCAACGACATTGATATTGAAGTATTGGATTTCAATCCAATATCAATACACGTGGTAAATGACATTGAGTTTAAATCCAATTCTTTTGTTCGGCCGCATGATGACTTTCTGTCATAGGAATTGACATTAATCACTTTTTATTGTTCGTTTGTAGAAAGATTTTCAATGATAGGAATTGGCATTCGTCAATGCTCTCAATTAAAAATAACAAACGCGGATTTCTCGCCCGACATAAATTTTATCGCCTGCACTCGATTTTTTCGTCATGACGTGATGTTTTTGCCCACTTCAATATTTCGGCAAAAAGCGAAATTTTTCGTCCGAACGCGATTTTTTCGCCAAGACGTAATTTTTTCTCCCGGACGTTATTTTTTCGTCCGGACCCGACTTTTAATCTCGGGCGATACTTTGTTCGCCGGACGCGATTTTTTCGCCCGGACGTGACTTTTTTGCCCGGACGTGATTTTTTCGCCCGGACGTGATTTTTTCACCCGGACGTGATTTTTTTTACCCGAAGTGATTTTTTCGCTGCGACGCGTTTTTTTCGCCCGTGGAGGTTTTCTTTGCCCGGACTCATTTTTTTCGCACAGACGCTCTTTTTTCGCCCGGACGCGATTTTTTCGCCCAAATGCGATTTTTTCTTCAGGACGTGACTTTTAATCCCGGACACGACTTTGTTCGTCAGGACGAAAAAAGCGCACCTTAACGAAAAAAGCGCACACGGGCGAAAAAGGCATGCACGAGCGTAAAAAGAAAGCACAGGCGAAAAAACCACGCACGGGCGAAAAAATTGGGTACGGGCTAAAAAATCGCATCCGGCCGAAAAAATAACATCTGACCGAAATATTCGCAGCCGGGCGAAAAAATCGCGCCCGGGCGAAAAAATCGCGCCCGGGCGAAAAAATCGCGCCCGGGCGAAAAAATCGCGCCCGGGCGAAAAAATCGCGCCCGGGCGAAAAAATCGCGCCCGGGCGAAAAAATCGCGCCCGGGCGAAAAAATCGCGCACGGGCGAAAAAATCGCGCCCGGGCGAAAAAAATCGCGTCGGGCCGAAAAAATCGCGCCGGTCGAAAAAATCGCGCTCGGGCCAAAAATCCCGCCCCGGCCAAAAAAATCGCGTCCGGGCGAAAATATCGTGTCCGTGCGAAAAAATCGCGATCGGGTGAAAAAATCGGGACCGCGCAAAAAATCTAGGCGAAAAAATCGCACGCAGACGAAAAAATTGGGTACGGGAAAAAATATCGCATCCGGCCGAAAAAATAACATCCGACCGGAATATTCGCGATCGGCGAAAAAATCGCGCCCGGGCGAAAAAATCTCGCCCGGGCAAAAAAATCGCGCCCGGACAAAAAAATCGCGTCGGGCCGAAAAAATCGCGCCGGACCAAAAAAATCGCGCCCTGGCCAAAAAATCGCGTCCGGGCGAAAATATCGCGTCCATGCGAAAAAATCGCGCCCGGGCAAAAAAATCATTCCGGGCCAAAAAATCGCGTCGGGACGAAAAAATCGCGCCCTGACCAAAAAATCGCGTCCGGGCGAAAATATTGCGTCTGTGCGAAAAAATCGCGATCGGGTGAAAAAATCGGGACCGCGTGAAAAATCCGGGCGAAAAATCGCGCCCGGGCGAAAAAAACGCTCATGGGCGAAAAAATCGTGCACGGGCGAAAAAATCGGGACCGGGCGAAAAAATCGCGCCCTGGAAAAAAAATCGCGTCCAGGCGAAAAAATTGCTTCCGGGCGAAAAAAATCGCGTTCATGCCAAAAAATCGTGTTCGTGCAAAAAAATCACGTCCGAGCGAAAAAATCGTATCTCGTCCGAAAAAATCGCATTCATGCAGAAAAATTACTCTTTTTTTGAAAAGTCATTTTTGACAATCTCAATATCCGCACCTGAAGATAGACATTGAATCAATGAGTTTTTAGTTTTGGGTGAATATCAACGACTTTCCGCTAGAAAGTCAATTCCACTCTACAATTGTTGAAACGAACTACGGAAATGACTTTCATTTTCTTAAAACCAATACTTTAATATCAATGTCGTCGAAACGAACAGACCCTAAATCAATTTATGAATATTATTTTAGGTGATTGTTAACTGCAGATCAAATATAATTATTTGCAGACTAAAAAATGCATTTTTAAAAGGCGTTAAATATTTCCCTTCCTTTCTGAAAGCCTTTATTCACAAACAAATCTTAATTTTTTATCCCTTCCCAGCAACCCGCATGATCCTTTCCTCCGCATCTTCCCTTCTCTCCCTCTCCAAACCCTTGATCTCACGCCTGTGTCGACCGACTGATTGCCGAAGTCGTCCGACGTTGTCCGCCTGCGTCACTCCGCACTCCGTAGCTTCCCCTCTCTCGCATCTTCCCAGCCACCAGCCCGATGTTGCCCGTCTGCTCGCCGAAGTCGCTCGCCCGCTTGTCGACGTCGCCCGCCCGCTCGCCGACGAAGACCGCCTACTCGCCGACGTCGCCCGCCTGCAAAGGTGGTGCCTTCTAGGTCACCGTTCGCTGCGCCTCTCCCGCTGTGAGTACATTGACCTTCTTCACTTTTTTCGAAAGAGCCAACCCTTTCATTTTGGATTGCAGTGAGCATTGGCTTCTTCACTTTGTTGATGGTGTAATTCTTGATATATTTTTTACTTTTAATGTTGGTCTGCGAATAACAATAATTTCTGTGAATAAAAATTTTGAGTATCTTTGGATCTGCGAATAGTAATAATCTGCGAATAGCCACATTTGATATGCGGTTAACAATCCCCTTATTTTATTATCGGGTTTTTTTCATGTTATCTCACAGTTTATTCATCGCTCGTGCGTAAACTCTAGTCCCTACCGCCGAATACCGCATTTCTTGTTGAATATTCCTCCCGGAGAACTTGATTTCTAAAAAAAATTGTTAATCTACTTGCAAGGAAATGTTTTCTGGTGTTTCATTTTTGGGTACTGATTTGGATTTCTCTTCTTATCTTTGATATCGAGTAGTTCTCCGTGATGTGGGGTCTCACGAGGGATACTTTTGAATTACGAGAAGGCTTGATTTATGAAACAAGTGATCTGTTTTAGATTATTGATGTTTTGGACTGCAAATATAATTTTGAACAGCTTCATCAATGAACTGTGAATAACTAAAATCGGACGGCTTATAACAAGAAATATACGTGGCAGCATCGTGTCTACTCTCCCAAGGAAGGATTGATTATGGGACACCTCAAATTTTTTTACAAAATATATTAGGGCACCTACATTTGTATAGAATTGAAATCGGATATTGGAATTGGAATTAATTGGTCTAATTCCGATTACACTGTTCACTCAATAAATAGAATTGAAAAATATGGTGGAATTTGGAATTGGAATTAATTGGTCTAATTCCGATTACACTGTTCACTCAATAAATAGAATTGAAAAATATGGTGGAATGGATCAATTTTATTGTAAGATACTATTCAATCTAAGAATTGCACGTATTAAGCCGAAAAACACGTGCCCGAATGAAAAGAGTACGCTCAGGTGAAAAACGTGTGCTCAAACGAAAATAGAACGCACGGGCGAAAAAATGTGCGCCTCGTGGAAATAATGTGCATCCAGTCGCAAATCATGTAGCGCGCCCCGGCGAAAAAGCACGCGTGAATGCGTGTGCCCGAGCGGAATATGCGCACTCGAGCAAAAAACGTGGTCCCAGGTGAAAAGCGTGCTCAGGCGGAAAAAATGCATTAGGGCAAAAAAGCTTGCGCCGGATGAAAAAATCCCCCCTGCCGAAAAATGATCGCATGTGCAGTAAATACTCGACCTGGAGAAAGAAACACTGTCTGTGCGGAATATGCACGTCTGAATGAAAAATCTGCATCGAGGCGAAGAGTGTGATTGGGTGAAAAAAAAACGTTGGGGGAAAAAACCATGTGTTGCAAGTAAAAATATTTGTCGTGGTAAAAAATGCACGTATGTGAAAAAAATACTCGATATGACGAAAAAACACTCAACCGAGTGAAAAAACACTCGACGTGGCGAAAAAACGCACCCTCGGGCGAAAAATAGGCATGCCTCCTTCCAGCGCACAGCAGCGCGCGAGGTCTCCCTCCCGATCGTGCCAGCGAGTAGGATCTCCCTCCCACGCGCGGTAGTGCCTCCCAAGCACACTAGTATGTTGGGGCATCCAACCAGTGCGCACCAGCGTGCGGAAGCACCCCCGCACATACCCCCCCCCCCATGCACTCTTACGCACCTCTCGACGCGCTCACTATCGCGCTCATCATCCACTCCAGCGTGAGGTGTGAATAGTGAAATCCTCCATCATGACGGTGTGCATTGTAAAATCCCTCATCGTGGGTGTGTGTATAGTGAAATCTCTCATCATGGGGGTGCACGTAGTAAAATCTTCCAACATGGGGTGAAGATAGTAAAATTCGCCATCGCGGGGTGCACATGATAAAATCCCGCATCATGGGTGCAGATAGTAAAATCTTCCATCGCGGGGGTACTCATAATAAAGTCCCCCATCGTGTGGTAAAATATTTCATCATAAGGTGTGAATAGTAAAATTTTCCGTCATTGGGGTACGCATAGTAAAAACCCTTGACATAGATGTGCGCAATGAAATCTCCCATCGCGGGGTGCACATAATAAAATCCCTCATCATGAGGTGCATGTATAACCCGTAATTCGTCGAGATCATAAGTACTCAAACAAATGGCAATTCGCAGACCATTGGACAGTTGTGGCGAGCAGAAGCGAGCTTGGGCAAGCAGAGACGAGTTCGGGCGAGCAGAGGCGAGATGTGGCGAGCAGATGCGAGCTTGGGCGAGCTTGGGCGAGCTGTGACGAGCAGAGATGAGTTTGGGCGAGCAGAGGCGAGCTTGGGCGAGCAGAGGCGAGCTTGGGCGAGCAGAGGCGAGCTGTGGCGAGCAGAGACGAGTTGTGGCGAGCAGAGGCGAGCTTGGGCGAGCAGAGGCGAGCTTGGGCGAGCAGAGGCGAGCTTGGGCGAGCAGAGGCGAGCTTGGGCGAGCAGAGGCGAGCTTGGGCGAGCAGAGGCGAGCAGAGGCAAGCTTGAACGAGTTGTGGCAAGCAGAGGCGAGCAGTGCCGAGCAGAGGCGAGTTTGGGCAAGTATCTCGCGAGTAGCTTTAGATACTCGCTCGCAGAGGCTGGGTACTCGCCTACCCCCCACCCCCACCCCACAAGATTTTTCTATAAATAGCCTCCCAGGGGTACTGGAAATGACACTTTTTGGAAGATGCGAGGTCCCCCCAAGTAGATACTCGCCAAGTCCATGTCAGCCTAGTACCTCGCCCAGCCTTTTGGTTGCGGAGGGGAAGCTTCTTCTAAGCTTCCGGGTACGTGATGATACCTCCCCGCTGGAGCACTTGGGGTGTGCTTATAGATAGTTTCATTTCTCTCTCTCGCTAGCCACTTAAATTGTGACGTCGGACCGTAGAATCAGTAACCTTAGGCTGCCTTGATCCTATTTCGAGGTCAGGAATTTTCCTGGCTTCAACAATGCACATAGTCGAATTTTCCATCATGGGGTGCACATAGTACCCCCCCCCCCCATCATGGGGTGCAGATAGCAAAATCTTTCATCACGTGGGTGTATATAGTAAAACCCCATATCATGGGTGTGCGCATAACAAAATCTCTCATCACAGGGGGATATGCATAGTAAAATCCCCATTATGGGGTGCGAATAGTAAAATACACTGTCACGGAGACGTGCAAAGTAAAATTCTCTATCATGAATGTGTGTAACAAAATCTCTCATCATTGGAATACACAGCATAATCCATGGTCACATGGTGCACATAGCAAAAATCCCACCATGGAAGTGCTCATATCCAAATTTATGATCATGAATGTGCGGATAGCAAAACTCCCTGACAATGTAATTACCAATATGTCATTCTCAAATTCTATAAAAGGGGTCTAGAGCCCTCATTTGAAGGGACCTTCTCTTTTACGCCTGTTAGAGCTCCAGAGCCTTCCTTCGTAGATCTTCATGAGTACTCATGATGCGCTTGAAAATTCCTTCAAAGATCTCGTTCGATGCTCAAAAATCTCTTTTGGAGTTTGAAGATTCCTTGGAAGATTTTTATCGTCTCTTGAAGATCGCCTTCAAAGTTCGAAGATTCCTCAATGACAGTTCAAAGTCCTCCTTCGGCTTTATAGACAGCTCAAGGATCTCCTTCAGCCTTTGAAGATCTTCTTCTCTCTCAAAGGACACCATGAAGACAATTCGATAAACTAATTCAACTCTGAGCTCAGAGTTCCATTGTCGCAACCTTCAGTCTATATATTTTCCGTGCACACTCACCACCATCACATTCCATTTGACATCAGCGGGCCGGAAAAATTGCTGTAACGAACAGCGAAATGTCACCATTGAAATGAAAAATTTGTAGCTCTCCGAGAAATAGTGGAATTTGACCGGCACAGACCCGACCCCGTGGTTTTATCGCATTTCAAGATTTTTCCACACAAAAGTTTATTTGTCAGTCGTTGGCTTTTTCCGTGACTTTTTGCGCACTTGACTCATGCTTGAGCTTAGACGGTTCAAGTCGACCTGTCCATAAGAGCGTCGAATGACCCACAATAAATGGTTCCTCTTCGGGGCATGGTTTCATTATATATATGGAGGAGAAAACCCAATATAAATATCAAATAGATCATAACTGGAAGAATCTAACAGCCAAAAACATTGACCAAAATCGCGATGGAATGCATAAACCTTATTGCCTGCGGGAGAGATGAGGAAGTATCTCTTCCCTAATATGGAGGAAAAACACTCCCCACCAGCACACATCAAATTGGTAGGAGCCTTGTGGCTTGACTCCTCTCTCTCTCTCCATCTCTCCATTTCACTTTCTCTCTATGCATATGTTATTAGTGTTGGACGCAGAACTTTATCTCTGTGTAAGCATAACTCCATGCTATTTAAAAAAATCGAATTAATTTTGTTTGTAACTCATCCTTTATTTGTTATAATTAATCTGTTAATTCCTGAAAAAATTAATATAGAAACCTCAAATAATTATTATTTTAAAAATGTCTAATTCATTATTTTGATTTTTGAAATCTAAAATGAATATTTTAAGTAATGAATTAAATTTATTGTTTAATTAATTCATAAAATTTATTGTTATAAGCACTCTACAATTATTCTTTAAGTTGATTTATCTAATGTTATTAGTAAAATATCTATATTTTAAATTTCTCATCATTAATCTTACTATTTCTAAAATTTCTTAATAAAAAATCTCAATATATATTCTAAAAACTAATACAATCATATTAAACTTTACTCATGTTAAGCTACTAAAATATTATAAGTGAAATTTTTCGGTGTGAGCGGCCGTTCACACTTGGCCTACTGTAAATCCACCCATATATGTGATTAGGTACATACCAGGGGCTAGGACCGTTGGCGGGCTTGGAATTTGGAGGTCCAACAATCCGAAGAAGTCCAAGGGAGGACCTAAAATCAGACTATGTGAGAACGTACCACAACTTTGACGAGAATGATGAGGGAGAAATCGGGAGGCGTCGTGGAAAAGAACACGAGTTATGATTTCTGGATACGGAAGGACACTAACCTAGTCGAGATGCCGAAACTATATGTAAATAAATTGATGAATTCATTGAGAAGGTATCTCGGAGATCGTATTCGTCTTCATCTTCATGGGAAAAGACGAAGGATTGGACGTAGGTGTTGCCGAATAAGTTGATGAGGCAGGGAGGGAAGCTGAGTCATGTTATATGCAATGCAAGGATAAACGTAGGTCAAACTAAAAAATCATAGGATGTGATGAACCCGTATAAATCTGACCTACATATAAGCATTATAAAATTATATGACGTGCACTTAGGCTGTGTTTGGGGTGACTTATTTGTCCCGTTGAGATTGGACAAAAATGTCATTGTCATATCATAATCTTATGCTCCAAACTAATTTTTTTTGGTAATGGCAGTAAAATGTCACACCAAACATACATTCTATGACAATGACGTTTTTGTCCAACCTCATCGGAGCAAAGAAGCTGTAATAAGCCGCGCCAAACGTAGCCTTAATCAAGATGAGCTTGCATATAATTATTCTCTTTAATAAGGTTGAGTGTAGATAAACTGAGGAGATAAATAAATAAATAGTGGTGTTAAGTGCAAATTAAATTTAGATAAATGCAAATCAATTTTGTTAAGTCCAAATCAATTTTAAATAAATATATTTAAAATTTTTCGATTTCGACATAACCATCATTTGCAGGTAGCCAAAATAATTTGCACATAAAAATTACTCTAAATAAAATGCACGTGACAGGCTGACAGCTGCTTACAAGAGGGGCATCGCCAGATGCTGCCCTACTATTGGCGCAGTCAATGAACCCCGGGTCCACCCAGCCTATGTCCCACCCAGCGGCACCGAGCGGCGGCCGCCAACTCTGAGCGTAAATCGAAGCAGTAAAGTTCACTGTGCCCGGGCGATCACCGTTCAAATTCCTTCATTTCGAATAGGAAACAGGGAAGCGTTCTTTCCAAATAGGAATTCCTGCTATATTTCATGAAAATCTTCTCCATGATTGTTATCACGCCCTTTCATCTTCGAACTCCATTGTTCCGACGGCGACTCCAACCGCCGCCAGCGATCTGGTAGAAGTTCTTCCCACGTGAGTCACCCACTTCAACCTGCGATCTTTATAAACTATAAAATATCATAAAAATTCAAAATTTCCCTCCCAAATAGCGTTCCTTTTTTTTTCTCTTCGCTTGAATGCATTGCGCAAGTTTTAATTATATATGAGTTTGTGTAAACATTTCCATAACCCTATCTTCTTCGATTTGAAGCCGCTTATTTTCGACAAATTTCAATCTTTTTTGTTAGAATATTCTTTTTTGCTCATACGGTTAACTTAAATGTCTAGGTCTAGCCCTGAATGCTGCGCCAGAGATGGAAATATGCCCTTTTGTTGTATTTTCGGACTGAAAGGAAGTTCTTGTCCATGTCACAGGTGCTAGCGGCTTCTGGCATTTGGATTCTATGTTGATGACCAGATACATTATTTATTGCTGAAGGAGAATGGAGAATCCAAGCAGCAAACATCCCATTGGTTCAACTCGTAAGTGATAAACTACATTTTTTTTGTTTAGTTGAGAGAAAGTAGTTCTAATTAACTTTGAAATTCAAGTTTTCGGCTGGAATAAAAGCTGCATGTACTAAAAGATCTTCAAAAATGATGGAGCTTTGGTAGATGAGTCTTTGAGAGCATGATACCTTGCTCATTTTAAGTTGGGAAGCACGATGATGCTTAAAGGCAAAGGTTTTTTGGGCCCCTAAACTCACTACTCCCTTACGGGCGCTTGAATGCAATGAAGGACTCGGAGGAAAAATTTGGCCCATGACTTCCTTGCCCTTATGGGCACCTAGAAAGTGTCGGTATGCCTAAAAGTGGAAATTCAAGCGATGAAGGTTGGAGAATCCCGATGCATGTTACGAATGCCAAATTTGTAGTTTAAAACTAATATTTTCTTAAGAGTGTAAATTGTTTTATTTGGCTCATTTATTTCAAAAAATAAGACCTGATATTCTCAGTCTCATCTATGGAAGAGAATGTGATTTTGGTAATTACTCTATAAACCAGGTGTCAGATCTACCATCTCGATCCAAGACTGTGTATTTGTTGTTATTTTGCCTATAAGAATTTCAAAGTAGTTGAGCGCTTCCTGGTGCTCCATGTGTTGAAGTTATTTCCATTTACTTAATTGAGTTAGGTAGTCTTCATACACCGGGTGGAGTTGGTTGACTTCTATGTACCCGATTGAGGTGTTGGGTACTTCCTAATTTTCTATATGCTAGCACTCTTCATATACTTAGTGGAGTTGGTTGACTTTCGTATATTAGACATAGGTAGGTAGTATTTATATATAGCATAGTTGGATATTCTTTATATACTCAATGGAGTTGGCTAATCTATATTTACTTGAAGCATTTGATCCAGCCTTATAACTAGGAACCTTATTACTTAGAGGAGCTAGGGATTAAAGCTAAATTTGCATGTCTCAAAAACTTTGGGACCCATAACATGCATTCAACGAGGAGAACGATCACATTGGGGAAGCAAAGATATCTTCCTCCTTAACTAGAATATCTGAGCGATATTGCCTTTGCAAGAGCAGCTAGACTCCGCTCTTCCAAATTTCAGTTGCAGTGTCAGGAAACAAATAGTTTTGAGCACTGGATTCCTGCATGGAATTCATAAGCCAGGACGTATTCAGATTCCCACTGCATCCACTTTGATGAGTCCAGGTTTCCTGTTGGTGCCTTCTACACGACCAAATAGGTCACATCTCTTTAGCGCCAAGGTGATGGAGCAATATCACGAGAGGTAGCTAAGAATTATCCAAATGAATGGTAGTAAGTTGTTGAGTATTTTGATTATGACTCGCCCTAAGAGGTAGTTGGGATTATCCAAATGAACGGTAGTAAGTTGGAGAGTTTTTTGATCATGACTCGCCTCGAGAGATCCCACATGAGTAACAACAACCGACGAGGTAACAGAAGAATCAACACTTTCCGACATGGTGACTCAAGAACTAAGAGTTGAAATCCGAAGATCACCCCCCCCCCCCCCCCCACACACACACCAATCTAGGGATTTTTTCGGAATCAAGTTGGAGGTCCTAAGCCATCCACGATCCAAGGCACGCAATGAAATTACACAAATCTTGAAGATGAGAGGAAGAGAAATCATCTCCTCATATAGGCAAAAAATGGCGCCAAAAAGATTTACTCTCCACATAGGGGTGATCAGTGCTGGCCAAAAAAACATGGAAGTTCCCAAAGATTCAGACGACGAAGAACTGTTGTCGAGCAGACTGGTGGAGGAAGAAGTCCCGCGAACTTGGCAGAGGAGGAAGAGACACGGTGGAAGGAGCCACGTGACTGCACGAACGAAGGGGATACGCTATGGAACAAATGCCCGTAGAAGAGGCGTGGGGAAGAGCAGGATGAAGAGGAGGACTCTCGAGAAGGCTACAACAGACTTAGACGCTACACACAACACTGTTGACCGAGCGGGTAAGCTAAGTTCGTGTGCTAAGGCACAATGAGCATGTTTTCTGGCTCTGAAACCATGTTGAGAGAATGAAAAGTAGGTTCAATTAATTAACATCAAGTAAACACCTCACCTTTATATATATTTAGAATATAGGACATAAGACTATACAATAAATACATTTAACGTAAATCTTCAATCCTGTACAAGCTTCCTCTATTTTTATGAGGACTTTACGTGCCATGAAATAAGATAAGTAACAAATGTAATGTTATCACAATAAAAACAAGAAAAATAACGTTGTATCTTTTATAAAATACAACTATTTAATGAAAGAAGCCATTACAATATAAACAACAGTCGAGAAGTATTTCGTAGGAAGTTCCGGTGATTTCTTAGATTTATATGATGTGATAATTTTTTATGAATGGTGCTCTACCTAACATGCCATGAAAACAACCCTTGATGGTCTCAATCTTCTTTTAGTGTTAAGGTAGTTAATTATGTCCCTCAGGTGATCCATCCCGAGGAAGAAATGAAATGAAATCCATACCGAGGTATAAGAGGAAAATTAATCATGATTCCATGAAGAGTGGATGAAGGAAAGAATAATGCACTATATAACATTTCATTTTATTACCCTTGGGATGAATTTTTTTGTATATAGTATATATAGGTTTTGAAGAAGACTATAAGAATTGTTAAATAATCTTATGTTGTAATAAAAGAATGACCATGTAGATCAATATAATAGATCAGGCATATTAGTTCACCTTTTTCTTGTATTTATCCGTGGTTCATGATTCTAGTTGGGCTGTGCTATGCTTGAGATATTGAGTCAGTTACTTTTAAGGTTTGAATTGGCCTTGGGATTCAGTTGGTTTAGGAAAGTAGGAGATATAGGTTCATTAAACAGTATATGATATGTGAAATTTGGGAATATTTCGATATTATGGCTTTGAAAAGACCTACATAAATAAATAAGAATGTCGGGACTCGATTTATCTGTGGAGAGTTTTTGAACCTAAGATTAATGACCCGATTGATGAAGTGACCAAGCAACCCAAAGAACTAGTCATTAGGTCTCTACAAAGTTGCTAGTAGTTATCGGGTAGCCTAAATTAAGATTCAAAGGACTTGACAATAGGGTGAGATAGAGGGAGAACAATGCCCATTAATCCTTTTGCCAGAAACAACACAAAACAAGATCCTAAGTCACTATTTATACTTATTCCCTTGTTTCCTTCATTTGATTCATATAGGCCGTTAGGCATTCTACAGTCTTAGTCGCACGAATATAAAATACACTGTAGGAGATTCCCATTTGTCCCGACACTCGCTAATATTTTGTAACCTTATCCCAAATGAGCTGCACAAAATTTTTTTTCAGAAAGATCTTATTTTATTCATTTCTAAAGGCGAACCCGTTAGATGAACCATTCAATGAGATCTTTGTGCCATGTCCCTAGCATCATGCTTAGTCATCAAGAGTCTCAAGTCTTTCATGAGAATCCTCAAATATATTCCTTCACAAATATCTTTAGGCATTTATATGAACTTAATCTTTGCATTGAAGTGTGCCACAAGATTATGTTTATTGCTTCACTAGGTTACAAGATTTCCATTTACAAATGAACAATATCTTTTAGTCGACCATCTATTTGTGGCAGGCTTCCGTCAAGCTTGTTGTGATCAATCAAAGTAGTGGAGAAGAATGCAGGTTTATTTCTCTTGGTATGTATTTAGGTACCGAAGAACCATGGGAGCAACCTCTTTTTGACAAATCTTTAGGGCATGCATATACTGGCTAAGAATTGCAATGACATAAGTTACATCTAACCCAGTGTGAGAAAAGTAAATAAATCTTCCAATCAATAACATGACATGCCACTCTGTCAATTGAATTTCCGTCTTCTCTGCCAATATGATGATGTACCTTTATTGGCGATGTTTATCTGGAATGTTGCAAGCAGCCTTCTTCTCTCTAGCCTGCTTCTTGCTAGCCAGTCAGGGCGGTCTGACTTTATAGTGACCACACAAGCCACTCGAGATAGTCCAACAACCATCTCCAGAAAAAGCCAAGACAACTTCCAGGCTGACCGCCGGACCGCACAGTCAGAGTTTTTTTTCTTATTTGGACACCTTGTAATCTCTCACCTCTGCCCGGTTCTCCAGTATCCCGGGCAGCTTGTAATTTTAGGGTATGCCCTTTCGGGCAGGGCCCCTCGAGTATAAATAGGGGTGAACAATACCCAAAAGGTAGGCTCATTCAAATCCTAAGGCTTGATTACTCAGGCTGCGGTCTCGAATCCAGTTCCTTCTCGGCCACTGTCTCCGGCTAGGGCGATCTCTCTTCTGTAACCGCTCCTTTTGATAATTAGTATTGTCCGCAATAAGTGATATTCACCGCTACAGGTAGATCTGGTCTCACCACTCTGCGACA
Organism: Platanthera zijinensis; assembly: GCA_039513925.1. Classification (NCBI taxonomy): domain Eukaryota; kingdom Viridiplantae; phylum Streptophyta; class Magnoliopsida; order Asparagales; family Orchidaceae; genus Platanthera; species Platanthera zijinensis. Next base: position 167,928,422 of record CM077095.1, read on the forward strand.
TCTCGTTCCCCTTCTTCAGGTCGCTCGTCTTAACCCTGAGTAACCGACAATCCTCAATTTTCTTTTCCCCTCGAGGCGTGAGTTTGTGGAGGTACATTTTGTGTGCCAACATGTGACTCAGTAGTTCTATATACTAGTGTTCATGTTTCCACAAAAAGGTAAATTATATACCTTATTGGGTATTCGAAGATCCCACTTTATTCTAATCATCTCAATACCAAAAAAATTATCTTAAGGGTTCATGCCAAGGTCTTTCACCTTAAACTCATAGCTAAACGAGCCTTTAAGAATTTTATCTTCAATGATAACTATATCAATATAAACAATCAAATCAATTAAATTTTTTCTCTATTAGTCATGTGGGACTTTTTTTGCTTTGATACATATCGATGTGCAGGCATTGCCCTACTCCTTTATATGGTCGTCGTTTATTTGTTGCTTTTTTATTTCCATCTTTGCACTGCTTGGTTTTATCTTATGTATAACCAAAATGAAAATTTTCTCATACTTTGCATTTTCATATCATGATTATCATGCCAAGATAAAATTTCTTCTCATTAGTCATTACTAATGATATTGAATATTGAGGGTGATTTCAATCTCCATTTGACCTGCCATCATCAAAGCAGTCTGTTGTCGGTGTTCCTCACATAATGGGGTTGCCGAGCAAAAAACATCTCACTTTATTCCAAGCTCCTCTCTACACCATACATCTTCTCCATCTTTAGCAAGGAGAAGCTATTTTTACCGCCACTTATCTTATTAATCATATGCATTCAAATGTTCTCAATATCTTCTGTCATGCTACTACCATAAGAGTTAAACCAAACAACTTACAAATTTCTATTTTTGGTTGTTTCCCTTTTGTTTATATTCACAAACCCACTTGATGGTAGCTCAATCTTTGGACCTTAAAATGTTTCTTCATTGGGTACAACCCTACTTAGAAGTAAGATGGTCCTAAAGAGGGATATAAATGTTATCATCCTATTACCTGGAAGTGGAAGACATGTGTTTATGTGAAAGTTACATCCAGAAAGGGTGTTAATGAAGTGAGTCCCCCCCCCCCCCCCACCCACCCCACCCAAATCATATTATAGTATTGTGCCTTAAAAGAAATTACATGTATATTGTTATGCCCTAGTTAAAATGAAACCCGTCCAAGGGGGAAACCTCTTGGCCAGCCCTAGGCTCCAATACTTTTCAATCCAAAACCAAGACTAGATACAAGGGAAGGGTTCAAGAGTTATATAACCTCTCTCGCACAGAGAAACAAAAATAAAGTGCAATAATGGAAGTAAACATCACAACGAGAAATAAAGTGCGACAAAAGGAAAATAACAAAACGAAAAATAAAAATAGCATATTGGCGATCATCATGCCATGTTCCCTGTGGTGGTCCCATCCGCCGGTCGACGCCTTCGAGAGTACACGCGCCACGCCGACGATGCTCCTTCCTCTAGGCCGCTCTCCTCCGTATCCGTAATAATACCCCCATCTTGAAAATTTGACTTGTCCTCAAGGCAATACTCCAGAAACTGGCTGCGAAAGTCATCACAATCCAACCACGTTGCCTCGGAGTGGGGCCGTTGGTGCCATGCGACCAGAACCTGATCTCGGACCCGACCTTCCACAGTGATAGGTTTGCGGTCCAAGATCGCCTCGGGAAGGTAGACGGTAGAGTCGTCAGATGCCATGTTCGGTGGAAGAGTGGTCCCATACCACCCGTTTGAGCCGAGACACGTGGAATACTGGATGTATGCAATTATGGGCGGGCAGACGGAGGTGGTAAGCCACCTCGCCGATGCGGGCAATCACTTCGAATAGGCCGTAGAAACGAGCCGATAGCTTGGGATGAGATCGGGATGCCACTGAGGTCTGGTGGTAAGGTCGAAGCTTGACAAATACCATGTCTCCCACTTGAAACTGAATGTCTCGCCGACGCTTGTTCGCCTGGTGGAGCATCTTCTGCTGTGCTTGGAGGTGGGTCTTCAGAATTCGGAGAATCTCGTCCCGGTCCAAAAGCTGGGTGCACACTGCCCCGATGAGACATTCTCCCGAGAGATGTTGGATGACGGTGGGCGGTGGGCGGTGGTCGGCCGTAGACAGCTTGGAAGGGGGTCATGCCGGCCGAGTACTGGAAGGATGTGTTGTAAGAGAACTCAGCCTAACCTAACCATTTACTCCAGTCTAGCGGCCGGTCAGAGACGAAACAACGCAAGTATGTCTCCAAGCAGCGGTTCATAACCTCGGACTGTCCGTCCGTATGGGGGTGGTAAGCATAACTCATCCGGAGCTGAGTGCCTTGGAGTTTGAAAAACTCCTGCCAAAATGAACTAATGAAGACCGGATCGTGATCGCTGACGATGGATCCTGGAAACCCGTGAAGTCGGACAACGCTAGAAATAAACGCCTCGGCCACCGTTGGAGCTATAATTGGGTGGCACAAGGTTATAAAGTGACAGTATTTGGACAACCTGTCCACTACCACCAAGATGCAGTCGTACCTTGAGGACCGTGGGAGCCGCGTGATGAAATCCATCGCCACGTCTTCCCATATGAGATCGGGAATGGGCAGGGGTTGCAGTAGACCTCCCGGAAATGCGGCCTCATACTTCGAGCCCTGGCAGACGAGGCATGCTGCCACGAACTCTTCCACGTGTTGCATCATACCTTTCCAATAGAGTGCCGCTGCGAGGCGGCGGTAGGTACAAAATGCCCCAGAATGGCCCGCTGTTGGGGTAGTATGGAACTCCGACATAAGCCACGGAATGATGGGTGAAGATGATGAAATGACCAATCGGCCCTGATAGAACAGTCGACCTCCATGAAGTGTGTACAGTGGGTAAGCTTGGGCATCCGTCTGTAAGCGCTCTATGATGTCCCGCAAGGCCGGATCAGTCTCCACCTCTCTATATAAGGTCTCTGTCTCCTGCCAAACTTGACGTGATATGCCTGTCAATTTCGCAGACGCAGTCTGCCGGGATAGGACGACTGCCGCAAAGTTGGACTTGCCGGAACGGTATTCCACCGTGAAGTCATAGCCCAGTAGCTTTGCCACCCAAAGCTGTTGTGATGGGGTAGTCATCTTCTGACTGAGAAGATACCGAAGGCTATGATGATCTGTGCGAACGATGAAATGGTGCCCCAAGAGATACCTCCGCCAATGCTAAACCGCCAAGACGAGTGCCATCAATTCGTTTTCGTACGCTGAGCGAGATCGAATGGTAGACGAGAAGGACCGGCTGAAGTACACCACCGGTCGCCCGACCTGCATAAGCACTGCGCCAATGCCCAAGCCGGAGGCATCACACTCCACTATGAAGGGATGAGTGAAATATGGCATGGCGAGAACTGGGGCCGTTACCAAGGCCTGCTGTAGGGCTGTTAAAGCGGCAGCTGCCTCGGGGGACCACTGAAACGCCGTGTTGGTCTTCTTGCGTAGAAGGTGTGTGAGAGGGAACGCCAACTTGCCGTAGTCGCGGATAAAACGACGATAATAGTCGGTCAAGCCGAGGAAGCCTCAGATATCTCGTAATGAGCGCGGTATAGGCCACTGCAGGACCGTCTCCACCTTGTCGGGATCCATAGCTACCCCTTGAACAGACACAGTGTGACCAAGGTAGGAGATCTCACGTTGAGCGAACACACATTTCTTCAAATTGGGGACTAAGGAGTGTTGTTGTAGTGTCGCCGGGGTGGCCTCCAGGTGGCGCAGGCGATCCTTCCATGTCAAGCTATAAACCAGTATGTCGTCAAAGAAAACCAGAACATACTTACGAAGCACTGCCCGGAATATATTGTTCATGGTGGCCTGAAAGGTTGTCGGGGCATTGGTTAGGCCGAACGACATGACCATGAACTTGTAGCGGCCGTCATGAGTGCGGAAGGCGGTCTTCGGAACATCTGCCTCGCGGACTCGGATCTGGTGGTAACCGGAACGCAAGTCGATCTTGGAAAAATAAGTCGCTCCACTCAGCTCATCCAGAAGCTCTTGTATCACTGGAATCAGGTACTTGTCCGCAACGGTGGATTTGTTAAGTTCCTGATAGTTCACACAGAATCGCAAACAGTCGTCCTTCTTCTGGACTAGAAGGAACAGACTGGAAAATGGGCTAGCGCTCGGTCGGATCAGGCCGACAGTCAACATATCACCAACCAAGCGTTTGATCTCGTTCTTCTGGATGTGGCCGTAGTGGTAAGGGCAGACTGAGATCACCTTGATGCCCTCCTGGATGGGAATATGGTTGTCGGTTGGGCGTGGCGGTTGAAGACCCGGTAGTGGCTCAAACACTGAGGCAAATGCCTCCAAGAGGCGAGACAACTGGTGTGAATAAGCAGTAGGCGGCGGCGGTAGGTGCGTGGGACCCGAAGTCATGATCTGCCATAACAATGCGCAGAAATCCACCGAGTCAGTGCGCTGAGCTTTGCGCGAAGAGATGGCAATCCGCTGGAGGGAAGCCTCACCTTGAAGCGTGCATGACCGATTGACCCACTGGAAAGTCATCCGCATGGAGGCCCAATTATGTTTTATGTCGCCCAAAGTCTGCAACCAGGTGATGCCCAGAATGGCGTCGACCCCGCCTAAGTGGAACACATGGAAATTTGCGGGAGCCGTATACTCGCCCAGTTGTAGAGAGAGGCCGTGGCATAGGCCTAGAGTCGGCGATCGACGACCATCCCCGAGGTGAACGACAAAACTCCATGTGGGGTCTAAAGGCAACTGTAAGCGAGTCACGAAGTCGTGGGAGTCTGGGAGATGAAGTTGTGGCTCGCGCTATCGTCGATCATGAACACCCCTGGGGTTCCCTGGAGGAGGCCCTGGAGCTTCATGGTGCGGGGTCCTGTGATGCCCCCGTAGAGGCACATGAAAGCTCTCTGCAGATCAAGCTGCGGTGACTCCTCTGGAGGGTCGTCTTTTAGTAACAAGGCGTCAAGTTCCGCAGCCGTTACTTCGTCCTAGTCAGCACACATGAGAACCCAAAGCTCCTTCAGCGGACAGACGTGTGTCGGGGAATAGGGTTGCCTACAACGAAAGCACAAACCCTTTCCCTGTAGATCGTTGTACTCCTGGGTGGTGAGGCGATGGGGGGCGGGCGGCCGTGGTGGCCGAGGTGGAATAGCTGGCCTAGGGGGAGAGGGTGGATGAGGCGGGTCCCCTGGTGGCAGTCGCAGCGGAGGAGTCACAAACGGGGCACGAGCTGGGGGAAACTGCGCTGTTGGGGGTGGCAGTGGCCGGTTCCCAGCCCAGACCGCAAAATCAGCTTCCACCAACCGGGCAACTTCCATTGCGTCAGAGAGATCCCGAGGGTGATGGGTGCGTAGGTGGGAACGAACGTGGGGTTGGAGACCCTGAAGGAAAAACCCGAGGTAATGATCTGGAGGAAGACCGGGAACATGGTTGACGAGCTCAATGAACTCGTCGATGTACTGGTCCACGGAAGTGGTATGCCACAGGGCACATAAGCTTTCCACTGTATTGCCGGAGTACTGGCCATCATAGCGCTTCACCAGCGCGTGGGCCAGGTCGGCCCATGTAAGAAGTGGGGTCGACTGGCGCAACCAACAAACCCAATGGAGGGCGGAGCCTTCCATGGCAAGGGTCATCAGATCCACTTTCTGTCCCTCCGGGGTGCCATGAATGTCGAAAAATTGTTCCGCCTTTGCAATCCAGCCGAGAGGATCGGTGCCGTTGAAGTGAGGCACTTCGAGGGAGCGTGGCATGTGGGCTGTGACAGTGTGGCGAGTGGAGGGTGAATTGACGGGGAGGTGGGCTGACTGGTGAACGGGGAGGGATCTTCCACGGGCGACGGTGTGGAGGGGTGGATGTTCAGTCGGGTCCCCTGAGCCTCCAAGCGTTGGAGAATCGCTTGAATCGACGCGAGCGAACTAGCTTGTTCGTCGAGGTGGCGCTCGACAACATCCAGACGGGCTTCAGTCATTGCGTGGGTGGTCGGACGCCGTTGTTGGGGTGCCAGTAGCCGATGGAGGTACCAGAGCTTGCAGGAAGAAGTGCAGAAGAAACCGCAGGAAGGGAGCGTGCTAAGGAACGCAGAAGCCCGAAACACCAATACCTGGAAGAACAATGTTGTCGACCTAGCAAGCACGATCAAGGAAGACGCGACGTCGTGTCCCGAGGCAAGCGCGTCGGAGCGGTGCGACGGAGGCGCGGACAGACGCGAGCGTCGTGGACCTGGCTGCTTGCGACGGGAAGGAATCACACGCGAAGAAGCTGCTGCGGACAACCCGGCGACGCTCGATAGACAGGCGGGAACGGCAGGTCGGACCAATGTTACGCCCTAGATAAAATGAAATCACTCCTAGGGGGAAGTCTCTTGGCGTGTGGGCTGTAGCCAGTGTGGCGAGTGGAGGGTGAGTTGACGGGGAGGCGGGCTGACTGGTGAACGGGGATGGATCTTCCACGGGCGACGGTGTGGAGGGGCGGCTGTCCAGTCGGGTCTCTCGAGCCTCCAAGCGTTGGAGAATCGCTTGAATCGACGCGATAGAACTAGCTTGTTCGTCGAGGTGGTGCTCAACAACGTCCAGACTAGCTTTAGTCATTGCGCAGGTGGTCAGACGTCGTTGTCAGGGCGCCAGTAGCCGATGGAGGTACCGGAGCTTGCAGGAAGAAGTGCGGAAGAAACCGCAGGAAGGGAGCGTGCTGGGGAACACAGAAGCCCGTAACGCGAATACCTGGAAGAACAGTGCCGTCAACCTAGCATGCGCGATCGAGGAAGACGCGGCGTCGTGCGGCGTGTCCCGAGGCAAGCGCGTCAGAGCGGTGCGACGGAGGCGCGGACAGGCGCGAGCGGCGCGGACAGGCGCGAGCGGCGCGGGCTCGGCTGCTTGCGACGAGAAGGAATCGCACGCGGAGAAGCTGCTGCGGACAACCCGGCAGCGCTCGATTGGCAAGCAGGAACAGTAGGTCGGACCAATGTTACGCCCTAGATAAAATGAAATCACTCCAAGGGGGAAACCTCTTGGACAACCCTAGTCTCCAATACTATTCAATCCAAAATCCAAGACCAGATACAAGGGAAGGGTTCGGGAGTTATATAACCTCTCCCGCCCAAAGAGAAACAAAAATAAAGTGCAACAATGGAAGTTAACATCATAACGGGAAATAAAGTGCGACAAAAGGAAAATAACAAAATGGGAAATAAAAATAGCATATTGGTGATCATCGCGCCATGTTCCCCGTGATGGTCCCATCTGCCGATCGATGCCTTCGAGAGTACACGCGCCACGTCGACGATGCTCGTTCCTCTAGGCCTCCCTCCTCCGTGTCCGTAGCATATACCCAGAAGGACAAAAGTTAAGGTCCTATCGAAGTACTTGACATCTACTGCAGACTCAGAGTAATGTCCGGCGGTTCCATAATAGAACTATAAATGTGGTAAAGTAACGACCGTCTTTGAGGATCTTGGCGAAGGAGATGGACATTCTCGACGAACAATATTGTTACCGCTAAAGTTCATAACGAGGAAGTCGTACACGTTTATTTAGAGATTATTGACAACAAGAGCGTTTCTATTGGAGGACACCAACACGTTGGCGAGGATCAACGAAAGGCACATGGGAATGTATCACAACATGCTCTTCTTCAAATTGGGACGGGAGATCAATGATATGGTGCACGCACACAGTTGAAGGATTAATGACAACTTACATCGTGCCAACCTTAGTGTCATCGCATTGGAGGAGAAACTCTACAACACGCACAAAGTGGCCTGCGAGAGAAGCGCCACCTGCCTTTGATATCAAATTAGAATAAGAACCTAAAGGTTGGGGACTCCTCAAGAGAGCTAGATGATGACGCACTTCTCGTGCTCAAGATCTGATACTTGCTATCGATATATTTGAGTAATATACCAAGCCCTAGCCTCAGTCCATCTGGTCTATCTTGATAATGACTTGCATTAGTCAGATATTTACACAATTAAGTGTCCATTAAAGAAGAAGATAACAATGATGATGATACACAAAGTGTTGGGGATAAAGCAACAATGTAGGTACATGATACCCATACGGTTGTGCGTACAGTGATGTAACAAAGACGTCATAAGTGATGTAACAAAGACGTCATATGTGATGAATAGAAGACATGATACCTTTATTGTGTGCAGTCGGGTCTTTTCATCCCAAAAGCTACCTCATAGTGTTAGGCTTTTTGTCACACTTATAAATAAACATTGCCACATATATTTTTTTTAACATTCCTCCCATTTGCAGGAATATAGATAGGTGTTCACGAGTACTCTTCAGGTACTCGCCCTTTACATCTCCATTATACTTGTTTTAAACATTATCCCCGCATTTTTTCAAGTTTTGAAAGAACTTCAAAAAAATATAACTTAAGTTGGACCGGACAACCAGATTTTCCAAGTGCTTTGGGGATGATATGTTTGATGGTTTCTGATATCATGAAATCAAGAGCAATAGTACTTTTCTTCCAATGTAGCAATCTTGATGGCTGGAGCTTTTCTTAATGTGAGAGTGAGATTAGCAGTTATTACTTGAGGTGTAAACTTATGATTATGTGAAATTAATATTTTTTAATGACGATGATTTTTAAATTATCTTCTAATCTGATATGATATTAGGGCATTAACACGGACTGATTAGCGGTTATAACTTCAGGCGTAAACTTATGATTATGTGAAATTAATATTTTTTAATGACGGTGATGATTTTTAAATTATCTTCTAATCTGATATGATATTAGGGCTAAAACACAGACTATATTTATAATGTCCTCACTGATGAATAACTTACTGTAATCATTCTATATTACACCTCAACATTTTTTTCATTTTGAGTTCTTGTTCATTACTACCCTGACCCCATTTCTATTGATTAATTTTCTAACACAATATGCTATGATCTTTCTTAGTATCCTTGGATTTCTTCTCTCATCATTTACTGGCAGACTAGCAACATTTATTCTTTTAATTATTCTCCACCATGTCTCATATGTTCTCATTCAAAATCTTCAAATTTCATGTAGAAAAGATAATCCTTGTTTATACCCAGTCATTCTTACTCTCTTTTCATCTACTTAAGTTATAAAGTATCACCTGTAATCGAATTTAAATTTGGATTCTTTTTTTAAATTTTGTCAAAAGCTTCTCTAACTGACATCAATACTCAATCTTTCCCAGACTTAGGGCCGATAATGGTGGTTTTATAACTTGAACATAGAGATTAAAATGTAGATTTTCTTCCTTCGGTTTTTCCCTTTAGATACCAAAGTTTTGGTTCGTGCTTTTGCATATCGTATCTAATTTTAATCTGATAATTGCAGCATTTGAGTCTTTCTTTCATGGATCATGGCACGGGACAGAGCTTGTGAGCATCTTAAATGGTAAAATTTTTGTTCGCATCGACCACCATGGATCAGCTGTAGAAGAGGAAATTTTGGGGGAGCATATCCGGCTACACTCTAGAAAAGCAAATGCTTCTGATTGCTCACATCTAAAAGTTGGAGTTGATGTTTGTGTTCTTTCGACTTGTAGAATTTCAGAAAGTTCACATTATGACCCACAACAAGCTGTATGTTAGTTCACAACCTTAGATATTCTAGTAAGAACTCATATTTCTAATTCATGCATTTTAAGTGCCTTGTAAATTTTCCGAGACACCATAAATCAAAATTTTCACAATTTTATGTCTTTGAAAATAATGAAAAAGATAGGTTTGAATATGATAAACTTGTCAAATTTATTATATTAAAAGAGAAAATTTATATGGTTGTCCTAAAATAGAACCATCAAATGAATCTTAACCTTTCAATTTCAATCCCTCTGATTGGAACACATGTTTTTCTTAATCCCCTTCAAGTGAAAGTTCGATATTGTCGTTGAACACTTCCATGGGGGACACCGTCCACAAACACAAGTATTAATAAGAGAAATTTATCCTGAAAGAATTTATTCATGTTTCGTGTCACATTTGATGAATCAGGAATGAGGCTATAAGAAAGGGAAAATGATCAAGTTTATCTCTTGACTATTTAGGATGTGTTACTTTTGGTGCCAAACTCTTTTTCTCCAATTTGATCCCTAAATTGAACTTAGGGTGACCATTTCTGGTGCAGTGGTGCTTATGTTAAGGAGCGGGTTAAATCATAATGCCGATGGGGAAAACATTTATGCCGTGTTAAGTAGCACTTAATGTTTAGTCCCACAATATGTAGAAGCTCTCAATGAGCCTTCTTTTTTCTTTTATATACCCATTAGATAGGTGAATAATATACACCAAAATATTACCTCTCCTATTCTTTCTAAATTTTCTAGGTCAATGAATGTAATTCTTCCCCCATCAGCATGTGCCTTGTCCGAGCCTTCTCTAGGTCAAGAAATGCCGTGTTTGTGTAACTTTGGAAAAAGTGTTCCTTCTCAAAATCATTACACTCCAACTAATCATGTGACTATTTAAATCATTTTTCCATTTAGAAATTTAATAATTTTGCTTAATTTGAAAAATCTTCATCTATAACTTGCAGCTGCCTCTATGGTATGATGGAAAAATAGTATCAAAAAAGTACAGCCCTCATGGAAATGGATGCTCTTGCCTATTTTCTGTCATACTCTACAAAGAACGGGCTACAAATTGCTTTGCAAAGAACCTACGGTTTGAAAGGGCCGAGGTTGTCACGATTGACAAGATTGCCATACTTCAAAAGCTCAATTATGAACTCTGTGTTGATGGATTGTGTCGATGGAACTGCGCAGAAGATTGTATTTCATATAGTAGAAGTAAACTCCTTAGCGGGTTGATTTCTTCTCAAATTTCATGGCTAGTGGTTTTTTCTATTCTAAAAGGAATGTGCTTTCATATTAAATCAGTAGATAGAAAGATAGTTTACCAAATTTTAGAAAGAGAGCACGAGTCAGTTGATCATAGTCAGGTATCAGACATAAATACCATGTATTTCAAGGGGTCTTCCGAGTATTCACGCCCAGTAATCGAAACACTTTCTCCTTTTGTTTTGGAAAGGGTGGGAGCGGAAACACCTTCTGGGAATGATAGTGAAGAAGAAAAGAATGAAGATATGGAAATGGAGAGTGAATCAGATATCGAAGTACTCTATGATCGAAAAAGTTTGAGACGATCAAAGCGTCAAAAGATACAACCTGATCGTTTCATAAGTTGCTACTCAAGCAACTTTGATAACAATTCAAAAAGGATTAGGGCACGGGATTTAGACCCCAAGATACAACCTAATGGTTTCAAGAACTTCTCATATACTAACTTTGGTCATAACACAGAGAATAATGCACTGGATGTTGACATGCTGGAGCACAAAAGACAGAAACAATCGGCTTCCTTGGCAGTTAAACAACAGTGCTTGGATTGTTCTCAGTTTTGTCGTGAGAAGAAGAGTTCCGGCAGTGTTGAATGTGTAATGCCTTCACAAACTTCAGCAAAAAAGGTACTATCAGATGAAAATTTTAAAGAAGCTCAGTCACCAAATCAACCTAGATTGAATGTGGAACAAATTCATGAAGAACATCCAAGTAATTCACAAGATCAGCTAAACAAGCACGGTTTAGGTGAAACGGTGCGTAGAAGAAGGGGACGGCCAAGGCTTATCGAAAAGGGAAAAATATGTTCACTTAGAGTTGATTCTCTTTATCAAAAGAAGTCAACTTGTAGAAAGAAGCTACTTAGTTCATTAGAATGCAAGGAATTAATACAAGAATATATGGGAAACATAAGGGCTGAAATGGAAGCTGAGTTCCAGTCAAAGGCCCGGCCAGAAATTATAGATTCTGATGAGAAAGAAGATTTTATATGGTCCACAACTCCTGAGGATCAAATTGAAGTTGAAGAGAACAATGACCTCTGGAAAGAAATGGAACACTTACTGAACAAAACTTGCCTTACTAGAGGAAAAGCAGGTATGATCCAGATTCCATGCTCTCTCTCTCTCTCTCTCTCTATATATATATATATTATTAATTACCCAAATTCTCATTGGAGTTAGCATAATTATATGTTGCATCCCTCTATCTTTTGAAATTACATAAATCTCTCCTTTGAGTTTACATTTCATAGCATGCACGCACAAAAATATCCCCGCGGACCTCCCCTCCTTAGGAGTATTTTTATGCATTCATGTTATGAAGTGTAAACTTACATGAGAGTTTTTTGTAATTTCAAAAGATACAGGGGTACAACCTATAATTTTGCAAACTTACTGGGAACATTTGGAGCATCTTATGATTAAAGTCATTTCACCTGAAATGATTTTAATTTTTTATTCAAATGTGACTGATGAGTGATGGCTAACTAGGAGATGACACTTAATAGGATCATAAAATTTTAAAACTTCAGCATTTATTTAATGCTTATGGCATCATGGTGTCCTAATTTTAAATTGGAACAAGAAACATTGTATAACTAGAATTATAAATTATAACTATTATATTTATAATTGTCACACTGTATGCCACTAATCTTAAATTTGAATTGAAGTCTATAATTTTTGTATTTAATGCATAATTACTTGTTGTGGAAGAGGAAAATCAAATAATAATCATAAACCGGGGCTTCCTTCCCATATATGAGGGAAATACAATAAAGGCAAAAAAGGAAACAATAAAAGTAATTCTAATACTCCCCTCAAGTTGAACGTGCAATATTTTGCATGCTCAACTTGCACATAATTTTTTCGAACGCAGTCTTACTTAAACCTTTGGTGAGAACATCTGCAAGTTGTTGATCTGAAGGAACAAATGGTGTGCTCACAACTCCTCTTTCTATATTCTCTTTGATGAAATGACGATCAACCTCAACATGCTTTGTGCGGTCATGCTGGACTGGATTGTGAGCTATGCTAATATCGGTCTTGATTATTGCAGTAGAGTCTTATGGGGACTTTATCTCTCATGCTAAGATCATTCAACAAGGATTTAATCCAGTCCTTCGCAAATCTCATGAGCCATTTCTCTAAATTCCGCCTCTGCACTTGACCTGACAACCACATGTTATTTTTTACTCCTCCATGTTATTAAATTGCCATCAACTAAGGAACAATAACCATGGGTGGATCTCCTGTCATCAACTGAACCGGCCCAATCAACATTAGTGTAGACTTCAACAGTCAATTCTTTAGCCGGAAAGAACAAGATACCCCTTCCAGGAGAGGACTTGAGGTATCGAAGAATATGGTAGGCAGCTTCTACATAACGTGCTCTGGGTGCATGCATAAACTGACTGATGACACCCACCTCGTATGAAATATCCGGACGAGTGTGAGATATGTAGATTAGGCGGCCGACTAGGCTTTGAAATCCGGCGATATCAACAACCACTTCCCCATCATCTCTACCCAATCTGTGGTTGACTTCAATTGGGGTGTCAGCAGGTCTGCACCCACTCAACCCACACGACTGGAGCAAGTCAAGGATATACTTTCTCTGAGATATGAATATATGTTACGACTATGGAGATAAATATTTGTATTAATCGAAAAATAAGGATACAATCACGAGGTATACTCGTGCCCTTCTTCTGAAGGCTGGTTCCTCCAAGAAGTCTTTCCCAAAGAGGAGAACCCAAACCCTAATAACATAAAAGAGGAGAAGAACTCTCCCATACCACCTCCTTATATAGGGAGGGGGACTCACAATAATAACATAAAAAACAAGATAAAAGAAGTTACGCGCACGTGTGTAACAATACACCCCGCCAAAAAAAAGACCTTGCCCTCAAGGTCGGAGCGTCGTTCAGAGGTACTTCGATGATTGTCAGCACGTCTAAGTCAGCTGCGGTGAGCTCGTGCTCGTCCTCCCCGATGAGGCATCATAGCTCCTTCATAGGACAACCATGAGTAGGCGAGTAGGGTTGTCTGCAACGAAAACACAGGCCTTTGCTCCGTAAGTCATGGTACTCTTTGGTGAACATGTGGTTAGTGGGGATATGATGGTTGAGCCCATATTGGGTGGACGAGGTAGAGGAGGTGGTGGTGGCGGTTGTTTCGTCTGGGGAGGAAAGTATGGCTGGTTGGGAGGTTTGGAGGGAGGCAGTGAGGAACGAGGGTCCTCGGACAACGCGAGGAATTCGGCTTCCAGCAGTGGGGAGAGGTTCATGGCTTGGTTCACATTGACCTGTTGAAGGGTGCGAAGCGAGCTCGAATATGGGGTTGCAGACCATGCATGTAGTATGCCAAGAAATGATCAGGGGGAATCCTGGGACATGGGTGATCAACTCAATAAATATATCAACGTATGAGTCAATGAAGCCGGTTTGGCGGGCGCCGCAAAGGCGCTCGATCATGGAGCCGAAGTAGCGATAGTCGTACTGCTGAATGAGGGCCTCCGTGAGAGCCGTCCAGGTGAGGCCGGGGGAGCATTGGCGGAGCCAGCGGACCCAATGGAGGGCGGACCCTTCCATGCCGACGATTGCTGTGGAGACCTGCTGTGCCGGAAGAGTCTGGTGAATAATAAAAAAACTGTTCGGCGCGGACAATCCACCCAAGTGGGTCAGTCTCGTTGAATGTGGGGATGTCGGGACGTGGGAGCTGTGGAGGAACGACTGGCAAGGCGGGATCTGTGGGGTCCACTATACCGGGGGATCCCAAGGCGGACGCAGCCGTAGGAGGACCAGAGTGCTGTCCGGTTTGCAAGTTGTGGAGCATGGCCATCATCGTTGTGAGCTGCTCGACCTGGGCCTCGAAACGAGAGTTGAGGGCAGAAAGTGTGTGTTCGATGGCTTCCACGCTTGTTTCCATTCGGCTCTTTGACATATGAGGACGATTGCACTGATCTGGAGGTTGGTCGGAGAGTGCCGGAGCCGGGAAGGGTGCGCCAGCTGCGGACGAGGGATGTCGAAGAGCTGGCGGCGGCCTACTAGAGTTGGGGCTGCGGCGGACTGCGAGCAGGGAGTCGGAAGGGCTGGAGCCGGTGGAGGCCGGCGGATCTGGGCTGGACTGACCGCAGATAGGGACGACGAGTGCCGCAGTCGAAGGAGGTGTCGAGCGCTACGCGCGATGCGGGGATGGGACGCCGCGGATGGCGGAGGCTTATCGGGTTGTCGCTGGAGGAACCAAACTGATGCGATGCGGGATCGGGCGACAGAACCGGGCGCGAAATCAAGGCGCGAGCGGGAATGAGGCTAGGGAACATCCGCGAGAGATGGATCTGGCGAAACCCGACAACACAATGCAGGCGGGGGCGGCAGGTTGGACCAATATTACGACTATGGAGATAAATACTTGTATTAATAAAAAACAAGGATACAATCGCGAGGTATACTCGTGCCCTTCTTCTAGAGGCTGGTTCCTCCAAGAAGCCTTTCCCCAAGAGGAGAACCCAAACCCTAATAACATAAAAGATGAGAATAACTCTCTCATTCCACCTACTTATATAGGGAGGGGGGCTCACAACAATAACATAAAAAAATAAGATAAAAGAAGTTACGCACACGTGCGTAATAATATACCAGGCTTCGAAGTTCGATCGAGCGACCTCAATTCCTAAGAAATATTTGAGATTTCTTAGGTCTTTTACTTCAAACTCCTTTGTCAGTCTTTGTTTAAGACTGGATTTTTTCGGTATCATCACCCGTGATAATGATATCATCCACATAAACAATGAGACCCATGAGCCTCCCATATTTGCGTCTTACAAATAAAGTGTTATCAGCATTGCTCTGCGAGTAGTCAAATGCAACCATAGCCCTATGAAATCTCCCAAATCAGGTCCGGGGAGATTTAGGCTATATAAGATTTTTTTCAACCTGCAAACTTTCCCTCAGATCCTGCCAGGATAAGACAAGACAGTAACAACATGTTGACCTCTTCTTTCAGGTCCCCGTGAAGGAACACATTTTTCACATCCAACTGAGTCAGAGTTCGCCCTTTGCAGGCATCACATGAGAGTAAAACTCTTATAGAATTCATCTTCGCCACGGGGGCAAAGGTTTCGTAGTAGTCAATTCCCATAGTCTGGGTGTAGCCCATAGCTACCAATCGAGCCTCGTGCCACTCAGCAACCCCTTTAGAGTTCTGCTTAACGGAGACACCCATTTACAGCCAACCACAGTCTTGCCCGGTGGCAAGGGGATCAAATCTCAAGTGCAATTCTTTTCCAGGGCCAACATCTCCTCACACATAACATCCCACCACTTTGGGTGAGCAATAACATCCTGTCAAGTTGAGGGGATAAAAATGGAGGAGATAAAGACAATAAAGAGCTTATGTGAAGGAGATAATGAGCTGTAGGACACAAAGTGGGATATCGGATGTTGTTTAGAATGAGCCCAAATACGGGTCCAATGTTCGAGCGGGTAGCCTGAGGGATGTCGACGTGCCTGGACCCCTTTTCCGCCGAGTATACACCTGTAAAGGAAGAGCGACCACAGGAGTAACCACAAAAGGAGGCACAGGATCAGTGACATGAGGACGAACAGGAGCGGGAATAACTACTATAGGAGGAATAGGAAGAGGAAGAAAACTCGCTTCCATTGGATGAGACTCCCCCTGAAGTGAGGACTCCCCCTGACGTGAAGGCTTGTAGTAGGATTTAGACTCCTGAAACGTAACATCCATAGTAACGAAGGTCTTTCTGGAAGCACTTATATCCTTTCTGAGTAGGAGAATACCCAATAAAAGTACACTTAGAGAGCACGGGGATCAAGTTTGGACGAAGGATGAACATGGACAGAACACACATCCAAAGATCCGATGAAGAAGAGTTGATGGAGAGACAGAGAGGGCTTGAAGAGGAGATTTGTTGCCAAGAACGCGAGCCGGTAAGCGATTATTGAGTCGGGGTATCCACACAAGTGGTCTGATGTATAATGCCCTGATCACTAAGATACCGCTCAAAGGAGGAGTCGATGTATTGCCGACCATTATCACTGCGCAAAACCTTGATGGTCGCATTAAACTGAGTAGCCACCATTTTGTGGAAACGTTGAAATAATTGAAAAATATAAATTTTATGTTTCATCAAGTAAACCCACGTACAATAAGAAAAACATCAATATGAACCATTGTAAAAGGAGAAGCACCAGGAGTAGACACATGAGTAAGAGAAGCACGATGAATGTAACAAACCAGTGAAAACCAGAAATATAGGCAACAAGACATGGACTCACCAAACATCAATATGAACCATTGTAAAAGGAGAAGCACCAGGAGTAGACACATGAGTAAGAGAAGCACGATGATGTTTAACGAGAGACACACATCACATGTAAAAGTTTTCAAAGATACATTTGACATATTCAAAAATAAAAGGTGCATAACAGATAAAGAATGATGGCCTAAGCGGCAGTGCCATGAGCCCACAGAGATCTGAGCAACAGAAAGAGCCTTTAGAGCAGAGGACGAGCAGGAGGGGTCAGGCAAGTAGTGGTCAGCCCGTAGTTTACTAGAGCCAAGCACCGTTCCCGTATTCAGGTCCTAAAAGACACGAGTAGGGAAAAAGTCACAGAACAATTCATAGAATTAGTGAGATGACTAATGGAAAACAGGTTGCGAGTAAACTTAGGCACATGAAATACCAAAGAGAGGATGAGGGAGGAGCAATGAATGGACCTTTTCCCGACAATGGGAGAGAGAGATCCATCAGCAATGCTCACTTTGTCCTTACCAGACAAAGGAGTATAATACACAACCTGTCGCAGAACCAGTCATGTGGTCGGTGACACCAGAATCAATGATCCATTGGGAGGGAGTGCAGGTAGCAGCAAAGTGAGTAGAGTGAGCCCCTAGAACTAGGGATACAAATGAGCCGAGCTCGGCGAAAATAACTGGCTCGAGCTCGAGCTCGACGAGCCTGTGTTTAATGGGCTCGAGCTCGAGCTCGAGCTCGGCAGAGCTCGACGAGCTCGGTAAGATCCACGAGCAGAGGCTGAAGGGGGTGGCGCTAATATCCCCTCCCTCGTCATCCACCGTCCGCCACTCGTCAGTCGCCGTCCGTCGGCTTGCCGCTCGCGAGAAAGATGTTGAACGACGTCCGCACTCTGCAGCTGCTCCCCTGAGAACCCTAATCCATGACGTGAAGGAATAGATGAAATAAATCGGGTTTGCGCTAATATTATTATATTACTAATATTAATATACTTAAATACATATAAATATATCTATAAAAATTGATAGCCCGAGACTGTAGAAGCCAGGCACAGACCTCGGAATTCGGAACTAGTTGAAGACAGCCACGACCAGCGGGCTACAACTAATATTATTATAATATATAATAATATATTATATTATTTCAAATATATAAAAAAAACTTGCAAGCCGCTCGCGAGCCGCTGAACAAAATTTAATGGGCTCGAGCTCGGCTCGAAAGCAAGCTCGAGCTCGTGTCGAGTTTTTTTCGAGCCAACTCATCGAGCTCTCGAGCCGGCTTAACTCAACTTGCACCCCTACCTGGAACTCCCTGATGGGCAAATGAGGAGCTAGCAGACTTAGAGGCATGGCCTAGCATAAAGCGGTGGAAGGCGAGAATCTTCTCAGCAGAAAGAGCAGAAGGAACCTCAGGTATAGCAAGACCTCCATAAGAGGCAGGATCATCAACAACATTAGAGATGAGCCGAGCGAGACAGAGAAGGTCAACCTGAACTGCGATCAGAGCCACAACTAGGGCTGTTAACAAATAGTATAGTTCGTGAATAATTCGAGATTCGATTCGTGAAGATTCGATAAATATTCGTAATTTTCGAATTCAAATCCGGATTCGAATCCAAAATCGAATTCGAATAATTTTCGAATCCGAATCCGAATAAAATTATCCCTATTCGAAGTATTCGCGAATAGTTCGCGAATAGTAAAATTACTTAAATAAAATTAAATATATTTAATAAAATTATATATTTAATTATTCTTAATGGAAAAAATCGAATTCGAATTCGAATCCGTGTTCGAATCCGAATTCGAATCTTAATTTGAACCCGAATTCGAATCCAGCATTTCATATCGAATTCGAATTCGAATCCGAACCCGAATATTCGAACGAATCCGAATCCGAATCCGAATCTCTGCATTATATGTGAAATTTGGATTCGATTAAAGAGATATTCGATTCGATTCGGTTCGTGAACAGCCCTAGCCACAACCACCCCGAGGAGCTGGACCCCCGCGAGGAGAAGGGAAGCCACGAAGCATAAAGCAGGTGTCCCGAGTATGGCGAGCTTTCCCACAATAATCACACGTCAAATGATCCTTGTCCACAGACTTGGCCCTAGTGTCACGGAAGGAGCGGCCCCCGGAACTGAACCGAGCAGCAAGAGCAGAGCCCTCAACAATAGTCTTTGGTAGACGAATCTACCGACGATCATATTCTTGCTGAACCAAAATGTACACCTCAGGTAATGACGACACCAAGAATCTGAACACTGATGGGATCTAGGTCACGATGGAGACTATGAAGAAACTCAAAGATCCGGCTGCGTTCCTCCCTGACACGGACCAACACCTCATCTTTAGGGGAGACGAGAGTAAGCGAATCGAAATGATCATACTCTTGGTAAAGAGTAAACTCCAAGTAGTAGGCAGTAGAAGGACGATCCCCTTGGCATAAAAGGAAGATTCATCGCCGCAATTGAAAGATCTGAGCCGCGTTGCCCAAACAGGAATAGGTAATTTTGGCATGCTTCCAAATGTCGGCAACAATGTCCAAAAAGAGATAGTTGCTGGCAATAGACTCCTGCATGGAGTTGGTCAGCCAAGACATAACCAAAAAGTTCTCAGAGTCTCATTGTGGCTAATCTGGAGAGGTAGACGGAGGCGCCCTAGTAGTACCATTGAGGTAGCCAAACAAACGACAACTCTTGAGAGGCAAAGTAACAGAATGAGCCCACAGAAGATAATTGGTTCTATCCAACCGAATAGTAGTAATTTGAGGAATCTCGTGATCATGGGGGACACGAAGAGATCCAACCGAAGATAGAGAATCCATAGGAGCACTCCCACCGGAGGAGACATCTGGAGTTTCACCACTTCCCGACATAGGAACAAAGGAAAGGAGACCACCGGGTTGCTAACAAGGAAAATACTCCCTCATAGAAAGAGCGGAAGGAACGAAGGAAGATACATCCCCGTAAGAAGATAGAACGGGCACAGGACTAGCAATCACGGACTCAAGCCTGCATAGATCCGGCGCCATTAAGCACTCGAACAGTCATTCGGAGGGGGCGGCGCTGACTGGGGACACTGCGGCGGAAGAGGCGGCTGGAGACGGATGCAGAAGAGTCGGGAAGAGAACTTCTGCGGGAAGCGGGAAGGAGCGGAGCCTTGCGGGAGTTGCAGAAGGCAGAACCTTGCGAAACCTTGCGGGATGTGGGGCTTTGCGGGATGACGGAACGACGGAAGTTGGCAGGCAGAACCTAGGGCACTGACTCTGATACCATGTTGAGGACCGGGGCTTCCCTCCCATATATGTGGGAAATACAATTAGGGCAAAAAAGGAAACAATAAAAGTAATTCTAACATTACTAAATGAATTTCAATGTTTTTAGATTAAATTTCAAATTTCCTTATATTTAAACAGATTTATTTACAATTACAAAATATTCAAATTTATTTACAGCTAATTTTATATACCGTTGGTCTCATAGTTTCAGTCTCTCTGTCAATTTTTGTTTTTTGAAGTTTCTGTTGAAGGAATTTATAATGTAACATAAGAAGAGCTATCTTAAAAATTTATCCTAAATATATATATATTTTCCATTTCTTTTGTCATAAATATTTCTTATTATGACTTTGAATCTCAGGGTTTCTCCCTCTTTTTTGTATTAGTTTTCGTTAGATAGACAATGGGTCTATCAAATGAAATTTTTCTATAATTGATTGATGGATTGTTTAATATGGAGTAGAAAGTATAAGATAACAAAACATTGAACTTATTGTTCCTTATTATTCATTTGTTTTATAACTGTCTCATAACTCATAATCGATAAAAAATCAATCATACTATTTTAATATTAGATTATGCTGTTAAAAAATTTACTTTCTAGCGCTTGTTTTTGTCTTTTTAACATGTTCATATCTCACGCGACATAGGATTTGGATTCAGACTCCTCTGGCGGGATATGTTTTGGTTCAGATAAAGCATGCCAACATGACTTTACACTTAATGAACAGATTGGAATTATTTGCCGTTTTTGCAATTTTGTGCAAATGGATATACGGGATGTAATGCCGCCATTTGTGAGTTTCTATCTTGAACCAAATCAAACAATTCATCTCATTATGATAATCTTTATCGTTATGTTGATTGATTGTCTCATGCAGATGATGACTGATGGCCAGAGCTCGAGTAAGGAGCATTGGGGTAAAGAAAGTTTTCGTAGACTGGAAACTTATATTCTCGGATTAAGCACTTTTGACAACGAAATCATGCACTCTAACTTTGCATCCTTTCATGAAAAGGACACTATTTGGTCTTTGATACCTGCATTCAAACTGAAACTGTATGATCATCAGAAAAAGGCATTTGAGTTTATATGGAGGAATATTACTGGATCTTTGAAGCCTAAAGAAATGGAGGCTCAGTCAAAGAGCACAGGTGGTTGCATTATATCACACTCACCTGGATCCGGCAAAACATTTCTCTTAATCTCATTTATAATCAGCTATTTGACTCTTTTTCCGAAGAGTAGACCTCTCGTACTCGCCCCAAAGATTGCCATTTGCGTTTGGAAAAAAGAATTTGAGAAATGGGGGGTTCAGTTTCCACTGCACATAATACAGCCAACTGAAAGCTACAAAAAGAATAATTTGAATGGAAAAAAACAAACCTATTTTACCGACAAACGAAGACCAAACATGAGAGCCTCTCATATTATCGACTGCCTAATGAAATTACAGCAATGGCACGAAGAATCAAGCATTCTTTTGATGAGTTACTCATCCTTCTCGTTAATGCAAAAAGATTCAAAATTTGAGCACAAACAAATGATGGCGAGGGTGATGCAGGAAAGTCCGGGCCTACTGATTCTAGACGAGGGCCATAACCCGCGAAGTACGAATTCAAAGCTCCGAAATCTGTTAATGGAAGTGAAGACGAAGTCGAGGGTACTTTTATCTGGTACGCTATTTCAAAATAACTTTGAGGAGTATTTCAACACCCTTTCGTTGGCTAGGCCAAGCTTTATTGAGGATGTTCTCAGAGAGTTGAGGAGCAGTTGGAGAAAAAGATTGGATAAAAGAAGCAAAAGGGAGAGATTGGCCAGAAGGTTATTCATGCAGAGAGTTGGCGAAAAAATACTATCGAGCATCGAGGGTGATAGGAAGCAAGGTTTTGATGTGCTTAACAAAATTACTAATGGTTTCATTGATGTGTATGAAGAGGATACTACAAATAGTCTTCCGGGCCTACAAATATATACTCTGGTACTATTGCCAACAGATATACAACACGGACTTTTGGTTAAATTGCAGAATCGACTGGAAACAGCCGGGAAGATATCTGATGGCTTTGGAGGTTCTGATCTCGGTTGGATCAGTCCACCCTTGGTTGATAAACACTATGGCTCATGCAAATGAGTATTTTACCGACATCGAAAGGGAGAACATTGAGAAGCAAAAGGAAAATTACATGAGTGGTTCCAAGATGAAATTTATCTTTGATCTTGTGCATAAATCCAACATCAGAGGTGAGAAAGTTTTGATTTTTTCACATAACTTATCTCCTATAAATTTTATCGTGAAGTTATTTGAGAATATTATGGGATGGAGTAAAGGGGATGAAGTATTGGTGCTTCAAGGCGAACAAGAACTTTCGGTGAGAGAGAAAGTCATGGAAAAGTTCAACGGAGATGCCAAAAATAGATGTAAATTGTTAATAGCATCAACCTCGGCGTGTGCTGAAGGTATTAGCTTGACGGCGGCATCAAGAGTTGTTTTATTGGATTCCGAATGGAATCATTCAAAGACACCGACAAGCGATTGCACGAGCTTTCCGACCAGGTCAGGAGAGAAAGGTTTATGTTTACAAGTTATTGGCGTCGGAAACATGGGAGGAGGATAAGTATCGACGGAATGAGCGCAAGGCTTGGTTGTCTAAAATGGTTGATATTGGGGAATACATTAAGCATAATTCGCGTCGAGAAGTTGATTTTGTTGAGGACGAGTTGTTGAGAGAGCTCGTGGAAGAAGATCAAGGAAATATGTTCAAGACAATAATGAAGCAGGATTGAGTTTCTCATTTTTTCTAGTCAGATGAAGTTAATGGAAGGTATAATTCTCTCAATTATACTCTAGCCATTATTCTTTGATGAAATTATCTTTGTCTCGAGTAGTCTGTACTTAGCAATTTTTATAGTCAACATTTGCAATTTTTTACACCGCAGAATCTCCAATTTTGGAATATCTTCATTACACTTTCGTGTAATTTCAAAGTTGCATGTTTATATGTTTTTACTTACAAATTTTATCGGCCAAATTTGGAGCGCAAAACAAACAGAAAACTTTTATCCTCTGTACTCATTATTTCCTAATACTCTTTTTTTATGACACATTGACACCTAAATATATAGTTTTACTAGTTTGTTTAAAAATGCTTGTGTTATGTAATTATTGGAAGAAATAAAAGAGAAATAAAAGGGATATATTATTCATTCTCATATGAGGCTTTATATAGGAAATACAACAAGACTCAAAACACCGACTCAAGATGTGGGACTAAACCCTCTCACTCCTAAAGACTCTAATAGATCGACATTGACATTTCCAACACTCCCTCTCAAGCTGAAGGGGGGACCCTTTAGCTTGGACACAACAAATAACGGCAATGGAGGTAGTTGATGCGGGACAAAACATCACACGAGCCACTGGGGGAAATTCCAAATCGGGAAATCAAGCCCGGGACATAGCCACACATGACACTGACTCACACACGACGCAGGACCCACACACGACGTGGACACGCTGGACACCGGTCAACCAACATCACCTACACACAACATGCAAAAGAAAACGAAAGATATGGAGTAAATCATCAACCAGACAACCAGGGATAATCCGTCGGGGATAATCCGCACAAAGGGTGGTTCCTCATGACACGGCCCCGCACGACACGGTCCCGCGCGACACGGTCCCGCGCGACACGGTCCCACACAACACAACCCGCTGAGGTTAGAACAACCAACACATTCGCGCCCCAACACATGACCAATTGAAAGACAACCTCGGGGAAATGCTAACAACATACGACATAAGCCTGGAGGCCGTGTGGAACGAAGGAAAAAAATTCGGGAAAGATCATCCGAGTCACCCTTATCCCAAACACTCCACCTCACGTGGTAAACACGTGCATATAGGTAAAAAAGGACATAATAAACCTAAGCAGTAGGAATACAAAACAATACAACATAAAATACTGATAAGGACATAGAAAACAACACAAAAACTTCAACAACGACAAGAGGGTAGCACCCCTGAAAGGGTAATAGCCACCGAAAGCATCGTATCATGAAGCGGGAAAGGAGGTAGTGTTTGGACACGGCGGTTGATGCACATGATCTGAACCTCCGGAAAACATGCCCCCATGGAAGTCCATCTCTAGTCGTAATAACAACTCGTAGAAGCAGGTGGATAAGATCTCTGACAGAAACAACAGAGGGATCTGCGGACGGATCGCTAAGCAGAAACAACGCACATCCAGCGGAACATGAAGAGATTAGCTCGACGGGATGAGAGCACCAGCGGCAGAACACGACGCCGTCAACGACGGGATCGACAATCTCAGAGGGATCAAAAGCTGACGGGGAGAACGACAACGACGGAAGCAACACACGTCAGCGGCGATGGAAGTAGTAGTCAGAGGAGACAGGATCGAGCGCAGCAGCAGGAAGATCCGTCATTGTCGAGGGAAGAGATGGCCACTCCCGTCAATGGAGTCAATCAGCCATTCCGTCGATGGGATCGGGCGGGTTACTGCTCGCCGGGAGCCCTAGTAGTAGCGCAGGACGGGAACCGTGCTAGAGCAAGGAAGAGACGGTAGCTCACGGGAAATTTTTTTAGGGTTACACAGGTGGAAATGTTTGGCTCTAATACCATGTTGGAAGAAATAAAAGAGAAATAAAAGGGATATATTATTCATCCTCATATGAGGCTTTATACAGGAAATACAACAAGTATCAAAACACTGGCTCAAGATGTGGGACTAAACCCACTCACTTCTAAAGACTCTAATAGATCGACATTGACATTTCCAACAATAATTAAGTACGATTTCAGTGACATGTGTAAATCTTCTTAAAAAAGGTGTAGTCGATGCATACGCTTCTGTGAATTGTTCTCAGAAGGGTGAATATGCGTGATCTTATCACTTTTTAGATTATAACAGAGACTTATGGTATAATTTTATGTTGTGTGAATTCGAGTATTAGTAATTTAAAAGTTGCAACGGTTAAGTGCGGAAGAAATGAAAGCATTTGGATATATTTCTGGAAAAATTTGTAGGGTTTATTTAGTAGTAATTATCTCATAGGTGTGGAGGAAGGAGCAATATTAAAGGTGAAGGTAGTAGAGAATAAAGTTAGACATTGAGACTGTTATTTATATGCCTTTAATCCTAACCAATTTGGTTATTATCAACAATGTCATTATGTCACGCCTGCGCTTCAAATGATGCCGCAACTGAAGATGATCTGCAAGATCCAACAAAAATCTAGGGCTAGGATTGTAACGACCCCATTTCTGACAGCCGCCACAATTGAACATTTATAGTTCATGCGTTATCAGAACAAAATATAAGAACTTTCGGTTGATATCGTGTCGAGTTCGAGCGATTTGGGCTCGGCTCGAAATCAAAATTTTCAGGTCAAACTTGACTTGAAATCAAAATCGATTTAGGGTCAAGTCGACTCGACTCAAAATGGCTTGATTCCGAGCCGACTCAAAATCAAATCGAGCCAGCCCAAAATTGAGCAAATTTTCTCTGTATTCCTGGTTGGCTCAGAATTAAATTGGGCAACCTCTAAATTTAGCAAATGAAACACTTAAATTATTCGCTCTTTTAGGTTTAAATTTTAGTATTTTTAATTTTAAAATAAGAATATATTAATAAATACATAATATTTTTAATCAATTTGAGCTAATTTGAATCATATTTCGAGCGATTCAGGGCTTACTCGAAATCGCTCGAAATCAGATTCAAGTCAAATCGAATCGACTCAAATTGAGTCAAACAATTGTAACTGATTCCGATTCAGCTCGATATTCGAGCGATTTTCGAGCGACTTTCAAATTTTGAATAATATGCGTAGCCCTACTTTCAGTGTACATTCATATGACAGAATACCAAAGAAAAATGCAGTGCAAAATAAAACTTTTCATTTCATTCTTTTCAAGTACAAAACTGCACATGTACAAAATTTCCCTAAATATAAACACAAAATGAGGGCACAAAAGGGATCAATCATATGCTACTACAACTATTACGATTTGGGTGGAGAAATCGAATGCCCTCGTGAGCTGCCTGAATTAGAGAGAAAGAAAAAGAGAGGGAAAGAGATTATCCCTCTAGGGTTCCCAATTTTAGAACATAACCAAGCATGAATTCAAATAGATAGCATGGAGTGTTTATATAACACCCTCAACCCAATTGCAATAAAAGAAAATACATTCAGTTTCCCAAAATATCCACGTGCCTTAATGACCTTCCACCTACCTGTCACTAGCGTGCATTTCGCGGTGCTGGTATACCCGCGAACTGGTGGACATCCTTTTCCCTTCTCCACGTCCGTAACATTTCCGCCCTCTGGAAAATTTGCTTTGTCGTCAAGGCGGAAGTCCGAAAAATTTATGCGAAAAATAGATTGGTCAACACATGTGACTCTCGATGGGGTTCAATCAAACCACTGCACCAGGATTTGATCGACCGATGAACCCTCAATTGATAGAGCATGTATACATGTCGAGCAGAGGGGGGAAGTTTGGTGATTTGAGCCTGAGAACCGGCGGGGGTAGAGTCACCTCGACCTGATGGTCCCCAATAACCAGTTTTAACCGAGAGACGTGAAGCAACAAGTGGATGAAGTTGTTTGGTGGAAAGCGGAAGTGGTACGCTGTGGCGCCAACACGTGCCACGATCTCAAACGGGTCGTAGAACTTGATCGCGAGCTTGAAGGGGGTCCGCGGGGTCACTGAAATTTGGCTGCACGACAGAATCTTGACAAACACAGTATCCCCTTCAGTGAATTGGACATCTCGGTGTTGGCGGTCGGCAAAGACAAGCATTCGGTCTTGTGCTTGCTGAAGATGAGGGCGTAGTTGGAGAAATATGAAGTCACAATTACAGAGTAGGTCAAATAGGGGTGCTACAATGCATTTGCCTGGGAGAGTGCGCGTGAGGATTTGTGGGGGTTTACCTGTTATGAGCCTAACCCATAACGTCGTTGGAGGTGGCAGTGGAGGCGAAGATATTAGGGGGAGCTGAGCTCAACCCACAAAGAATGCGAGGGGGAGGGGAAGAAGGGGAGCCGTGCTCCACCCTAGGACCAGAGAGAGGGAAGAACTTGCGAGAGAAAGAGAAATTGATTTCATTCTTCACATTCCTCATACATGACCCAATGTCCCACGTATATGGGACTCTGATGACATGAGCATAAATACCCAATAAAAGAAAAACGCATCACACTAAAACATCCAAACACAATTGACTCATAACGACGACTCGACTCGATACAACTTGACTCATACACTTGAATTGATACAACTCGACTCAATGCCTAAATATTCATAATAATATAAACGCTTTATAATTGACGGCGTAGTAACCCTAACATTCTATCCGTCCTTTAAATCAAGCTTCCACTCAAGCTCGAATGGTTCTGATTGACCTGATCCTCCGACTCTTTGATTTTCCTCTAGAGCAACTCTTATTAGCGCATCACTGCAAAAGAGGCGGCGGCGAGCGGAGGGGTGTCAGCATGCTCCTAGGTCTCATAAACAAATGCAAGGAGTTGACGCGACAGAGGCACTTGTGAGGGGAAGACTACCAGACAGAGTTGAAGTTGGTGCGAGTGTGCCCGATGGACGATTGAAGGTGATGAAAGGCCTGATCGTAGGTGAGCTGTGGCGATATGAAGAAGCGCCGACTGGGGAATGACCGACAAAAGGAATGGATCCAGAGGGGATGACAGAGCCCGTGGCTGGAGCGGAGGATGAAAAATGGAGACCACGGGGACGAATGATGGCGCAAAATGGGGTGGTACCACCGCGTGGCTCGACAACGAGAAGGCCGGTCGTGTGAACGAAAAGGAAGGAACAATTGTAAGTGATGGTGGAGCGACAAGAATTGCGGAGAGCGACGAATGCTCTAGTGGGATCGACAACTGCCCCAGACGGATTAAGCCCCCGAAGTGTCGGCCAATGCTGACATTGAATTGTGAAAGCGTTGTGTCAAAGGACGCCGATATCTCCATGAGCATGGAACGGAGGACGGCCTCCTTGGTGGCACTTATCTTCATGCCAAAAAAATAAGGAAGCAATTAATCCCCAAAGAAGAGTCGGCTGGAGGCAGCAAGCGGGGAATTGAGAGCACGTGTTGGTTGGTTCTCTGTTGGCTGCACAGGGCTCGAAACGCGTTAAGGGGCCCACAACTGTGGTGGCGGGCTCGTGGAGGAAGGATGACCTCGGCTCGAGGAAAAAGGGATTGCTAGTTTGTCCTTGATATTGCCAACACACGACCAACTTTTGTCCTCAATACTCCATTACTTTTTTAATATTCTTTTTTATGACACCTATATACATAGATTTGCTAGTTTGTTTTAAATGCTTGTGCTCTGGAATTAAGCACGATTTTGGTGACATGTGCAAATCTTCCTAAAAAGGTGTAGTGGTTGCAATAAGATGTTTTTGGAAGGGAGGGTTGATATACACGATCTTATCACCTTTTAGATTATCACAGAGACTTGTGGTACAATTTTATGCTGTATGTATTCTGAGTATTAATAATTAAAAAATTATAAGGGTTAAGTGCGGAAGAAATGAAAACAATAAGATGTATTTGTGGCAAAATTTGGAGGATTAATTAAGTAGTAATTATCTTATAGATGTGATGGAAGGAGCAATATTCAAGATAAGGTAGCAGAGAATGGAGTTAGGCATTGAGACTGTTATTTATATACCTCTAATCCTAATCCATTTGGTGAATCTCAAAAGTTTGTCATTATGTTGTGTCTGCGTATCAAATGACGCTGCAATTGAAGGTGATCTACGGGCTCCGTCGAAAATCTAGGGTTAGGGTTGTGGCAGCTTCCTAGGGTTGCAACAGCCACATTTCTAGCAACTGCCACATTTGAGCATTTACATTTCACACGTTATTAGAAGGAGAAGATAAGAACTTTCATTGCGCTTTCATATGGCATTGTACCAAAAGAAGATGCAGTGCAAAATAAAACTTTTTGTTTCATTCCTTTCAAGTACAAAACTCCACATGTACAAAATGCCTTAAATATAAATACAAAATGAGGGCACACAAGAGATTGATCATATGCTACTACAACTGTTACGATTGGGGCGGAGAGATCGAACGCCCTAGCGAGATGCTTGGATTAGAAAGAAGAAGGGAAAAGGGAGGGAAAGAGATAACTCATCCAAGGTTCAATTTTAGAACATAACCAAGCATAAATCCAAATACATAGTATGGAGGGTTTATATGACACCCTCAACCCAACTGCAATAAAAGAAATAAACATTATGTATACCCATCACATTGGTGGACATCCCTTTCCCTACTTTGCGTCCGTAATAATGCCACCCTATGAAAAATTTCCCTGTCGTCAATATAGAAGTTTGAAAAATGAGCGCGAAAAATAGACCGATCAACCTATGCGTCCTCCAATGGGGCCTATCAAGTCATTGCTGTGACGATCCAAATAATGCGCAACAACATTTTAATTCCCCGATGATGAGAGCGCAAGGCAGTACGATTTTGTGTGCTAAAATTTTTCGAGTTTCTTTATTTTATTGTCATTATTTGATTTTGAATTATTATATATTATTGGGGGTGCCGATAGCCGTGTATCTTTGAT
Source organism: Platanthera zijinensis (assembly GCA_039513925.1). Classification (NCBI taxonomy): domain Eukaryota; kingdom Viridiplantae; phylum Streptophyta; class Magnoliopsida; order Asparagales; family Orchidaceae; genus Platanthera; species Platanthera zijinensis. Next base: position 167,958,419 of record CM077095.1, read on the forward strand.
TTTATTTTTGTTGTCTCAAGTGTTGGGTGTATTGTGGGCAGTATGATACCGATCACGCAACTCCCGATCAACAACTGGTAGTGTCGTGCTTCCTGGTTCATATGTCTCCAAGGTCGGGGCGGGCCGCCCGTACACAACTTCAAACGGAGTGAGTTTACTTGCAGTGTGGTAGGAGGTGTTGTAGCAGTATTCGGCCCAATGGAGCCAACGAGTGCAAGTGCGGGGTGCATCCATCACAAAACATCGTAAGTACGTCTCGACCCCCCGATTAAGCACCTCCGTCTGTTCGTCCGTCTGGGGGTGGTGGGCAGTGATCATACACAACCGAGTGCCCTGTAGCCGGAATAGCTCCCTCCAGAAATTGCCCACAAACACCGAATCCCGATTAGAGATGATGTCCCGAGGAATGCCGTGAAGTCGAACTATCTCCCGTACAAATAAATCGGCTACTGACTCCCCCGCACAGGGATGGTGTAAGGCCAAGAAGTGACCGTATTTGGACAGCTTATCCACTACAGTCAGGATAACTGTCTGCCCCTGAGATCTTGGTAGGCCATCGATGAAGTCCATAGAAACCGTGTCCCAAATTTGTTGTGGAATTTCCGGAGTAAGCAGACCCGCGGGCGACATGGTCTCGTATTTCTGTCGTTGGCATATCTCGCATTGTTGCACAAATTGTTGAACATCCTTCCGTTGGCCATTCCAGAACACATTGGCCCGTACTCGTTGAAGAGTGCGGAGAACGCCCGCATGACCCCCTATCGACGATGAATGAAATTTGTGCAACATGATCTTCCATGGTGATGAAGCCAGTATGGCCACCCTGTCGTGGTAGTATAAGTGCCCATTCTGTAAGTGAAACCCTGGAGTAGTAGCCTGTTCTTGTTGAAGTGACTCCATAATTGAACGTAAATCTGGGTCTTGCATAATCTCTGCTCGTATGTCATCTAAAGCCCCGATCAGCGGCCCAGAGATGTGGTAAAGCGTCCCCTATGGTATGCGGGATAGTGCGTCTGCCACCACGTTCTTTTTCCCTTGTTTGTACACGATCTCGTGGTCATAGCCCAGCAACCTCGTCAACAACTTTTGCTGCAAAGGAGAATCCACTAGTTATTCCAAGAAATGTTTCAGTATCTGGTGATCAGTTTGTATTTTGAAGTATCTTCCCAGAAGATACGGTCTCCATAGGGTCACGACATGTATAATGGCTAGCATTTCCTTCTCGTAGGTAGATAAGCCCAGTGTCTGTCCTCCTGCCTGAGGACAACCCCTATCCCGGCGCCTGATGCATCGGTTTCCAGGATAAATTCCTTAGTGAGATCGGGTAGGGCTAGCACCGGCGTGGTAGTCATCGCTGTCTTGAGAGCCTGGAATGTCGTTTCCGCCTCCTATTGCCAACAAAATGCATCCTTATATAACAACTGTGTGAGCGGCCGTGCTATCTTTCCATAATCTTTCACGAACCGCCGGTAGTAGCCCGTCAGTCCGAGGAAGCCGCGAAGGGCACAGACCTTGCGTGGCCGAGGCCACGTTTGCATGCTCTCATTATTCTTTGGATCGGCCTGCACCCCTTGTTCCTACACTATATGACCCAAGTATTCGACCACTGCTTGTCCAAAGGAGCATTTGGATAGCTTGGCGTAGAGCTGGTGCTGCCGGAGAATTACCAACACTTGCTCCACATCTTTGAGGTGTTCCTGCCAACTGACACTGTAGATCAAAATATCATTAAAAAATATCAATACGGACCTGCGAAGGAGGGGTTGGAAGATCTCGTTCATCACCGCCTGGAAGGTAGATGGTGCGTTGGAGAGTTCGAAGGGCATTACAAGGAGCTCGTAATGGTCGTCGTGGGTCCGGAAGGCTGTCTTGTAGATATCTTCGCCCCTCATCTGATTTGATGGTAACCCGAGTACAGATCCAACTTCATGAACAGGCGTGCTCCGTGTAACTCGCCTAGCAACTCCTCTATCATGGGGATGGGGAACTTGTTCTTGATGGTAGAGTTGTTCAGGCCGTGATAGTCAACACAAAACCTCCACGAATCATCTTTCTTCTTCACCAGAATGATCGGTGAAGAAAAATAACTGGTGCTGGGTTTGGTAATTTCCGCTGCTAGCATCTCCTTAACGCTCCGTTCTATCTCTGCCTTCTGAATGTGCGGGTAGCAGTAAGACCGAATATTTGTCGGCTCAGCTCCTTCCTTGAGGATAATCTGGTGGTCTCTAAATCTCTGTGGTGGAAGCGGATGGGGTTCCTGGAAGATGTCGGAGAGCTGCACTAACAAGGATTGCATCTGCTCTGGCATTTCATGCGGAGAAGTGGGTAGGGGCGCCAACACCATGATCACCGCCATGAGGACTTCTTGGTCCCACAACCTTTCCAAGCACCGAAGGGTGACCTCCTTCTGGGTGAGGTCTTGAGTCTGTTCAGGCAGTAGCCCTTTCCATCTTGGATAAATTCCATCGTCATGTGGTCCCATTCTAGGGCGACCTTCCTTAACTGTTGTAACCATTGGACTCCCAAGACCATGTCGACCCCTTGATGGACAACAAGTAAACCTCCAATCGGCACACGTACCCTTGTGCCTGAAGTTTCACCCCTCTGCTGACTCCTTCACACTGCATCTTGTTATCGTCGGCTACCATAACCTGAAAGGCAGCATCACGGTTGATCTCAAGGCCCAGCATTTGTGCAACGGTGGGGTTAATGAAGTTGTGGGTGCTCTCACTGTCAATCAAAATGGTCACTTTCTGTTGGAAGATCCTCCCGGTGATTCGCATAGTCAAGGGTGTGGTGCCACCAGCTACAGCCTGGACAGATGCTCCGAACTCAGCCAGGTCGAGGTCTTCTTCCGGTTCATCTCTCTCGCCTTCAACTCCCCTGTCTTCTTCTTCTTCTTCTTCCCTCAACATGTATACCTGGATCATCTGACATTTATGTCCGGGCCATATTTCTCATCGCAGTTGAAACACAACCCTTTCTCCCGTCTTGCTTGTAGCTCGGGCCATGTTAGCTTCTTCACCGTTGCCCTTCCTGTCACAGTTTGTTCCCGTCTAACCGTTGGTAGAAACGATGAGGGGAATAGTAGAGACTTGAGAAGGGAGAGAAGAATTGGGGTTAGGATTCGAGAGAAAGAGAGGGAAATACCTGAATAGTTCTTTGTTTGCCTCCTCTAGACCAGCCCTAGAGGTATTTCTACCTCTAGGCCAAGAGGGGGCCGGTCGCCCCCCCCCCCCATGTGGGCTGAACCCGCAGGTTCAACCCTATTTTGTGCCGTCTCTTTCTGCCGCCGCGCGTATTGCTGACCCGTGAATTGGTCGTTATGCGGGGTCATAACAGCGGGCCCATTTATCAAGTCAAAAGGCATGACGATGAACTCATAATGTCCGCTATGTGTGCGAAACACCATCTTTGGGATATCCTCCTCCCATACTCAAATTTGGTGATAGCCAAAGCGGAGGTCCAACTTAGAAATACAGGAGGCCCTCAGTAGCTCGTCCAGTAGGCTCCGGTATGACCATAATGAGATTTTGTCCAGAATAGTGACCTTGTTGAGCTCTCGATAGCCCACACAAAATCTCAAACTGTCGTCTTTCTTGTGTACCGAGTGCACCAGGCTCGAAAAAGGACTGGCGTCGGGGCGGATTATACCCACAACTAACACGTTACCCACAAGCACTCAATCTCATTCTTTTATGTGTGGCCGTAACGATAAGGTCGAACAGATATGAACGACATACCCGCTTGTAATGAGATGCAGTGATCCGTCAGACAAGGAGGTGGAAGATGGGTAGTGTCGACGAAGATGGCCAAAAACATATCCAAAATAGCCTCCTGGGCCAGGGGTGGCAAGCGTGGGGCTGTCTGCTCAACCACGTGCCACAAGTAGTCAACTAGATCGTTGTTGGTCGTTTTCTGAATATAATAGAGTGAGACGAACCGATGGTAAGAGAGTAGAGTTGCCAGACAAAAGTAATAGTGTCCCCTCCAGGATGAACTACATTATTATGCGATCCCAGTTGACATCGCCTAGGGTGCGAAGCCATGCTATCCCCATGATAATATCCACTCAACGGGGCTTTCAACTATAACAACTCCCCTACACCGGAGGCCATGATCCTGTATTCTGCCCCGGCTGTAGATCTCGCAACTACAGTCTGCTTCTTGCTTTTCCAAGAGATAAGGTTGCCTCCCCACAAACATGCAATATCCCGATGTGGATCTCCTATCATATGCACATCTAGCCTAGTCAGAATCGCAATAGCCCTCTATATTTAGATGTCCATTCTTTCCGAAGATCAGCCCCTTTCCTGTTACACTCTTTTAAGTATCTAAGAATCTGACACACTGCATCCAGGTGCCCCTTTCTGGGATCGTGCATATAACAGCTACTGTGCTCATAACAAAAGATATGTCGAGACGTGTGTGACTCAAATAGATCAGGCGGCCTACAAGGCTTTGATACCTCTCTTTATTAGTTGGCTCTCCTGCCTCAACGTTGAGTTTGGACTTCTGATCAGTAGGGCGACCACGGGCCTGCATCCCAACATACCCATCTCTTTGATCAGATCTAACACATATTTCCGTTGGGATAAAACGATTCCTTCTGCACCGTGAGCTACTTCTATCCCAAGAAAGTAATTCAGCTGCCACAAATCCTTCACCTCAAACTCCTTACCCAATCTCGTCTTTAGCTGAGTGATTTCCTTCTCGTCATCACCCGTAGTAGTTATATCATCCATGTGCACAACAAACATCGTAGTGTGTTCTCCATTCTGCCTAAAGAACACGGTATGATCAATATTGGTATGCCGATATCCCATGTTAACCATCGCTTTCCTAAACCTGTCAAACCAGGCTCGAGGGGATTGCTTTGGCCCATACAATGATTTCTTGAGTCTACACACCTTGCCCGCCATTTGTTTTGTGTCAAAGCCTGATGACACCTCCATGTATACTTCTTCCAACAGATTGCCATAAAGAAATGCATTTTTTACGTTGAGCTGGTGTAGTTTTCATCCCCCATTTTCCGCCAAGGATATTAGCGTTCGTACCGTGCTCATTTTGGTGACAGGTGCAAAGGTCTCGTCGTAGTGAATGTCATAAGTATGACTGTAACCTTTTGCTACTAATCGAGTCTTGTAGCGCTCGATCTGACCCTCTGGGTTTTGCTTCACAGTGAACACCCACTTGCACCCAACTGCCTTTTTCCCTGGTGGTAGTGACACATGGTTCCAGGTTTTGTTTTTCTCTAATGCACCAAGTTCTTCTAGCATTGCAGCTTTCCATTGAGGATCCTTCTTAGCAACCTACCAACACTTAGGAATAAAAATACTATCCAAAAATGTATTGAATGCTCTATGTGAAGGGGATATATGAGAGTATAAAACAAATTGGGCAATGTCATGCAGAAAGCCATTTCGATCAGGTGAGACTCCTGCATTCTTGTTGGAACTTCGTCTAACCGTCAAGGGAGTAGGAGTAGAGAGATGAAGGGTTATCTTACCTAAGATATCTGAACTTGTGGTGGATGGTGCATGTGTCTCAAGGATTGGAGTAGGCAGAGGCAAGGGACTTGACATAGGTGACAATGTAGACATCGTAGTCTCACTCGGTTGCTCGCTCTGTTTCCTTCTTCTCGTATACACTCTTAACTCCATCTGAGTCTGAGGTCCATTATCAACAGATTCTCTCTCCTCTATAACCGACACCTTAACTAACTCTGATTCCTGGGATACTCATTATCCTTCTCTCACCACCACAACTATCCTCCCCCTCTTGTCTCATATTTTCTACACCGAGTGATCCTCCGAGAGGCGAGTCAATTGAAGAGGAATAATATGACTCAACCTCTCTGAACGTGACATTCATGCTGACGAATAACTTTCTCTCCACCGGACTCCAACATTCATACCTTTTTTGGGTAGCTGAATACCCAACAAAAATACACTTTAGGGCCCTTAGGTCCAATTTTCCCATATTTGCCTTATTTGGTCTTTTATCATGCACAAAACACACACAATTGTAGGTCTTGAGGAGAAGAATATCTTCACTCTTCCCTTGCAGTATCTCAACTGAAGACTTCTGATCTAATACTTGTGAGCGCATCTGATTGATTAAGTAGGGTTCTGTTAGTACGGCTTGTCCCCACAAGTACTTTGACACATTCATTGTTATTATCATACTCTAAGTCACTTCTAGAAGACGCATGCTCTTCCGTTCTGCTACTATATTTTGCTATGGTGTGTGTGGACAAGTAGTTTGATGCTGGATTCACTGTGATGACAAGTACTCTTCAAACGCCTGTTGTGTACTCTGTCCCATTATCAGACCTCAACATCTTTACGACCGCACCGTGTTGAGTTTGAACCCCTTTATGAGAATCATTGAAGCAAGTAAGCACATCGCTTTTGTTTTTCATTAGATAGAGCCAAGCCACACATGAAAAGCAGTCAATGAAAGATACAAAATACTGAAATTCATTTACAGTGGGTGTGAGACATGGTCCCCAAACATCATAATGTATCAGATTAAATGAATGAGAACTGCTACTTCCAGAACTAGAATAAGAGTTTTTAGTGTGTATTCCTAGTTCATACACATCACATGCATGTTTTTTATTTACCTTTTTTTAAAAGAAGGGGATACATCTGACTCAAAACAACAAAAGAAGGATGATCCATACACCGATGATCAAGTAGTAGTATGTCCTCTGCACTCTTTCCGACTTCTGCAGCTTCTTCAATAATGGTTGAAAGGGTTGAGTCCATATTTTTTTTATTCAAGTACCACAAGCCACTATGCCATGTGCCGGTCCCAAGTCTTCTATCGGTCTCTTTCTCCTTGAAGATCACTTTCAGATTATCAAACAAAACAACACATTTTAGTTGGGATATGATAACACTAATGGATAAAAGATTTACTGGAAAGGAAGGAGTATGCAAAACATTTTAGTTTGGATGCGCTCTGGGACTGCTAGGGGAGTATACAAAAGGAATTCTTTAGCATCCCCAGTGACATGTCGAGAAACACCCGAATCGACTATCCAATCTTGCGAACTAGTATTGGATATAGATGTGAGGGCAAGAGTTTCTCTTGTACCTGTGGTTGAATGAGCGAACGAGACAATATTACCCATTGATGAAGCTGGCATGAGAGCATCGTCAGTCACTCCCTTCTGCTTTCTCCACATCAGTTGGGAGTAAGCGTTCATATTCTCCTGCTCCTCTGAGTTACCCATCTCATCACCACTTTCGTTTGCCTCGTCCTTTGATATCATAGGGTTTGCCCGGTAGCCTCCTCTTCTACCATCTCTGCGACCCCCACGATCGCGACCACGGTATCCTCCTATTCTTCGTCCACCTGCATCCCACTCTTTTGGTGGCTTGGGGAAAGCCAACCAGAGATGTCCTATTTCACCACAATTGTAACATTGTCGTGTCTCACTTTTGTATCTTGTGTGTCCATGATTGGTTACCACTAGGGCTGATTTCGCCCCGGCGGGTGCAGTCACACCAGACTGAAGCCTAATCCGGCTCTCCTCCCACATCATAACTGAGATTATCTCATCCAGGGTAGGAATCTTTGGCCGAGCGAGCAACATCGCACTGCGTAGAGCCTCTACAATTTCCCCCTAACATAACTTATAGTCTTTATGCCATCCACCGTGATAGTGATAGACGCGACCATTGAATTCAGGAGCTAGGTGTGTAACAGACTATTTGTAGTCTTCCATTCATTGTACCCATCTGATTCCTTCTCTGACTCCCTCTTCTCGGTAGTCGGATAGCTCTCTAGGTTCTTCCAGAGAGTGTCCTTTTCACCCGACGCGTCCAACTTAAGTATGTAGTTGGTCTATCAAGCTTCAAATCCACAGGGGGAAGATCCAGCTTTACCAGAGGCGTCGGTGACTGAGTCAATCCCTCGCTTTTTGACATATGCAGGAACTCGAAGAATACTTATAGATCCGTCTCCTCCATCTTAGCAACCAATTTCTCCATGAGCGCCGACAACTCTTGATCTTGGACGTGAGTTCTCCACGCGACACCCTCACACAAACAACCGCAGTGACACAGATGCCTGCACAAGATCTGCAACACACCCGCACGCCGCAGTCACAAGGATGCCACACTTCCTGCAGTAGCTTTCTAATGATGCCCGCACAAGAGCTGGGACACTTACGCAAACAGTCGCAGTAACAAGGATGCCCGCTCAAGATCTGCATCACACCCACACGCCGCAGGGAGCCCGTACGTGAGCTCGTCGATCCGATCTGCGGGACGATCCTCCTCCCCACACGCGCACGCTGTTGAAATTTGTGAAGGGGAAGTGGTGATCAAACCCAGCAATCCTCGTAGCCATTGAAAAGGCCCCTTCGACAATGGCTTAGTAAAGATGTCAGCAAAGTTATCTTCACTGCGAACATGCTCGACCATAAGAGATCTCTTCAACACCTCCCGAATGAAATGGTGGTCGATCTCAATATGCTTAGTTCTAGCGTGACATACTGGATTGTTCACCAGTTTGGGAGCACTCTCATTGTCACCTCGTAGTAAAATAGGACCTTGCACTTTCTCATGGACGTCTTCTACTAGTCTCCTCAGCCAAATGGATTCCCGAGCAGCCAAGGCCGAAGCCTTGTATTCCGCTTCCGTAGTGGAAACTGACACCTGAGTCCTGCTTCTTACTCCACCAAGAGATATCGGCTGATCCACAAGTGAAAATATAACCCGATGTCGACCTTCGATCATCCGAGTCACCACCATAGTCAGCATCTGTGTATCCTAGCAGAGAGAAACTCGTGTTCCTTTTATTAAGGAGTCCCATATCAGAAGTCACTTTGACATACTTTAAGATATTCTTTGCCGCCATCAGATGAGTCTTCCTTGGCTCCTCCATATATCGACTTACTCGGCCAACAACATAAGCTATATCTGGCCTTGTAATCGTCAAATAGATCAAGCTCCCTACCAGAGCTCATGTGAGTATCCCGGGCCGCCCCCAGCCGGACTGCAGTCCACCAGTCCCAACCCGCTCTCCACACAACCGCTGCAGCACGGATGGGTATGAGAGAGTGGTTTAAAACTCTCTTATAAAGGAGGTTGGAGGATCGAGGCTGGGCGAGCGCAACGCCTCGCCAACCTCAACAACCCGCCACGTGGCCAGTTTAAAGCAGTCCAGCCCGGTAATGGGAGATTGACCGAACGCGGCACGTGGAGAGAGGGTTGGGGCCGGTGGACTGCAGTCCGACTGGGGGCGGCCCGGGATACTCACGCGAGTGGGCCGGCCCCCTTTCAACACACGCGCCTGACGATCCTCCTTCCCGCACGTGCATGCGCCTGACGATCCTCCTTCCCGCAGAGTCGCGCGTGTATGCTCTTGCGCGCCTCCTGTCGCGACACTCCCGCTCTCCCGGTACGCGATGTTCCTGCAGAGAACCCACGGACTGTGTGTCCTTCTGCCGCGCCGTACTGCACTGCTGTGTGCGGGATTCTCCCTGCTACCGCGTTGCTTCTCTGCGCAAAGCTTTTGCTGTCGTGTCTTGCGTGATGTATCCCGCCGCTCACGTCAGAAAGGAAAGAATAAATAACAATCGGTCCGCAGAGATCCCTCGCTTCCGTGATCACAGCCCTCTCCGACAGTTTTTAATTTGTTTCCAAAGCAAGCTCTGAGAGTCTGAGACCAAGTGAAAAATAAAAAGAATAAACCTAATAAAAAGAATACACTTTTATTATGCTAGTAATTACATTACATCAACGTACAAGAGGGAGACCCAAAAACAAATTCCTTGATGTCGGACTAATCCCAAAAGGAGGAGCCCGCTAATGACACACCAAATTGTACTATATGCACACCAAATTCCAACAAATGCCTTTACCCGTGCAACTTCTGATACCCTCCTTTGATTTCAGTGGAAAAAAAATATCAAATCTGACGGTCCATAATAGGTCATTTATTATTCCACGGAAGGGCAAAATAATACTTAGCCAAACCCACTTAAACTAGCCAGCCTCGCTTCTTTCATAAAAAAACAACTCAAGCATTTATCCCATCATAGTGGGAAATTTCTCTAACAACATATTCATAAAGTAACTAAATTTTTACGCTAGCCGTCTACCCAGCCCAACCCTCACCATTTCTCATCTGGATTTTGGATCGACAAAGTCATTAAGTGATAATTATATATATATCATATATTAAGTATATTACTTATGTCATATATTAAATATCTACTTCTTTAAATCCCATTAAAAAAAAATCATAGCTCCGCTAATCAAAAGTCTGAAATCAATAAAAACTGCGAAATAAGATGATAAAACGTATTTTTTTTGATGATGTATGCACTTTTACTTTCTCATTTTCATCATTACGAAGACTTTTAATATTTTTTGTTCGTAAAGAAATTCATATTACAAACTCAAAGGCTACCTCTTCTAGCTTGTCGGTGCATCACAAGGGTTTTTACAAAAATACTCTCGAAGATGATTCTGAGGGAAATTTGAGATGTTTCATTGTATGGAGCACTTTATAAAACTCCTCTTTTTCTAGGATCAGGGTACCAATGAAAATCTGAGTGTTCCCTCTGTTGTAACCGTATGTTTTAAGGCTCTGTTTGGCACGGTGGTGGTGGTCATGAACATGTGGGGGGGGGGGGGGGGTGAAATTTTCATTCGTTAACACCCACCTAAGAAACTTCATCCACTTTTATGTTCAAACGGATGATGTTTGTTTGGTGATCCTAAACAAATGACAGTTTAACCCATGCGTTTACAACCGCCACCGCCATGCTAAATGGAGCCTTTAGTGAAGCGACCTACTGCTGCCCATATTAGCTCATTTTGTGATGAATCATGTAAATCTTGTGTTTTTTGTGTTGATTTGTTATGAAGGATGAGAGGTGTGAACTGTTGAGAAGAATTTTTGAGCAAATATTAGCTTCTTTTTGACCAAATGCAAAGCTCTAATTAGCTGAAATCCAGCAATCAGAATTGATTTGATTGAATTCTGAAAAATCAGAATTGATTTGAAAAAAAAAACAGATGGTGGATTCAATCACAGCCATCCTTGCAATCACCATTGCAACTGTAGAGTATAACACCGCTAACATTTTCAGTCAGTTTACTGTATATGACATGATTTTTAACCCAAAATGACATAATATTTTATAAAAAGGCTGCAAAAAAATCTTGAACCTATGAGAAGAATGTGTAAATGTGATGTTTATGTAACTAAATTAAATTTCTTTTATTTGCAGTTATCTTTTCTTCAATTTATGTAAACTCACTTTTATGCCTTTTTTTGTGTGCAGCTTTTGGCTTGCCTGGTTAGAGATCATCATCATTCAATCTGAAGGCTGGAATGAAATTTTGTCAGCTCATTCAAAATAGTTTATTTATTTTTTGATAATATAACAGCGAAATTGTTCTTCTTGGATCAGTGAATTTTTGATTTGTAAGATCATAAATCATCATTCATATTCAGGGTTAATTACGGTAATTAATCCTTCATTTTCAATGGAAACTGTATATCAAAACTTTTGCTGTAAAAAACTGTAACATCGCTCTGCTTCAGATTGTTTTGGATTAGAGGAATTTATTTTTCTTTCAAATTACAGCTCCATGGAGTGCTTACTTTTAAGCATATTGAATGTTTTTTTGTTAGCTTTTTGTAATGTTCTTTTCATGAAATTTGTGTGTTAATCCATAGTCTTGTAAGTCAAAATCAGCTTTAATGTAGTTTCCAAACTGCAAGATGACTGAGTTTCATTATTCTTGTGATCAATTAATTACAAGGAAATATAATGATGATCAGAATACTATATACAGACCCTTTCAAAGTTGTTTTTTTACCCATGAGTTCTTGTGATCCCAAGCTGGTTAGAGCCTATGCTTTTTAAAGTTTTGTTCTTGTGATTCCAAGCTGGTTGCCAACCCAGAAACTGGCTGTAGGTGGGAATAGCCCATGATCTATGATAAAATGCATGATGCTGCGTGATTTTTCCTGGGACTATGTATAATCAGCACACACCTTAGTTTGTGGGGCATTAGACCTCATAGCACTTGTGCCCAATCTTCTCTAAGACTATATTAGAACCCCCAAAGCATGGAATCGACCGTTAGAAGATGCTATGCAGAGTTTTGAGTGTTTCGAGGCCGGATCAGCACACACCTTTTTTGTAATTGAAGTGCGGGTTTTTTTGCCCTATTTCATTGATATCCTTTTCTTGCTCTATTTCTTTTCTTTATATCAGTGTGCAAGACAGAAACATTGGCTCCGTTTGGCGGGACTTATTTTCACCGGTCAAGCGGTCACGATCGCATGAACAGGACCTAAATTAAGACCCGGTTCATGCGGTCGTGACCGCTTGACCGGTGAAAATAAGTCCCCCCAAACGAAGCCATTGTCTACCTACATGAGCAGTCAGAAAGTTATGCCCCAGCATGGCTCGGTCCATTTCACGGCCAAGAAAGCCCTATAGTTTTTAGCCAGTAGGATTTCAACTGCAACTGCTATGCCGCTGCTCATTATATATGGCATAATAAAAAAAAAATAGCCGATGTGGGACTAATATCCGCAGCTTGCAATCCCGCCCAACCCGATTTTCATTTTTTATTAAAAATTTTAAAACCGCGCGGGCCGCATGCTCCTCCGCCGGTGGCAGAGGCGTGTGGAGCGCAGCCCGCGTGGTTATTTGATTTTTTTAGTTAAAAATTTTAAAACCGCGCGCGCCTCAGCTGGTGGCGGAGGCGTGCGGAGCGCAGTCCGTGCGGCTTTTTGGTTATTATTAAATACAAAAAGACCTTTCTGAAGATTTATTTCTAGGAGGTACTTTTGTGCATGGATAATATTATGAAATGCAAACATAGAGAGGTGATTTTTGTAATTTCAAAAGTTAGAGGGGTGCAAGTTGTAACTACACCAACTTTTAGGGGTGGTCCAGTGACGTCCAGATAAATAATCCTATGCATATATTATATACACACTCTAATTGTAATGCGCCACATCATCAAAATAATTTATACCTTTTGTTATTAAAAGAAAATTCAACCGTTCGATGTTTAAAGCTTTTTATTCGGAGGGGCGAGGGAGGTTACGGACATACAAAGTTTATTCACAACAGTGGAGGTCAAGTGGATTTTGCGCTCGCCGGCAGCCGGCAGCACGTGGAATAGCTGCCGGAAACCATGGGTGTGGTCGCCGCTGGCCGGGCGACCACCACCGACCCTCAGTTGGTCGCCGCCGGCCGCCGCTGTGGAACGCGAGACCTAGAAATGCTGCAGCCGCCGGATCTGGAAGCAACCATCCGGTTGGGCTCCTCCCAGATTTCCGATACAAAAAATGAGAAATTTCCCCACCGTCTGAACTTCGACCCAAACACACGCCCCAATCATCAGAAGAGGAGGACCATCGCCAGTAAGCTAGAGGAGCCCATCCCGGAGGAGGACTTTAAGAGGCTATTTCCAAATGGTGCGCCAAAAGGATTTTTTTAAAAAAATAAAAGCAATTGGGACGTGTGCCCCACGAGCTCCTCTCTCTTCTTTTTTCTCTAATAAAACAGACGAATAAAAATAATTTTTTTTCCTTTTGAAATGAACCGCCCAGATCTATTTCACTTTGAAACGCATTACAAACGTAGTTATTCAAAAAACAAATCATACACCCATGCCCCTTTTTTAACCCTGATATCATTTTGCCCCAGATTCATCAAAATGCAGCTTATTTACACTCACAATAAGTTGAAGAGCAGCTCATTCCAAACATCAGGAACACCTGGCAGACACCAGTGGATGCAGTCGGAATAAGTAGACGGATTCGCCAGCTGCTGTGGAGAAAACGTCTCCCAGAATTTCCGATAGATCGAGGGATGTCCGTCTTTTCGATATTCAGATAGCTGGGTGATGTTGATGACTGTGACTTTGGAATCCAGCCTGTCTAAGATGCTTCTCACCATCTGCATTGTGTTGGGGTCGGAACCACTTCCCCAGTAACCTTCAATGTTTATTGAGGTCTTCTCCTCGAAGCAGTTTCCCTCACTTCCTGGGTTCCATTCCCTGCTCCTGAAGCAATGGAAAAAAAATGCTTTTTAATGACATATAAAGGGCAGCCTGGTGCACAAGGCATCCCCACAAAGCGAGAGTCCTACCACAAAGGTGAAATGTAGGTAAACCTTACCTTGCATTTTTGCAAGAGGCTTCAAGGTCACGGGTTCGAATCCTGGAAGCAACCTTTTGCAAAAATGATTTTTAATGACATGTTCACAGAAAATTAGATTATAAGGGTTTTTGATGTAGGATATTAGTCCTGTCAGCCTATAGATCAGAGAAAGAGATGACTTTAGGAGGCTATTCAAAATCATAGTTGCTGCGAGCAACGGCCTTTTTTAAACATAAATATTTGGGACGGTTTTATGAAGATTGGAGATGAGATAAGGGGGAGATACAGCAGAGCGAAAGGAAGATGATGATTGGGAAACATCAAGTGTAAGGTCATATGATCATATTTAACGATGACAGAGAATTGTAGGTAGGCGAATAGTAGGTTGAAGGGCATAAAAGAGCTGTTTTTAAGCACAAAATGTACTTCAGATTACTAACTATTGTCATATTCATTGAGATTTTCACAAAATTTGCGAGAATGTGATGGCAAATGAAAAAACTATACGAACTTGAATAAAAGGTGATTATTTGTTTAGAAATTTAACCTTATCATAAGAAAGAAAATGAACCAAATCAAATTGAGGAACTCACCAAAGATGTGTAGGAGACATGGTAACGAAGAATACTCGCTGCCTCATCCGATCGACACTTGAAGCAACCCAATCTGCCCATGTCTCCATGGCCAATGTCATAGCATCCAATCCATCGGCCTCCTCACACATTTCATCATCGGCGTTCCATCTGCATCAAAAGCAGCAGAAACAAACACAATTATTTCACTTCTGTATTTGACAGCCATGAACTTACAATTATATTTCCATTTTTTTTCTGTTTCTGCTGGCAAAAAATTCTACTCACAATAGTTTGATCATTGGGCCACTTCTCCACCAGAGGTAGGAGTTGAAGACCAATATATCAGCATTCTTCCACAGAGATGCATGTTTGAAAAGTGAATTAGGGCGTATAATCCTATCATCTAATCTGTGGTTTACAGGATCATCAGAATTTGATTCTACAATAAGTGGAGCCCAGTAAAACTCAACTGTAGCATTATATTCCTGTGTGGAAAGAAGCGTTAGTGCAATCAATGGTGAATGTATCTGAACAAAAAACACAAAAGACTACTGCCAGCATCTAGATAGCATGGAAATGCCTATAAATGTTGTCTGCCTAGGATCCGCCAACGCACTTGGAACCATGTGTCCAACAGAGGCAAAACATGCAAGGCATATTTTCAAAAACTGAGGGAGGAGCGCAAGTTTTCGCCAAAGCCTTGTCTATATGCCAAATAGAATGCCGTGGGTTTTAATCTCAAAGTCAATTCCGGCTCAATCCCAACGCACCAAACACCGTATTTGATTTATTAATCTCCAATTCAGAAAGCCAATAACTGTGCGCCGAATGGACCCTAAAAGCTGACTAGTTTTTTTAAAAGTTATGTCATGCATTTCCCTTGATTAATAGTTGTCTGGTAGTAAAACTCTTTTAGGAGATTGTATGTCTGTTTTTAATTTTTTGTTCATTTCACATAGAAACTACTTCATACTTCTAATAGCAGGATTTCTAAAATGTGGTTCATTCAAATGATTACTCTAGCAATATAAAATATATAATTTAAACTGTCATGTGAAACAGCGTTAGTGTGCAACATTCTAAGAAATTATCATATCACATGGAATTAGACTATAGTCCTGTAATTAAAATCCTTAAACCAATGACGACATGTTTATGGACGGACCACCATATTTTTCTCAAAATCGACAATTACTACAAAAATTTAACTTCGCATTTCATTCATTTCAAGAAAAGCTAACTTTATTGCACTTTAGCTTGCTAAAATAGACGCTACTACTTTAGATGCCTTCTCATTTTCAACCAATGACATCCCAGATGAAGGCTTCGTTTGGCACGGTGGTGGAAGTCGTAAACGCATGGGTTAAAATGTCATTCGTTAAGGATCACTTAACAAACATCATTTGTTTGAACATAAAAGTGGATGAAGTTCCTTAGGTTAAAATGACAATTTAACCCCCATGTTCATGACCGCCACCACTGTGCCAAACGGACCCGAAATTGCAATGACTATTTTTGAGGAGGCTCGTACCTCCTCCTAAGAAATTCTTAAGTCCTGAAGACAGAGGCAACATTGAAGCATTCTCTCCACGATCAACACTATTCACTTACACATTGGCCACTATTTTCTTCGTATGTTATGCATTTACCTTTACTGCAGCTAGTCACTAATCTTATAAACTATTTGATGGAGATTGTCACTAGGCCCGTTAGGGTCTATTCCCGCCAATCACAGACACGGTGATGATTGGGACCGCTCATCTTGAGCAGATCGCCGATCATATCATTTTAAGTTCTTTGCATTTGTAATTTCATTTTGTAATTTTGTTTGTTTTGAGGTTAGGCAAGGAACGAAGAATCATGACCGTTCGTTGCCCCCCTCTAATCTATATATAGAGGTAGACGGCTTTAATGAGAGGTATTGAAAGTTGAAGCCAAGATGCCTAGCTTTCGATCACCCGGTGCTGAATCCGGAAACTCCCATATGCGACGCTTGGGCCTCCCCTCTGCCCTTGGCCGCCGGACATACCCCCCCCCCCTACTCCAAACTCCCCTCTGCCCTTGGTCGCCGGACATACCCCCCCCCCCCACTCAAAACCGAGCTCTTCCCCTCACCCCCAACCGGCCTCTAGCCCACCCTTCCCCAAAATCAGCCCCCAACCACCATATCACCACTTTCTGACAACCCAAATCAGCCCCCCCAACCATCGACCGACCACCACCAAAATTTCCCTCAACAAACTCCACCAAAAACAACCCATGTTCTCCACCAAATTCTCCCTATTTTAGGTCTCCGGCATGTCCAAAAAACCTTCTCCAATCACTTCCGGCGAACCTTCACCATCACCCTCAAAGTTCTATTCGTTTTCAGTTTTTTGGCAATCGAAGGAAAACACCTCCGGTCACCACCACCACCACCGGCCATCTTTCCGCCGAACACATCCGGCCAGACACCACCCTACCACCTCAACCACCTTCCCCACTAGCTCCATAACTCCCCGTCACCCTAAAATTACTCTTAACCACCCATCCTCCCCACTACCACCATTCTCTCTCGCAGAGCCACTTGGCAACCCCCCACCGAGCCATATCCCTCCCATTAATGCAGCCGGCCCACCCCCTCACCTCACCCCTTCCACAAACCAAGCCCCACTCCACACATTCTCGCGGACCCCCCCCCCCCCCACTCCCCACCCAGCAGCCTTCACCTCTCCTCTGGAGCCACTTTTCACCCAGCCGAACCCCACTCCCCTGCCATCAACTGGCAGGACACCTACAGCCGTCTGTCCCCTTAATCCTCCCTCTCCTACCTGCTGCAAGCTACTGTCCAGAACCCCAACTGTGTTCTCGACACAGCTGGCAGCCCCCCAACAGCCCTGGGAACTCCGGATACACCCCAACTGCTGGCCGGCACCTTAAGATCCCTCTCGTCCCTGATGCCAGCATCCCCATTGTGTCCACACAGTCGGCAGCTCCTCACAGCCTCGGGAACTCCAGATACAGTGCCGCTGCCTGCTGTCCAGCAACCAAAAGGTTCACAGGCAGTCTGAATTTCAGTACCACCACTTGTCCCCACTTCGGGAGATCCTCTCCAAGCCTTCTACTACTATCACAGTGTGAGTTTATTTCTATTGGATTTAATTCTTTGTGTTGAATTCAGAGTGCTTTATCTCTTGTGTCACAATTAGTATTTTGACTTAAAAATTAAAAATTGCTGCAAGTAACATATATTGCCGTAAAGTATGTATGCATATATTGCATACCCTTAGTCCCTCTAGGACCTTACCCCTGCATCAGTTTGGTATCAGAGCCCCGATTAGGGCAATTTACATGCTTCGTAGCAGTAAGGTACTTAGTCATATCATGGCAGGGTCTCTTCCTTTAGGTAACCAGCCAACCAGGCCACCGCCAGTTCTAACTCTGACATATCAATGTCTGATTTCCAAAAAAAAATTGGCAAATCGATTCGATCGAATAGATGCACAGTTCCATGATCTTAAGGAGTAATTTGTAGTCCTCACCACTAGGGTAGATGGCTAGATCCCGTTAGGACTCCACGTCCATTAGAACCCATTAGGCCAAAGGTTATACACCATGAGGATCATCGAGCTGTTGAGGGGCTTCCTGAGCGCGTGTTAGCTTATGAGCACCGTAGAGATCCCATAGTTGGTCGAAAAAACTACCCACAAGAAGAGCGACCACAACCCCGATATCCAATGCATAGAGATCGCCTTGTTCACCACGTACAGTTCGACCAAGGTAGAGATGAACTACATGGACTATCATGGGCTAGAAGAGGTCATGTAGGAGAAGAGGATATCACACGCCGTATTCGTATCGATGCCTCATCCTACGACGGACAGTTGGATCCTAAGGTTTTTAGTGAATGGTTATTGGATAAGGAAAATTACTTTGATTGGTACGAAATGTCTGGCAAAAGACGAGTGCGGTTTGCTAAGATGAAATTACTTGGGCAAACAAAGACTTACTGAACTAGCCTAAAGCGCTCATTAGATAAAGATAACTATTATCATATCACCTAATTGATGCAGTGGTCCAGAGCTGCCCCGCTAGCCGCCCCGCTCTGGTTATGTACCAGAGGAACACGTCCGGTCCCACCACCGGGTTGCAGCCCAAGCACCCCACCCATGACCACACCTATGATCCCCTTCCTAATAGGAACTATCACCAACTGGACTGGGTTCGAGACTCCTCCTCAACATCCCTCCGCACTGAGAATAGGTGCGGTCATGGGTGGGGTGCTTGGGCTGCAGCCCGTTGGTAGGACCGAACGTGTTCCTCTGGTGCAAAACCAGAGCGGGGCGGCTCTGGACCACTGCATCAAAAAAGGTGCCAACACCTGATGCATCACAGGCTACTTCGAAGGCCTTGGATAAATCAGGTAAGCGTAGGACAAAAGCAGTAGACAGTCTCTCATTGATCTCTTCAAAGGCTCAAGTGACATCCTTTGTCCAAACGAAATCACCCTTGCGGAGGCAGCTCGTAAAGGAGGCCATGATTGAGTTGAATGCACGGACAAACATCCTATAGAAGGTGACGAATCCATGAAAGCTACGAGCCTCATGAATGTTCGACGGGACGGGCCACTCACGAATCGCCCTGACCTTGTCAAGATCAACGGATATGCCTGACGCCGAAACCACATAACCTAAGAAATGTACGGACGTGGACAGGAACGAGCACATCTTCAAAATGACGTAAAGATGCTTCTTTCGGAGGAGCTCGAACACCAGACAAATATGACGTAAGTGCTCGGTGCGCCCCTGTCTGTATATCAAAATATATTACCAAGAATTTGCCCATACAGGCATACAGGGTTGCAGAACCTATGTTATCACTCTCATGAACGTACTAAGCGCGTTCAATAATCCGAACGATATTACTAGCCACTCATACAAGCCGTCCTTCGCCTTGAAAGTCGTCTTCCACTCATCATCCTCTCTAACTCTAATATGATGGTACCCACTGCGCAGGTCGATCTTCAAAAAAATCTGGGCACCAGCCATCGAATTCAGGAGATCATCGAGGCGGGGAATCGAAAGACAATAGTTCACTGTGATCTTATTTATGCCACGACTATCAATGCACATGCGCCAACTCTCGTCCTTCTTCGGGATAAGAAGGTCGGTACGGCACAAGGACTAAGACTCTCTCGAATAAACTTCTTCAGCAAAAGATCATCAACTTTCCGTCTCAGCTCGGCTTGCTCAGTCGGATTCAAACGATAATGCGGAAGATTGGGCAAAGATGCCCCTGGGATCAGATCAATAACATGTTGTATGTCCCTCAGTGGGGGAAGCTCATCAGGAAGCTCCTCGGGCATACAACAACAACACTCAAGCCTTTATCCTGCTATAGTGGGGTCGGCTATATTGATCCTTTGTCGTCATTGTACCCTATCTTGTGTCATAATCTCACTAATGCTTAAGTACATTATGTCTTTCCTTATAGTTTCATTCCAAGTCTTTATTGATCTACCCCTCCATCGTTTAACATGCCTAGTGACTAGACTCTCACAACGCCTAACAAGTGCCTCTAATTGTCTCCTTTGTACGTGTCTGAACCATCTTAGTCGAGCTTCTTGCATCTTCTCTGCAATTGATGCTACTCCTGTCGTATCCCTAATACATTCATTCTTAATTTTATCCAGTCTCATGTGTCCACACATCCACCTTAAGCATTCTCATCTCCGTAATTCTCATTTTTTGCTCATGTACACAATTCACTGCCTAACACTAAGAACCATAGAGCATCGCTGGTCTAATCGCAGTACGATAAAACTTGTCCTTAAGTTTTAATGGTATTTTACAATCACACAAGAACCCTAACATGTCTCTCCCCTCCAACTAACCCGATTGGATTCTATGTGTCACATCTTTATCAATACCTCCGTCTTTTTGAACTATCGATCCAAGATATTTAAAACATTCACTACGGGAAATATCTTCATCACCCAAGTTAATAACAAAGTCATCTGTTCTTCTTGCACTGCTAAATTTAAGATCCATATACTCTGTTTTTGCCCTTCTTAACCTAAAACCCTTCGCTTCTATAGTGTCTTGCCAAGATTCAAGTTTTGCGTTTACACCCTCGCACATCTCAACGACCAAAACGATATCATCCGCAAATAATAAAAACCAAGGTATTGCTTGTTGGATATGTCTGGTGAGCTCATCTAAGATAAGGGTAAAGAGATATGGGCTTAAAGTCGAACCTTTATGTAATTCAACATTGATAGGGAATTACTATGTTAATCCTCTAGATGTCCTCACCCTTATCACTGAATTTGTATACTTTGATTATGTCAATGTATGATACATTTATACCTTTCTTTTCTAAGACTCTCCATAAGATCTCTCTTGTAACTCTATCATAAGTCTTCTCAAGGTCGATAAACAGCACATGAAAATCTTGTTTTCTTTCTCGGTAGTTGTCAATGAGTCTCCTCAAAAGATGTAAAGCTTTGATGGCTGACCGCCCTGACATGAATCCAAATTGATTCTCTGAGATGTTAGTCTTTCGTCTCATTCTTCTTTTTATTACTCGTTCTCATAATTTCATGGTATGACTCATCAATTTAATTTTTCTGTAATTAACACAATTTTGTATATCTCTTTTGTACTTATACAAAGATACCAAAATATTTTCTTTTCATTGGTCTGACATTTTATTTGATTTCAGTATCTTATTGAAAAACATTTAAGATACAAAATTCTTTCATTCCCTAGACATTTCCATACTTCGATGGGTATATCGTCTCGCTCAATCGTTTTTCCATTTTTCATTTTCTTTAGACCATCATTTACATCTGATACTTGAATTCTACAATAAAATTTTATATTTCTATACTCCTCCGATTTACTTAAATTTTTCAAGTTCAATTCATTGTCTTTTGTTTCATTATAAAGTTGAAAAAGTATCTTTTTCATCGTTCTTTAATATCCACATCATTCGCTAAAACTGTAATTGTTTCATCCTTTATGCATTTTACTTGACTTAAATCTCTTATTTTCCTTTCTTTAGCTCGAGCAATTATATATATATCACACTCTCCATCTTTAATATCTAGCCGCTTATAAAAATGTTCATAAACTTGATTTCTTACTTTACTTACTGCATGTTTAGCTTTTTTTCGCGATTTTATATCTGGCTAAATTTTCATCATTCTTACAAGCGCAGAGTGATTTATAACCGATCTTCTTCGCCCTCACTTTATCTTGCACTTTCTCTTTCCACCACCAAGATTCTTTATTTGAGGTCGCACGACTTTTTGATACTCCAAGTACATTCTTTTCATTTGCCCTTAAATGTGAAGACATAATTTCTCATTAGACACCAGAATCAACATAAGGGTCATCAAGTAGTTGTTTCATAACTGCTGTCTTGAAAACAACCTGTTTTTCCATTTTCAAGTTCCACCAACGAATTTTTGGCAATATTTTAGTTCTTGTCTTAAATTTATTATATTTAATTTGTACGTCTAATACTGCTAACCTATGTTGTGTTGTCAAACTTTCTCCTGATATGAATTTGCAATCCTTATAAATCATTTTATCCATTTTGCAAGTAATAAAATAATTAATTTGTGACTTACTTGGTCCACATTTAAACGTAATTAAAAATTCTTCGCTCTTTATAAAAAATGCATTTGTTACAATTACCTCATGTGTTGCGGCAAAGTTTAAAATAGTTCGGTTTTCTCCATATCCAAATCCTCCATGAACGACTGTATAATCTACATTTTCCTTTTATATATGTTCGTTTAAGTCACCTCCAATGAAAATTCTCTCTTTGTGAGATTTCCCTTACTCGTCTAAGTCTTCCCAAAATTATACTTTAATAACTTCACTTAATTCTACTTGTGTTGCATAAGCACTAATCACATTAATATTTTTTTTTGTTATGACCAATTTAAGAGATATAATTCTACACATTTTTATAATTCTACACATTTTTACTTACTCCAACAACTTCATCCCTTCAAGTAGTATTCATAATAATACTGACTTCACTGCTTGTTTTATTTTTTCCTGTGTACCATAATTTAAAACCTGAATTATCTAAAAAATTAACTCTCTCACTCACTCATCTAGTCTATTGCAGATGTTGAAACCAAAAACTTGGTCTCTGTGGAATTCGGGGTCCCAAAAGAGGGGTGACCTCACACCTACTATACTCGGGGGAACGTCACAGACCAAAGACTTGAGAAACTAGGAACAGACCCTCGGCTCTAGCGTGGAGGTCCCACCTCACACCCGGAAGACATTTGAGGTCTCCCCCTCCCTAGCCAATGCTGAGCTAGGTGCCTTGGAGAAAGAAAGCAAGGGGATTCAAGTGATGAAGAAGTGATCCCTCCAAGGCACCCTCAATGGTCTATTTATAGTTTTTTGGGGATGGCCTGCCAATATCCAACCTCCGTTGCTCTGAAGTTACTGAAATGCCCCCAAAATGGTCTGCCAACAGCCAAATCCCGTCGTTCCAAACATCTAAATGCAGTCCACCAGGGGCAGACCCTCAAGCCGGGCGAGCAGGAGACAAGGCCTGGGGGGTACTCGGCGGCCTGGGGGGTACTCGGCCTGGGTAGTACTCGGCGGCCTAGGGGGTACTCGACGGCCTTGGTGGGTACTCGGCGGCCTGGGCGGTACTCGGCGGCCTAGGGGGTACTCGGCGGCCTGGGGGTACTCGGCGGCCTGGGCGGTACTCGGCGGCCTGGGGGGTACTCGGCGGCCTGGGGGGTACTCGGCGGCCTGGGGGGTACTCGGCGGCCTGGGGGGTACTCGGCGGCGTGGGGGGTACTCGGCGGCGTGGGGGGTACTCGGCGGCCTGGGGGGTACTCGGCGGCCTGGGGGGTACTCGGCGGCCTGGGGGGTACTCGGCGGCCTGGGGGGAGTTGGCCGAGCTCGAGGCTGGGTGACCCCCCGAGGGGGCCGGGGGGAGAAAAATATTTCCTCCCCCTACTAGTATATTTCTAAGGCCAAGCCAAAATTGGCCACCAAGAGTCCAAAATCTCTCAAAAGCTTAAAAACTTATAGTCGGTCATGCGTCTGCCGGGAGGGCCCTACTCTGCGAATACGGGGTTGTACACAATCCCCGCTCTTTTCGAGGTTGGCACAAGCTCGGAAAGAAACATCCAACCCAACGTATTCGCTGAGTGTAGCGCTCTTGGTACCAAAAACTTGGTTTCCCCCGAGGGGTTAACCTGCCCTGTCAGCTAGTGGGAGCCTGGTCAGCGGAATCATCCCGGAGCTAAAATGACTTAGCCTCCACGAGAGATCAACCTGCCCTGCCAGCTAGTGGGAGCCTGGTCAGCGGAATCATCCCGGAGCTAAAAGGACTTAACCTCCACGAGAGATCAACCTGCCCTGCCAGTTAGTGGGAGCCTGGTCAGCAGAATCATCCCGGAGCTAAAAGGACTTAGCCTCCACGAGAGATCAACCTGCCCTGCCAGTTAGTGGGAGTCTGGTCAGCGGAATCATCCCGGAGCTAAAAGGACTTAGCCTCCGCGAGAGATCAACCTGCCCTGTCAGCTAGTGGGAGCCTGGTCAGCGGAATTATCCCGGAGCTAAAAGGACTTAGCCTCCACGAGAGATCAACCTGCCCTGCCAGCTAGTGGGAGCCTGATCAGCGGAATCATCACGGAGCTAAATGGACTTAGCCTCCACGAGAGATCAACCTGCCCGGCCAGCTAGTGGGAGCCTGGTCAGCGGAATCATCCCGAAGCTAAAAGGACTTAGCCTCCACGAGAGATCAACCTGCCCTGCCAGCTAGTGGGAGCCTGGTCAACGGAATCATCCCGGAGCTAAAAGGACTTAGCCCCCACGAGAGATCAACCTGCCCTGCCAGCTAGTGGGAGCCTGATCAGCGGAATCATCCCGGAGCTAAAAGGACTTAGCCTCCACGAGAGATCAACCTGCTCTGCCAGCTAGTGGGTGCCTGGTCAGCGGAATCATCCCGGAGCTAAAAGGACTTAGCCTCCACGAGAGATCAACCTGCCCTGCCAGCTAGTGGGTGCCTGGTCAGCGGAATCATCCCGGAGCTAAAAGGACTTAGCCTCCACGAGAGATCAACCTGCTCTGCCAGTTAGTGGGAGCCTAGTCAGCGGAATCATCCCGGAGCTAAAAGGACTTAGCCTCCACGAGAGATCAACCTGCCCTGCCAGCTAGTGGGAGCCTGGTCAGCGGAATCATCCCGGAGCTAAAAGAACTTAGCCTCCACGAGAGATCAACCTGCCCTGTCAGCTAGTGGGAGCCTGGTCAGCGGAATCATCCCGGAGCTAAAAGGACTTAGCCTCCACAAGATATCAACCTGCCCTGCCAGCTAGTGGGAGCCTGGTCAGCGAAATCATCCCGGAGCTAAAAGGACTTAGCATACACGAGAGATCAACCTGCCCGGCCAGCTAGTGGGAGTCTAGTCTGCGGAATCATCCCGGAGCTAAAAGGACTTAGCCTCCACGAGAGATCAACCTGCCCTGCCAGCTAGTGGGAGCCTGGTCAGCGGAATCATCCCGGAGCTAAAAGAACTTAGCCTACACGAGAGATCAACCTGCCCTGCCAGCTAGTGGGAGCCTGGTCAGCGGAATCATCTCGGGGCCAAAAAGACTTGAGCATAAATGTTTTCCGGCGGTCTTTTTCATTAATCATAGGTGATACAATGCAAACAAAGTTCATTACAAGAGATGATCTACTCCGTGTACCTCCCTCTTTCCTCGTACATACAAGGATCCCTCCCCGGGTGCCCACATCAACCATGTCCTCACACCTCTCCCCTGCTTTCTCGGGTTGGACTTCTTCAATCCGTACCGGATCTTGCAGTTGTTGAGGCTGTGGTGCCGGAGCTCTTGTCCTTCTCAACTCCTGGAACTCGGGGCAAGTAGCTGTTGCATGGCCCTCCTCCTGGTGGAACTCACAGTAGGGTAACTCTACTCTGACTCTTCCTCTTCCCGCGCGGTTTCTCCTCTCCCTTCGACCGATCGCCATCGCTTGTTGCGGTGGGGGTAGGAGCTGCCTAGGGGCTTGCCTTTGGAAGTTGTATCTTCCTTGGCCTCCCTGAAAGTCCCCCCCACCCTGGATGAGAGCTCTTCCTGGACCCTGGGCAGGTCCTCCCTGCTGCCTCCAACCTAGCTCCGGACCCTCCCGTACTTGGAACCCCTGAGCTCTCTGCTCCTCTCTCCTTCTTCCTTCCTGATGTCTCGAGCCACCTTGCTCCTTTGACTCTGCCTCCGTCAACTTTGCCAACCTCTTGACAAATGCCGGATTGGCCGTCTCCATGGCTATCTACTCTGCCGCCCTTTCCATCAGCTTCTCGAAGGAAAGGGGGGCCTTCCGAGTCAAGCTCATCTTGAAGAAGCCCTCCTTCAGCCCAACAGTGAAGGCCATCTGGAGAGCATACCCCGGCATCTCCTGGATATCCAGGATCTCCTCTTGGAACCTGTCAACGTAGTGGGTCAGCGACTCCTCGGCCCTCTGCCTTATCAGAAAGATGGACTCGGGACTCTTCTTCCTCTTCTTGGAGGTGGAAAAGCGGAGCTGGAAGCTTCGACTCAAGTCCTCGAACCCATAGATCGATCTCGGGAGGAGTTGATGAAACCAATCCCTTGCCTTCTCCTTCAACGTGATCGCAAAGAGGCGACACTTGAAGGCATCCGTCATCGGCCTGATGGAGACGGCATCCTCAAACCACTGCAGGTGTTGGACGGGGTCATCCTTCCCGGTATAGTAATCCATGTCTGGCTCTCTGAACCCCTCAGGAACGGGAGCTGAGATGATCAGCTCGCTGAAAGGTGACCCCCTGAGGGGTGCTCTCGCCACCTCTACTCGCGCGACCTGCTCGCCTGGAGGGCTAGCACTCGCCGGGATGGGGAACAACTCCCGGCCGAGGAGGTCTCGCTCGACCCCCTCTCCCATCCTATCCCTCCCAGGTCGCCTACCTGGTGCACTTCCTTCTCCCCCTGCTGGGGTCATCTCGCCTGTGCCCCTGGGAGGCAGCTCGCCGAGAGGGAGAGCTAGCTCCTGGGGGGTTGGAGTGAAGCTGCCACCCCGAGGAGCCAAACTTCGCAGCATCCCCATGATGCCTTGGATGGATGTCATGAACTCCTCCCTTCCTACGAATGGTCCGGGGTTGGGGAGCTCGCCGAGATCATTACTACCTCCCTGATCTCCAGCCATGACACTCTCCCGAGATCTTCTGTGCTGGTCACTCTCCACACTCACCGCACCAAAATGTTGAAACCAAAAACTTGGTCTCTGTGGAGTTCGGGGTCCCAAAAGAGGGGTGATCTCACACCTACTACACTCGGGGGAACGTCACGGACCAAAGACTTGAGAAACTAGGAACAGACCCTCGGCTCTAGCGTGGAGGTCCCACCTCACACCCGGAAGACCTTTGAGGTCTCCCCCTCCCTAGCCAATGCTGAGCTAGGTGCCTTGGAGAAAGAAAGCAAAGGGATTCAAGTGATGAAGAAGTGATCCCTCCAAGGCACCCTCAAGGGTCTATTTATAGTTTTTTGGGGATGGCCTGCCAATATCCAACCTCCGTTGCTCTGAATTTACTGAAATGCCCCCAAAATGGTCTGCCAACAGCCAAATCCCGTCGTTCCAAACATCTAAATGCAGTCCACCAGGGGCAGACCCTCAAGCCGGGCGAACAGGAGACAAGGCCTGGGGGGTACTCGGCGGCCTGGGGGGTACTCGGCCTGGGTGGTACTCGGCGGCTAAGGGGTACTCGGCGGACTTGGTGGGTACTCGGCATCCTGGGCGGTATTCGGCGGCCTGGGGGTACTCGGCGGCCTGGGGGGTACTCGGCGGCCTGGGGGGGTACTCGGCGACCTGGGGGGTACTCGGCGGCCTGGGCGGTACTCGGCGGCCTGGGGGGTATCGGCGGCCTGGGGGGTACTCGGCGGCCTGGGGGGTACTCGGCGGCCTGGGGGGTACTCGGCAGCCTGGGTGGTACTCGGCGGCCTGGGTGGTACTCGGCGGCCTGGGGGGTACTCGGCGGCCTGGGGGGAGCTGGGCGAGCTCGAGGCTGGGTGACCCCCCGAGGGGGCCGGGGGGAGAAAAATATTTCCTTCCCCTACTAGTATATTTCTAAGGTCAAGCCAAAATTGGTCACCAAGAGTCCAAAATCTCTCAAAAGCTTAAAAACTTATAGTCGGTCCT
Source organism: Platanthera zijinensis (assembly GCA_039513925.1). NCBI lineage: Eukaryota > Viridiplantae > Streptophyta > Magnoliopsida > Asparagales > Orchidaceae > Platanthera > Platanthera zijinensis. Next base: position 167,986,326 of record CM077095.1, read on the forward strand.
GCGCCTGCCGGGAGGGCCCTACTCTGCGAATACGGGATTATACAGCAGACATAAAATATATATCATTCTAATCATTGCATTCACTACTTTCATTACTTTTTCCATTAGCGTAGCTACATTTCATCTTCCAAACCTAAGTCGATCATAATTCCTACGACATACTTCCCTAGGACATTTAATATAAGAGGACTTTTGCCTATTTAACACCTCTTAGAAGAGCAGCGGTCCTTGCCAAGACGCCGCATTCAGACCATACGACAAGAACTCTTGCATAATGTCTATAAAATCATCTATCAGCTGACAAACATCCGGATCAGTAATCTCAATCTCGCTAGGGGTCTCGGTCGTCATCGTGGCCGCCACAATAAACATAACCCCTGACTCTGAACTCTCCCTCGGGAAATCACCCTTCCTCAAAACATGTAGGGGTCTCGAAGATCCCGCATTAACTGATGACTCGACCTTGCCATTAGGAGGATCCCTGGGTTGGGTCGTGGTGAGGGTAATCTTTTGACCCTTATTGAAGAGTACACATGTGTTGGACCGACCATAGTATGTGGCGTCACGATTATATAACCAAGGTCTCCCGAGAAGAACGTGGGTGACATCCATAGGGATAACATCACACCAAACTTGGTCCTCAGTGATCGCTAAGCGAATCGGTACCAGACACCGCTGTGTGATATGAATGGTGGACTTGTCCACTCATAAGACCCTGTAAGGATGCAAATGTGATTTGGTCATGAGCTGCATCCTCTCCAACCCTTTCCAAGCAATTATGTTTACACAATTACTAATATCGATGACGAGCTTGCAGGAGCCTCCTGTGCTCGAGAAATATGTGAAGAAAATAGTGGTGCGACGTCAATCTTCCTCGACACGGGGGGGGGGGGGGGGGGCGGAGGATGCGGTGGAGGACTCCTACCTCTAGCGATCTCTCAGTATCGCTCTCCCATCCGTATTCTATAACGACGGTAATTTCCTCAGTGGCTACGTCCTCTGCCTCAGTGTTGGGCTCGCCAAAATCCTCAATCAGTAAGTTCCTAGTCGGGCAATGTGCTGCGAAGTGCCCCCTGCCAGAGCAACGATAACATTGGACGCCCCCAGTTTGGGGCCTCCAGGTATAATAACTTTTCCCGTCGCGTCTGTGGGAGCGCGAGGGGTGGTAGTAGTCATGGCATGAGGGGGTCTCCTAGTTGTGGTGGCATCGGGTCGAGTGGTGACCTGTCTCGGGCCAGCAGTACGCAAATACTGCTCGTATTCTAGTGCGAGCTGAAAGACCCGCTCAACCATCTCCAGCCTATGGGGGATCAGTTCCCTTCGGATGTCCACTCTAAGTCCAGCACGAAAACGTAAAGCAGTGGCAATGGGCTCCTCCATAATATCGTTGTGAACTACTAGCACATCAAATCGGGACATATAATCTACAACAGATAGGGTCCCCTAAAGTGGAGCGTAAGCTAATCTCGATACGAAGCTGAGAGGTATTTATCTTGCAAGCGATGCTTTATCTCATCTCATCGGGTGATAGGGTAACAACCTTCCCGCTCAAGAGATCTCTCGAGACTCGACCAATAAATTTTTGCTTGGCCAATTAATTTCATCTTGGCGAACCGTACTCGTCTTTCATTACTCATCTCAAACCAATCAAAGTAGTGATCCATATCCATGAGCCAATCACTAAATTTCTTTGGATCCAGGTGACCGTTAAAGGAGGGCGCATAAACGCGAATACGTAGGGTGATGTGATGTCATCCTCCTCTGGAGTCATCCCACGGCGTGACTCACGGTAATCACTGTACTCATCGTCATAATCATAATCATATTGTGCTCGATCTCTACGACGAGGTGGGGGAGAACGAGGCACATCAAGAGGATGGTAATCCCTCCCTAGATCTCGCCGATACTCGTAACCACGACGATAATTCCCTCTTGCAAAGGGAGGGGGGGGTCTCGGCGAGGAATGTCTCTATCACGCCTCTCAGGAGGCAATGTAGCATCTCGTGGATCCTCGCGAGGCTCCTCATCAAGGGGAGGAGTCGCTCGCCCTCTAGATGTATCTAACTAGTCAACCCTCGTGTTAACCCTCGCTATATCGCCCCTAAGGGCTTCGAATTGGACTCTCATCCGATCAAATCGGTCGAGAACCGGTCGTTGAAACTCAGCGGACGTCATATCCATTGCGAATTGACGGTCCTATCGTCTGTATGATTGTGATTTGGCATGGGCTGACGATAATCTCTACCACTACGTAGCATGCAAATGACCCTAACCTAGAGCTCTGATACCAATTTGATGCAGGGTAGAGACCGACTCGGGGTGGACTCACTAAATGCAACCCAAAATGAAGAGGATAATTACGCGAGAGTAGGTCCGCAATGACAGTTGCAATAATAATTAATTATTATAAAAAATAACAGAGACACTTACAGTCACAAATAATAATTAAAGGGAAACAAGTACCAATTTTCAAACAACAAAGGCACAAATTATCTTAAGCACACACGAAATAATCTCCGTAAATCACACGAACGACGATACTAGTAACAAACAAGAATAACAATCACTACATATATAATGTCGAAATAAACAACGACAGAAAATAAAACTGCTTACCACTATTCGCACCTGCAAGCAACAACGATGAAGGGTGTGGAAGACATCCAAGTTCACAGCAACGTCGGGGCCGACTGATTTGAAGTGGATCCACGACAAGGAAGTAGGGGAGGGTAGAGAAAGAGATCGGGAAGGCTGTAAAGGGAGGTGGTCGGTGGTCGGAGCAGGGAACGGTGGATACCGACGAGACTTCAGGGACGGGGAATGACACAGTACAATGGGGAGGAGGTTGGCGGTGATGGAAAAGAGATGAGGGCTCAACTATAGAGGGGCAGACAGATTGAGGGTTTATTGTAAAAGGGTAGAATTTGCTGTAGAGGGGGAGTAAAATGTTGAAGAGGCAAACAATAGGGGAGAAAGTGAAACCTCACGGTGGTCTGGCGGAAGAGGAGAAGGGAAGAGGCGGGGCAATGGTTCTCGAAGGAGGAAGGGTTGGTCGGAGAGGAGGAGGAAGGCGGAGAGGACGTCACACCCTTGCGGAAATTCTCTGGCGTCGCACCAGAAGTGATCGGCGGTTCCAACAACTTGCGTAAACCCATGATACTTTCTCAATCCATCGACCGCCTGTTTTAAAGCCCTAAAATAACTGCTGAAAAATAAAAATTGAAAAATCAAATCAAACCACCCGAATTGGATGGCTTAAACAGTCTGGATCGATTGGGGGCCAATACAGCTCAAAATATAAAAACTAATATATGAACTCGACTCGGATCGACCATCCGGAAGCAACCACAGACTCAGATCGACCATCCGGACGCAATCACAAACTCGGATCGTCCGACTGGGTAATGGATCACCACCTCCTGTGGAAATACACCCGAGTCGGGCGTGGCGTGCCATCATCAGAAGGGTAGAGCCTTCAGTTATCACAGGAACCCCGGATCCCCGAGACCTATTCATATCCTATGTGTAGTTCACTCATAAAAGTCATGATACTGGCATTATTTAAGACGTTGTTGCCTCACAAACTACAAAGTACTTTATGGACTTAGAGTCCATTCAGTCCGATGTCTGATGCCTCCTAAATGAGTACAATGACATCATTCCTGATGAGCTCCCCGATAAGCTACCCCCATTACGGAATATCCAACACGTGGTAGATTTTATACCGGGATTATCTTTGCCGAATCTTCCATGCTATCGGATGAATCCCGATGAGCAAGAAGAGGTCAGAACCCAAATCTACGACCTCCTTCGAAAGCAATTAATTAAATAAAGCTTGAGCCCTTGTGCGGTACCTGTCCTTCTTACACCTAAGAATGACGGTAGTTGACTAATATACGTAGATAGTAGGGCTATTAACAAGATCATGATCAAATATCGATTTCCATTCCTTGACTCAACGACCTCTTAGACACCATGACAGGCGCCCAAATCTTTTCCAAACTAAATCTACGGAGCGAGTACTACCAGATCAAGGTCCGAGAGGGTGATGAGTGGAAAACCACATTCAAGACAAAGGACGGGTTATATGAGGGGTTGGTTATGCCCTTTGGGCTCCAACACCCCTAGTATAGTGAAGAGCGTGATGACTCAGATTTTACTCCCGTATATGGGCAAGCACCTCATACTCTATTTTGATGATATCCTAGTTTACAGTTAAACTTACGAGGAACACCACACATACCTGTCCATCTCCAAAGGATGATAAATTAGGCAAACCTTTCACCAAATTCTTTACCACCATAGCCTTTAATTTCTCCATGCTAACATGCCCAAGTCTATTGTGTCAAATAACTGCTCCATCATTTGCACGCATCTTATCCATATAAGAGGAAGTGGACAAAGCAAATAGGTCCCAAACCCTCCTTCCTGTGTGTGTAATATCCGCCTTCAAGGTAGGGACAACAAACTTCACCTTTGTCCCAAACAACACATGATGCCCTGCATCCACTGCATTTGTAACTGAAAAATGATTCTTTTTCATCTCAGACGCATGATATAAACTCTTTAGTGTAAGAGCTCCAGTGTCGTCACTATAGTATCATTCCATTCATATTTTTGGAGAGAGGATAATTTGGAACCGTACCTTGTTAGATGGTGTTCATATCTGGAATAAACTATCCAATCATCTTGGAAGTTGATGAAAGTCAAGGCATCAACCGGAATAGTCATAGTATTCGCAATAAAGCAATTCCCACACTTATCCACTTCATTTGACCCTCCTTTCTTCCACACATGACCCACCTTCAAATTTACACGACAATCCCTCTTGAAATGGCCCGCCTTATGACCCCTAAAGCACCCATGCCCCTTTTGGACGCCTTCATTCTTGGAATGAGAAAAATTGCCATCGCCCTTCGACGAAGTAGGTCCTACACCGGATCCCTTCTTCTTCTTGCCATATGACTTCTTTTCCGAAAAGAGCATCTCACTTTCTCCACCAGAAATAGAGAATCTGGCCATTTGTATTGCCAAACCCTCTTGCGATGATAGAAGGTTCTCCAATTCCATCAAGATAAGTTATCTATCCCATTTTTGAACTGAAGTGATGAAGGAGATATACTCCCTCCGATGCCCACGAATAATATACCTCTTCAATCTTGCTTTCGAGATCGGCTCATTTGGATCCAACGGAGAAATCTCCGCACATAGGTTCGTCAACTTCAAGAAGAATACCGAGATAGAAAGATCCGCCACCGCAAGGTCCCGCCAAGACCGCTCCCGCAAGGTCCTGTCAAGACTGGTCCCGCAAGGTCCTGTCAAGACCGCTCCCGCAAGGTCCAGCCAAGACTGCTCCCGCAAGGTCCCGTCAAGGCCACAAAGCGAAGAGGAAGTTGGTGAAAAATCAAGCCAAAAACAAGACGCCCGGGGTCGTCACCACTGACGCATCAACACAACCCCAGAGGCTAGGAAGCGCCCGTACCTCCAGTGAACGCACGACAGAAGATCGTGAAACCAGCACAGCGGCCAACGACACCCGACATTCTCTCTCCCCATCTCATTAAGTGCAACGAGGCACGGTCTGTTGCCCTCGCCCTCCTCCAAGAAACTTTGTAACAAACTCTGATATAGTGGAAGTTAGGTTGACATCGTACCGACCGCTTAGTTTTTCTCCCTGACTGCGGGTTTTCCACGTCATCAAATCTTTGTCCCAACAACTAGATAATCTTTGATTTTTGGCTCGCTCGGCCGCTCACAGGCTAATACGGTTGAATAAGCCCGGTCTAACAAGAGCGCCTAGCGATTCCCCAACAGATTGGCTCCGTCTGTGGGAAACTAAGTTCCCAAGAGCTTCGAGGAGGCGCAGAGCATAGGACACCCCACAACGTCGGACTAGATAGAGGAAGGAATGGACGGACGCAACACTCAAACAACTCGGGGGTTAGCACATCGGGAACGCGCCGAGCTTGGACGATCACACCTCTTGTTAACGCACCACAACAAGAGGAAGTCATCGCCACCCGGATGTTGCTTTCGGCGGGAGAAACGATCGTTTGGAGGAGAGAAGGTACAGTGAAATCTCGGGGTGCTATTGAAGACAAACTAACCCAGAAGAAGAAGTGGGCAGCTTCTAACACTTGGAGAAGACACGATCCGGTGAAGAAATGTTTCCTTTAGGAGCCACTACTTCAAAACCAAAAAAGGGGAGGGGCAGCGGCTTCATGACCCGCATGAAAACCGAGAGAGGCAGGGGAGAGAGCCAATAGCTCGATGCTTTGAAACAAAATCCCTGGGCGGGTTTTTGTTTTGAGAACCGTTTCAAAAGAAATAAAAAGGCCAAAACCAAAATAAACTAATCCTGCACATTATTTAATTAACAGTATATTTTTATTGTCTACATCAAAATCCTACTACCTTGAAACTCACTAACCCTCGTGCAAAATTGGAAGAGTAACCTCAATTTAAGTAAAATTTGAGCTCCATTCTGGACTAAGCCTATTTCAAGTCGATTTTCAGTTTGCCTCAACTAACATGAATATATATTGAGCCACTTGAAAAGAATATTCACATAAAATGTAAAACGTATAATATACTACATGTATAACATTTACATTTTGTGCACACTAATTAAAATTAATCTTCAATTTACTCGAAATGGATTTTGAGTCAAGTCAAAATTGAATCATTTTGCTCAATCGGTTCTACACAAATGATCAAGATTTTGAGCAGAGTATGCCCGACTCAAGTTGAGTTCGATTCTGAGTCAACTTGGCATGACTAAAAAGTGATTTTGATTTTGAATAAAGTTGAAATTTTCATATAGCAACATATGAATTCTAAAAGTGCAAAGAAAGGATGGATCTGCCCTAATGTGTTATTTTGACCATGACAAGATACAATGAATATCATAATTTTTTTAAGCTTACCTCAGCAGTGAAGATGGTTAAAGGGGCATTAGGTGACATGGACTTTTTGCCATTAGGAATCATGGATTGCAAAAGGCACACCATAGATATCCACTGACCTCTGTTTAAAGAATCACCCACAAACATCAGCCTTTTATCTCTTAGCTTCTCCAGCATCTCTCTCCCGTTCCATCTTCAACAAACACATAAAAAGGATAAGAATAATAAATGGCATCACGGGTCCAATCCTGTGAATAGAGAAAAATTAGATGACTAGAACTAAAAATTACCGTACATGAGTTCTTTTTTAACAGAAAAATATTATTTTTGGACACTAAGATAACTTCAGTGCTCTCAGAAAAGCGGGCATAGTTGGACAAAGAATTATGCACCTGCATGACATGTCAACTATCGTTACCGAGACCAAGAAATAAGGATAGTTGGCAGAGTGAATTGAAATCACGTGCAAGGAGTTGATGAATACTTCTCAGCCGGAGAGGTCTCACCAAGAGACCTCGCCATAAAAGTTTCATTATGAAGTTCTTTCTAGGAGGACTTCCCAAGAGTTCTCGTTGAGTGGTCTTGCCAGAATATTATATGTATATGCCCTGGGAGGTAACTGATGTGTGCTCAGACGATTGACCTCACTTCACGAGAGTTCTCTATGCGAAGCGACATGGTTACCTTTTATGAATAGTATTGTACTCTTAATTAATTATGTATTTTATCTTTTGGTATGATTTGTCATGTAGCGGGGACTACATCCTTTATAAGAAGTCTTAGTTGGAGTACTAGTATCATCTTGGATATTAGTCTTGTTTTGGCTCACTTAAAATAGAATGGCTCTTAGAGGGATCCTGCCCTTAAGAGTGGGGATGGCGAGCATGTCTGGTGATATTATATCTCTCTTTCGATCTAGTGCAATATTATGAGTTCTTATTTGTGTTCTTGATACACCGTTTCTTTTATGTATCAACTGGTTTGACCTCCGGCCTTCGCTTGCCATCCACAACCAGTTGTCGGTAACAAGACGAAGTCGTCCGCCCTGCAATGACCCCACTATGGAGTCCTTGAACACACATTTCGACAGAATAGATGCCCAATAACCGACATCCTTGTTATGGAGCACGAGTTGCACGATCAGCTTCGCCCTTTCCCTCTATTGCATGCCCCAATGCTTCCTCTGCCTTTCCCCACAATGACTCCTTCCACTCACAACCAACATCACAGTCGTTACCCCTCAGCGGCTCACCAATGCTAGCTCGGCCTATCCCTCCATAATCAGATTCCCCCAAACTTCCATTCCACCAGTTGATTCCTCTCGCATGGCAATCCTCTTTGGCATCGACCGTATACAGCCACAGCCAACTTATCCCCAAGTCCCACTAATCGCCCTTCTTCCTCGTCTACAGTCGAACTACAAAATCCACAACTACTGCATACTATGATGAGTTGTTGACGAGGTCCCCACCCCACCCTCTTAACCATGCCTCCAACTTCGATCCACCCGGCCCTGCCGACGTCAGAGCCCCCACACGATCCTTCCCGTTAACGCTCAACCCAACAGGCTTTTCCCCATTGGCTTCCCAAAAGGTCTTTCCACGCCACACAAGCACATTGTCGCCCCTATCCTCAAGCAATCCTTTTCCCAAGTGGCAGACGGTCCACAATTTCACTTCACAAGCCGCAACCTAACTTTTTTTGTATTAAGCCCCACAACATTTAACATGTGTTTCCCACGCTCCACCCTATGCCACCAAACATTGCCCCCATATTGTCACCCAACATAACCCATTATCTCTTTCCTCCACTCATATTCCAAGTCCATATTATTCTAATAAACCTTCTCACTTTCAGACATTCACCCAACCTCCCACCCAATTTCCCTTTCTTAAACTTAATGGGCGATCTCAATTCTTTCTCACCATAAATGATTCCACCTTCAAATCTCATACTTTCCCACCCAACGCGACACCCACTAACCAACCACATACCTCCTTCTGGTCTCATATGAATACCTCTTTTCTTCACGGGAATCCTTTACGTATTCGTTATGACACTTTTTTTGGGAGGAAAAGCTTTTGGAGAAAAAACTATTGAGGCGAACTTTTGTAGAGAAGTTGAGACTTGGAGGCCAGGGGGGACCTCTCATTGTAATCACTCAAGTTTTGAAGCAATCAAAGATTTCTCTCACTTGTCTTTCCATCTCCCGCTCTCTGTGTTTTCATTGAGCGAGTTTGATAGTGGATGATGACTGAGCGTGGATCCTATGGACACATGCGTGTGGAGCACTAAGAATCTCTAGCACCGTGAAACTATCAAGTATCATGTCACGCATCCAAGACAACAATGGTCTACATATTTCCACTTATTATTATCATGGGCTTGAGGCACTGCGCACACACAATTTTTAAGGAATTTAAGTTAAAAACACACAGCATTATATAGATATCTTCTTTTAACCAACCATAACTTGTGCAAACCATAATCCCTCGAGTCACTGCGCTAATTCTCTTCGAGGAGCTCAATGATCAGGTTGTTGAGTTGGTTTTGAATAGTCAAACCCACATGTTTCACATTTTTCACCTACCTGCCGCCAATGAAGACTTTTCCTCTAGCCGTTCAAGTGCTTTGAATGGGTGCATGTATGGGAAGCTTCTAGAAAAGATGTCACAACATGTGTTTAAGGCCTCATTGCTATTGAATTTTGGCTCTATAAAAGGAAAGAGAAGAAAAGCTATGAGGACACATCAAAAGCCAAACCAAAGAGGAGAGCGATAGTGCATGCATGAATTATGCATAAAGCATCATCTGCACAAAGCATCATCTACACGAAACACTGTCTGCATGAAGCAATGTTTGCACAAAACACCAATCTGCACGAAGCACCACCTCATGCTTGAGGCGTTAGCCGACTTGTTGCAAGTCGAACTTCATTTCTGCTCTGGTTCACCTATGGGATGTCGACAAACCTGAATCGCAAAAACTGAAACGCAGAACCCAAGTCACGAAAGGGCGATCCACTGCACCACCTGAACCATCCACCATGTCACCCGCAAAAATCATGGGCATACCATCTCACACAGTGGTCCCCATCAATCGATATAGACTACCGAACTGCACAACCTTCATGAGCATAAAACACCCGCGTGTCACCGTCATTACTCCTTTTCTTACTGTAAAATTGTAGCCACTCGAGTCCAAACTGCCCAACGATATCAAATTTTTACATAGCTTGGGCACAAAATGTACCCTCTCAAGCCTGCGCACCATCCCATCATGCATCTGTATATCCACTGTCTCTGTACCTATAACCTCACAACCTGAGCCATCACCCAAATAGACTGACCCAGTCGCCACCTCCAGAGAACTGGACATCGAAGCATTTGAGCATATGTGTTGCAATGCACCAGTATCTAATATCCATCCGCTGTTAAAGTCGTCATGACTCTCAGTGATGGTATAGAGACCATCACTCTCCACTCCTAGATCTAGCGTCACTACACCCGCATCCTGAACGTCTCCAGAACTCTGCGCACACTGCGAGCAATTTCTCCTGATGTAACTGATCTGTCTACAGTGGTAGCAAATAACCACCTTCTTCGACGCCGACCGAGCTCGTGCACCCCCTCGACCCCCTATCGAATGCTCTCCCTCGTCTATCTATTACCAAAATATGCTCACCTCCAGGAGTGGGGTCCTTCAGCATCTGACAGGACAGTAACGCCGATGTAACCTCCTCCAGCCCCACTGTATATTTCTCATACAGGAGCGTGATCACCATGTGTTCAAAGAATGACGAGAGCGAGGTAAGAAATAATAGGGTCTTATCTTCTTCTTCCACATTCGCACCAACCATATGCAATTGATTTAGAAGGTCGTTGAACACATTAAAGTATTCATGTAGGTTGCCACCCTCCTGCATCTTAAGCATATACAATCGTTGTTTTAACAACATTGTGGTCAACGAATTGGCCAAATATAATCTCTCAAGTTTCTCCCAAAGCTTGATTGCAGACTCCTCGATGTCAATGTTAAAGAGCACTTTGTCGTCAACACAAATCCTGATGGCGATAGTGACACACTCATCCAAGTCAATCCACTCATCATCCTTCACTTTAGCAATCAATTTTTCTCGTCCCCGCAAAACCCGCATCAGTCCCTGTTCAACTAGCATATATTTGACGCGAATTTGCCACAAACTAAAATTTCTGCTGCCATCAAACTTCTCCACTGAGTACCGAACCAAAGTTGCATTCTTCTCTGTCATAGTTGTCCCCCAGTATGTCTAGAAGACCTGATTAATTCAAGATTGGATTTGAAAGAATGGAAAGATGACCTAGTCGTTCACCACTGCAGACAAATCTTTCCTTAAATGTTCAATCAGTCGCCTACAGAACCTGACTCTGATACTACTTGTTGAGATTTCCGATCGTGGAAGCGCAATCCCCAATAACAACTAAATACAGAGTCACAAGAAAATACGTAATTCACATAATTTTATTAGCACAATAAAATTAGTAAGTACTCAAATTAAGAGATACAAATCCGAAAATATACTGCAGAAGAATCCGAGCTACGAAAATCCGTAGGAGTAATATAAACTTGACTGTAATCCGTAAAACGAACGCATAAGATTCGAACCAGAACGAACCTTCGTCATCGTCAGACGACCAACCGCCGCCGCCACCGCCGAGAAGAGATCCAAGTCATGACTTGACCTTGTTGCAAATGCGCAGCCCACCAACGCCACCACCACTTGTGCACAACAACCATCTCCTACGAGCATGCAACTATCGAGCACCGCGCACCTTGCCACTGCCCGCGAATCTGACGCATTGCCGCTACCCGCATGCTTTTGCTCTACGTTGCCGATGCAACCCGCAATCGGATGTCGACGCTCATTATCGTCTTCGGTCGTGCACTATCGCTCTCGTCTTCAAGGATTTACCTCTCTTTGATTTGGCTTTTGGTGTGTCCTCATAGATTTGCTTCCCTCTCCTTTTATAGAGTCAAAATTCAATAGTAATGGGCATGGAACACATGTTGTGGCCTCTTTCCTAGAATCTTCCCATGCATGCACTCATTCAAAGCACATGGACGGTAAACGAAAAGTCTTCATTGACGGCCGGTGGGTGAGAAATGTGAAACGTGTGGGTTTGACTCTTCAAAACCAACTCAATACAGATGCACATTATAGTCCTAAGACTAAAGGAATTAACATTATACCCCTCCAACATCAATCGAACAAGTGAAGATTGCATAAAGTCACAAAAAATTGACTCACAATGGCTTCTAACAAAGTAATATGCACTTTCCTACACCAATGAGACTGTAAACCCCTGCTAAAACAACAGAATCACACATACCTCTTCAAGTTGCAGCCATGAGGCTGCCACCGCAAACTCTGATACTCCACATCTGGCCGCCCATGCTTTGTGCAAGCTAACTGATCCGACATATATGGACAGCCACCCTCATCGTACAAGGGATGGGTCAAATTGTCGTAAACCCAAATCCCACTGAAAAGATCACACTCTTCCTTCGGATTTCCCTTTCGACGACGGTGTCTCGCCGAGGATCGCCGCCGTCTCTTATAACTCCGGGAAGAACCGCATGCCTTAGCCCAATCAGAATCACCTGAAACCAAATCCATGCAGTTAGACAGCAGCACTAAAATGTGATTTCAATTTCATTCTGAAATGAGTGAAGGGAAATCAATATTTTAAAGAAATATTCTCCATCGACAAGAAATAAAATAAGCCATTATATCAACCGTAATCCGAGTCAGAACAACCAGTAAACCAGTTTTGAAGGTTTTCTATGAATGCCAATAAGGAAAATGAACAGATCGGAGTTCCCCTAGCCAGAATCAGTGAATCAAGAAAGTTAAAAAAAAAACCTAAAATCCTTGTTGATTTATAGGCGGATGAGTTGGTAGGCAGAAAAGTTGTAAAGGAAGCGCCAGTGGTGGAATCTTCCTCAGACATTCTCCCGTGGATTATGCTGGTGTTCTGATTACTGAGAAGAGAGTAGAGAATGAAGAGCAAAAGAAAGGCTAAGTAGATGAATTTGTGAGCCCTTCTTTTGCTCCACTTCAGCATTGTCGCTAAGAGATGGAAGATGAATGCGAAGTAGAGGGAGGAGGAGGAGGAGGAGAAGAAGAAGAAGGATTTTCTTCTCTTCGGAGCTTCTCAGTTCCACACTTCCACTGGTTCTTCAAACGCCCTCAAATGATTTTCGTCCCCATTTATTCGAATAATACTTCTATACATAAATCACTCCACTAGTATAAATTAGAAATCAGTGCTTAAATTTTTTAAAAAAATATTCCCAAAAGTTTGAATTTTTTGAAATGGGTTTGTAAGGTTCTGGCCACATTTTCAAATCAGTTCTTAGTTCTTACATTGTTTTTTTACAGGAAAATTGGCAAAGTGCATCCTGAAAATATCATTTTTTGATAAAATGAATCTTGAAAGTTTAAAATTGGCAAAATGTATTTCATAAGGTTATTTTTCTTGGCAATATGCACTCTCAGTAGGCAAAAAATGAAATTGTCAAAATATATACTTTAAGGTGCACATTGCAAAGAAAAACCATTTTGAAGATACATTTTGTCAATTTTAAACTTTTTGAGACACATTATATCAAAAACTGATTTCAAGAATGTACTTTATCAATTACCTATTTTTTAGCTGAGATGAGTTCCTCAATCTTTCAAATTAATTGAAATCAAACCTAAATTTTAACCTTCATATTAATTAATAGAAAAATACTTGAAAATAGATTTGTTAAATGAATTGATTTAAAACTTGCCAATACTTTCCAATTAATCACATCTTATAAATATTGGTTTAACATTTTTTAAAAAATTAGATAACTTTAATGTGGCTACAACTAGAATTTTTTATGATATGATTATATTATCATCAAAATAATATTCATTTGCTCCAATGGCACATAGTTATTACAAATAATATTTCTTTTGTAGCATAAAGTTATGAGAATTAAAACAAATAAAATAAAAGAGTCATAAAAAAGGCTCAGGGAAGGAAAACCCTTCATGCACGATGAATTGTACGAGCAATCGTATGCAACAAACCTTAATAAATAGGAGGAATGGTAAAATCACATCAATATTAGTTATTCACAACAATTTTAATTCAAAAAAAAAAAAACACCTCCATTAAGCACATACCGGTCTACTTCCCATTTCCGCTTCCGCCTCTTGTCGCTTCAAGCCACGCATGAGCCCGAAGTTCCCCTCCTCCCATTACGCCATTTCGTCGGCGTAGGAAGATATCCCTACGGCCGGCGGCGGCCGGCGGCCAGGCGCCGGTGGAGGCGGTGTCGGCGGCCCCGACGCGGTGATGGTTCGGATGGTGTGCGTAGTGGGATTAGCGCGTGTGGGATCGTGTATGGTGATCATACGTGTGTCGGTCAAACCCATGATCTCACTAATTTGGTGGTAATCATGGGGAGTTGGTTAGTCGCACCTCTTATTATTCTATAAATGGGCTTGACCCCATCAATTGCCCCCTGAAATCCTCGGTGTTAGAAATCGTTTGAGAAGAGCGAGGATTTCTTTTCTTCTAACGAAAAATTCAATCGGAGGTAACGATGGTGATGGTGAATGGAAAGGTGCCAGAGAAGACAGATAGCAGAGCTTCGCAAGCGAAGGTAAGTTTTGAAGGAATTAGAAGACGGGGAAAGCGCATGGTGAGGGAGGTCGGAAGTGTCAAGCCGGTGAGCGGGTGCCATCGATGCGAGGACAAATCCATCGGACGGGGTGCTCGCCGACGCTCACCTCCCAAAGAGGGGACAAGCGCACCCTTGGGCGAGCTTGGGCGCGCGCGCCTTTCTTGGAGGTTGCGCCCGCGAACACCCGAGGAGAGGGCGCGGGCGCGCGCACCCGAGGTGTCCGCGGGCGCGCGCCTTTGGTGTGTGCGGGCGCGCGCCTTTGGTGTGTGCGGGCGCGCGCCTTTGGTGTGTGCGGGCGCGCGCCTTTGGTGTGTGCGGGCGCGCGCATCTGGGGGTGCGCATGCGAGCGCACACACTTGGCGCGCGCGGACGCGTGCACCTACAATGCTCGCGGGCGTGCATCTGTAGTGTGCGTTAACGTACGCTTTTTTGCGCACGCGTGCAGTGCATGTGCTCTTGTGCGCATGCGGGTTGCTGGGTGCGCGCTGCACACCCCTTTGTTGGCCAGAGAGCTCGCGTTCCCCTCTTGGGTGGGCGGGTGGTTGGTTGCATACGCTTTGCACATAGATTGTGAACGTTCTTGGGCGTGCGTGCTTGCACGCGACTTGCGTGGTTTTTGGTCTCCCGTGATGGGATTGCAAATGTGTGGTGCTTAATTTGAACAGTACTTGATACTTGATTGATTTTGTCTAGCCTTTGATTTTTATTTTCAAGTTTCATGACCGCTTCCAAGGCCTATGCGGCTGCGCTCTACGCTCACTATTGAGCAAGTCGTAGTTTGGAGGAAAGGTACGGGTTACCTGCTGACCTTGAGGTGAGGATACCTCGTCTTGAAGAAAGAGTCTAGAACCCTCCTAGGGGCTGGTTGACGGTTTGCGAGACGACATTGAAATTCGGCTTCCGCTTTCCACCGTGCGAGGAGGTGATTGATATTCCGAAGTTCTGTGGAGTCCCGATATCCCAGTTCACTCCACTAGGAATGACTCGCCTTATGAGCCTGGTGACTTTCTTTAGGGAGCATGACTCAAAATTCTCTTTGCAGTTGTTCAAGGATTGGTGTGACGTTTGGGTTGATGGTGGCGATCGTGTTGAGATCCGCAGTAACAAGAGTTGGCTAGACTTTGAGTCCCATACAGATCGTCGTCACAGGAACACCTTGTTTAGATATGTTAGAAAATCTTTGGGACTGCCTGAGCACTGAAATTTCTTGTCTGATCGTTGCCGACATCAGAGAGGGTGAGTGCGAGACTTCGCGCAGATATTGGGATTCTCAGATTCTCGGGAGTTGGCAAACTGCTTGTTCAACATTTCTTTGTTCGTTGAAGAGAACCACCTGTCCCAATGCGGCCTTTAATTTGAGGCCAAGCGTACCACGTCATCAGTTTGCAAAAAGAATCTTGTTTTGAAGAGTAGTTGTGATGCAACTGAGGGATTGCAGTCTTTGCCGAGTCGAAGAGAGGTCCTGTTGGAGGAGGCCCCATGTGACGAGCTTGCCTTAGGTGATTCTGATCTCGAGGTGATAGAGACGTATGACCCCCGAGTACCTCGTACGGAGACTTCTGCCCCCCCCCCCCCCTCGAGTGTCTTCATCTTTGAAGGCAATGAATGACGTGGTAAGTGAGTCGTTCATCTTTATTCGGACTAATTGTTCTGTATGACATTAAACCATTTGTTTGTTGTTTGCAGATTAAAGCTCAGGCGCATATAGCGTTCACATGGCACGACCATAATGTGATCTTGAAAGATGGATACTTGGCATTCCAGGAGAAGCTTTGAGCAACGGAGGCTTCAGTTGCAGCCTCCAAAGAGGAGCTAGATCGAGAGGTATCTCAATTTTGGTAGATCAGATCAAAGCTGAAGTCTGAGGTGGAGGAATCCCGAGCATCGTTGCAGGCGGAGAAGTTAATGGCGGAGAAGATCGTGCAGACTTTGAAGATTGCTCAGGAGGAGATCTCCAGCTTGAGGGCAGAATTGGAGGCTTCAAAAGCGAAGATAGTATGTCTTTCTTCAGAAGAGCGAGTACTTGAGATGAAGGCAGCTGGCCTTGAAGAGTGCATGGATTCCTTAGATTACATGCGCGATCGTGACTTTCTTGCCGAGGAGGTTCGCGAGGATGTTCGGACCTAAAAGGTTGAGCCTCAGATAGAGGACGTCCGTGAGGTTGCGCTCAGACGCGGCGTGTCGAAGGCTTTTTGCCTAATAGTCAGTCATCTGAAGTGCGGCGTTTCAAGTTTTAGTTTTGACGACATTTCTGATGACGAATGCAGAGAGCCTTGAGTCTGGTGTAGATATGAGTAACACCTTGTACTTCTACTTTTGTATTCTTAGATACGCTTGTTTTTGTTTTGTTGCGTTGGATGTACGTTTGTCATCACCCTTCAGTGATTTTATATAGTGCACTTGCGCTTATGTTAACATGACAATATTGTTTTTATTCCTTTTTGCTTCAGTTGTCCGGATCCCGGTAGGTGGCGGAATGTAAGATTGTGGTAGTGTTAGAGAGTGCGTCAACTCAATCCAAGGGTCATGGAATGTAAGGATTTAATCCTTATGTGGGGTCGAGCCTGGCCAAGAAAGGATTGTCGGAGAATGAAAGTTATTTGGTTCAGGTGTAGGAGAATGTAAGTATTCGATCCGATGGCGGGACCGAGCCCGACCAAAAGTGGATTGCCGAAGAATGAAAGTATTCGATCAGGGTGTCCGAGAATATAAGTATTTGATCCGATTATGCGACCGCAACAGGGGCAGGCCCTCGCGATGGCAGATCGTTGACCTGCAGTAACGACGGAGAATGTAAAAATTCGATCTGACCGCCGGAGAATGTAAATATTCGATCTGGTTGCGCGACCTAGCCTAACTATGTGTCGATTGTCGGAAAATATAAGTATTCAATCCGGATGTTGGAGAATGTAAGCATTCGATCTGACGGTGCAACCACGAGGGGAGCAGGCCCAGACAATGATGGGGTGTTGGCCTGTAGTAACGGTGGAGAATGAAAGTATTCGATCCGGCCGCCAGAGAATGTAAATATTTGATCATATTGCGCAACCTAGCCCGGGTGTGGATTGTTCGGCGGAGAATGCAAGTATTCGATCTAGAAAGTGGCCTAGCCTAGCCAAAGAAGTGGCTTCTAGAGAATGTAAAGATTCAATCTGGAAGTGTCCAAGCCTGGTCGGAAATGTCTCACCGGAGAATGTAAGTATTCGATCTGGGGAGCGACCTAGTCTGGCTGAAGAAGTCTCGACGTAAGAATAAGGAAAACATAATGCAATTAATTTAAAGATAGTTTGCGTGAGTCGTGGTTCGTGACTTTTACGTCACTCAAAGTTTAAGGAAGAAAATTGAAATACAAGGAAAACGATAAACGAATATAGAAAAACAAGAATAAGGGTGGTGTCGTGCTCTTGTCTGGTGGAGGGTCTTGCTACATGGCGGCTTTGCTGCGCAGGTCGACATCTCTGATATCAAATGTGACTTTTATTTCTGGCTGAGTCTGCTTTAAGTAGTAGGCGTGAGCTGCTTCCTGACTTCCACGAAAGACCCATATGCCTTCTGGGGTCGAGAATTTCATGGATAGGTGAGAAATTTATTGGATTACTCCAAAGACTGATTAGACCGACCTTCTGAAGATGACATTGTAGGGTGAACTTAAGTCGATGACGACGAATTGGATATCCTGAGTAACCTGCCTCAGTAATTCACTCATTGTTACCGTCAAGGTAATTGTCCCTTCGACGAGAATTGGACAATTGTCGAAACCATATACGGGTCCCACAGCGGGATTAAGGTGATGTAGGGTAAGTTTCGTGCTGTAGAGAGCAGATAAAAACAAGACATTGATTGAACTCCCAGTGTTTATGAGAATTCTTTTAACATTGAAGCGGGGATCTCCTATCCCTGTGCTAATGACAAGCGGGTCCTGATGGGGAACTTGCAACCCTTCGAGGTCTTTATTTCTGAAGGAGATGCTGGAATCCAAGTTGATTTTTGCATCCTTGCGGGTTTTATCTGTAGTTTTAACTGAAAATATTTGGGTTGAGAGGAATGGGGGCCCAACAATGGTGCGTGGGCACACTTGGATGAAGCATGCAGGGGCGCTCTTGGAACAGGGTGCGGGGGGGGGGGGACTTGGAGTGGAGCGCACGGTAGCGCTCTTTGACGGAGCGTGCGGGGTCACACTTGGAGGGGAGCCCGCGGTCACACAATTGGATGGAGCGCGTGGAAGCGCACTTGGAGTGGAGTGCGGGTTGGCGCACATGGAGTGGAGCTCACAGTGAAGAAGGGAGCGGCGCGCGGGGGAGCGCGCAAGGAAGAGGCGTGCGCGTAGGGACGAGGCATGCACAATAGTGCGCAAGAGCACGCAAGGAAGAGGCGCGCAAAAGATAGAGGCGCACGCAAGAGCGCACAAGGGGGGTGGGAAGGAAGAGAGAAAATCATAGGAGAAAATGAAGAGAGAGAAAGTTGTAGGAGGATTTTCGCCCGGAGAATTGAATGGAAATGAAGGAGGATTGAGCTCTATTTATAGATTTCAAGGGGCACCCCAGTAATTTTACCCGATAACTACCAGACAGGCGAATAGAAATGCCCAAAACAGGGCATGTGAATCATGACTTTTACCAAAAGACGACTATGCTCTCCGGTCTAATCGGGCCCAACGGAAGGCCTAACCGCCCATCCGAAGAGAGGAGGGGAGGCCCGGCGAAAAAGGCGACCAGGCAATGAGGATGCCACCCTATTTTTGGTGACCTCGCCCCTTAACAGAGCCCCGACGAGGGGGTGGGTGGCCATAGGGCCGCCCGCCCCTAGTAGCAAGGAGACCGCCCAAGTGGGGCGGCCAGAGGGCCGCTTGACCTGAGCAGCTTTGCCCCCCGGCGGGGATACTATGAGAGCGGGCGGCTAGGGGGCCGCCCGCCCCATGCGACAAAGATGGCATCAAGATCGGGCAGCCTTGCCCCCAAGCGGGGCGATATCGTGGGGGCGGGCGACCAGGGTGCCGCCCGCCCCTTGCGGTAGAGATGTCTCCCAGATCAGATGGCCAGAAGGTCGCCCGATCTAGGCGGCCTTTCCCCTAGGCAGTGCGATGCCATGGGAGCGGGCGACCAGGGGGCCGCTCGCCCCATGCAGCATTGATGCCGCCCAGATCTGGGCAGCCTTGCCCTTGGTCGGGGCGACGGTGATCTGGGTGCCTCCGCTCTCCCTGTCGGGCGTCGGCGAGGGGATGGTGGAGACGGGGCGGCTACGCCTTGGGCGGATTCGCCCCGGGCGGTTACGCCACAAGTGGTTGGCGGGAGCATTTTGGATAACCGCGCCACATACATATGGTGCGGATAGCACTTCTAAGGGGATCTATCAATTTCACACACTAAATTTAACTAATTCTTGTTCCAATATCAAGAGAAATAAATGTAATGCATATTTTTTTATAAAATATTGATGTAAGTTATTAATATTGTTGTTGTTTCTTCCAAAAGCAACCAACAACTATAAGATGCTCAAAAAAAGTATTTCATTAATATGATTGATCTGAAATTGAGATAGGAACAAGAGTCAATAAAATTGACATATTACAACAAAATGAAGACACTAGATGATCGTCTCACTTAACTCTATATGTAGTATTATTGAAGGGGTTTCTCCTAAATTTTTTCGAGTCAAACCGGTAAAACTTTAACCATGACAAGCAAGAAGGTAAACCAGGTTGAGCGAGCCGCACACAAGGACCGCACTCGCTTGAAGGAGCCCAAAATCTCCCTCAAGGCGTGCACACGCACACGGGCGCATATTGCACAAGCATGTGCGGCACCCGAGCGCGTGCTTGGCACACAAGCATGCGCCCTGCACACAAACATGCACATCGTGCAGGCGAGCTCCTTGCGCACCTCCCCCCCCCCCCTCCGGCGTTTGCCATTGTCGCCACGCAACTTGCCCGGACCGCCCGAGATGCACGTCTATCATTTTGTGAAAAATAGCGATCCAGGTGACCAAAACGGAGCGAAACCATTTGCCAGTTAAAAATCCGCCTCGGCGCAATTACCAGTATGTCCCTCAGGGAAACTATAAAAAGACCTTCATACTTCCATCTGAAGAAAAACAACTCCAGAGACTAGAGAGCTCTAAAATTTTCCGGCGAGAACGTGGACTTAGATCGTTTCTCCGCTTAGAATTCGCTCTGCCCTCTCTCTAGCGTGCACAACACCTTGCACTCACTTTGATGCTTATGTGAGCCCTGGAGAAGGCGCAGGAATTTGCCTCTGTGGATGCTGGCGTGAAGGCATTACAAGGCTTCAGGAACTTGACATCCTTCTCCGCGGGAGGGCTTTCATCAAGGCCCGGCCCCAATAACGCCTTGGTGACCTCAACAACCCGCCACAGCCGTATTAAGTAGGGTCTTGTGTGCCCGGAATGAGCTAGGCCGCGGGCGGTTGTGGAGAGCGGGTTAGGACCGGTGGACTGCAGTCCGGCTAGAGACGGCCCGGGATACTCACATGAGCGAGCCGACCCTCTTTCAACAAAAAAGACTCTTGTGTTGAAGAGTTGAAAATATAGATTAAGTTAAATTTTTAATTTTTTATGCAACTTCTTCGTCTTACATAACTTTAAATTCAAACATGTTGGGAACAACCTTTAAATATTGGTGTCTGGTGATACCTGCTCTTACAAAATATTTTTGCCCTCAAAATTTCATTAAGCATGAGATTTATGTGTTGACAATTAAGTGGTAGTATCATGAGCTTGATATTCAAAATTTGAAAATTTTACCTTCAATTTCTAAACCTTTTGAAAATAATTAGTGGAAACAAAAAAAAAATGAAAATTTATTAGTTTATTGACAAATTATTTCGACTCACTTTTACCCTTCTGATCTCAATAACAGCTACATAACAATCATTTTTTTCCTAACCCAAATGTGTGTGTTTTGAGATTAATCCGAATATCCACGTGAATCGTTGGATACCCACACTTTACCGTAAAATACATCACCACATGCACTGTATCCCGTTCATATTAGTCATGTGAAGAATATATTGCTTGATTAATTAATTAAGGGAGCATCGCCACATGGCGAAATTGTAACATTCCAACATTGTAGCATGGTGGCATAAAAAGAGATAAAGAATCAAAATGCAGATTTGTCGACCTTCCTACTAAGGAAAGAAGAGCTTGGCAAACAATAGCTCATTCCAGGTATCCTGGAGACCGGGCAAGCACCAGTGAACACAATCCGAATAGCTCTTTGGGTTCGCGAGCTGCTCGTCGGTGAGCTTGTTCCATTGCTGCTTATAGATCGACGTGTGCGCGTCTTTTCGGTACTCGGAGAGCTGCGTGATGTTCAAGACCGTCACCGGCATCTTCGTCCCCGCGAACAAACTTCCCAACAACCCCATTATGCTCCTGCTCGAGCAAGCCCCCCAGTAATTCGGATCCTCGATCGGGGTTGTCTCGCCGTAGCAGTTTCCGCCCACCTCGCCGCCCCACTCGGCGCTTCTGCATGAGATTTTAGAAATGCCTTCAAACTATGCTTCGTTTAGCTAGTTTGTTATTAATTTATTATGTAAGCATGTTGATTTCATTTGGCATAAGAAAAATAATTTATTTATTTTCTTTTAAAATGTTTATGCATAGCAACTAATATTTTATGGAAAACAAAATAGTATAAACATGCATTTGCATGTTTTTGATCTAATTAATGTGATTATTGAAAATTATTAATTTATTATTAAATGATTGAATGATTTGCTATTTTTATTTATGTTATGACTTATGCCAGTTATGCGTAGCCTTTCGCTCTAATTAAACAAAAAATAATAATAATATTTTTGTATCATTTTTATACTAAAATAATAATACTTCAATTTTACGTTACCTCCACTTCAGTACTTTCTTAAGAGCGCCACAGACCTTCATTTCATCTAAATTTATTATAAACTTTTAAGCACAAATTATTGGTATCTACACAAGAAGCATATTCATCAAATTTAATATGAATTAATTCTTCAAATATTTTTGTTCTTTTATTATAAACTTTATAAGACCAACTAGTTAAAGAATACTCAAGAAAAATACATTTATTGCATTTTCATCAAATTTTTCAAAGTTATCTTTAATGTTTAAAAAATAACATTTATATTCAAACACAAGAAAGTTTGATACATTATACTTCTTTTGAAAATATAATTCATAAAATGTTGGTTTTAAAAGTGGGAGAAACATTGCTGGATTAATGATATAGCATGTGGTGTTAATGGCTTTGGTCCAAAAGTATCTAGGCAACCCAAATTCAAAAAGCAAGATACATGAGAGTTCTTGAAGGGTTTTATTTTTTCTCACCACAAGATCATTTTGTTGTGAAGCGCGTGTAGCGGAACATTAGTGCTTAATTCTTAGATTATTACAAAAAGAAGAAAATTTTGCCTTAAATTTTAGGCCTAATAAAAAAAATTAAACTTCTCTGCCATTTTAAATTTAGGCTTTGTTTGGCGCAATGTTTTTACTCCGTTGAGTTTGGACAAAAACACCAATACCATATAATGTATTTTGGCATGACAACAGTTATGATCTCCATCAAGAAAAGATGATTAATTTTGAACATAAATGTGAATATAGTTAAATAAGCGAGGCTAGGAGTTCACAAACGACGGTTCATAATCACCATGTTTATGACCACTACTGCAGTGCAAAATGGAGGCTTAGGTTCTGTTTGGAAGGACTTATTTTCACCGGTCAAGCGGTTACGAGCGCATGAAAGGTTCATGCGGTCGTAACCGCTTGACCGGTAAAAATAAGTCCTCCCAAACAGAGCCTTAAGCTATAAAATTATTAACTGATTTAGGTACTTTACCATAAGTAAATAAATAGAATTAATTCCGTTAAATGAATGAAAAGAATATACGACCGACAAATTTGAACCGTTGTGCATATATAGTAATACAAACTTGTGATGAGTTTGATGCTATCACTTAGAAATATTGGCTCCGTTTGGCACAATGGTGACGGTCATGAACATGGTGGTTAAATTTTCATTTGGTAATGCTCACCTAAGAAATTTCGGTTCCGTTTGGGGGGACTTATTTTCACCGGTCAAGCGGTTGCGACCGCATGAACCGGGCCTCAATTATGATCCGGTTCATGCGGTCGCAACCGCTTGACCGGTGAAAATAAGTCCCCCCAAACGGAGCCTTCATCTACTTTTATGTTCAAATAAATGACGATGTTTTTTAGATGATACTTAACGAATGACAGTTTAACCAATACGTTTACGACGGCAATCACCGTGACAAAGGGAGCCATTATCTTGGTTTTTATATGGTATAGTATAGTATATTGGTATATATATTTCTTGAAACTGACCTCTCATGACAAGGAGACATGCTGGCGAAGAAAATCCTATTTATCTTTGGATCCATATTCCGCTCGACCCACCTCATCATCCTCCCCACCGCCAGCCTATAGGCGTCCTCTGTCGTCATCTCAGTCATGTTCCTCTTCTCATCGTCGAACGAACCTCGACTGCATACGCCTCCATGCATAATCACACCATATATCACAACACAAAACAAGGAGCAACGCGTGCTTCTCTGCTCGACCAGAGAGTTCGAATTCGCTCGCACGATCACCGAATTCGAACCGTCCGGTCAAACGAAATGGCATTACGTACTTTGAGCTAAATATTAACAAAAATTCGACGAAATTAAGAATGAAATTAAGTTACAGAATCCTCATCTTCTGCCCCGTCATCCACCAAAGATATGTATTGAAGATCAAAACATCCCTGCCCTTCCAGTGCCGAGCGTGCTTGTTAATCGATCCGGCTCGAACAATTCGATCCTTGACCCGATGGACGATGGCGTCGTCCGAGTTTGACTCGACCAGGAACGGGGCCCAGTAAAACTCAACGGTCGCATTGTAGTCCTGATTCAAAATGTATGACAGGCTAGGGGTAATTAATTATAAATATATATTGAGATGAAGCCTATGGTTTTTAAGTAATTGTGTTTTTGGAGGAGTAATAATTAGCTGATTAATTTGGTGGTTATAATTAATTAATTGCCTTGGCTGTGAAGGTTGTGAGGGAGCCACTAGTCTT
This sequence comes from Platanthera zijinensis, assembly GCA_039513925.1. NCBI lineage: Eukaryota > Viridiplantae > Streptophyta > Magnoliopsida > Asparagales > Orchidaceae > Platanthera > Platanthera zijinensis. The sequence continues at coordinate 168,011,016 of CM077095.1, forward strand.
CATGGATTTGGAGCTTTGAGGGATGGATGGTTGAAGGAGGCAAATTAGTGAGACGAATTGGCCGCGGTTCAGCGAGTCTCCCACGAACATCAATCTCTTTCCTCGGAGTTTCTCCAGCATGAATGTTGCGTTGAAGCTGAGAGGAATATAGACAAAGGCTATGTATTTATTAATTAAATGCACAAAATGTGAAGAGAAAATTGACAATTATAATATATTAAGCATAATTATCACTTTTGAAGAAAATTCTTGATTATTCAAACACCCTCAAAATAGTGGTGGCGGCGAGAACAGAGCTTTTCATATTCGACTAAGCTAGGCTCCATTTGGTTCGGCGGTGGCGGGTCGATCCGGCGGGTGAAAACGGAGTGTTCGAATCGGAGGGGGGAGGTGGCTGCTCCAAACGGAGCTTTTTGGGGCGTTTCTCAAGGCGGGCGGGTGGAAACGGAGCTAACGCCGCCGGAGGTTCATTTGTTTACCCTCCTTCCAACGGCGTTTGCCCAAAACGGAGCAGCGAAACGCCCAAACAAATAGAGTCCGTTTGGAGCAGCCACCTCCCCCTCCGGTTCGAACAGTCCGTTTCCACCCGTTGGATCGACCCGCCACCGCCGAACCAAATGGAGCCTAAGACTTCGTTTGGTTCGGCATTTCGCCGCCACCGTTTGGAGCAAACGCCGCCGGACGGAGGGTAAACAAACGGCCGGCGGCGGCATTTGCTCCGTTTGCACCCGCAACAAGGAGGAAACTACCGCGATCCGCTCCGTTTCGACCCCCAACTCTCCCCATCCGGTTCCAAAGTGACGTTTCGACCCACCGGATGCACCTGCCACTGCCGAACCAAATATAGCCTAAGGCCCTGTTTGGCGCGGTGGTGGTGGTCATGAACGCATGGGTTAAACCGTCAGTCGTTAAGGATCACCTAACAAACATCATCCATTTGAACATAAAAGTTAATGAAACTACTCGGGTGGACGCTACCGAATGACAATTTAACCCTCATATTCATGATCGCTATTACCGTGCCAAACGGAGTCTAAGGCTTCGTTTGGCGCGGCTTATTTGCTCCGGTGAGTTTAGTCAAGAAATGCTATATATTATTATAGAATGTATGTTTGACAAGACAAATGTTACGATCGCTTTCAAGAAAATAAACTATTTTTGAGTATAAAATGCATGAATTTTTTTAGGTGAGATCAGGTGTTCACGAACTACAGTTCATGACCACCGCATTTATGACCGCCACCACCGCCCCAAAAAAAGCCTAACTCATTCACTAGTACTTTTTATGTAGGTTAAATTATTGTTTTGCCCTTGGATTGTAAGTTAAAATGAAGGGCAATTGGGTGAATTTACACAATGAAAAATACAAATATATAGAAAATGAAAATAAATAGAGGTTACCTGGGCAAATCACAGTCGTTGGGCTGCCACCTCCAATGCTGGTAGGCTGTGTCGGGCCTCCCATGTGCCTGGCACGTGAGCTGCGGTGGTATATAAGGGCATTCCTCCTCCCTGTATTGAGGTCTTGCCACGTCATCATACAACCACTTCCCACTGAACACATTGCAGTCCCTCTCTCTCTTCCCCACAGCAAATGGCAATCCCAATTCCTCCTCTCCTGCGCGCATCGGAGATTATTATATAATTCCATTATTTTAAATACTAATTAATGTAGAAAATAAAACTGTAAATATAATTTCTATACCAACGACGTTGAATAAAATCAGATAAATAGTATCGACTCCATTAATTATAGAAAATCAGCAATTAGCAAAAAGAAAAATAGATATAACTAATTATAATATAATGAATGTATATATATATATATATACCTTGATGGGCTTGGGTTAATGGAAGATGATTGTGATCCGATTCGGCCTGGTCAGATTCTTGAAACTCCATTAATGGTTGTGATCTGAAGATGCAGTCGAAGTCTTCTCCATAAAAAAGCACGACGACGGAGATGAAGACGAGGAAGATGATGAAGAAGGAGAAGGAGCTTTTCTTCTGGTAAGAGGGAAGCGGTTTCATGGTGAGATTCTTTTCTTTTGGTGTAGGGGTTGAGACATAATGAGAGGAGGAGTATATATGAAGGAGATATGATTATTAGTAGGTGGGACTTTTAGGAGAATATAATTGAGATAAATAATCATATATATATATAAAATTATATATATACAAGTGACAGGCATGGGACTTCGGCCCTGGGGGCATTCGGCGGGGTTCGACAATCGGCGGGGTGCGATATTCGACGGAGTGCGACATTTGTCGGGATGCGACATTCGCCGGTGGTGCGACATTTTTTGTGGGCGGCGACATTTGTCATGGGCGGCAACATTTGTCGTGGACAATACCCGCCCCTATGGCCTCGCGCGACAGTACCACCCGCTCCCGGCGGGCTCCGCCCGCTCCGCAATATATACATATGGGTACTCAAAATGACCGTAAAAAAATATAAATCAAGAATATAATTTTTATTTTGTAAAACAAATTATATTTTAACGTTAAAACATTAATTTTTTCTTGTCATTCCTAGCTAGAGACAATAGGTTGAGGGTATCTAGTGTTTTTATTTTTTTGTATTTAAATATTGTAAAGTTGTGTAATTACCTAAAAGGATATTGTTTTTATAATATATTAATATAAAATTTGGTATAATTGTATAATTATGAATACAATTATAAGGGCAATATTGAGACATCAGTCAATGTTTCACCAAAGAATTGTTTTCGTATACTAGTATATATATATATATATAGAATGCATATCATATGCGGGCTAGCTTAGGTGCGGGCGTACGAGCTTGGGGATTTGGGGGTCAAAGAGGCTTCAAATCAAAAAGTGATCAACATGAAAGTTGTTCGGATCGCCGAGATCTACAACTTTCATGTTGATCACTTTTTGATTTGGAGCATCCTCGACCCCCGATTTGGGACCCGAAAATTGAAAAAATTTTGGCTTACTGTAGCAGTCTCGCCGCCCAGACTTTTCGGGTCCCAAATCGAAGGTCACGGAGGCTCCAAATCAAAAAGTGATCAACATGAAAGTTATTCAGGCGCCGAGATCTACAACTTTAATGTTGATCACTTTTTGATTTGGAGCCTCCTTGACCCTTGTCCGTACGCCCGTTTGCCCACACATGATACATCTCCATATATATATATATATATATATATATATATATATATATATATATATATATATATATATATATATATACATACCCACACGGGCTACGCGAGAGTACCCTTAGCGTTGAGATTGTTCAACGCCAGAGGCTTGGCGTCGAGTGGCGTCGAGATCACTCGATGTTAGAGGCTTAACGTCAAGCGGCGTTGAGATCACTCGACACCAGAGGCTTGATGTCTAGTGGCGTCGAGCTCACTCGACACCCTGAACCAGAGCTGATTATTTTTAAGTATCGCAAGATTTTTTTGCATTTAGGCTTTTCAAGCGACCCGATCATCTTGGGACTTGATTCAATGTCCTAGAAGCCCTATTTAGGGCAGAGGGGACTCTATCCTCTTTTGCACAAGTCTATCATGACCTTAGCGGTCCAGGAGTGGGACGAAGCGGAGGAGGAAGACGTCCTACTTTCTGCCATTTCAAAAGCTTTGGAGTTCTGTTCGACAATCCGAGACCGAATCTGTGGAGGGGGCGTAGAGGCAAACACTTTCATCCGTGCTTCTTCAAGGTCTTCATGGCTAGGAAGAGGAATCATAAGGTAACAATATCTCTTCTCTCGGTTTTAGGATGCATGCATGTCATCTTTTCTTCTTGCCTTTATTTTCTGCAATTTTTCTGGACCAGATCTCTCAGATGAGAGAGGTTTGGGTTGCCTTGTTTCAAGAAGAACCATCGGGTCGATTGTGTCCGTTCCTAACATATTTTGCATTAAAGATCCGCGCCGTTAGTGGACAAGGCATGATGGGTGAAGTCGAAACCGCGACCAGTGGTCCGATTCGGTGATGTTTGATGTGCATTTTAGGGATCTTGCTTTTGATACATTCTGCAGCGAAGACGTCGTTTTCATGCCCTTCACGTGAGACACATAATGATTTAGGGTCGGGGAGAGATATGTTTGCTGAATGCATTTCTAAGGCGTTGCTTTATCTTTATGGTCCGCTGACTCACCCCCGTGATGTTGTGATTCACGTGTGTAGGGCGTCCCAACAAGACTAGTGCCCTTTGTGAAAACTGACGAGGACGTCAAGATTTTGGACAAGCCTGAGCGATGAAGTCCACGAGTGGGCAAGGTGAAACAAGGGTTAAAATATTTTGAAATTTTTTGTGAAATGTGGTCCAAACGATTGTTGGCTCAAAATTTAAAATTTATTATTATTATATTCATTTCGAGGCAGCATCATTTCAGACAAGATTCCGACCAACCATGCAAATTTTGGAAAAATGTTCAACATGAAAGTTTTAGATCTCGTTCTTGGCTATAAAAATGCATATATTTCTTGTTTAATTCCGACATATATTGTGGGAGAACCAACCCAAATTTTTTTAGCACTAAAAATCTTGAGCTTATATATGTAATTATGATGTAATATATATATAGTTAATTATGGGGACCTCAGAGTTTGCATCATTAATTATAGGTTGCTCCCCTCTATCTTTCAAAAATACCTTTACCTTTTTTCTTAGTTTTCCTAATTTCAAAAAAAATGTCGCCTCCAAATTTTTTTATAATATATATTATTAATAAAATTTGAGTATCATAAAATAATTTGAAATATTTTATTACATTCCATCCACATTTTTAAATGAAAATGTCATCCTTTAATATTGTAGAGTCATTACAAATGATAAAATTGAATATCTTAAAATATGTCGGACTGATTTTATCATTTTCATTCATACTTCTAACAAAAAAGACATTTTTTTAACTGGGAAAATTTAGAGAAAAAGTAAATGTAATTTCAAAAGTTGGAGGGGTGCAACCTGCAACCTTTAATTATGCCCTATATAAATATATAAGTATATAATAATGATGATGGTGTTTCTCTATGATAATGTGGTCTATTCTCGCATGCTATGGCAATGATATTTTGTATTATATATGTACAGGGAGATACATCATACACGCATGTGTTCGGCTGTGGAGGTAGTTTCTACCTAGCTCTTAGTGTTGAAGCCAAAAATAACCTCAACAAATGTTCACGAACCAAAGTGCAGTCAATGCCTACTTCTCTCAAACCTCGACCCCTGACAGGTTGCTAAGGCCCTAACACAGACCCAAAGCCTCAGCTGGGAGGTCCCACCACACACCCGGAAGATCTCTGAGAGCTTCCCCTCCAAAGCCAAATGCTGGGCTGGGAGCTCTTCAGAAGGCACTAGGGCTAGAGGAAAATGATCAACTTGCCTTCTAAAGAGCCCTTATGGGTCTTTTTATAGCCTTCCTTTGACCTGAAAATACTGAAATACCCCTGAGGGGTCTGCCAATAGCCAAATCCCGCTGTCATTCAAAGGGCACTTGGGTAATTTTACCTCGGGATAATATATTATAAAATGGTCCTCTTTATGAGCGCCGGGCCCCACCACGTGGGCCCACTTGGCGAGAACCCTGGCCGAGAAGGCTCTCGCTGGACCCCCACCCGGGCCAACCTTGGCGAGACCCCCTTGCCAGGGAGGTTCGCGCCCTCCACGGTTTCGAAGAGCTCGCGACTGAAGGCCCTCCTGGGCGGGAGCTTGCCCTAGGGCGGAAGCTTCCGCGGTCAGGCCCTCTGCTTCGGTCGTTCGACGATCTCTCCTGCCGAGAGGTCGACCATCTGCCCTGGTCGGTCGACGATCTCTCCTGCCGAGAGCTTGAACATCTGCCTTGGGCGGGAGCCCCTTCAGGGCGAGAACTCTATAAGTATGTCTTAGGGCTAACCCAGGGCTAACCTGAGCCTAGCCCAATTCCTCAGTGGTGTCTCCGGGTCCCACCCAGCGAATATGGGGTTGTACACAATCCCCGCTCTTTTCGAGCTAGCCCTGCGCTCGACAAGACAAGTCCAACCCCCAAAATATTCGCTGGACACGTGCCCGCCTATCGAGGGAATCTTTTGGTGGGTCCCACTGCGGCTATAAATATGTACTGATGGACGTCCATACGCCCTGCCCTTAAAATACGACTCTCTGACTGAGCTCTCGCCTCCGGGATTTTCGCGCGAGCTCACCATGCATCCCAAGCGTGCTGCCAAACCGCTTCCGCAGGACCTCCAAGACCGGTTAGCCGCTGCCCAAGCGCGGGCCTTGGCTAACTGTGCGGCGGTGGCTCCATGGTTAGCGAAAAAGACTTCAACCGCCGGGCCTTCGGAGCCGAAGAAGAAGGAAAAGAAAAGGGCGAAGGCGGTCCGGCGGGACCTTTCTCGCGAGAACATGGATCCTCCTTCCCCCACTCCCAATCCTGCCGGAGATCCTTCCCTACAGAAGGTAAGCCTTTCGCACGTGCCTACCGAGCTAACCGTACATTAGATTCGATGATTAAAGTATGCTTTCGCAGGAGTCCACTCCCAATAATGACGCAGAAATTCCGCCCAGCTCCTCGAACCTACCCGCTCATCCCCCCGAGGGCCAAACACGGGTCTCGGAAAGGATTCCTCCAGCCGAGACCGGAACGATAGGTACATTTCCCTCGTCAATATTTCAACCAGACCCTTTCTTTTCTGAACCGTCTTCTCGCAGTGCCAGCTCCCGCCGACCCGGGTCTATCCACCCGGGAAGATGAAGCGAGAACCGTCGAAGTGCCTCCCGCGGTGGCCAATCCTCTCCTGCAGGCGGGGGGGGGGGGGGGGGGGGGGGGCGGCTTCTGAACCTTCCGCTACTCTCAAGGATGCTGATCGCCCCTTGAGAGAAGACAACTCCCCTCATGCTTCCGGCCAGGCCGGGATCATCGTGCGCGAGCCCTTCCGCCCGGGGCTGGGCAAGCCTCTTCACCTCCTTTATGGAACCAACGGAGGGGCCGGGCCTTCTCGTCCAACTTTGGCTGACGGTTCTCGCCCAGCCGCAGGTATGCGAAAACTTTTTCGGACTGTCGATCGTCATGTCTTGACCAAAATTCTCGCGTGTTTCTTCCGCAGGTGATCCTGGCTTGCGGTCGGAAGTCAACGAGGAAGGGGAGGAAGAGGAAGAAGAAGACGAGGAAGAAGAGGATGAAGAGTCCCCCCTCCCTTCGTCTGGCGAGATAGAGGAAACCCTGAACAGTGCCGGGAGCGCGAAGGGGAGACGGAGGAAGATCTCGGCCATCCTGGCCAAGCTTGTCCGGCGAGACCGTGCCCATGCTGCCGCGGCGAAAGCATTCCGCGAATCCGTGGAGCAAAGACTGGAGGCTCTGGAGCGGGACTTTTTCTTGGGCGAGACTGATTGCCCGCGCGGGCCTTCCGCCGAGTCTTCGCCAGGGAGGTGCATCTCGCAGATCCGGGACTACGCCAGGCGGATCAACCTTGGGTGTACCACGCTATCGTCTTACTTCAACCCGTTGGCGCCCCCAAGAACTAGGCGGCGAGAACGGGGACGATGGAGCTGGAAACCCTACTAGCCTTCACGCTCTGAATCTTAGTGTATCTCTTTTTTTTCTTCTCCCCTTGTTTCTCTTTTTCAATGTCTGTAATAAACATTATTATTAATTAAGTTTTATCCAGCTTGCGCTAGCGAGAGTCTCGCTTCTACCCATGTCTCTCTTTTCCCTTTCCTTTTTATCGCTCTGCGGGGCTTTTTAATCAAGGCGTTTACCCCGATCTAGGATGCTTGCGCTGATCTAGGAGGTTTGCGTTAACCCAGGAGGCTTGCGCCAGTCTAGGAGGCTTGCGCCGATCCAGGCAGTCGCGTCGAAACCTGAAGTGACCGTTGACCGCCGTCATCCTGAGGGGGAGAACCGAGGCGTCGTTAGCCCGGATTCTGACAGCTGTACTCCGCTGTCACTTTCTCTCTCTGCCGGATGAACTCATGATGACTACGATTCCCTATAAATAGAGAAGCCTACCAACCGCATTTACTTCTCCGATCCGGAACCTCAGCCTTCCCTCCGCGCTCTCGCGTTCCTGCTTCCGCTTCGACCCCCCTACAGCTCTCGCTCTTACTCACGAACTAGCCATGCCTGGCGAGAGCAAGGGTCGCGCCCATTGTGCGGAAGCCTTCCAGAAACACCTCTTCCCTTCCTGTAAGCTCACCCTCGACGAATACAACGTGATCGTCGACCGCTACGTTCCCGCCGGCTTCTCGGCGCGGAACCCGGGGAATCATGATAGGGTGAATACTCCCGGGGCGGGAGAGCTTGCCATCCCCCTCGAGCATTTCGAGGTGGGCTTCCGCCTCCCCCTGTGGCCGGAGGTTCGGTTAGCTCTCCGCTATTATGGGGTGGTGCCCGCCCAGCTAAACCCTAACTCCGTCGCGATCCTTATAGCATTCATATGCTATATGCGATCCGAGAGGATCGAGTTTAGTCTGCCCATCTTCCGGAAGCTATTCAACTTCCGTGCCAAGGGGGGGGGGGGGGGTAGTTTTCTTCTCCGGGCAACAGCTCGAGGTTACCGGTCTCGCCAATAAGCACCACCATTGGGGCGAGAAGTTCGTTTACGTCAGCGGGGACTTCGGCAACGTCCCGCTTCAGCCTGTCCAGTATGAAGACGCTGCCTACAAGCCGCCCGCTCTGGGATCGCGCGAGAGCGCAATCCTGGAATTCTTCGGGACCAAGGAGTTCGACGTCCCCTATCTTCTGCGGGACGTCGACTCCCTCCCACTTGTTCAATCGGGCGAAGGTACGGTCTCGCCTCAGATTCCCCTTTTTTTTATCAAAGATTTTCTTGCGCTGAAGTGCTAAAGCGTTTTTACTTTGCAGGAGAGCGGGAGGTCCCTCTGCGCCAACCCTTCGCCGCAGGCCGGGGTGTCGAGGGTCTGGCAGCGAGAGGCCCCCTTGCGCTCGCGGAAGCTAGCGCCAGCGCCTGCCGAGAAGATCCAACCCCTTCCATGCCGCCACCGGCCAAGAAGCGGAAGGCCACCCTTCCTCCTCTCCACGCGCTGAAGAGGCCCAAGCCTTCTGCCACCGACAAGGGGAAATCGTTGGCGGTCTCGCCCGTCCAACCTCCTCCTGAGGGCAGGTCCTTTGAAGCGATCATTCAGAGGGCCAGTGAGATGGATGCCGCCGCCAAGAGCCGCGCCGAGGCTTCCGCCAGAAACACATCGGCCGTAGGCGAGGCTGGGGGAGAAGTGGTCGCCGCCGAGACCTCCGCCAACGTCCCGCCCCAGGAGGTGCCGAGAGGGCACCGGAACTTTGGTTTAGGCGTCAGGTACGCCGACTCGGAGGGGAAGCCTCAGATGGAATGGGACCCCAAGGCAAACTCAATCAGGGTTTTGACCCTCCTTCCCCGATGGGCGGAGGGGGAAAATGTGACCGGCGAGGCCTTCTCGCTTGGATACGGTCTCTACAGCCGGGAAGATGCCAGCGTGTTCGACCAGACGCCTACCCGCCTTCTAGCCTTCGACGCCACCCGGGCCGTAATGCGCGGGTTCGAGCTTACACATATGTGTGCGCGTCGAAGCATCACCATTGACAAGAACTTCACTGATATGCGCAAGGCGAGGGAGGACGCGATAGCTCGCGCGCATGCCGCGGAAGAAGAACTCGCGAGAGCTCAACAGGAGCTCGCGGATGCTAGATTGGCGCTGTCTCTGCGCCCCGCGACCGAGGTAGGCGAGATCCTCCTGAACCCTTGCCCCCGTTTCCTCGAAGTTTCTACTGTGTAATGCGTCTAGACTAAAATCTTTTATCCCTTTTGCAGGATTCCGCCCAAGTCAGGGAGCTTCGCGCAGAGCTGGCCAACGCGCGCTGCGAGAGCGTCCTCCTGAGGGAACAGCTCCGCGCAGAGCTGGCGAAGGTCCCGCCCCCGGAGTTAGATGCGAGGTTGCGGAGTCGTTACCTCTCGGAGTACGACGTCGATAAGCTGCTTCAAGCCAACGCTCAGGCGACCGTCAAGCTGACGCTCGAGACGCTGCGAGACGTCGAGCTGCTCCGGGAGGACGGAGCGACCATCGACGCTCGCCAACTTCTCCCTTGGCTTTACGACCCAGTTCCTAAACCCCCGGGCGCGCCGGACTCGCCGCTCTCAGACGTCCCGAGGTCCTCTACCGCTGTTGACGAGACGTCCGGGGAAGGCTCTGGCGGTGATTCAAGCGAGAGCACCAGTGGGGACTACAGCGCGTCCCCCTGAGGTGTCTTTTATTTTGAATATCTTTTTGTAATGAGCGAGAACCTCCTTCTGTAATTAACTTTTTTATAAAGTGATGTCTCATTTTCATTTTTCATTTCCCCCCTTTTTTTTTATTATTATCCATGCGTGCTTTGAAAGTATGTTACTCTGCCGAATGACCTCCGCGCGAGCTTTCGCCGAGACCCTTAGTCTCTTTAGGGTGACCTTCCTTAGAGATCAGCTAGGCGGGAACCTCGCGTCGTCGATTGAATCGTCCTGCCTAGGTCCGCCGGGAGCTTTCTTTTTGCGAGAACCTCCTTTAGCCGAGACCTTTGCTGGCTGAGACCTCTGGGCCGGGATCCTTACTGGCCGAAACCTCCGGGCCGCGATCTGCCGAGACCTCCAAGCCAAGACTTTTACTGGCCGAGACCTCTGAGCCGAGACCTTTACTGGCCGAGACCCCTGAGCCGAGACCTTTACTGGCCGAGACCCCTGAACCGAGACCCTTTAGGGATTTGCCCCCGGTCTAGGTCAGGGTCCTGCCCACATATTTTTCCAACCAATCAAACCCCTACCCCGACGGCGAGCCGTTGGACCTGCTAGCTTATATGGGTGCCTGCGCAGCGGGTCTACCGGGGTTTGAGCCGAGCTCGTTGTAACGTAGTAACTACCAATCAAGAACCAAGGATCAAAAGGTCAAGGACTCCACCTATCCCCCGCAGGCGAGCCTTCGGACCTGCCAGCTTGGTGGGAGCCTGCGCAGCGGGTCTGCCTGGGGCCGAGCCAAGCTCGGGGTGTCGTTGGAGTGGCTAAGAACAAAGTATCACAAGAGCCAACCTATCCCCCACAGGCGAGCCTTCGGACCTGCCAGCTAGATGAGAGCCTGCGCAGCGGGTCTACCTGGGGCCGAGCCGGGCTCGGGGTGTCGTTGAAGTGGCTAAGAACAAAGTATCACAAGAGCCAACCTATCCCCCACAGGCGAGCCTTCGGACCTGCCAGCTAAATGAGAGCCTGCGCAGCGGGTCTACCTGGGGCCGAGCCAAGCTCGGGGTGTCGTTGAAGTGGCTAAGAACAAAGTATCACAAGAGCCAACCTATCCCCCACAGGCGAGCCTTCGGACCTGCCAGCTAGATGAGAGCCTGCGCAGAGGGTCTACCTGGGGCCGAGCCCAGCTCGGGGTGTCGTTGAAGTGGCTAAGAACAAAGTATCACAAGAGCCAACCTATCCCCCACAGGCGAGCCTTCGGACCTGCCAGCTAGATGAGAGCCTGCGCAGTGGGTCTACCTGGGGCCGAGCCAAGCTCGGGGTGTCGTTGAAGTGGCTAAGAACAAAGTATCACAAGAGCCAACCTATCCCCCACAGGCGAGCCTTCGGACCTGCCAGCTAGATGAGAGCCTGCGCAGCGGGTCTACCTGGGGCCGAGCCGAGCTCGGGGTGTCGTTGAAGTGGCTAGGAACAAAGTATCACAAGAGCCAACCTATCCCCCACAGGCGAGCCTTCGGACCTGCCAGCTAGATGAGAGCCTGCGCAGCGGGTCTACCTGGGGCCGAGCCGAGCTCGGGGTGTCGTTGAAGTGGCTAGGAACAAAGTATCACAAGAGCCAACCTATCCCCCACAGGCGAGCCTTCGGACCTGCCAGCTAGATGAGAGCCTGCGCAGCGGGTCTACCTGGGGCCGAGCCGAGCTCGGGGTGTCGTTGAAGTGGCTAGGAACAAAGTATCACAAGAGCCAACCTATCCCCCACAGGCGAGCCTTCGGACCTGCCAGCTAGATGAGAGCCTGCGCAGCGGGTCTACCTGGGGCCGAGCCGAGCTCGGGGTGTCGTTGAAGTGGCTAGGAACAAAGTATCACAAGAGCCAACCTATCCCCCACAGGCGAGCCTTCGGACCTGCCAGCTAGATGAGAGCCTGCGCAGCGGGTCTACCTGGGGCCGAGCCGAGCTCGGGGTGTTGTTGAAGTGGCTAGGAACAAAGTATCACAAGAGCCAACCTATCCCCCACAGGCGAGCCTTCGGACCTGCCAGCTAGATGAGAGCCTGCGCAGCGGGTCTACCTGGGGCCGAGCCAAGCTCGGGGTGTCGTTGAAGTGGCTAAGAACAAAGTATCACAAGAGCCAACCTATCCCCCACAGGCGAGCCTTCGGACCTGCCAGCTAGATGAGAGCCTGCGCAGCGGGTCTACCTGGGGCCGAGCCGAGCTCGGGGTGTCGTTGAAGTGGCTAGACCTGGTCTATTCCATCATCGAGGAGAGGAGTCATAGTCGGTAAAAACAAAAGAGACTTAAAGATTGTGTACTCGGAAGCAGTCAATATTCTGAAATAAACTTATCGAAAATGCAATAGTTGTTTACGATCATTACAATCCTTCTTTCCTCCTATGGGTAGAAGCGCTTCAGGTCATCACCATTCCAGGTGTGACTCAAGGTCCTTCCTTCCGCATCCTGGAGATAGTAGCCTCCGTTAACCAGAGCCTTCTCTACTATATAAGGCCCTTCCCAGCTAGGGTTGAGCTTACCAACCGCGGCCGACCTTCCCGCAGCGTCGACCTTTTTCAGTACTAGATCCCCCTCGGCGAATTGCTTGACTCGGACATGCTTATCGAAGTACTGAGCCATTCGCCGTTTTATTTCCTCCTGCCTGATGGCGGCAACATCCCGCAGCTCTTCCACCATATCTAATGAGAGGCGCAGCCCTTCCTCGTTCTCCAACCTCCAAGCTTCGCTTCCCTCCGCTGCGGCCGCGACCCTTGGGGACCGAACCTCGAACTCCACCGGGAGGACAGCCTCACACCCGTGAGAGAGCTTGAAGGGGGTCTCTCCAGTGGCCGTGTTCGGAGTTGTTCGCAAGACCCACAGGACGGAAGGGAGCTGTTCCACCCAGCTACCCTTCAGGTTCTCGACCTTCTTTTTGAGCAAGTTGACGATGACTTTGTTTGCCGCCTCCACCTGACCATTGCTCCGAGGATGATGGACAGAGGCGAACCTGAGGTCAATCCCCAATTGGGTGCAGAAACTGATGAATTCTTCACTGGCAAACTGAGGTCCATTGTCTGTCACTATCGCTTGGGGCAATCCGTGCCCGCAAATGATTTCCCCCCAAACGAAGCTCCTGATGACCTGGGAGGTTACCTTGGCTAACGGCTTGATCTCTAGCCATTTGGAAAAGTAGTCAATCATCACTAGGAGGAACCTCCTTTGCCCGCCAGCTGGAGGGAAGGGTCCAACCAGGTCCATCCCCCAAATGGCGAAGGGCCATGGCGCCGTGATGCTTCGAAGTCTTTGGGCGGGCAAGAGCTGGAGAGGAGCATGTACTTGGCACTTCCGACACCTTCTTGCGAATTCAGCTGTATCCTTCCTTATGGTCCGCCAGAAATATCCCTGCCTTATCACCCTTGCTTCCAATGTCCTTCCCCCTGAATGGCTGCCGCACTCTCCAGAATGCACCTCTTCCAGGATCCTCGGGACTTCCTCTTCGGTTACGCATCTCGCGAGGAGCCCCGACAACATCTTCTGATGCAAGCTTCCTTCCAGCATCAGGTAATGAGCCGCCTTGTGCCTGAAGCTCTTTGCATCCTTGACTTCTTTCGACAGTTCTCCTGTGGTTAAGAAAGTCACCAATGGATCCATCCATGAGGACCGCCGATTCACCTCCATCAACTCCCCCTCTTCAATGGCTGGTCGGAATAGTTCGGTCAGGGTACCTCCTCCCCGAGGCCCGAACTTCGCCAGTCGATCAGCTGCCGCGCTTTCCTCCCTGGGGACATGTCGAATAGAGAATGAACGGAAACCCCCAATGATGGCTCTTACCTTAGATAGATACCTCGCGAGGGTCGGCTCCCGGGCCTCAAACTCGCCTCGGATCTGCGATGCTACCACCATTGAGTCGGTGAAGGCTTCCACATCCTGGATTTCCAACTCCTTCGCCAAGCGAAGGCCGGCGATCACAGCCTCATACTCTACTTGGTTGTTGGTTACAGGGAAATGGAAAGTCACGGCTTGCTCTATGGTAACTCCCTGAGGGCTTACTAACACCACACCTCCTCCCAGGGAGTGCCTTCCTGAGGCCCCGTCGACCACCATCTTCTACGCTTCTTGCGGCTTTGGTTCTTCAGCCTCTGCCTCGGTAACATAGTCCGCCAGGAAATCCGCTACGGCCTGGGCTTTGATAGAGAGCCTCGGGACGAAAGAGATGTCAAACTCGCTTAGCTCGATGGACCACTTTGCCAACCTTCCTGAATGTTCCACCCCCTCCAAGACCTTGCGAAGGGGATGGTCGGTTATCACCCTAATCGAGTGTGCTTGAAAGTAAGGGCGAAGCTTCCTAGCTGAGATGACCAAAGCATATGCTAGCTTCTCCAGGATGGGGTATCGGAGCTCCGCCTTTTTTAAGATTCGGTTGACATAATAGACGGGTAACTGCTTCTTCCCCTCTTTCCTAACCAAGACGGAGCTCACCGCCTCTCCTCCCACTCCTAAATATAAGGCTAGGTCCTCCTCCTCCTTCGGGCTTTGAAGTAACGGAGCTTGGGAGAGTTGCCTCTTCAGCCCCTGAAAAGCCTCTTCACACTCGGCCGTCCATTCGAATGCTTGGTTGGCACAAAGTACTTTGAAGAAGGAGGAACATCTATCCCCTGACCGAGAGAGGAACCTGCTTAACCCGGCCAACTTCCCGGTCAAGCGCTGGACCTCCTTGGCGTTGCGAGGCGATTCTAGGTCTAGAATAGCCTTAACCTTATCGGGGTTGGGTTCTACCCCCGCGGGAGTCAAGAGGTGCCCGAGGAATTTGCCGCGACTAGCCCCGAAGACGCACTTCAAGGGGTTCAACCTCATCTTGAACTTCCACATGGTGGCAAACGTTTCCTCCAAGTCCCGCAAGTGGGAAACAACACACTTGCTCTTGACCATGAGGTCGTCCACGTAGACCTCCAGGTTCCTTCCCCTTTGATCTCGAAAGATTCGATCCATCATGCGTTGGTATGTTGCCCCTGCATTCTTCAATCCGAAGGGCATCATCTTATAGCTGAAGCATCCCTCTCTTGTGATGAAGGAAACATCCTTGACATCAGGAGGGTGCATCCGGATCTGGTGGTAACCTGAAAATGCATCTAAAAAACTCATAAGAGAAAAACCGACGGCTGAGTCAACCAGCGCGTCGATTCGAGGCAAAGGGTAACAATCTTTGGGGCATGATTTATTTAATAAGGAAAAATCAATACACATGCGCCATTTTCCTCCTCCCTTCTTTACCATTACCACGTTGGAGATCCAGCCTGGATACTGGATCTCTGAGATGAAGCCTGCGTCCAGGAGCTTTTGGACCTCCTCTCGGATGGGGGCTTCTAGCTTGGTGGCGATGGCCCTCATCTTTTGGCGTATGGGGCGGGCTCTGGAATCCAGGTTCAAGCGATGACAGGCCACGTCCGCGTCGATGCCCGGCATGTCTGCCGCGCTCCAAGCAAAGATGTCGACGTTGCCCTGGATGCAGGCTCGCATCCGCTCCTGATCCTCAAGGCTCAAGCCTCCGCTGATCCGAATCCTTTGCGCCTCCCCCGCTCTTGTAAGCACCTCCATCTCCACCACCTCTTCGGCCGGCTCCAGCCCCGACCGCTCCCAACTTACCCTTGCCTCTTCCCGCTCAAACTCGAGCTCTTCTCCCCCAACCTCATCAACTTCCATCGCCTCCTCCAGGCTCTCCTCCTGCCTCTGCTCTTCTTCATCCACCACTCCTCTCGCCTCTTCTGGGCTGATCTCCCCCAACTCTTCTGCCTCTGCCATCTCCTCAGCAACCTCCATCGCCTCTCCCAGGCTCATCCCCCCTTCCTCAACTCCTTCCTGCTCAGCCATCTCCCTCTCCAACTCCTCTGCCTCCCCCATCCATGACACGGTGTTAACCGCCGTCACATAGCACTGCCTTGCCATCTTCGGATCCCCCCTGATCCTCACCTGCACCCCTCCATTGTTGAACTTGAGGCATTGGTGGTACGAGGAGGGTACACAGCGAAAGGCGCTGATGAGGGGGCGCCCAAAGATGGCATTGTAACTACTCGGGGCGTCCACGATTACGAACCGACAGTTCCGTGAGACGCCCCCAAGCCTCACATGCAAGCCTACTCCTCCTTCCACCTCTTTCCTTTCGCCGGAGAAGCCAAAAAGCGGTCCATCAGAAGCCAGGACCCTTTTTCCTTCCACCCTCATCTCATCGAAAGCCTTCTTGAAGATCACATTCACCGAGCTCCCATTATCCACCAGTATCCGGGAGACGGTGTAGTTCTCCACCGCTGTCTGGATCACAAGCGCGTCGCAGAACGGGTCCTCGTAGTCTGGCATATCCGCGGATGAGAAAGTGATCTTCTCCTCTGGGGGGGGAGCCTGGGAGGTCGAGGCGACCCCTCGGCGGAACATGGTTTGAAGGCTCCCCTTGCGGGTGGCCTCGATCCCCACCCCCCCGTGGATCACTCCGATCCCTCCTCGGGTCCCCACGTCAATCCTGTCTTCACATCTGTCCTCCACCTCTTCCCGCTGTACTTCCACGATCCTTACGGGC
This sequence comes from Platanthera zijinensis, assembly GCA_039513925.1. Taxonomy (NCBI): domain Eukaryota; kingdom Viridiplantae; phylum Streptophyta; class Magnoliopsida; order Asparagales; family Orchidaceae; genus Platanthera; species Platanthera zijinensis. Next base: position 168,027,728 of record CM077095.1, read on the forward strand.
GGATCCTGCCTTCCGGCCCCTCTGGCCCCTCTGATCTCCAGAAACTCTGGGCAGGTGGCCGTTGCGTGACCTTCCTCCTGATGGAAGTCGCAATAGGGCAACGCCACCCTGCCCCCTCTTCCTTCTCCTCCTCCCCTTCTTCCGGCTCCCCGAAATCTTCTACCTCTTCCCCTTCCCACCTCCATAGCCTCCTGCGGCGGTGGGAAATGACCCCTTGGTCCCTGTCGCCATCCTCCCTGCTCCAGCCTTCTGGGCTCCCGAAAGTTATCTCTTATCTGAAGCCCTCCCTGGCCCTGGGGGCGACCCTCCTGAGGCCTCCAACCCAGTCGGTTGTTTGGCTCCCTAGCCCCCCCATGCTGTTGCCCCTGCCCTCGGGGCTCTTCTCTTCTCCTATCTTCCCTCGGCTCCCTCTGCTCCCTCTGCTCTCTCTGCCTTCCCGCCACCGGCTCCTTCACGTCGTCCTCGGCCAGCCTGGCCAGCTTCCTCGCAAACGTCGGGTTTGCCCTCTCGAAGTCTATCTCCTTCGCCGCCCTCTCCATGAGCTCCTCAAAAGAGAGAGGGGGCACTCTCTTCAACTCCATGCTGAAAAACCCTGGCCTCAGCCCCAGGGTGAAGGCTAGCATCAGCGCATACCCCGGGACCTCCTGGACCAGGAGAACCTCCTCTTGGAACCGGTCGACATAGCGACCCAACGTCTCCTCCGGCCCTTGCCTCACTGCAAACAGGCACTCAGCCTCCTTCTTCATTTTCTTCGAAGTTGAGAATCTCAACAGAAAACCCCTCCGCAGATCCTCAAAGCTGTAGATGGAACTCGCCGGCAACTGGTGGAACCAGTCCCTGGCCTTTTCTTTCAGGGTGATGGCAAAAAGCCTACACTTGAAGGCATCCGACATTTGCCTGATGGACACCACGTCCTCGAACCATTGCACGTGCTGGACCGGGTTATCCTTCCCGGTGTAGTAGGTCATGTCCGGCTCCCGGAACCCCTCCGGCACTGGAGCCGAGACAATGAGCTCACTAAAGGGGGTCTCGCCCCCTGCCTGGCGAGAAGGCACGTCTCGCGATCTCGGTTGGCTGGACCGATCCGCGAGACCCTGCCCAGGGAAGAGTTCCCGCACCGTCGCCTCCTTCTCGCCCAGATCCGCCGGAAGCTCCTTCCCGAGACGCTGACCTGGGAAGAGCTCCCGCGCGGCTACGTCTCTCTCGCCTGCCTCCACCGGGACCTCCTTACCGGGGCGCTGCCCTGGAGCGTTCTCGCCTAGCAGCGGAACCACCTCCACCGGAACCTGCGGCGTCTCCCACTCGTTCCTTGCCGAGAAGGCCAAGTTGATCGTCTGCATGACTTCTCGCCTGAAGTCCTCAAACATTTTCCTCGTCGCCTCGTCCACCCGGGTGGGGGATCCTCCCGCGCCTGATCCTTCACCCTCGCCTCCTGCCATGGGACTTGACTCAAGATTTTCTTGCACCGACTGCTTCCACGCTCACCGCACCAGAACTGTTGAAGCCAAAAATAACCTCAACAAATGTTCACGAACCAAAGTGCAGTCAATGCCTACTTCTCTCAAACCTCGACCCCTGACAGGTTGCTAAGGCCCTAACACAGACCCAAAGCCTCAGCTGGGAGGTCCCACCACATACCCGGAAGATCTCTGAGAGCTTCCCCTCCAAAGCCAAATGCTGGGCTGGGAGCTCTTCAGAAGGCACTAGGGCTAGAGGAAAATGATCAACTTGCCTTCTAAAGAGCCCTTATGGGTCTTTTTATAGCCTTCCTTTGACCTGAAAATACTGAAATACCCCTGAGGGGTCTGCCAATAGCCAAATCCCGCTGTCATTCAAAGGGCACTTGGGTAATTTTACCTCGGGATAATATATTATAAAATGGTCCTCTTTATGAGCGCCGGGCCCCACCACGTGGGCCCACTTGGCGAGAACCCTGGCCGAGAAGGCTCTCGCTGGACCCCCACCCGGGCCAACCTTGGCGAGACCCCCTTGCCAGGGAGGTTCGCGCCCTCCACGGTTTCGAAGAGCTCGCGACTGAAGGCCCTCCTGGGCGGGAGCTTGCCCTAGGGCGGAAGCTTCCGCGGTCAGGCCCTCTGCTTCGGTCGTTCGACGATCTCTCCTGCCGAGAGGTCGACCATCTACCCTGGTCGGTCGACGATCTCTCCTGCCGAGAGCTTGAACATCTGCCTTGGGCGGGAGCCCCTTCAGGGCGAGAACTCTATAAGTATGTCTTAGGGCTAACCCAGGGCTAACCTGAGCCTAGCCCAATTCCTCAGTGGTGTCTCCGGGTCCCACCCAGCGAATATGGGGTTGTACACTTAGTATTTTTTAGGCTAAGGCTTCGTTTGGGAGGACTTATTTTCACCGGTCAAGCGGTTACGACCGCATGAATCGGACCATAATTAAGGTCTGATTCAGGCGGTCGTAACCGCTTGACCGGTGAAAATAAGTCCCCCCAAACGGAGCCTAAGTTTGGCGCAGTGGTGACAGTCGTAAACGTAAGGGTTAAACCGTCATTCATTACGGATCATCCAACAAACATCATTTGTTTGAACATTAAAGTGGATGAAGTTCTTTAGGTGGGCGTTAACAAATGACAATTTAACCTTCATGTTCATGACCTCTGCCACCATGAGCCTTAATTTACAACAAATGTGTGCAAAACTGTATTGAACTTGCAAAGAACGCGCTCTAAACTGAAATCGATTGAAAGATAATATTTGGCACGAGTAAGTATAGGCAACGGTCATTATTTTGCTCGCCCTAACATTAGTGCCTACATTGAGTACAAAGAATAATTTCTCATTAAATTAATCACTACTTTGCTTTTTTACACACATGCCCCTAAATATGGCTTGGCCGAAATTTTTGTCCGGATTGTTATCAAAGGTATTGTATAAATATAGGAAGTATTATATAAATTTTATGTCCTTCTGGAGTTTGAGTTATTCTGAAATCTGAAATCCGTACGTTACTTCTTATATGTTTTTTTTAAGGGAATTGTTAAAAGCACCGCATTTTTGGCTAATCGCACCGCATTTGGGTCTTTTAACACTTAAAATTTGTCACTTTAAAAATATACCCGCACCGCACTGCTGCTTCCTCGCACCGCAGTCCTAAAATCTCGATCTTCTCCTCACGCCTCCTGACGCGTCGCTGGATCCTCCCGCCTCCTCCAGCCCTTTCCGTCGCCGACACCGGCAGATATCAGCGCCAACGCCGCCTCTCGTCACGCTCAGATTTTACGCCTTTCAGAAATACGCCTTGTACATGCAATTTCAGGAAAAGTGTTCAACACGAAAGTTGTAGATCTCGTCGAGATCTACAACTTCTGCGTTGAACACTTTTCCTGAAATTGCGTGTACAAGACGTATTTCGAAAAGACGTGAAAAATTAGGTGATTTTTGGGTGTGACTAGCCAATAAAGAGTTGCGGTTAACAATCACATATGCTAAAGGACTTCTGAAATTTCTTTGAGAGTTCATTACTGTTTCTATGTTTAGAAGTAAATTGTTGAAATATTATTGGTTATCGTGAAGTGTGCCCCAAGTATTATTGGTCCATATCATAGATATCGTTGATGAAGATCACAAATATTTGAAGAAAAGAGCATAACAATTTGGACAACACATTTGATGATTTTTTTGTATCAAATAGTTTTTCTATTGAGTATATAGTAATATTGTAATTCAATGAGAACCTATTTTAATTCATAAATTAAGTGCGGTGCGTTTATCTCAATTGCGGTGCGGATAACAGTGTGCGGTGCTTTTAACAATATGTGAAAAACTGCGGTGCTTTTAACAAAGCGGTGCGATTAGCCAAAAGTACGGTGCTTTTAACAATTCCCTTTTTTAATGCACATACCACTAGAGATATGCTTGAAATTTTTTTGGAATAATTATTTGACATAATTATTAATATATTTTATAAATGTACAGAGCGTTATATAAAATTTAAGTTATTTGAAATCCATCCACTCTCCATGTGTTCGTCTTTATGCACATGGTATACAGTCTCAGCCTCTCATCTGCCTAGTAAAAAACTAAAACCTAAGATTTCAATTATATCAAGATGAAATAATTTGGCAGACAAATTTAAAAGATAATAAAAATAAAAATAAAATAAAAATAAATGTCACCTTTAATTTATTGTAATTGTTAGTGCAGCAGTTGTGAAAAAGCGATGTTCTCCCATGCTTCGGTTGAAAGAAATGCGACCTTTTCGATCATGCTGTTGTGTGTGAATATGACATTGAAAAAGGTTGAAGTGTTTGGTGAGTCAACTACAAATTATATTATTATTATTATTATTATTAATATTATTATAAAGCTAAATAGTAATTTTTATGGTCTTTTTCGGCATGGCAGTTGTTAACATGAAGGTGATGGTTATAATCTTTTGCACTTGAGTAGTGACGGATCCAAGAAATTGATAATGGGGTGCGTAAATTTTTTTTAAATGAAATAATAATATAGTAGTTTAGATCTAATAATGTAGTAGATTGTGCTCGATACACTCAGCTTATATGCGTCTAGTGCACAAAACTTTTTTCCCTATGTTCACCCCTCACCATAGAAATGCGTCACTGAGTTATAGAAATTTTAACAAGGGGATCAGACATCAATTTTCCAATAGTCGTATTCCCCCCGAAGGCTCAAAAGCACCCGAGAAGAGGGTGTAGCCAAGCACGCCCCCACATAGGCAGCACACACACACGGGTGGTGCGCACACAGCCAACTTGTGCGCGTGGCCGGCACGTGAGCGCGCCCCTTGCGCGCACAAGTACCGCACGCGCCGGCTACCACCACCGCCTCTGGCCTCCTACAATTCCTCCGGGCACCGCTGGTGACAGGCACCCTGCCCAGGCCGCCCGAAGGGCACTTTTGTCATTACGCTAAAATTGGTGATCCAGGTGATAGGAATGGAGCGATGTCATTCGTCGCGCTTGCGCGCGCGCAGGCTGCCCCGCGCCCGCGTGCAGGCTTCCCCGCGCGCCCGACCGACCTCGAATGCGGGCGCCCCTGCCAACCTTGCTCGCAGGTCCCCCTCCGCGCGTCGCCGCATCCTCCACATCCGCGCAGCCGCGCTCGCTGCCTCTTTCGTCTCCTCCACACTGACGCCCTTCTGCGCGGAACTACCATCGACGCCCTCTGCCGCTCGCCTCGCTCACTCACTCACGAGTCAAGAAAAATACTAACCTTCTTCGAGGAAGACATGACGGCCACATAAGCTCTACAAACTCGAAAATCTCTACAACAGCGCAAGAAAAGAGCGAAATTACCCTCTCTTATTTATAAGCATTAGAGGGAGACTAATAATTGAAGACCATCAAATTTGTAAGATATTTCTTGCTAAATTTTCCTGTCTCAAAACATGCAGCGAATAAACATTAATCTTTGACCGATATCTCGAAAAGTATGACAGATAATTTTCTAACGATTGGAACGCACCAGAAGAAAGCAAAAAATTTCCGCGCTCATCACTTCGAGGAACATGACTCGCCAAAATTTGGGGGCATTTGATGGGGTCCCCCCTGAAATTTCTAAGTCAAACCGACAAAACTCGGATCGAGTACACGTGAGCTCGACCGGACCAACTACGTGCATCAAAGCCACAAGCCCCGGGAGCCCCCAAAGAGGAAGCTAAACCTGTAAACGCGCTCGATAGGGCCGCTCAGGCGTGCGCGGCCAACATACACGCGACCGCGGCCTGTGCAGTTTGCGCACGCGCGACTACACCTCGCGTGCCCGCACGTGGTCGGCCTGCGTGGCCACAGTGGTGCGCCCTGTGTGACCGGGCGCGACGCCCGCACGACTGCCTTCCCGCGACTGCGCTCCACGCATACGCCGCAACGGGCGGCGCGCCCTCGCTTGCGTGCCGTCGGCAGTCTCCACAGCCACCGGCGACCCCCGCCGTCACCGGCCGCCTCCGGGATGAATGCCCGAGCCACCCGAACTGCCCGGGGGGGGGGGGGGGCATTCCCGTCATTTTGGCAAAATGGTGATCCAGGTGATAAGAACTGAACAATGCCATTCTCTGACACAACTCACTCCCCGACACAATTACCACCTTGACCCTCCAAAAAATTATAAATAGACCAACAAACCTTCATTTGAAAATAAACAACTGCAGAGGCAAGAAAAAGCTCTGAGGCTTTCCGGCGAGATCGTGAACTTGGACCAATTATCCGTTCAAGAATTCTCTCTGCTTTTCTCCTTGCGCTAAGGATTCAACATGCTCTAAGTCAAGTTAACCGCCTCCGCAAGAGCGCTCTCATCAAGGCTCCGCATCAATGAGAGCGCTCCCTTCAGAAGTTCCGTGAATTTAGAGAATTTTTTTGTCGGAACGCTCCCACAAAGGTTTCACAAGCTAAGCTCCATTATAAGGTCGGAGCGCTTTCACCGAGGCTCCAAGGACTTAGCCATTTTTCCTCATTTTCTGTATTCTGCATATGTAACGGAGTAGCGGCCTGTCGCCCTCCAAGATTAAATCAAATTTTGTAAAACTCCGAGAAACTAGTGGATTTTGACTCAGCACATCTCCATCCATATGTTGTTTCACCCTTTTCGGGTTTTTTCCACGTAAAAAAACTCTCCTTGTCATTTGTTGTGGTTTACTTTGACTGTTTGCACGTCCGTTCCGAGTTCGAGCTAAGACAGTATTATTTCTCCGTACCAAGGAAAGACCAGACCACCCGCAACAGTCAAGAAGAGATTTCTTTATATGTAGTATATATATATATATATATATATATATATATATGAGAGGTCTAAGTTGTTAGCCTAAATCACCTAGAGGGGGGTGAATAGGTGAAATGCGTGTCAAATGCGGAATTAAAAACTAACACAGCAAATATCAAGCAATCACAGAAGACAAGAGATTTATAGTGGTTCCCCAACCTTGGGTACGTCCACTTTCCTCACCGATCTAGCAAATTACTAGACTCGGCTACTCCACTATCTCGGATTGAAAACAATCCTACACCTCGGAACCACGTTCCTACAAATCTCGATCCCAAAACGGATCTACAAAAACTCGGAAGACAAAACTTCCTACAAGTCTCGGAGAAGAATCTCCTACAATGAAATTTGGTTTGAAAATAAAAATCAAAACAATAATCTCAGATCTGGATCTTTGACGGTCTTCTTCTTCAGGAACTTCGGCTTGATCAGAAAAAGGTTGAAGATGACCTGAGAGAGATCCACGAGTCTGAAAACTAGAACCACCTCGATCGAGAAGAGAGATCTGAAATATTTGAGGCTCGGCGAGATCGAGTGATTCACTTTGTCTGGATCGCTGGAGAGAAAGTCGTTGAAGACGAAGATCGGCGATCCAAAGTTTTTCCCGTGAACAACACTGGCGGCGGCGTGAGAATTAGGGTTCACGGAATTTTCTCTTTCCTTAAAAATATATCTCTGTAATCTCTTGATGATAAGTCAATTCTGAAAAGACTATTTATAGGTGGGTTCCAACGGTCATAACGTTGATTAATGATGACACGTGGACCAATCAGATTTGACAGATTCAAAATACTTGTGATGAAAAAGGACTTAGAATAATTCTGGAGAAGTTGACTGCGATACTCGAGTAATAGAGGATATACACGAGTATGGAGAGATGGATTACTCGAGTAGCAAGAGGCAGTATACTCGAGTATAGAAAGAGAGAATTACAGGAGAGAAGAAAGAATTACTCGGGTATCAAAAAATGGTATACTCGAGTATCAGAAGTGTATACTCGAGTAATAGAAAGGTATACTCGAGTATCAAGACGATATACTCGAGTATCAAGACGATATACTCGAGTATCAGAAAATATACCTGAGAAACGTTTATATCAGAGTCAATTACTCGAGTATGGAAGAAAGTACTCGAGTATCAAAGATCAATTACTCGAGTATGAACATACTTACTCGAGTATCAGAAGATATACTCGAGTATCAACAGACTTACTCGAGTATCAGAAAACACTTACTCGAGTATAGACAGACTTACTCGAGTATCAGAAGATATACTCGAGTATCAACAGACTTACTCGAGTATCAGAAAACACTTACTCGAGTATAGACAGACTTACTCGAGTATCAGAAGATATACTCGAGTATCAACAGACTTACTCGAGTATCAGAAAATACTTACTCGAGTATAAGCATACTTACTCGAGTATCAGAGTATATACTCGAGTATCATAAAGCACTTACTCGAGTATCAATATACTTACTCGAGTATCAGGAGATATACTCGAGTATCAGAGTATATACTCGAGTATCAGAAAATACTTACTCGTGTATTACAAGGAAATACTCGAGTATAAAAGACTTAGGAAAATTCTAAGAGGAAATTTGCTCCAATGCTTCTGTCCATCAATCCAAGTGCATGAAGGAAGTGTATCCCAATAGAGAGGCTATACATGGGCCAACACTTTGGATCACACAATGAGGAATTACATTGTATGGTCCTGTGTTTGGTGACCCATTATAGACTGACATTGGTCTACACTTGGCAATCAGAACCTGCACACATACAACTTAAACACAGCATCAAATACACCTTAATTCATCTTAGTTCAAGGTCTGACCTCCTACAAATCTGAGGCATTGTGGAGACAAATCCCAACAATCTCCCCCTATTTGTAGATGTCAGCACTCTCTATACTAAGGTGAATTACTTAAGAGTAAAAGAACAGCAAGCATATAACAGGAGAATAAGCTTAACTAAAGCAGAGTAAACAAAATATGGCCATAATCAGAATTAAATATATATATATGAGGCAATGTTTTTAAAACACATAAACAAAATAGTCCAAGTCCACTTTCTCAGATCCACTCAAGAAGGAGCATCCTTGTGCATCCTTTCCCTTTTGAGCTGCTGCCTCTCCAGATAGCTGTAAGGCTTTGGGAAATAGGTCCTGGGCCTGGGAGGAGCAGCAGGGTTGTTGTGTCCCCAGTTTCTGTCATGGAGTCTGATTTTAATCTGAGAAGCTTCATATGCTTTCCACTCTGAATAGCTGTAATGATTGTCTCTGTTTTCCCCAAGATCTGTCACTAATTTCAGGGTATCAAGAATAAGGGATTTGGAGGTTGGACTCCAGACCTCTGAGTGAACAACTGCTGGATCTCTTCTGGGTTCAGAACGACTTGCAGAAGCACCTTCACCATACTTTCTTTTCCTTTTAGATGGACCTTGAGAACTGGAAACAAAATCATCTTGCCACATGTCAGAGTAGTTAAGAGGAGGCTCAGTCAGATCACCTTCAGGTCTAGGAGAGAAGACTGGCACACCACTTTCTGGAATGGTAGCTTGGACAGGGGCATCTGCAGAGGGTTGCTCTTCAAGAGGATTTAGGTGATGAGGAATGATGGCTGGGTTGAGCTGAGCATTGGGGAAGTTCATATTATGCAGCCACACAGCAGTATCATAGGTATAAAACTTTACAGATTGTAGTTGAGAGAGAATGTCTGCTTTCATTTCCTTCACAATTCCATCCACTGTTGTTTGAGCCTGTTTAGAGAGAGTTTCAACTTGTTCCTTTACAGCTATTTGAGCTTGCTCATTTAGTTTGTCCACTTGTTCTTTTACAACTTTCTCCCCCTTGCTGATATCTATGTTGAGCTTTGCAATGGCTTCATCCTTGAAGGTGCCCACTTCATTACACACTTTCACAACATTCAGTTCAGCTCTCTCATCTAGCTTGAGCTGGTTATGAGCTACTGTCTCAGCCTGATTTCTTAGCTCACCAATGCTTGTAATGGTGTGGTCTATGGCCTTGCCTCCAATTTGAAACAGCCTTTTTAACTCATCAGTATTTGCTTGAATCTCAGCAAAACCTCTGCTCATCTCTGTTTCAAGAGCAGAGACCTTGGATGTTACTGATTGCAGAGAGGCATCAAAGTATTCTCTCTGTTCTTTTAGCATAAGCTCTATCTTGCTTATTAAATCTGAAGAGGAGGGAGCTGAGGTTGATTCAGGAGCTGAAGCAGCAGGGGCAGGAGCAGAAGTAGAAGCAGAAGCAGTCCAAGGAGGGATTTCTGAAATTACCACTGAGCTGACTGCTCTCCTGAATGGAACTGGTTCAACATCTTCTTCTGAGGGTAGGAGAGAGGGCATGGAGAAATCCAAATTCTTCAGAGGTGCCTCCACAGGATCTGGAGACATCTCATCATCAGACAGGAGAATATGAGCTGATTTATTAGGCTCATTCTCAGGAGAATGGACTGGAGATCTTGCAGGAGATGGAGCTGGGGTTCTAGCAGGAGACTGAACTGGAGTTCTAGCAGGAGAGTCATTCTGGAAGAGTGGGGCATCTGAGCTGAGCTCATCAATAAGTTTGTTGATATCTTCAGATGTAGACAGAAGTGCTGCTGAGTCTGGAATCTCTGAGTCTGCATTTGCTGATTGAATATCTGCTGGAGGAGGAGAGATTGGAGGAGTGGGAATTCTTACTTCTTCTGTTTCTGGAATTACTGATGCTGAAGAGACCTGATTCTGAGGAAGAGAAGAGGCAGGCTCCCCCTCAATTGCTGCACCTAGAGTGTCAGCAATTTGCTGTTGAGGAGGAGATGGGGTCCTGAGGACAGCTTGCTGTCTGGAGGTTTGGGCAGGGTTCATGATCTTGAGGTCATACCTCTGAATGGATGAAATTGAGACTTTCTTCATGTGGTGAAGAGGAGTCCCTTTAGAGAAGTCAAACACTGTAGGATTTATCTCATGGAGGAGGAGGGAGATAATCCTGGCAAAGCTGGGATGTTTGACGCTTTCTTTGATCTTATCTAGGATCATCATTCCAAACTGAAACTTCTTTCTACAGACAATAGCTTGCATAACATCAAAAAGATTCTGTGATACATCTCGAATGGAGTAAGTCTTGCACCAGAGGATTTTGGCAATGATGTCAACTAGAAACTTCCCTTCTGGATTGAACAGAGAGCGGTTCAGGGTTTCACCTCCACCTTCTGGATCTCGACCACAGAATAAGGAGGTGCGGTCGGCATCTGCCTTGTCTAAATCATCTTCTTCGTCGACCACCGGCATCCGAAGCAGAGTGGCGACAGAGGTTTTATCTAACCGAACATCAATTCCCCTTACCTTTGATTTTAGAACTGTACCATTGTGTTTAATCCTCAAGTTTTTGTAGAACTCTTCAACATCAGACAGCAAAAGGCGGCAAGGTTCTTGAAGAACGAAGGTTAATCCGGCCGTATCCAGGAGAATCAGAAGGTTCTTGAAATCATCGGAGATATCTCCTATGCCATCAGTTACTAATTCCGAGCCGATTCCAAACTTGGAGGAGGGAGGAGCCATCAGCGATTCTGCACTGAGGAAGACGGAAATCTGCGGCGACGGAAGATGAAGAACAGGGTTTCGGGAATACGAACAGCCGACGGCTACTCGAGTGAATGAGAAGTGGAAAGGACTTTGTCGTTTTGAATATATATATAAATAATTCTAATTAGGTTTAAAAACGAATTAAGTAAAAGACATACCTGAAGAGGCGGCAAATTAGTTGTGCGAATAGAGATTTTGAAAAATTCCAGAGAAATTCGATTACACGAGAGGAGTTTACGGCATACACGAGTAATCCTTAACATATACTCGAGTATGGACTGAGTATACACGAGTATTAAGTTTAGACGGATTTTTCCATACTCGAGTATAAGAAATTCATACTCGAGTATCAATCTGATTACTCGAGTATATGAAGTTCAATACACGAGTATTAAATTCTGAAGACTTTTCATACTCGAGTATAAGGAGTGCATACACGAGTATTGATTTGATTACTCGAGTATATTTGACTTGTTACTCGAGTATCCACTATTTCACTCGTGTAAATGTAACTATTCTCGAGTCTCAAATTTCTTGAAGGAATTTTCACTAAACAAAAGAAAAATGTACCTCAGAGTATCCAACATGTCTGACCTCTTCTAAATTTCTGAGTCCATCATTGGTCTTCTTTGTTAAGCAGTCCAAGCTCAGTTTTGAAGAATGAAAACTTGGACTCATCCAGCGGCTTGGTGAAGATATCTGCAACTTGCCTGTCTGTGGAGACATACTGTAGATCTATATCTCCATTTTCCACATGCTCCCGGATGAAATGGTAGCGAAGCTCTATGTGCTTGGTCCTGCTGTGGGAGACTGGGTTGTTGGCTATTGCAATTGCGCTGGAAGAATCACAGAACAGTGGAATGTTCTGGAACTTCATGTTATAATCTTCAAACTGATTCTTGATCCACAAAAGCTGTGCACAACAGCTCCCTGCAGAGATGTACTCTGATTCAGCCGTTGAGATGGCTACACAGTTTTGCTTCTTACTGCTCCAGGAAATGAGTCTCCTTCCGAGGAATTGGCAAGTCCCGGAGGTGCTTTTCCTGTCGTCTTTGCTTCCTGCAAAATCTGCATCTGAAAATCCAATTAGTTCACTATCATTACTTCTTGGGTACCATAAGCCAAGATTTGGTGTTCCTTTGAGGTATCTCAAGATTCGCTTTGCAGCGATGTAGTGAGATTCCTTAGAGTTCACCTGAAATCTAGCACATACACATGTCGAGAACATGATGTCTGGCCTACTTGCAGTAAGGTAGAGCAAGGACCCAATTATGCTTCTGTACTTGGTTTCATCAAAAGGTTTCCCTTTCTCATCCTTGTCCAGAGACATAGCTGAGGCCATTGGAGTCCTCATAGAGGTTGCATTCTCCATTCCGAATTTCTTAAGCAGCTCTTTGGTGAACTTGGTCTGAGAGATGAAGATTCCATCCTCAGATTGTTTCACTTGTAGCCCTAAGAAATACTTCAGCTCTCCCATACTGCTCATTTCAAACTTCCCTTGCATAAGTTTAGAAAACTTCTTGCAGAGGTTGTTATCTGTAGAGCCAAAAATGATGTCGTCGACATAGATTTGCACTAGCAAAATCTTGCCTTTTATTTCCCTAAGAAATAATGTCTTGTCTATCTTTCCTCTTGTGAACTTGTTCTCAAGAAGAAAGGTAGACAGCGTCTCATACCAAGCCCGAGGGGCTTGCTTGAGACCATATAGTGCTTTTTGTAATAAATACACATAGTTAGGAAGGGTTGGATCAACAAAACCTGGGGGTTGCTCTACGTACACTTCTTCCTTAATGTTGCCATTTAGAAAGGCGGACTTCACGTCCATTTGATAGACGGTAAAGCCCTTAAGTGCAGCGTAGGCAAGAAATAACCTGATTGCCTCCAGTCTTGCTACTGGAGCATAAGTTTGGTCGAAGTCGATCCCTTCCTCTTGACGATATCCCTTGGCGACAAGTCTGGCTTTATTCTTTATAATTGTTCCGTCTTCATCCATCTTGTTCCGGTAGACCCACTTTGTCCCTATGACGTTCTTATGCTTGGGTCTGGGAACAAGTGTCCAGACTTTGCATCTTTTGAACTGATTTAATTCTTCTTCCATGGCTAGAATCCAGGATGCGTCGGAGTTGGCTTCCTCAAATTTCTTTGGTTCAACCTGTGAGAGAAAGCTTAAGTGTAAATTCTCGTTAGTTGTACCTCGACGAGTTCTGACACCATCCCGAGGATCTCCTATGATTTGGTCAGCAGGATGATCCTTCAAGTGTCTGAACTCTAAAGTCCTTGCATCTGGGATCTCTTCAGCCACTGGAGTTATATCTTCAGCTGGGATGTCTTCTTCATCTTGATCATCTCCCTCTCCAAAGGTGGTTGTAGAGGGGATCTTGATGAACGTCTCATCTTTATCTTTAATAGGTTCATCCAAGCTGAGTTCTTTCAACTTTGTACCTGCATCTACAATAGGCACACTAGACGAGTTGCTTTGCAACAGACTCGTCTCATCAAATACAAGATGTATCGACTCTTCCACAACCAGAGTTTTTCTATTGAAAACTCTATAGGCCTTACTATGGCTACTATAACCTACGAAAATACCTTCAAAGCTTTTCTCGCTAAACTTTGTAGTGTGATACTTGCCATTGTTAAGTACGAAGCACTTACAACCAAAGATTCTAAAGTATGAAATGGTTGGTTGCCTGCCTTTTAGAAGTTCGTAAGGAGTCTTATCATGGTCTTTGTTGATGAGTGCTCGATTTTGCACGTGACAAGCGGTGTTGACGGCTTCAGCCCAGAAATACTCCGGAAGTGAGGCATCACTCAACATGGTCCGACAAGCCTCTATGAGTGTTCTGTTCCTTCTCTCAGCCACTCCATTTTGCTGTGGAGTGCGGGGAGAGGAAAACTCATGAAAGATACCTTGACTTTCACAAAATTCTGTCATGGCTCCAGACTTGAATTCCGTTCCATTGTCACTTCTGATTTTGACTACGGAACAGTTGTATTCATTCTGGATTTGCCTGACAAAGTTAGTGAAAATACCGAAGGTATCTGACTTGTGTTTCAGAAAGAACACCCACGCAAAGCGCGAGTAATCATCCACAATAACCAACGTATATTCCTTACCTCCCAAACTTCTAACCTGCAGTGGACCAAACAAGTCCATATGAAGAAGCTGTAAACTTCTATTGGAATCCTTGCCTATTATGCTTTTGAACGAGCTTCTTGTTTGCTTGCCTTTGATACAAGCGTGACAAGGACTGTCCGTAACGCACTTGACCTTGGGTGCATCACGCACTAAGTTTTGAGAGAATAATTTATTAATAGTTTTGAAATTAATATGTGCTAGTCTCTTGTGCCATTGGTCAGCGAGAGATGCACTACTTTTTGCCAAAAGACACACTGGTGTCGAAGAGTCTATACAAATAAAATTTAAACAGAAAATATTTCTGCTTCGAGTGCCTGATAAAATAGTTTCCATATTGTTAACCGATTTTATCAAACACTTGTCAGCATGAAATTCAACTACGTATCCTTTGTCGCATAGTTGGCTTATGCTGATGAGATTGTGCTCCAATCCTTCAACATAGGCTACATTCGAGAAGGATACGCTACCGTTAGAAATCATACCATAGCCTTTAGTGATTCCTCGATCTGAACCTCCAAAGATGACCTTTGGTCCGTCGCAGACTGAGGTGTAGTTTAGTAGTAGGCTCCTTGTCCCGGTCATATGCCGAGAACATCCACTGTCCAAGTACCAGATTGGCATTTTGGTGGCCTTTGGACATACCTGCAATTACAATCATTTAGCCTTAGGAACCCAAACAAGTTTGGGTCCTTGGTCTCGAGTTAGAATACTCCCCCTACGAGTATTAGCCTTATGAGTGGTCACTCTCACGTTGCTAACCTTAGGGGTTGCAGCATTTTCAGGATTGAACCAACAATCACTGGCAAAATGACCAATTCTGCCACAACACCAACAGTTGAACCTGTTGTATCTTTGCCTTGTGTAGTCCTGCTTGACTTTCTGGAATGAAGGTCTGGCAGGACCCTTACTTTTGGAGGAAGAGGCTTCATGATGATTGCAGTTGCATGAAGTCTTCTCTTTCATAGGCTTTTCTACAACGGGTTTTACTTTTGGTGTCTTCTTAAAGTTATGACCATGAGCATAAGGTCCATAGCTTTGAAGCTGAATCTCCTCATAAGGTGCCTTGAAGACACTCTCGCCAAAGTTACGAGGACGAGTCCAACCTTGGTATCTTGACTTAGGCTTCTCAGGGATCGGCCTAGAAAAGTGTCCATAGGTGGACTCATAATCGAGTTCGTTCGTGGGAAAGATAACTTTCTTGAACACAACAGGTTCCAAGGGAGCTTTCCCTTTTTCCTCAGCTAGAGCCTTCCGGGCAGCCTTATTCTTCCTCTTGGCCTTGTTTCTCCTAGAGGATTTACTAGAAGACCCAATGTGGCCTAAACCAGCACCCTTGGCCTTAGCAGAGAATTCAGCAACGATTGGAAGAACTGTCTTAGGCTTAGAGAAGCTCTCAACAAGCTTCTTTTCAGCCTCGAGCTGTTTTTCCAGTTCTTTGATGATTTCCTCTTTAAGGTCGAGGTGCTTGAGAGCTTTATTATATTCCTCCATAGCTTCATTTAGGTTCTCTTGAAGAGAGTTAGTCCTATTGACTTCTTCTCTCAAGTTGCTCTCACTAGCCTGTAGAGAATTGATCTCTTTGGCTTGACTTCTCACCATTCTACGACATTTCTCGTAAGCGGTGAGTAATTCCTTATACTGTCCCATGAGTTCAGATTCATCTTCAGAGGAGTATCCCTCTTGCTCATTGTCATTTTCAGAATCAGAGAGAGGAGTGTGAGATTTTACCTCCCCAGTAAACTGGGGGACTTGTTCATCATCCGAATGAGCCATGAGCCCAAAGTAAGCTTCCTCTTCTTCACTCGACTCAGATGAGTCAGAGTCGCTGAGAGTTTTGCTCTTCTTGGCTACTAGGCTTCTCTCTGTCCTTTTCTTGGGGTGTGAGGATTTCTTTTCCTCTCTTCTTCCACCCTCTTTCTTTTTGTGAGGGCAATCAGCGATGACGTGACCTGGCTTATTGCAACAGTAACAAATGATGTCAGTAGAAATCTGTTTATTCGGTTTAGGATTATACCTGTCATGGCTACTTGAGCCTTTCTTCCGATGATCACTGTCATGTCGTGACTTTCTATATGAGGCATCCTTGCCTCTCCATTGCTTCTTCTTGTTCAAGAATTTCTTGAACTGCCTTGAGAGTAGGGAGAACTCTCCATCAGATAGTTCTGAGCCAGATGAGCTAGGCTCAGATGATTCTTCTTCATCAGCTTCAGGAACTGGGGCAGGAGAGCTAGCCTTTATCTTCCTTGAGCTATCTGCCTTTAGAGCGACAGATTTCTCCTTGGATGCAGACCTGCTCGTCTCTTCTTCAGCTTTTCTTGAGTTGATTTGCAGCTCGTAAGACATAAGCTTTCCGAACAGATTCTGCGGGTCTGTCTCAGCTAACCTTCCAAACTCCCGAATGGCACATACCTTATTATCCCATTCCTTGGTTAGGGATCTTAAGAATTTGTCATTGAGTTCCCCGTTGGTGAAGACACGGCCATACACTCTTAGGCCATTTACTATCTTGAAGAAGTTCTCAAAGGTGTCAGCTATGGCTTCCTTATGACCTTGCCGGAAGGCTTCATACTTTTGATTCAGAAGGGATCTCCTATCATCCCTCACTTCTTCAGTGCCTTCCATTAGAGTCACAAGGGATTGCCACATCTCCTTGGCAGACTGGCAATGAATTAGATTCTGCAGCATTGAGTCGTCGACTGCACTTGCTATAATATTTTTAGCCTTCTTGTCCAGAGAGACAAGTGCAATCTCATCCTTGTCTAGATCCATCAGCTTCTTGGGAACTTGCTTGGTGGGATCTATGGTGGATGCAGTCATAGGAATATGGGGACCTTCTTCAACAATCATGAAGATCCGGGGATCTACCGCTTCCATGAAGAACTTTACTCTTTCCTTCCACATAGGAAAGTTGTTCTTGGTGCAGATAGGGAGTTTAGCAAAATCCTTGGTCTTACTCATGCTTGATACTTTTCAGAAAACAACTTAGAAGGATAAGATCAAGGTGTTAACCTTTTAACGATCAACCTCCCTCTGATA
The DNA here is from genome assembly GCA_039513925.1 of Platanthera zijinensis. NCBI lineage: Eukaryota > Viridiplantae > Streptophyta > Magnoliopsida > Asparagales > Orchidaceae > Platanthera > Platanthera zijinensis. The sequence goes on from CM077095.1 coordinate 168,045,230, forward strand.
CCAATTGAGAGGTCTAAGTTGTTAGCCTAAATCACCTAGAGGGGGGTGAATAGGTGAAATGCGTGTCAAATGCGGAATTAAAAACTAACACAGCAAATATCAAGCAATCACAGAAGACAAGAGATTTATAGTGGTTCCCCAACCTTGGGTACGTCCACTTTCCTCACCGATCTAGCAAATTACTAGACTCGGCTACTCCACTATCTCGGATTGAAAACAATCCTACACCTCGGAACCACGTTCCTACAAATCTCGATCCCAAAACGGATCTACAAAAACTCGGAAGACAAAACTTCCTACAAGTCTCGGAGAAGAATCTCCTACAATGAAATTTGGTTTGAAAATAAAAATCAAAACAATAATCTCAGATCTGGATCTTTGACGGTCTTCTTCTTCAGGAACTTCGGCTTGATCAGAAAAAGGTTGAAGATGACCTGAGAGAGATCCACGAGTCTGAAAACTAGAACCACCTCGATCGAGAAGAGAGATCTGAAATATTTGAGGCTCGGCGAGATCGAGTGATTCACTTTGTCTGGATCGCTGGAGAGAAAGTCGTTGAAGACGAAGATCGGCGATCCAAAGTTTTTCCCGTGAACAACACTGGCGGCGGCGTGAGAATTAGGGTTCACGGAATTTTCTCTTTCCTTAAAAATATATCTCTGTAATCTCTTGATGATAAGTCAATTCTGAAAAGACTATTTATAGGTGGGTTCCAACGGTCATAACGTTGATTAATGATGACACGTGGACCAATCAGATTTGACAGATTCAAAATACTTGTGATGAAAAAGGACTTAGAATAATTCTGGAGAAGTTGACTGCGATACTCGAGTAATAGAGGATATACACGAGTATGGAGAGATGGATTACTCGAGTAGCAAGAGGCAGTATACTCGAGTATAGAAAGAGAGAATTACAGGAGAGAAGAAAGAATTACTCGGGTATCAAAAAATGGTATACTCGAGTATCAGAAGTGTATACTCGAGTAATAGAAAGGTATACTCGAGTATCAAGACGATATACTCGAGTATCAAGACGATATACTCGAGTATCAGAAAATATACCTGAGAAACGTTTATATCAGAGTCAATTACTCGAGTATGGAAGAAAGTACTCGAGTATCAAAGATCAATTACTCGAGTATGAACATACTTACTCGAGTATCAGAAGATATACTCGAGTATCAACAGACTTACTCGAGTATCAGAAAACACTTACTCGAGTATAGACAGACTTACTCGAGTATCAGAAGATATACTCGAGTATCAACAGACTTACTCGAGTATCAGAAAACACTTACTCGAGTATAGACAGACTTACTCGAGTATCAGAAGATATACTCGAGTATCAACAGACTTACTCGAGTATCAGAAAATACTTACTCGAGTATAAGCATACTTACTCGAGTATCAGAGTATATACTCGAGTATCATAAAGCACTTACTCGAGTATCAATATACTTACTCGAGTATCAGGAGATATACTCGAGTATCAGAGTATATACTCGAGTATCAGAAAATACTTACTCGTGTATTACAAGGAAATACTCGAGTATAAAAGACTTAGGAAAATTCTAAGAGGAAATTTGCTCCAATGCTTCTGTCCATCAATCCAAGTGCATGAAGGAAGTGTATCCCAATAGAGAGGCTATACATGGGCCAACACTTTGGATCACACAATGAGGAATTACATTGTATGGTCCTGTGTTTGGTGACCCATTATAGACTGACATTGGTCTACACTTGGCAATCAGAACCTGCACACATACAACTTAAACACAGCATCAAATACACCTTAATTCATCTTAGTTCAAGGTCTGACCTCCTACAAATCTGAGGCATTGTGGAGACAAATCCCAACAATATATGTATGTATAAATGTCTTATCTTGCCGGACTATTTACTATTAAGATCTTGTAATCGTAACACATACCCAAAACCAAAAAAATATGTTAAACAAATTTATCTTAGAAAATTGTACCATTATAGAAAAGAATATAAGAACATATATGGATATACCGTCCTCATGCTATCTCGTCCAACTCCACTAACATAATGATTGTTATGTTAGGTTGAGAAGTTGTAATCCTTGATTTGTAGTGCATTTCTTAATCTTCCGCTACTATTTTATGATATCTCATCCATATCATAACGATGTGCGGTAATGGACCGCACTCACTTAATATCAATTGAATGAAGTGATTTTCATTCAAAAATCATATGCAAACTGTGTGGTACCTTTGATATAACGAGATGTGGTGAAAAGAACGTCAAATTTTGCACTTTAAATAGTTGAACTAGAGCAATGTTATAACATGAACTAATTTCAAGGCCTATATCGGGCATTGTCATCCATTTCTCATATTGTGCAAGTATTTCAGTGCACTTTACTTTCTCCAATAATTCCTTATCTATGACGACCAAAACTTGACCATACAAAATCCCATGATTTTATAGTTCTCAATGTATATCATTTCTCACTTGTTTCCAATCACCTTAAACATTCAAGGCATGACTAATGACACGGTATCCACAATGAGAATGCATAATCACAAAAAAATTTAACTGCATGTGAACATACCGATTTAGATACGTAGTAATCTTATTTTCATGACTTATTCTTCCCAACAACAATAGAGAAACCTAGAAAATTAATCTAACATTTTATCAATGAAAGCATCAAAAATAGATTCAAGGCCAAGAAGAGGATGAGTTATCCACTGCGGGCCCGTCGGCTGCACCTCACACTCGATGGAACCAGTAGGTGGTTCGTCGAAAGCACCGGGTGGTTCACGGACCTCTTCGAGGGGGGATCGCGGGGGGTATCAGCTGCAGTTCGCGAATTACGAAAGGAGGGGTGTATGAGATCTGCTTGCGGTTGGAGATTGAACCGTACTTGCGCCATTTAAAAAAACCCTAAAATTTGGATTCGGGGGAAATAAAGTGCACCCCCGCACTTTACAGCAAAGTGCGGACATCCAACGGCTTCCGTGGATGCCCACACACATCTCAAAGCGAGTAGATCTCAGCTCGCTTTGAGATATGTGCAGATATCCAACTTGGATATAAATGGGCGCTGCTATCCGCACCGCAGTTTTGGCTATTCGCACCGCACTTTCTCCTTATTTTTCGTGTCTTTTGAAAATACGTCTTATACATGCATTTTTAGAAAAAGTGTTCAACACTAAAGTTGTAGTTCTCGACGACATCTACAACTTTCGTGTTAAACATTTTTCCTAAAAAGCATGTACAAAGCGTACTTTGAAAATACGCTCAGATTTCGCGCCTTTTGAAAATACGCCTTGTACATACATTTTTAGGAAAAATGTTTAACACGAAAGTTGTAGATGTCGTCGAGAACTACAACTTTCATGTTGAACACTTTTTCTAAAAATGCATGTATAAGACGTATTTTCAAAAGACACGAAAAATAAGGAGAAAATACGGTGCAAATAGCCAAAACTACGGTGCGGATAGCAGCGCCCTATTAAATTTACTCATTTTGAAATTTGAATGCTAATAACAAAAACAGCAGTGCTAATACAAGTGATTCCTAGATCCAAATTCAATGCATATTTCAGGCTGGCCACGTGGATTAAAGTGATTGGCCACAGAGCAACTTTCGGACAGAATTAGCTTCGCCGCCGAAGAGAGAGCCCTCTTCGTATTCTCCGCCGCGGAGCTCACATAGCTTATGTAAACGATCACCCTCCCCGTCGATCACTGGCTTATATCGTTCGTCTTCTTTCTCCGTCTCCTCGATCTCCTGCCAATTTCGCCTCCTGCCACCGGAATATAGTTGGGATGTCTTCGGCCATTTACACATTTGCCCCTCCGGTTCTTATTCGGAAAACTTCCTGCAATGGGGTTCCACGATTCACGCACCCGAAAAGTCTTTGGAGATCTAGGGTTTCGATGGCCGTTTCGGTCGAATCTCGGGAAATTGCTACGAAGGATGATCTGTTCAGAGATTACAAGCCCAGTCAAGCCTTCTTGTTTCCTGGGCAGGTAATCGAGCTCCGTCTTCTTTCTCTATCACTTTCTGCTTTTTCTGTTGATTGATGAAGGCTTCATATGTTGCGGTCTAAAAAAAACTGGGTTATGTTTGGTTACAAATTTTGCAGAGGTTGAATCCGAAGCATGAACCTTTACAATTTGTCTTCACTAAATATATGCTTCAAAATTGTCTTTACTTCATTCACTAGTATCTCTGCCAAAAATTCATGGAACACAAGGCATTGAAGGATTTTACATCGATAATCTACTCTGCCATTTCATCCCTTAACTATCACTTCATTCTGCAATGAATGCTGTTGTTCTGAATATAGTAGAATTCTCCCTTAGACAATTTCCTTTTTTTTTTGTTAAGGAAAGAGAACATAGAAGATTTATTGGCATTATAATGCACTCACTGCTGGCATGAACTAACAAATTACCCGCGATCGCTTCGGCACCACATGATACACAACGGAATTAAAAGCAATGCAGAGAAAGAGAACAAACGCACAAACAAGCAATCACAGATGACATAAGATATACGTGGTTCGGAGAGAACTCCTACATCACGGGAAGAGCACCAGAGAAGATCCACTAAAAATAATAGGGGCAATATTACAACATAGAATTGGAGAACCTGGAATCAAAATTTCCTTGGAATGCTTCTTCAGACTGCCCCCTCCTCGTAGGATTTGCAGCAACAACCCGACCTTCCAAACAGGAAGCTCGATCCCAAACAGATGGCCGATCAGAGTGATCGACCCCTGGGCTTGCAGAGGCTGAACCAGGCGAACAACTCTCGCACTCTTCTCCTTCGCACGCCGGAGACGCCGCTCCTCCTTCGCATGTAGAGACGCCGCTGGTTTTCATGATTTCGGAATAGGGACAACCGCACAACTCCACCTCTATTTTCACTCCAACCCTAATGAACTGAAAATCCCTCTTAAAAATATGAAATCTAATATTAAAGAGGGGGGTAAAACCACCCGGTTCAAGGCAAAGATGAGAAAGGGCGGCATCAAATACAATAATCTCCACCTTGACGCCCCTTTCATTGCATACTCCACCTTAAGCTTGGATCTTCTCCCAAATGAGACACTCCCTCTCCCTGCGATCACCACGATCAGTAGGTACAAATGTGAGCCAAGCCAAGCCAATACTTGAACTTGACTCCTGTCAGGGGCTTTGTCAACATATCTCCAACGTTGTCCTTCGTGGGCACCTTCAGTAACTAAATGTCACCTCCTCCAACGAAGTCCCTCAGCTTGTGTTAGCGCACATCAATCTGTTTTTTCCTTAAATGGTAGACCGGGTTCTTTGCAAGACAAATTACACTCTGACTGTCACAATGCAGCTTCACCGACTCCTGAGAAACCCTGAGTTACTTGATAAGACCCCTGTGCCAAATAACTTCATTAGCAGCTTCCACCGCAGCAATGTACTCTGCCTCTGTCGTGGGCAGAACGACTATGTCTTGAAGAGCAGTTTTCCAACTGATAAGACCTCCACCTAGAAGGAATATGTACCCTGAAGTAGACCTCCTTCTGTCGAGGTCGCCTGCGCAGTTAGAATCAATAAAGCCCTCTTGAGCTCCAGCATCATCGCTCCTCTTGAAAAGTAAGTCGGCGTCTGACGTTCCTTTCAAATACCATAGAATCCACTTGACTGCTTACTAGTGTTCTCGTCCTAGATTTGTCATGTATCTGCTAACAACACTCACTGCCTGAGCGATATCTGGTCTTGTGCATATCATCGCGTACATCAAGCATCCTACCACACTAACGTACGACACTCTGAGTATCTTCTGGTGTTCCTCCTCTGTGGTTGGACACCGTTGTGATGACAATCTAAGCTGTTGTCCCAAATGAGTCGTAACAGCTTTAGATTTCATCATATTGAACATTTCACGTACCTTCTAAATGTAGCTAGTCTGAGAAAGTGTGAGAAGTAGCGAACAAAAGACTAAAGTAGCGAACAAACGACTAGAAAACAAGCCGGAATTTTGAATAATTGAAATTTTATTATCCAAAAAGATATCATTTACAAAGGTATGGCCTCCCTTTTATAGAATGGAGGAGAGAGGATAGAATACAAACTAACAATGTGAGACTAAAACTATACATCAGATCCGGGCGCTAGAACAACAGACCGGAACAGGCCGCGCGGTTAGACAATGTTCTAACCGCTCGGCAACACCAGAAGCAAGAGAGAGATGCGGTAGGAGACCGCTAGACCGCCCGGTTTCCAAGCCGCCGGAGATAAACCGTTAGACCGCCGGACACCACACAGCAACAGTCTGGATATCAACCCGCCGGACACAAACCGCCAGACCGCCCGGTCTACAACCCGCCAGGCTCAAACCTCCAGACCGCCCGGTCTCATACTTCGACACTCCCCCTCAAGCTAGAGCATAGATATCAATCATGCCCAGGTTGTCATAGATATGGAAGAAGGAAGTAGAAACCGGCTTGGTGAAGATATCTGCCAACTCTTTGTCGGAGGTAACGAACGGAGTGCAAATCTGTCTCTTCAAGACCTCTTCTCGGATGAAATGGTAGTCGACCTCTATATGTTTCGTTCTCTCATGGAAGACCGGATTTTTGGATATGTATATAGCGGCCTTGTTGTCATAGAACATAGACAGAGGATAGTCGTAGACCTCTCCTAGGTCAAGCATGAGAGCCCGCAACCATTTTAACTCACACGTGGTTGACGCCATACTCCGGTATTCGGCTTCTGCACTAGACCTTGAGACAACAGACTGCTTCTTGCTCTTCCAGCTCACAAGATTACCTCCAACAAATGTGCAAAAACCCGATGTAGATTTACGGTCACCTTTATCATTCGCATAGCTTGAGTCTGAGTAGGCTTCAACTCTCAGATGACCATGCTTCTGAAAGAGTAGCCATTTTCCTGGTGCTGCTTTGACATACTCTAGTATCTTCAAGGCAGACTGAAGATGACATTCCCTGGGAGCTTGCATGAACTGACTGACCTTGCCTACAGCATAGGCGATGTCGGGTTTGGTCACCGTGAGATAAATGAGTTTGCCCACCAGACGTCTATATCTCGTGGCATCGGATATAAGAGGTGAGTCATCTGTCCATATTTTGTCCTCTCCAGTGGCCATGGGATACCGGACCGGTTTGGCACCGGTCAATCCTGCCTCTTGTAGAAGATCAAGAGCATACTTCCGTTGGGAGAGAACCAACGAGTCGGGCTTCCGAGAGATTTCTATCCCCAAAATATATTTCGGGGAGCCCATATCCTTCGTGACTAGGTGTTGACGGAGGTGTTTCTTTGTCAAGTCCACCCCAGCCTGGTCATCGCCGGTAAGAAGAATATCATCCACATACACCGCCAAAACCACAAGGCCCGATACGGTTTTGCGAATAAACAATGAGTGATCGGCTGAACTTCTTGTAAAGCCAATGGCAGCCACAATGCCACTAAATTTGTCGAACCATGCCCGAGGACTCTGTTTTAGGCCGTAGATGGCCTTCTTCAACTGACATACTCGTGTCTCCCCCTGAGCAACATACCCAGGAGGTTGCTCCATATAGACGTCCTCCTGAAGATCCCCATACAGAAAAGCATTCTTGACATCAAGCTGGGAAATAGCCCACTCCCTGTTGACGGCCACAGAAAGAAGAACCCGAATGGTGCTGAGACGAGCAACCGGGGAGAAAGTATCAAAATAGTCAACTCCATAAGTCTGAGTAAAGCCTTTGGCCACCAGTCGGGCTTTGTAACGATCTACAGTGCCGTCTGGGCGAAACTTCACAACGAACACCCAACGGCAGCCAACCACATCAGTACCTACCGGTGGAGGAACAAGGGTCCAGGTACCCCTTTCAGTAAGAGTGGCGATTTCCTCATCCATGACAGATTTCCAATGAGGAATAACAAGAGACTCCTGGTAAGTGCGGGGAGTGGTAGTAGCCGAGATAGTCAAAACAAAGCACCTGCGAGAGGGAGTAAGTCGATCATAGGAAACAACAGCCGCAAGCGGGGGGTGTTGGGTACACGCCCGCACTCCTTTGCGAAGGGCAATGAGAAGATCCAGGTCGTCTTGCGCCTCAGGGACCGGAGCGTCCGTGGCGGAGAAAGCTGGCCCGGGACTAGAGAGAGACGACTGCGGAGAAGAAGGGGGGGAGATAATAGGGAGAGGAGGAGACGAAGGAGGAGATGATATAGGAGGGGAGACGTCGATATGCGTGGAAGGATCACAGAGAGATGGTGGAGAGTCAGAGACAGCAGGAGGAAGCGGGGAGGGAGAAGAAAAGTAGGATGCATTTTCGAAGAAGGTGACGTCCGCGGAAACAAACTGTTTGCGCAGAACGGGGTCAAAGCAACAATAGCCTTTTTGAGTGGTCGAGTATCCCAAAAAGACACATTTTGTGGAACGGGGGGAAAGCTTGTCACGGGTAGCAGACGGAGCATGCACAAAAGCCGTACACCCAAAGATACGGAGAGGAAGAGGAAAGGGTTCCTTGCCCGGGTAGAGAATGGAGAAGGGGGTCTTGCCGTGAAGAACCGAAGAGGGAATGCGATTGATGAGATAGCAGGCAAGAAGAACAGCATAGCCCCAGTAGGAGCGAGGTACCTGCATCTGCGTCATTAGAGTGCGAGCGATATCGAGGAGATGACGGTTTTTACGCTCCGCCACCCCATTTTGCTGGGAGGTGTAAACACAGCTGGTCTAATGAATAAGACCATGTTGCATACAAAAAAACGAAAACTCATGACTGAGGTATTTTTTAGCATTATCAGAGCGCAGCACTTTAATAGAAATATCAAACTGAGTTTTAATCATATTATAAAAAGATTGCCAGACAGATAAGAGTTCAGAGCGATCTTTTAAAAGATACACCCAGGTACATCTAGAGAAATCATCAATAAAAGTTACGAAATAAGAACTACCCCGACCAACGGTGAGAGTAGGAGCAGGACCCCAGACATCGGAATGAATGAGATCAAAAGGGCGGGAGGAACCACGACCTTGCTTCGGCGGGAAGGAGGAGCGGTGATGTTTGCCAAGCTGACACGCATCACAGTTGAGCGGAGGACTGGTCTGAGGTAAGTGGGGAAGAAGCTGACGAAGAATCCGAGGAGGAGGATGTCCAAGGCGAAGATGCCATTGAAGCAGATCAGTAGACGAGGAAGTGAAGGCGGACAGAGCGGAAACATTGTCGAGGAAGTAGAGACCGCCGCTCTCAGTCCCAGTAGCAATCGTCCGTTGGGTCCTCGGGTCCTGAAAATAACAAGAAGTAGGAGTAAATAAGACAGAACACTGAAGTTGCTTGCATAAAGTTGTAACTGAGAGCAAATTGCAAGGGAACTTCGGGACATAGAGAGTGTCCGCTAAGCAAAGCGACGGGGTGACTGGAACCATGCCCGTTCCGTGAACCGGGGAAGGCGAACCATCCGCAACAAGAACCGGGGGTAACCGATCATACGTCTCTAGGAGAGAGAAGCAGTGAGGGTTTCCGGTCATGTGATTTGTAGCACCAGAGTCAATCAGCCATTTACCTTGGGTAACGACGTGTGCACTACCTGAGGTCGTGGCCACAGAAGCAGATGGCCGAGAGGAGGTGGAGGTTGAGGAAGAAGTATCACCAGAGGGACGAAGATGAGAATGTTTCTGCCAGCAGCGGTCAACAGAGTGGCCGGTACGACCACAGTGAGAGCAGAGGAATCTTGACGGACCACGCGTGCTAGAGTGGCTGCGACCACTATTGCCACCCCGCTGAACTTGGTGAGCATAGGAGTCCTGTGGAGGAGGGGAGGACAACAGAGGACGGTGGAGCAGTGAAGTAACAGCGGCGATGCGAGCCGTGGTGGCATCCAAGGTGGGAGACTCGGCTTCGCCCAAGATCTGCTGGCGGATCATATCAAAAGACTCAGGGAGCCGTAGAAGATAACAAACAACCAGGAGTTCCTGGAAGTGTTTGTGCTGCTCGGCCAAGTCCGCGGAGAAAGGGCAATTCTGGAGGATTTCAGCGCCAAGAGCCTGAACTTGCTGATAAGCCGCAGCAGGAGACATGGAAGGGCGAGCGAAGAGATCCGCGTAGAGAGTATAAATGCGGGATGTCTGGGCCCCCTTCGAGTAGAGAGCAGCAAGGTGAAGCCACGCGGTCTTGACCATCTCATCATGGCGTATGACAGGAAGACATTCATCGGAGAGGCTGTTAGCCAACCACGTTCGGACAAGCGCATCACTGACATCCCAGTCATCAAATTCAGCAGAGTCTAGAGGAGGAGGGTCATCGGTGAGGTGATGACGTTTGCGCTGAGAGCGAAGAAGAAAGGTGAAAGAAACGCTCCAATCCGGATAGTTGGAGCCAACAAGTTTAGAAACCGTGCCAAGGTTGCCAGAGGGAGTAGGAAGCGGCGTCGGAGTGGCGATGGGAGTGGTGGTAGTGGAGGTTTCAGAAAGGGCTATAGGAGAAATCTGTGAGAAGCCGCGCGGTTAGAATACAAGCCGCGCGGATAGGAAGAAGAAGAGCTGCGGTGGTCACGATGACAGACACCAGCGGCCAAAGAAGCCACGACCAAGCCGCAGATCCAAGCAGGGAAAGAAGTCGAACGGCTAGAAGATAGACCGCGCGAACAGAAGGGATGAAGGAACAAGGCAAAAAAAGGCAGCAGGTCGCGGCGAGCAAAGATACAGGTCGCGAGAGGAAGGGGCAAGCCGCGCGGACAGGACACAAGCAAGCGGAAGAGAAACTGCGAGAACAGGTCGCGAGAGAAAAAGAGACAAGCCGCGCGGACAGGGCGCACAGAATCAGGAGGAGAAGATCGAGTCCTCTGATATCATGTGAGAAGTAGCGAACAAAAGACTAAAGTAGCGAACAAACGACTAGAAAACAAGCCGGAACTTTGAATAATTGAAATTTTATTATCCAAAAAGATATCATTTACAAAGGTATGGCCTCCCTTTTATAGAATGGAGGAGAGAGGATAAAATACAAACTAACAATGTGGGACTAAAGCTATACATCAGATCCGGGCGGCTAGAACAACAGACCGGAACAGGCCGCGCGGTTAGACAATGTTCTAACCGCTCGGCAACACCAGAAGCAAGAGAGAGATGCGGTAGGAGACCGCTAGACCGCCCGGTTTCCAAGCCGCCGGAGATAAACCGTCAGACCGCCGGACACCACACAGCAACAGTCTGGATATCAACCCGCAGGACACAAACCGCCAGACCGCCCGGTCTACAACCCGCCAGGCTCAAACCGCCAGACCGCCTGGTCTCATACTTCGACAGAAAGTCACATCATGCCTTGCTTTTTGTCTCGTTTGATCTCCATCCCAATGATCTTCTGAGCGTGACCAAAATCTTTTATCTCAAATTCAGTGTGTAATTTCTGCTTCAGTGCCTGAATTTTTCGGGCCGATTTACAAACAATCAACATGTCATCGATATAGATCATGAAAATCAAAATATTTCCATCTGTAAGGAATCTGTAGTACACACATCTGTCGTATTGGCTCCTGCTGTAGCCGTGTGATGTCATGAAGGTGTCGAATCTCTTGTACCACATCATCAAAGCCTTTTTCAGACCATAAAGAGCCATATTCAGCTTGCATACCTTTTTCTCATTACCGGGTCGAATGAACCCCTCAGGTTGCAGTATATAGATCTTTTCCTCTAGGCTGTCGCGAAGAAAAATAGTCTTCACGTCTATCTGCTCCAGCTCAATGTCCCACATGGCTACTGTGACGAGTAACACCCAAATGGAACAGTGCTTCACCGTAGGTGAGAAGATTACATCAAAGTCGTCTCCCTTCTTCTGCACGAACCCCTTGGCTACGAATCTGGCTTTGTACATCCATGGATCCTTTCCTGATGCGGACTCCTTCCCTGAACACATATTTAGAACTAATTGCCTTAGCCACTTTTGGCAGACTAACCAAGTCACAATTCTTGTTCTTCTGAAGGGATTCTGTCTCTTCCAACATAGCAGCTTTCCACTGAGAACTGTCTCTGCTCTCTATAGCTTCTTGATAGGAACCAGGATCTGAGAAGATCACCTGAAAAACATATACTACAGTATCCTGTAGTCTGAGAGGTAGTCTAACCTCTCTCTTAGCCTTTCCTCTAGAAATTGAGTACGACTCCGATTCAGCAGATTGAATAACGTCTGTCTTCTCAGAGTCGGAGGAATCATCATGATCATTTGCTTTGACATTTCCGTCTAGCTCCACCTCCACTGGTAAGTCTGGAGTCTTCTCCACATCTTTTGCTTAAGACTGAGTCTTTTTTAGCTTAGAAGCCTTATCAAAGACAACGTCACGCTTCAGCTCGACCTTCTTGGTTTCAGGATTCTACAACTTGAACCCTTTGGTGTTGGCATTCTGGCTCAGATATATGCATTTTTTGACATAACATCCAACTTAGGGTTAGAGAGGAGAGGAGGGAAAAACATTCATTCATCCAAGATAAAAAAGTACAAGGTCTGCATGCCCTCTTATAGTGGCGAGGAGCGAATACAAAAGGAAATACTGAAAATAGGAAATATTGGAAATACTAAAAACACAACAAGCAAACAAAGCAACATATTTAATATTAAATATCTTCTGCGGTCAAGGTGGGGCCCTGCGATTTATGCGCCCGACGCGTATAGACTTGCCATGGTGGCTCGTCGTCGTGTAGTTCCGTGACAATGCCCCCGTCTGGAAAATGTGTCTTGTCCTCAAGGCAGTAGTCGAGAAACTGGCGACGGAAATCATTCTGGGGAAGCCACGTTGCGTCCGAGTCGGGACGACCGGTCCAAGCCAAAAGAACTTTATCTGATGTATGGTCCCCCGAAATGCGGCATCAGCGATCGAGGATCGAGGCGAGGTAGTAGGGCGCCTCTCCGACAAGGTTGAGATCGGTTGGGAGCTGATCCGTGGTGGCATGCTCGCATACTGCGCGGCGTAGCTGCGATACATGGAAGACTGGGTGGATGCAATTTCCCCTTGGGAGGCGATGGCAGTATGCGACTGCCCCGATGTGTGCAAGTACCTCGAACTGCCCGAAGAATCAGGGGGCTAATATTGGGCACGACTGTCGGCTACCGAAAGCTGATGGTAGGGGTGGAGTTTGATGAAGACCTTCTGATGCGGAGCAGAGACGAGGACGCGTTTTGGGCCCGTTCGGGGCTGATTTGGCAACTTTCCATATTTGGCGCGCCCGGATCGACGATCGGACTCCGCGATTGCGTCCGGAACGTCGCCGCGAGTCAAAACGCTATATTACTTTATATTTTTGAGTTTATTTTGATGTATTTTAAAGGGCTAACCCATCGGCCAATCATAGCCGTTGATGGGGATGCCCTAGTTTGTGTTTTCTTATAAATAGGATGCTAGGGGGCTGATTTGAGGCGATTGCAGAATTTGGAGAAGCAGTATTCCCGGATTCCAGCGATCCCTCCCCGGTGCCGACGCCGTGGAACCCTAGGTGACGACTCCTAGGCCGCCAAACTCCTCCCCAAGGTAACCCCTACCCCCACCTTCATTTTCCACCCTTCAAATCCCTTTTCCAGCCATCGGAAACCCCCCAAAACCGCTGCAGCCCGCCATTCCAGCCAGCAGCCACCATTACCTAACAGAAACACTGTTCACCCGAGCACTGTTCATCCGAACACTGTTCATCCGAGCACTGTTCACCGCCACTGTTCACCCGAAACACTGTTCACCCGGGCCGTCAACTTCCCCTCCTTCCTAATCCGCCAACTCCCCTTCGTGGATCCACTTCCTACCGCTCCGAAAACTCTAGATCTAATTGATCTAGCGCTACCCCTCCCCGATCTACCATCCACTTACTTATTTTCACTTCCGTAGTCCGGATCCGCCCTAAAATTAGCGGATCTACCCACCGACACCCCGATCCATTCTCTAGTGGCCGGATCTCGCCGTTTCCGGCCCGCATCTCCTCTTTTCCACCGTGGGCAGCCACCGTGACGTCACCGTGCCACCGCGTACGCCTCCGATCGCCCGTTTTGCATCCGGTCTCTCAACTTCTCCACCGTCTCGGATCAGCCCACTGCATCGTGAGTATCTCGTGGTATTATGTTTAGTACTTGACATTTACACTTGGTTGTTTATCTATATTTGTGCTGTGATCATAGTTTGGTAGTTGTTGTACTTTGCGCTAATATTTGTTTGTGGAATTAATTGCCGCCGCTTGCTTAGGCCCTCCGTGCGGAGGAAGCCGTTGCCGAATCGCCAAAATTATCTAATTGCTTCTTTATTTCCATTAACTGCGTGGTGTTGTTAATTCGCATTGCTGAAATTAATTGTCGTTGCTATCCGACTATTTCATTGCATGTGGCATCGCATTCGCATATCCCCTCACACGTGCACGTAGAGTCCTAGTTTCCGAGCACCACTAGCCTACCCCTACATCAAATTGGTATCAGAGGGCAAGGTTTGACCATTTGCATGTTTTGTAGTGGTAGGTCATATAGAGTCTTTAGGTTTATCCATGACTAATTATCGGCGTCGCTCCTCTCCTCTCTTGAGAGATTCTGAGTCCGCCTATTTCCAATCTCAAAGAGCGACTTCAGAGAAATCCTCACGTTATCATGATGATTATTATCATCTGCGGCACACCGCTTTCCGAGATCGTGTCAACCCACCGACACAACCTCACTATGCCAGAGACGATCAGTATGATGATTGTCGTCGTTCATATCTTTGCACGCGAGCGGATCGTGTTGATCCTTCGACTCGACCCGATTATCTTAGGGATGACTATTATGAGGATCGTCACTTTGAGAGAGATCTTGAGAGTCGGTTTCGTACTGTTTCCCCTTCCTTTGACGGCTCATCGAGTCCCGAGTTTTTCAGTTATTGGCTCGTGGATATTGAGTATTATCTCGATTATTTTGAATTATTCGGTGAGCGTCGCATCAAGTTTGCGAAACTTAGGCTTTTAGATCAGGCGAGAGCATATTGGTCTAGCGTAGAGAGGACTCGCGAGCGAGATCGTCTTCATCGTGTCACGAGTTGGGTGGGCATGAAGCGTATTTTGTGCCAGAGGTATCTGCCTTCATCATATCGGAGTCGCTTGCTCGACCAATTATTTTCCCTTCAGCAAGGACTTATGTCTGTCGCTGAGTATATGGATCGTTTTGATGAGTTGGTTGTGAGAAGTGATATCCGAGAGGACCCAGCCATGACCACCACCCGATTTCGGTCTGGACTTCGATCTGATATACGTACTGAGGTGGCTTATCACAGTTCGAAGTCCCTCGAGCAGACATATCAGCTCGCCCTCCGCTATGAACAGTCCTTGAGATCCGCAAGAGCTGGTCGATGGGATTCTCTCCTTGACCTCCGCAGTACGAGTCCCTCCCCTATTGAGGACACCACGATGCCTGGTGCGGATTGCTCCCACCCCAGTGAGGTGCTTAGCCCAGTGAGTGACCTACCTTTGCTTTATGACGCTCCTCTAGTGGCACTGACTGAGAGTGAGCCTGAGCGACCTATTGAGTCTGTAGTGTTGTGCCCCTCACCCACACCTCCACTTTTGGCATGTCCGGGTTTGATTAACACTCATACCCTAGACTCATGTCTTGACACCGCACCCGCAGACCCAGTCTTGAGCGTAGGTTTATGTCACTTTTCCCTTGGCATTATCCTGAGCCACGTTACGATCGAGAGCTCAGAGTTTGGTGTTGATCTCGTAGTGGCTATGTCACCCATGCACAGGGGCACTACCCCTTTCGATGGTACTCATCGGGAGGACCTTGACCTTAGTGACGAGCCCTATGACGAGCCCCCTGTTGAGCCTCCTGATGATCCGCCACATTTTGGTGAGGTTGAGACTCGGGTGAGCCACTCAGGTATGACGTCTCTTTCATCATCATCTCTGGCCTTGCCCAAGAGAAGGGATCTTGAGTGGAGCATGACATATATAGGGCCTACCTTGAGTCCATTTAAGCATACTCATATTGTGAGGACCTACCTTATGACACCTCACACACTGGATAAGTTTTGGGACACGCCACCCGCTGAGCCACCCGATGAGTTCTTTCTTGTCTGGGACGCTCACCACATTTTAGAGTCACGACTTCTAGTCAATGCACACGATTTTCACTCAGGTGGTCGTCTCCTTCGTGATGACTTTTCTTACACACCTCCTGGGGACCCCCCTGATGCGCCACGTTTCCCGAGAGACATTTGGCTCTTTACGAGCTCGTATTTGAGTATAGTTGTCTCTCACGGTCATCTGAGCACTCGTCACACACGAGATGAGTTTGTCTACACTACACCGAAAGAGCCTCCTGATAGGCCACCACATTTGAGAGACATCTCAGGAATTTTTAGATTTTCTTATAAGGAGTGTACCGTATCTGTCATGTTGTCTTTGCATCATTTGCATTACCTGCATGAGTCTGCTGATTCATTTGCACAGCATTTGCATGATTTGCATGAGTCGGTCCGCCGACGAATAATAGCAAGCAATGAAAATTACAAAGTCCATGCAGATAAGCGAAGGCGAGAGCAAATACTTAATGTAGGCAAGAAGGTAATGGTGCGAGTCCGCCCTGAGAGGCTCCCTTCGGGGCCTGCCAAGAAGTTAAGCGCGAGGCAAATGGGTCCGCACTCAATTATTAGTCGTATTGGGATCAACGCTTACCGACTTGACATCCCGGCCAATATGGGAATTCGCCCTGTGTTTAATGTTGAAGATCTGACTCCGTACTATGAACTTCATGAGTATGTGGACCCGAGCAGTGGAGATACCCAGCCACCCCCATCCCCACTGTCGTTACCATATCACCCTCATACGTCCTCACCCATTGTTGACCTCCACCCACCTGGGGACTCGTCTTCTTTGGTTTCACCACAGGCACCACCGATCGCACCGGGATCCACCACTCGTGAGTTGAGCGTTGAGAGCTTCATGGAGACCAGACTCCACCAGTGCATTCCCAGTACAGACGTTGGTAACTCTTGGGTACTTGCAGCAGAGCTTGATCGATTCGCCCCTGGACTTCGACTTCAGCACGTCCGTCTTCATTCACCGGAGATGACATCTTTTCAGTCAGGGGGAGTTGATCGGCGAGGACACTTTCCAGCGACGATACTTGGGCGACCTCTGGTGGACTTCTTCGAGTTTTACTCGGCATGCAGCGAGAGAATTTTGATCCCTATTCATCGGGAGATGAATTCTTTCAAGCCGGGGAGATTGATGCGGAGCAGAGACGAGGACGCGTTTTGGGCCCGTTCGGGGCTGATTTGGCAACTTTCCATATTTGGCGCGCCCGGATCGACGATCGGACTCCGCGATTGCGTCCGGAACGTCGCCGCGAGTCAAAACGCTATATTACTTTATATTTTTGAGTTTATTTTGATGTATTTTAAAGGGCTAACCCATCGGCCAATCATAGCCGTTGATGGGGATGCCCTAGTTTGTGTTTTCTTATAAATAGGATGCTAGGGGGCTGATTTGAGGCGATTGCAGAATTTGGAGAAGCAGTATTCCCGGATTCCAGCGATCCCTCCCCGGTGCCGACGCCGTGGAACCCTAGGTGACGACTCCTAGGCCGCCAAACTCCTCCCCAAGGTAACCCCTACCCCCACCTTCATTTTCCACCCTTCAAATCCCTTTTCCAGCCATCGGAAACCCCCCAAAACCGCTGCAGCCCGCCATTCCAGCCAGCAGCCACCATTACCTAACAGAAACACTGTTCACCCGAGCACTGTTCATCCGAGCACTGTTCACCGCCACTGTTCACCCGAAACACTGTTCACCCGGGCCGTCAACTTCCCCTCCTTCCTAATCCGCCAACTCCCCTTCGTGGATCCACTTCCTACCGCTCCGAAAACTCTAGATCTAATTGATCTAGCGCTACCCCTCCCCGATCTACCATCCACTTACTTATTTTCACTTCCGTAGTCCGGATCCGCCCTAAAATTAGCGGATCTACCCACCGACACCCCGATCCATTCTCTAGTGGCCGGATCTCGCCGTTTCCGGCCCGCATCTCCTCTTTTCCACCGTGGGCAGCCACCGTGACGTCACCGTGCCACCGCGTACGCCTCCGATCGCCCGTTTTGCATCCGGTCTCTCAACTTCTCCACCGTCTCGGATCAGCCCACTGCATCGTGAGTATCTCGTGGTATTATGTTTAGTACTTGACATTTACACTTGGTTGTTTATCTATATTTGTGCTGTGATCATAGTTTGGTAGTTGTTGTACTTTGCGCTAATATTTGTTTGTGGAATTAATTGCCGCCGCTTGCTTAGGCCCTCCGTGCGGAGGAAGCCGTTGCCGAATCGCCAAAATTATCTAATTGCTTCTTTATTTCCATTAACTGCGTGGTGTTGTTAATTCGCATTGCTGAAATTAATTGTCGTTGCTATCCGACTATTTCATTGCATGTGGCATCGCATTCGCATATCCCCTCACACGTGCACGTAGAGTCCTAGTTTCCGAGCACCACTAGCCTACCCCTACATCACCTTCTCTCCTACTTCGAAGGAGAGGTCCCGACGATTCTTGTTGGCAAAGAAAACCATCTTCTGCTGGAACCGTCAGAGGTGGTTCTTCAGGTGATCCAAAATGATGTCCCTGTCGCGAAGAGCTGTGGCCAGGCTCTCCACCTGGCATTCCCCAGGGAGATGGTGGACGATGGACGAAGGAGGCTGGTCGTAAACAACCTCAAACAGAGTGGTGCCGGCCGCCTGGTGGTGGGCGGTGCTGTACGAATACTCGGCCCACCCGAGCCACTTAGCCCAGCTACGCGTTTGCTCTCTCACGAAGCAACAAAGGTACGTCTCCAAGCACCGGTTGAGGATCTCTGACTGGCCGTTGGTCTGAGGATGGCACACCATACTCATGCGAAGGCGGGTGCCTTGCAGGCGGAACAATGTAGTCCAAAAGGTACTCAGGAAGAGCGGGTCTCGGTTGCTGACGATCGATCAGGGAAACCTGTGGAGGCGCACGACCCCCTGGATGAGGCTGTCGGCAATTGTGGCCGCGTTGTATGGATGGCGGAGGGGAATGAAATGAGCATACTTCAAGAGTCGGTCCACCACGACCAGGATGCAGTCGGATTCCTGAGATCGGGGCAGTCGTGTGATAAAGTCCATGACGATGTCGTCCCAAATGCGGTTGGGAATCGGAAGGGGCTGAAGTAGACCACCCGAAAAAACAGCTTCGTGCTTGGCCTTCTGCCAAATAAGGCAGGCGACCACGAAGGCTTTGACCTGTCGGAACATGTGAGGCCAATAGAGTGAGGTTGCGAGCCGTCGGTATGTACGGTAAGCACCAAAGTGTCCCCCCGTCGGGGAAGCATGGAACTCGGCCAATAAAACAGGAGAGTACGAGGCTCCCCTTGTAGTGTAGGCGACCGTCAACCAAGGAGTAAGGTGGGCGGTCTGTGACATCCGCGAGGAGCGCTGTCCAAATCCCATTGAGCGTCAGGTCTACTTCCACTTCACGTTGGAGGGTGTCTGCATTCTCTCAGTCTGGGCGGGAGATGACTACAAGCATGGGGTTGCGGGAGAGAGCGCCGGCCGCACGGTTCGCCTTCCCTGGCCGGAACTCGGTGCTGAATTCGTAGCCCAGTAGCTTGGACACCCACACCTGTTGGGCGGGCGTAGCAATATTCTGTCGCAGGAGATAGCAAAGGTTATGTGGTTGGTGCGGACCACGAATTGTCGGCCCAGGAGATAGGGTCGGCAGTGCTGCACTGTGAGGAAAGACATTCTCGTACGCCGAACGACCACAAATGGTATCTGAGAGCACACGGCTGAAATAGGACACGGGTTGGCGTCCTTGCATGAGTACGACCCCTACGCTGACGCCTGATGCGTCGCACTCCACGAGGAAGGCCTGCTGGAGAGAGATAAAAGCGGTGGAGTCTGCTGCCGACCACTCGAATGGCCCTCGACCGACTTCTTTAGGAGTTTGGTGAGGGGTCGAGCTATCATGTCGTAATCCTGGATGAACCGCTGGCTGTACTCTGTCAGACCCAGGAATCCGCAAACATTGCAGAGAGACGATGGGGTTGGCCATTGAAGGACCGCCTCGATCTTGTCGCTATCCATTGCGACCCCTGCTGCGGAAATGGCGTGTCCCAAGTAACACACCTCCGGGACCCCAAAGGCGCACTTTGTCAGGTGGAGCTTGAGCTGGTGGTGCCGAAGAGTAGCCAGTGTCTGTCGGACGTGTTGAAGGTGCTCCTGCCAAGAAGAACTGTAGACCAAGATGTCATAAAAAAAACTACATGCTGGCGAAGTACTGGTCGGAAAATGTTGTTCATTGTGGCCTAGAAGGTGGCTGGCGCGTTTGTCAGACCAAAAAGCATAACCAGGAATTTGTAGTAGCCATCATGGGTTTGGAAAGCCGTCTTGGCGACGTCGGCCGGCTGGACACGAATCTGGTGGTAACCCGCGCGGAGGTCCAGCTAGGTGAAAACGGTGGCACCGTGGAGCTCGTCCAAAAGCTCCTGGATAACCGGAATCAGGTACTTGTCTGGAACTGTGGCTTTGTTGAGCTCCCGGTAGTCTGCACAGAAGCGCCAACTGCCGTCCTTCTTCCTGACCAAGAGGACTGGGCTGGAGAAAGGGCTTGCACTGGGCCAGATAAGACCCCCATCAGCATGTCATGTACGAGCCTTTCAATCTCATCCTTCTGCATGCGCCCATAGCGATATGGGCGGACCGGCATTGCCTACATGCCATGCTGAAGAGGGATGACATGATTGTGTGGCCGGGCTGGTGGCAATCTGGACGGTGTCGTGAAGAGATCCGCAAACTCGGACAGGAGGTCCTGCAAGGCCGGTGGTGGTGATGGGGTCGGTGGCGCAGCGTCCGAGATGGAGCAGAGCCATGCCGAGACGTCGACGTTCGTTGTCCTCTAAATCATGCAGGAGGAGATGGGGGAGCGGGGCAGGGCAACCTCCCCCACCAGGCAGCACTCTCGACCGTTCTGGAGAAACCACATCGTCATGGTTTGCCAGTTGACCCGCACGTCGCCCAGCGTGCATAGCCATGCCATGCCCAGGATGACGTTTATTCTGCCAAGGCCGAAAATGTAAAAAACTGCCGTCACCAAGTTAGGGCCTACTGAAAGTGGAACGGATGGGCAACCCCCTGGATCGAGCGTTCGCGACCATCGCCCAAACTGATCGTGAATTCTAGCGAGGGTTCCATCGAAAGGCAGAGCTGGTGGGCCAGATGAGCGGAGTGGAAGTTGTGGCTCGCTCGGCTGTCCACCATGATGACAATGTGGTGGTCGCCCAGCTTGCCCGACAGTTTTAGTTTGCGGTCCTTAAATGCCGCACACGGAAAAACAAGGGAGTTCCAACTGGTGAAATGCCGCGTCAGTAGTGCCCTCGGTGGTGACCTCCTCCATGATTTTGAGTTCCTCGAAATCGGCTAAAGTGATCGCTGGTTCGAAGTCGCCGATGATGTCGCGGAATTCTTTGACCGTGTAGACATGGGTTGGGGAGTGGGCTGCCGGCAGCGGAAAGCCGGAAACACAGTTCTTTGTGTCGGAGCTTATCAAACTCGCGGGTGGAGAACCGCCGGGGGCGGCCGGTCTAGCTGGCCGAGCGACTGGAGGGACCTGAGGCTCTGGAGTAGCGATCTGCCACGGTCGGCACCCCGGTAGGGGTCTGCCTGGAGGTGGCGGGTGTCGATAAGCCAAATCCGCCTCCACCAGGCGGGCCATGTCTAGGGCTTCGGACACCGTCCCGGGGTGATGAATGCGAAGCCGGGAGCGGATGTGGGGTAGGAGGCTCTGCATAAAGAAGCCGAGATAGTGATCCTGTGGTAAACCCCGAACATGGGTGACGAGGGCCACAAACTTGTCGATGTAGTCATCCAACGCACCACTTTGACGTACCCCACATAGCCGTTTGATGGCGGAGCCGGTGTAACGGCTTTCGTTGAGGCGGATCAATTCCTTCTTAATATCCGACCAGGAGATGGGCGGGTTGGACTGGCAGAGCCATCAGGCCCAATGTAGGGCGGAGCCATCGAGTCCCACGACGGCGGTAGAGACCTTGTCCTGCTCGGGGGTGTGATGGAGGTCAAAGTATTGTTCCGCCTTGGCGATTCACCCAATCAGGTCCACCCCGACGAAAGTGGGGAGGTCCAAGGCAAGGGCTAGGCGACCAGGTAAAATCCGGGGTGCGACATCCGCTTTGTGCGGTAGTGGGGCCGCCTCGAGGATGGACGTGCCGGAGACCGGGCACACGGATCCGCTGGCGGACGAGGCGGCAGAAGTTTGAGTAACATCAATCTTGGCGTGAAGGGAGAGCATGGAGGCATGCATGGAGGCCACGAGGGACTCCTTGGCATCGACACGAAGTAGGAGGGACTCGTTTGCGTTCTCCGATGGGGCTTCTTTAGCTGATCGGGTCACTGGTGCCATGGTGTGGAGCGGCGGCTTGGAATGACGGGCGTCCGGGCTTGGGGCGGCGGTTCTGTGCAGCACGGTCTGCGGTGCGGACGGGGTGCAACGCGACTTGCGGGCTGGTCTGCGGTGCGGACGGGGTGCGGCGCGGCCTATGGGCTGGGTTGCCGGCGGGGTTGCGGCGCGGGATGCGGGCGGGGTTGCGGCGCCGGATGCGGCACGGGAATGCGGACAGGGCTGCGGCGCGGGCTCGAACTTCAGCGGCCGACGACAGGTGGAAAGGACAGGTCAGACCAGTTTCACAGTTTGGTATGAACCCGGGGCGGAGGCGTACGGTCGGCTAGGAGAAGGTGAACGAGAGAGATGGAGAGGAGAGAGAGAGAGGAAGAGAGGGGGAGAGTTAGGGTTAGAGAGGAGAGGAGGGAAAAACATTCATTCATCCAAGATAAAAAAATACAAGATCCGCATGCCCTCTTATAGTGACGAGCGAATACAAAAGAAAATACTGAAAATAAGAAATACTGGAAATACTTAAAACGCAACAAGCAAACTAAGCAACATATTTAATATTAAACATCTTCCGCGCTCTCGGTGGGCCCCTGCGATATACCCGCCCGGCGCGTGTAGACTTACCATAGTGGCTCATCTTTGTGTAGTTCCGTAACATATAGTCTCCTGAATTAGATGGTGACATGTGTCTCATGTAATTGACAATGTTACATCAGTTGTAATGAATGTTTTGGAGTGGATCCCAAGATTCTTTCTCTTTTCTCTACAGGAGATAAAGTAGGTGAACCTATTGACTAAAATTTGAACACATGGATTGACATTCCTAAGTTGAACAGAGATTGAGACGAAAAATAACTATTAGGAGAGGAGGGAGAATAGGAACAAAACAAAAAACTTTGTTCTTTTGAATTTAAAAGAATATCGTGATCTTTAGAATCAACTATGTTTCTGAAGCATTAACGCCAGTTCTTGCCTTTTGTTGCAGAGTTTTGTGGAAATTTCTGAGTTTGAAACTGTCTTTTTGTATATTCTAACGGTTAAAACCCATATTGCAGGGTGCACAAGCTTTAGGAATGGGGGCTGAAGCTCAAATGGTTCCCGCTGCAGCTGAATTATTTCATAAAGCAAATGACATACTCGGGTATGTGAAAATTACTTTTCTCTGCCTGAGTGCTAAACTGTTCTACAGTTGACTCTATCTATTGGTGCTCAAGTACTCTTCTTTTTGTGCTAGGTTTGATCTTCTGGATGTTTGCACCAATGGACCAAAAGAAAAGCTTGATTCCACTGTAATAAGTCAGGTGAAGAATTAAACTTATATTTACATCTAATATTTTTTTGGAGTTACAATTCAAGGAGGAGATTGTGCTATATGTTTAGGTAGGTTTTAGCATGTTGAGAAAAGATGATTGGATACCAATTAATTTAACAAGAGCTTCTTTGATACATAGTTTATTTTTTCAAAAATAACCAGTTTTATAATATTAAGTTTATAGGCATTCGCATGAAATTAAAGTGGAACAAAATCAATTATTTTTTATGTGAAATGAGAGAGTTAAGGTAATTCCACCTGATTAGTGTTTCAGGATAGTAGATAAATATAGCAATTTTAAAATCATGGTAGAGAGAACTAAATGAAAAGAAGAATATATAATATAAGTGAATTCTTGTTTCAATCCATCAATTTTTCAGCTAATTGCAAGCAATAAATATCCCATTTATAATTAATAAGGTTACATGATAAATCAAACATTATCTTTGAACTTAGATCTTGTTGAGCACTAACATTCTTATCACGCAATTCAAAATAAACATAATTGCATAACCCGTAATTCGTCGAGATCAGAAGTGTCTAAGAAAAACATCTTCGTAGGCCTCGTTAGGCAGCTGTTCACAAACCTCGCCATGCGGCTATTCGCAGACCTGGTCAGGAGGCTATTCGTAGAACTCACTAAGCGGCTATTTACAGTCCTCTCTAGGAGGCTATTCACAGACCTCGCCAGGTGGCTTTTCACAGACCTCACCAGACGGCTATCCGCAGACCATCTCGCCAGACGGCTATCCGCAGACCATCTCGCCAGAAGGTGACTATCCGTAGACCATCTCGCTAGAAGGTGACTATCCGTAGACCATCTCGCTAGAAGGTGACTATTCGCAAACTATCTCGCTAGAAGGTGACTATTTGTAGACCATCTCACCATAAGGTGACTATTTGCAGAACATCTCGCTAAAAGGCGACTATCCGCAGACCATCTCGCTAGATGGTCACTATTCGCAGACCAATACCTCATTGGATTTGTCTATAAATAGGACCACAGGGGTACCAAAAATTGCAAGTTGAGACCCCCAAGTTACATACTTGCCAAACCCGTGCCTTACTCCTACCTTGCTCAGCCCTTTGTGTTTGGAGGGGATGTTCTTTTAGACTTCCGGGTACGTGGAGAGACCACCTCGCTGTAGCACTCGGGTCGTATTTATAGGCAGTTCAGTTCTCTTTTGTTTGCTCTAGCAATTAGATCTGTGACGTTCGATCACGGGATCACTAATCTTAGGCTACACCTTGGTCCAAACATTTGGAACTATGATTTTCTTGGTTCCAACAATAATTCTAGACATTCACTTAGAAATGAACTGTCGGTATATATGGCGCGATAAGGTCTTTGAAATGCTTGGCAGCCGAAACATGTCGCAAATCAAGTTTACGAAATTGGTCTTTTTCTTGAGTGAAGTGACAATTAACTTTGATATGCTTGGCACGTTCATGGAAAACGAGATTCTCAGCTATATGTATGATAATTTGACTATTACATTAGATGACGATCGGAGTGGAGAGCTTTACATTAAAATCAGTAAGAAGGTTTTCCAACCACGTGAGTTTATAGACAGCAAACACCATCGAACGATATTCATTCTCCGCAGAAAAGTGTGTTACTACCTTTTGCTTCTTGCTTTGCCAAGTGTCTAGGTATCCCCCAAAATATGTTCAACAACCACTCGTAGACTGATGATGATCAGGGGAGATCAAAATAGGTAATTAATGAGAGAGAAGAGAGGTGCTTATAAACATGCCTATATCTTGGAGCATCCTTCAGATGCCAAAGATTCACTCGACGGTCTAGAGATTGGATGTCCGAGGAGCCTGCATGAAGCGGTTGATCATCCTAACAATAAATGAGATATCGAGTCGTGTGACAGTCAAATAAATAAGCTTGCCATCAAGACGACGATAGTACTCTGGATTAGGAAGAAGCAGATCATAGTCAGACGCTTGAGCACAGAGCTCGTGGTTAGCTTCCATTGGTGTGTCAATAGACTTGCAACCTGAGTAACCTGCATCGTGAAGACTGAAGAAGCTCGAGAAAGTACTTTTGTTGAGGCAAAATGAGCCCATCGGGTCGTCGAGCTACCTCAATACTTAAGAAATATCAGAGGCGACCTAAATATTTGGTCTCAAAGTGTGAGACCAAGTGCTTCTTGATCATTAATATACCATTCAGATCATCATCCGTTATGAGAATATCATCAACATATACAAGAAGTATCGTCGTGTTTGTTGGGCGACAATAAGTAGTCTGCCAAGTTTTGAGTGAAGCCAAAATCCCGAACGACGTGATTGAACCTGTCAAACCAAGTTCGAGCGATCTGCTTGAGGTCATAGATAGATTTCGTGAGGTGACAAACAAAGACTCCCCCGTGGTTTCATAACCAGGAGGTTGTCGCATATAAATAGTCTCTGTTACATCGCCATTAAGAAATGCATTTTTGATATCAAGTTGTTACATTTACCAATGACAGTGGATGACCAAGGTGATCAAGAACCATGTCGTATTCAGCTTAGCGATTGGAGAGAACGTCTCTTCATAGTTGAGGTCATATTGTTGAGTGAAAATGCGAGTCACCGTGCAGGCTTTGAGACATTCAACTGTCTTATCAGGATGATGCTTCAAAGCAAAGACACATTTACATCAGCATGGGATTGACCCGGAGGAAAGGAGACAAGGTTTCAAATCTGATTACCTCATAGGGCAACCATTTCCTCATCCATCACGTCTCGTCACCCTGGATGCTGAATAACTTCCTGCACAGAAGAGGAGGTGGAAATAGAAGACAATGAAGTGATAAACCTGTGAAGTTCTAAAGATAAAAGGTGAAATGAGACATAATGAGAGAGGATAAGTAGTATAAGGGACCACAACCTTGGGGGAGCCATAGTCGGATCAGCTGGCTGTTGAGCCTCTACAGTAGGGGCCAACTATCTCAATACATCAGACCGAGAATGCTGGTGTTGGAACCAAGATCTTAGCCCTTTGAGAACTGAGACCTAAACTCACAAAGTTCGGACCAAAAAGATGGTCATGGGTTACTAGCCCCCGAATTAGCAAACATATGCATGAAGCGAACAAGAGGGTGGTCGCAGTTATTTTATTATTAGATGAGGAGGTCATATTACATTGTGAAGATCCCGCCGCATAGCCAGGAATATGTAGGAACTCCTCCTCCCGAGCCAAGTGTTCTGTGTGTGTTCGGGGGAAGGCAGGAGAGGTCGCCAAATTTTCAAATGGGTGACTCTCCGCGGGGTGTCAACTGCCTTCCACTCATTACAATGGGGTCCTATTTGTAGGCAAAGATACGGGGTACCCCCCACCCTTGTCGAGGTCTCTAGGAGGTCTTCGAGAGGCTGTCAAAATTAAGTCTACTGAGATGAAGTCTTTCAAGCTGAATTCTGCCGATCTGAATACTTGAGGTCTCTTCCTTATGTATTTTTGATCTTGATGAATTATGGGTTATACAGACGGAGAGTGTACAAATGGGGAGGCGGAGGAGGTGGTGGAGTTGGGAGCATGAGAGCTGGTACTCAAAACAGGGGAGGTCTTGAGTCGTTGATAAGGACATTAGGATGCGAGATAGCAAGTGGGAAGTTATCATGAGGTGTCGAGGAGTAGAGTACCCAACAAAGATATATTTTGTAGCATGAGGGCCAGCTTGGCCATGGGAGGACCAAGATGATGGACAAAACAGACACAATTGAAAACACGAGAAAGTAGAGGGAATGGATGTGTTTAGGGGAAAAGGATGGCGAAGGAAGTGGCAAAGTTCAGGACGATTGAAGACATGTGATTAACTAAATAACATGCGGTGGTAATAACAAAGTGCCAATAAATCTTGTGAACCTGCATTTGAAACATAAAGGAGCGTGCCACCTCAAGGAAGTGACAGTTCTTTTGCTCGGCCATACCTTTTTGTTCTAGGGTATAGACCACATTACGCTTGGTGAATAGTACCCAAGGTATTGCAGGTTTCTTGATATTCGTGACTGCTATATTCACGAGCATTATCAGTTCGAAGAATTTTATTAGAACTCGAAAATTGTTTACGAGTTTCAGTGATAAATGAGCGAAAACAATGAAGTAATTTGGCGCGACAAATCAGTAAATTCACCTCTGTCATTCAAGAATTATCATCAATAAAAGTAAGAAAATAACAATATCCCGACAAACTAACAGTTTTATACGAACCCCCATTGTACGAATAAACTAAAGCAAATGGAGCAGAGCATCTAGTTTAATTAGGGGAGAAGGAATAACGATGTCATTTTTCGTAAATATAGGATCTTCAGGTAAATTAAAAAAACGTAAAATCAG
Organism: Platanthera zijinensis; assembly: GCA_039513925.1. Lineage (NCBI taxonomy): Eukaryota > Viridiplantae > Streptophyta > Magnoliopsida > Asparagales > Orchidaceae > Platanthera > Platanthera zijinensis. The sequence goes on from CM077095.1 coordinate 168,073,247, forward strand.
GAAGTGCCTTCCAGAGTGAGTATAGGAAGAGGAGCATGACCAATGCGCTAATAACAAAAAGTAAAAAAAGGATAAGACTGAGATGGAAGGTCTAGGGTGTAAAGCTCATTTGACAATCAACCTTTACAAATGATATTTATGAATGATACTCTACGCCCGTCGATCTTGCAGCACAAAGGAAGTAGAGGTAAAAGTGAAGTAGTCACGATCATAAGTAAGTTGTCTGAAAGAGAGAAGATTAAATTGTGAGCCAGTGACATCATGACATGAAGTACAAGACGTGGAGAAATGGACGGAGTCAGAAGAACATCACCTGATCCACAAACAAGGGTGGTAGCGCCATTAGAAATAGTAATAAATTTTGGAGTAGCAGTATGTCAAGAAGGTTTCTGCGGAGTAGTGTTATTTGTGGCCCCTGAGTCCACTTTCTAGGGGACCTATGGTATGGTTCATTGGAGGAAGAGACAACATATTCGGGGGTACGAGTAACCATCCCCCGTGGTTCCTATTGCAGGGTGTCAAATTCAGTACGGGACATGTTGGGAGCATCTCTTGTTGGAGAGGCATGGGGGAGGAAGCTTCCGTGGGAATTCATGTTTCCGGTAATAAGTAGCTTCAATATGATTTTCCCAGCCACAGTGGGTACAACACAGTCAAGTGTTCCTACTTTTTGAGCTTGTTGGGTAGCAAATTCCAAACTTGGGCGTTGGTGTTGTCGTGTTGAATCCAAGGCTCGTCAAGAGTCGTCGATTGTGCTATGGGCTCACGAATGAGGTCAGGTCACCGCCCAGATCTGGTTCAACGGTCTCAAGGTCTCTAAAGAGATTGAACAAGTGTTGAAAGCTATCTTGTCCAGACTAAAGGGATTTTAATTCATCCCACATGGATTTGGCAGTCTCGTGGTGCATAGCCATTAGATAAAGCTCACTCTCCACGGAGTTTAAAATTCATGACTAAACGAGTCCATCATTTCAGATCCATTGCTCGGTAGACTCAACAGGTGCGTCACAAGTTAGATGATGAAGTGGACCTTTGGTTCGGAGGATTCGGTGTACCGAGTGGACCCACACAACAAAAAATTTCTTCCTAATGAGGGAGATAGTGGTGATTTCAAATTCATCTCGGACGTCATAGATAGGAGCCAGAACGAATGCTGAAAGAGTAGAGGAGGCGGACGCATCATTTGTCCCCATATTATCGGGGAGTGCTGGGAGGAAGGAGTCGACGACCTCTGTAAGTGAGGATCAACGAGTGTTGTAAGCAGGGGCTGGCGAGCTCAGGCAATAGGCTCAGTGAGGACTAGAATCAAAGGAGTAGCAAGTTCCTGGAAGTGGGAGACAACGAGCTTCAAGCCGTTGAAGCAAAAGCATGAGTGCCCGCGAGCTTGGAATGATGGAGGGTGCAATGAGTGTTGCACCAGACGAAAAGAGGTATGCAAAATTTGGAATTTGGGTCGCAATTGAATACTGGATTAGCGAGTTCTAGAGGACCAAGGTTGCCGAATTCAACGACTGGAGTGAGTGGTGAGTCCCTTTGGAGGAGGAATCAGCGAGTCCGTCCACTAGAGGAGCTAGTGATCTTAGAATCAGGAAGACTGCGAGTAATGGGAGCAGAAAGCTACGAGTATCTGGAAGTGCTTGTGTCTGTGAATACAGGAAATGGATGTTGAGGCCATCGAGTATGGAAGGAGAAAGGAGCGGCGAGCCCAGTGATGGCCCAGCGTGGCGAGCTCGGGATGCTCACACGGCATATCCTGCGACTGAAGGTAGTGGCGATTATGCGATAAGAGACAACGAATCCAGTAGCAGGCAATGGGTCTATAAAAATTGGGGCAGAGAGTGCCCAGCTGGAGAGGAGAATCGCGGTGAGCTGGAAAAAATGTTCCAACAAAAATTAAAGACTCAATTGACGAGGGTAAAAGCTCAATCGTCGAGAGTTTTATGTTAGGAGTCCAGTGGCCTTGATACCATGCAGAAAAGTGGAATACGAAGTTCAAAGGTTTTTCTTACTTCATCTTTCAACTTACAATACAAGTATTTGTATTTTATAAGATGGAGTGAAATCTCAACTTCAAACTAAGATGCGGAGTAATCTATACATGAGAAAATTCACTAATGTGGAAAGAAAGAGGGCCTTTACATGAGCTTATTTATAATTCTTCTACCTTCTTAATAATGATGGGCATAAAAATGCTTGAGAACCGGTCAAGTTGAGATCCTTTATTGCCTGGTTTGACTCAAATTGGTTGGTCTATGAAAATCTGATCCTATCAAGGGACCACATTAACTGATGTTGTACTGCATCAAAAATTGCAGGACTATCATGTACATGCATTGCATAGTAGCCAACATTGTTTAATCAAGCCATTGTCCATATTATTTCCTCTCTTCACAGCCTGCGATTTATGTAATGAGCCTTGCTGCTGTTGAGGTTCTGCGTGCACGAGATGGCGGTCCCGACATCATTGATTCTGTTGATGTCACTTGCGGACTAAGCTTAGGAGAATATACAGCTCTTGCATTTGCTGGGGCTTTCAGGTACTCCATCAGCACTAAATTTTCGTTATGATAGCATATCATTGATTTCCTTGCTCCCGGTTAGTTTTATTTTTTAAGGACTTGTTCAGAAATTGGTAAATGTACTGTGATTATGAATTAGTATGGGCTCAATTATTCATTAGTCCCATTGATTTTTTTGGTATTTAATGAGTTTTCTGACTAACATTTGGTGTAACTTAATTTACAAAGCTTTGAGGATGGGCTCAAGCTTGTCAAGCTAAGAGGTGAAGCAATGCAAGTAAGTGATGTTTCAGTATTTCACAGAAATCTCTACTGGCATTTCATACATATCAACTCATACAATTTCTTATTGTCCAACTGATATTTATTTGATGTGATCATATTGATTAAAAGTAATTTAATTAGTGTTGAACTTCCTAAAATGACTATTATTATTGTAGGCACTCTTTTTTCCCCTTCTCCACTATAATTTTTCTGTTTTTTCCTCTCTTGAAAATTCTACTGCAAGAGACATATCATCTCAATTAAGCTTCTAGTCTCCTCAATGTCATTACTCTGTCGAAGGGCCCATGCAGTGGGATTTATTTCCTGCATCGAGCCTCAATTAGATGATAATGTGGTAATTGTTCATTATTGATGATGATGTAATTATATTAGGTTAACAGGAGGTGCCTAAAAGTGTTTGTCTATATAGGATAATACATAAAACAATGTGCTAAGAAATAATAAATTTTGGGTGATGTGACTTGTAAACCGTAAAATAAGGCAATTGAGGGTCTATGTAAGGAGTATGATGTTTCATTGTAACAATGAAGTTTTAAAATAAGATCTTCAGATCATTTCTCTATTGTGCTCTGACATATTTGTGTTATTGAGTTGTACATTCTCTTTCGCTCTTCTCCACCACTGTTTTCATTTGTGTGAGACTGATCTAGCTAGACAGGAGGGATGGAAAATGTACTAAGACCGCACGTAACATTTTTCAGAGGACATATGCGTGATAGTTGATATTAGAATGAGGTTTGTTGTGGCGGTGCTACTGAGGAATATTGAGATGAAAACTTAAGGAAATGTTTCATGTGTTGTTCAAGAGCACAACAGGGAGGTTGCCAAGAAACAAGAGTTACAAGAGTGGAAGAAGAGGGATTCTAGCAAGGACCCCTTGGAGGGGTCTTTCCATCTTTGTTGGATAGTTCGTTGCTGGGGGGTGTCCGCTCAGGTGGAAAAACTTGAGTGTAACTTCAAGCCCTTGGAGAACTCTCTTTAGATGAGCTTGAACCCATCAAGGTGTCATCCCAAGATGGTCTTGATGCACAGTCGTTTATGGGGAGAACTCCTTACTGGTTTGAAGAACATTGTTCAGGCTCTGCAGGAGTGCTTTGAGTAGATGAAAGGAAATATCACCTTTTGTGGTCAAGCTGTGGCCAATGGAGTGGCCAATGTGACCATGGCTCGATCGCGTGTGGATGTTCCTATCCCATGGATTTGATGAGCAAGCCTGATGCAAAAGAAGGTGAGAATTTTCCACGAAAAATGGAGCAACTTTTCGAAGGGTTTAACATAATTAAAGAAACGACTAAGATATGACAAATTCTTATTACTTAGTTAACATTGGATGGTGAAGGAAGCAATTCTATATTGAGAATTACTTGGACTAGATTAACACTTGGGATAAGTTTAAGAGGGAGCTCAAGTGATATTTATACCCATAAAATATTGGCTGAGGCGAGGAAGAAACTAAAGGAGCTAAGGTACAAGGAAGATATTAGAGAATATGTAAAGGAGTTCACTACCTTGCCATTTTATATCCTCAACATGACGGAGGAAGACATTATGTTCTACTTTGTAGATGATATTCAACTTTGTATCAATAAAGAGCTACAATGTGATGTCAACTTGGTAAACGAGGTTAGCGCTATCGTTGAGTCCTTCACTGACTACCAACGACATTATAAATCTCCCAAGCCAAAGAAGATGGAGCATAAGTCCTGTGAGGGAGACAAGTGGGCTTCCACAACTCTCATCCCAAAGTTGGCAGCTAATTTACATCACAATTTGTTCGCTGATTTTGAAAAAAAGTGTTGATTTGGTTATTTAAATCATTTCTATTTTGTATGACATCAACTATATTTGGAATCATTTTCTTTTTTTAATGAGGGTTAATTAATTGTAAAATAACCCAGGTTTATAATGATATATATATCTATACTATATTAAAAAGATATATGGTGGTCTGCCAATAGCGTGAGTTCAAAATTAGGGGGAAATTAGGTGGCCGTCGGATTTAGGAGATTTGATCCAGAACCGTTGGATCTGGGGCTGCAAATATACTATTTGGACTGCCAATAAAAAAAACCAAAAAAAATCCCTCCCTCTTTCCTCAAACCCGACAGCAGCAAAAGCACACACACACTAAACTCTTTTTATAATGGTGTCAATTTTTAATTTTCATCAAAAGCTTTGAATGATAGATTTTTAGCAACTAAAAGTTTTTTGGCTACTACTTTAAATCCAAAGCATTTCAATTTTTTGATGGAAGGTGAAAGATGTGTTACGAAGTTGGTATATCATTCTGAAAGAGTAGGCATTCTAACGCCATATTACTATATAAACACAGCCACAATGGTCTCATGATCTTTTGGTGTCTATTCAGGATGCTGCAGATGCTGCTGAAAGTGCTATGGTTAGTATCATTGGATTAGATTCAGAAAAGGTGCAATTGCTATGTGATGCTGCCAATGAAGAAGTAGATGAGAAAAACAAAGTTCAGATTGCAAATTATCTATGCCCGGTATGATGCCTTCCATCATCTTCTTGTTGATTTGAGAGGGTATTTTTGTCTATTTGGGTTTGTTCTAATTTCCCCTATAAATATGAGGGATTAGGGTTCTTATTTTGTGTGGAGTTGTAATTTGTGTTGACCTCTCTTTTCTCTCCAATCAGTGATAATGCATAGCCCCTCTCTGTGGACATAGGCGTTTCTTGCCGAACCACGTAAATTGTTTTGTGTTCTTTTGTTTGTTGTGTGATTTTGGTTTTTCCGCATCGATCATACAACACTTCTAACTACGATTAAATTATTATAAATTTTTCTGGTGCGATCTTGGGGGAGGAGCGGAGGAAACGTGCGGGTCGGAGTGAGAACCGGGAGAGAGAGGAGAAAGAGAGAGAGAGAGAGTTAGGGTTAAGAGAAGAAGGAAAAACTCAAATTCATTCAGCACGCGTTCCACACAACAGGCGCTGCCCCTTATAGGCATCCGGGCGCAAAAACATAAAAACAAAAACATAATTACGTCACAACAATTCGCCAATGTAATTACTGAAAAATAAAACATAATTGCTGAAATTAAATGACGTGGTAACGGCTAAGGCGTGAGCTCTTCCGCGGGCTCAGTCCGGTCATCCGATGTCCACGCCCAATGCCTGTAAACCCGCCACGGGGGCTCGGCGTCTTGTAGTTCCGTAACAGTTTCTTACCACATTTGAATGGTTTCTTTGATTTCAGGGAAACTATGCTGTTTCTGGAGGCGTGAAAGGCGTAGAAGCAGTTGAAGCTATGGCTAAATCTTTTAAAGCTCGCATGACGGTGAGTCTGTTTTTTTTTTGTTTGATTTTTGACATTCTAAACTCAATTCTGTAAAAGATGGTTTCTGAGATATGGAAAATCTGTCATAAATATGTTTCAGAACTCTTCATTGGTATTAAAAATGTCTTTAATATCCTTCTTTGTGGTCCAATTTAGACGACAACTAGATGCCAGCAATGGCAACTTTATTTAAATTGAGATAGGCCTTGTTTGGGGGTGTGGAAGCCTCCGTCACATATCCGCGGATGCCATGGTCCGGCATTTGCTGGCTAAATCTGCAGGTTTGTATTGGAAGCCAAATGACCGCATAGCAGTGGTGGTCTACTTGGAATCTACATCGTGATCGGATTTATCCTGCTGGAAATCCGCCCCAAATGTCGCCTAAATTATAATGCCTGTGAATGAAACAAATTCTGGGGCCTCGAGAATTAATTTAACTGTCAGGACTACACCTGGGATACGATAATCATGAATTTTCCATCATCAGGTGCGACTAGCAGTTGCGGGTGCTTTTCATACGCGGTTTATGGAGCCAGCTGTCTCGAGATTGGAAGCTACATTGGCAGCCACAGAGATTAGAGCGCCAAGGATACCGGTTATATCGAACGTAGATGCTCAGCCTCACTCCGATCCTGATCAAATCAAGAACATCTTAGCTCGCCAGGTAAGCAATATAATTTTGACATGCGCTGAAGGTGCGTCAGTATCAGCACCTTTCTAAGACTATGTTCTAGGTGCTGCCGAAGATGTGAAATTACTATTTTGCCCGTGTATGTGTTGACCACATTATACTGACAAATGTGTCTGGCATTATTAAATCATTAAAATGAATACTAATTGCACCTCCAATCTTTCTGAACTTAGGTTACTTCTCCAGTTCAGTGGGAATTGACAGTCAAGACTCTGCTGGGCAAAGGATTGAAGAAATGTTATGAATTGGGTCCTGGAAAGGTTTGGATGCCTTTGAACTGCTGTTGTGTTCACTCCACGCCAGGCAATTAATTAAAGCAAATCATGTGTTAGAGGTCAATAGTTCTGCATGTGAGGCGCCTTGTTGACAATATAGTCCTGCACCGAAAAATCATATAGCTTTGCTTATTATAGATCATGGATCCCCTATACCTACAACCAACCAATTTTAAGTTGGATTTTGTAGGTTCTAACCTTGTATCTGGTTAGGGTCAAGGGTCCACTCCACGACACCATATATATATAATATATAGAGTGAGACATTTACCAGGACCTCCCCCCCAACCTAAAAAATTACTCCATGTTGGTATTTTTGTGCATGAATGTTAACCTACAATCAATTGATTTTAAATTGAATTTTAGATTCTGTTCATGGTATCAGGGCATGCTAGATCCAGAGCTCACTCCACGATCCGATTAATTAAAACAATCCAGAGTTGAGTCCAAAGACCCTTCACACGAGGGGTCGTGTTGAGAAGATTGATCCATATTGGAAAATCGTATAGCCTTGTGCACTTAAATATTGATACCAATTAGAATGATCATTTATAAAATTATTGTTACAGTGTTTCTTTCCTCAACAGTTAATGTATAATGTGCTCAGATGATAATTCTTGGTAATTTTACCAATTCAGGTAATTGCTGGCATAGTGAAGAGGATGGACAGGTCTGCGGATATCGAGAATATAAGTGCTTGAGAGCCCTTATTTATTGTTTTCCATGTGTTCTATCATTCTTGTTTCTAGTGTGTCTATTAGCCTATTTTTGTTTCAATCCTTTGTATTATTCTTAATATTTTGATTTAAATTAGGATATTTATTTATTTATATTGATTTAAATGAGAAATTTCCTACATTTTGTCTGGGTATTGTTGCATGTTGAGTTATCTTGCAAGCTATTTCTATGAACATATATGAGTTAGAAGTTTGCTTGAAGGTTAGGCTCCGTTTGGGGGGATTTATTTTCACCGGTCAAGTGGTTACGATCGCATGAACTGGACCTTAATTAAGACCCGATTGATGCGGTGGTAACCGCTTGACCGGTGAAAATAAGTCCCCCCCCCCCCCCAAACGGAGCCTTAGTCAGTTGAGAGGATGCTATAAAGTAAAATCCCTTCAAAGAGCTAGGGTCCATTTGGCGCGGCATTTTTGCTTGAGTGAGTCATGTAGGGATACATATAAGAAATAATAAAGCAAAAAAAAAAAAATCAATTCGATTCCATTTTTCGCATTTATGTACAGAAACAACTAGGAAAAAAAATAGAAAAAATCATAATCAAAGCTCCATAGAACGAAAAGAACAAAAAACAAACAAAAAAGTTCTCTCATTTTTCTCCCGATGCTCCGGGCACAGCACTGCCCTCTTCTGTTTCCCTCCCCGCCGCCGCCAACTCCGGCAAAATCTCCTCCATCTGCTTCAGCACCTCATGAACCTCCGGCCGTGCTGCCGGCGTTGGATCGACACAATGCAATGCCAGCTTCAGCATGTTCAGAGGCTCATCCCCTGCGGCGGCATCTCTCATAATCTCCACATCGAACACCTCGTTGGTCCACTCCTCCTTCACTATCGACGCCACCCACTGCGGCAGCTCCATTCCGTTGGTCGGCTCGCCGGGAGATTTTCCGGTCAGAAGCTCCAGTATAATCACTCCGAGACTGTACATGTCCGTCTTCGTGCTGGCCTTCTTCAGCTTCGACAGTTCCGGCGCCCGATATCCCAGCGCGCCGGCGGCGGCTATCACGTTAGAGTTTGCCGACGCCGTCATTAGGCGGGAGAGCCCAAAATCCGCAATCTTTGGAGTTGTATCTTCGTCGAGCAGGATGTTGAAGCTCGTGAGGTTTCCATGGATGATGCCTGAAGTGACATGGAGGTGACGTAGGCCATGCGCCGCCCCCATTGCAATCCTCATTCTCGTCAGCCAATCTATGGTGGTTTCCGGCCCGCGAGCTGCCAACCGGCGGGAACCCAAAATAACAACAATACAAGAATTAATCTTTAGTAATAAAGATTCAACCTTGCTTTAAAAAAGTTTAAATACAGAACAGTACATCCCTCAAAATTAGTTTTTTTTGACAATATGTACCTTAAAATTAAGAGATGTGTTATATTTAAATTTTCAAGATGCTTTATGTCAAAAACTGATATTTTTAAGGTGCATTCTATCAAAAAGGGATTTTTTGTGACTTTGCATTCTTAAATTACTCTATTTTGACACTTTGAATATTTAAAATTGGCATTTTCCTAATTATATTTTTTTGGCATTTTGCACCTCATGGTAGGTTCTAGGTGCAAAGTCTAAATCAGTATTTTAAGTGGTGCAAAGTGCCAATATAGGATAGGGAGTTCAAAGAGCCAAAACGTTTTAAACCAATTCTAAAGTAGACTTACCGTGGAGGAAAGCTGCAAGACTTCCCTTTGGCATGTAATAAAAAACCAGGAGCTTCTCTCCTTTAGGCCCAACATAGTAAGCTCTGAGAGCCAGCAGATTTGTATGCCGAATCTTTCCCAAAATATTCACCTCGGCCTCAAACTCTTTCTGGTTCCTCGCAATCCTCTCTCTCAGCCTCTTCACAGCCACCTGGCTCCCGTCCTCAAGCGTAGCCTTGTACATCGTCCCGTACGTGCTCTTCCCCATGATTTCCGCCGTCGCACATAATAAGTCATCGGCGGTGAACGCTAGCGGCCCATCGAAGTGAACCAGCTTCCCTCCAACGTCGCTGCCGCTGCCGCCGGTTTCCCCTTCCTGCCAGGCAGGGTCTGGCCCTGGTTTTTCGTCTCTGCCGGCCCCGGGTTTGTCGGTGAAAGGTGACTTTTTCCTGATCAAATAGCAGAGGAGGACGAAGCAGATGAGTAGGAGAAGAATGAGGGCGATTCCTACGGCGATGAGGATGATATCCAGAGTGTTTAATTCATGGTGGTGGCGGCGGCGGTGGTTTGGAGTAGTAATGGATGGAGGGGAAGGAGGAGGTGGGCATGTGGCCAAATCACTGTACCCGCAGAGCTGATTGTTTCCTAAGAAAGAAGCCGAATTGAATCTCTTGGAGAGAAGAGGAGGGACCTGGCCGGAAAGATTGTTAAATGAGACGTTGAAGAAGGTAAGATTCGTCAAACGGTCAAAAGACGGCGGAATTTTTCCGGCGAGTCTGTTTTCAGATAAATCCAGTTGAGAAAGACTGGAAATGTCGCCGAGTGTTTCTGGGATCTCGCCGTCGAAGTTATTTCTCTTCAACGACAGGGATGAGAGGTTCTTGAGCCTACCAATGGAGACTTGAAGCTTTCCCCCAATTTTGTTGTTCTCGAGGTTGAGCAGTGTTAAAGACGACAGTTTGGAGAGAGACACGGGTAAACTTCCACTGAAGAAATTTGATGATAAATCAAGTGTTGTAAGTCTAGAAAGCAACCCAAACTCTTCTGGAATGCTTCCGTTAAACTTGTTATTACTCAGAATCATATCTTCCAGAAACAGTAATCTGCCGAAAGATTTGGGTATGCTGCCAGAGAGATTGTTGTGTTGGAGAAGAAGATATGTGAGAGATGGGAGAATAGAAAGACTGTCAGGAATCGAACCAGTGAAGTTGTTCAGGCTAAGATTAAGTCTGTAAAGCCGGGATGAATTCGACAGGGAAGAGGGGATGCTCCCGGCGAGCAAATTGTGGCTGAGATCGAGCGTTTGAAGCGCAATGCAGTTGCCGATGGATGGCGGGATTTCGCCGGAGAATCTGTTGTTGAAGATGTAGATTCCTCTGAGATCACGAAGGAAGCCGATGGCGGAGGGGATCTGGCCGCCAATGGCATTGTCGTGTAGGCTGAGCTTGCGGAGGGCGGTGAGCTGTCCAATCTTCTCGGTGATGCGGCCGCTCAGTTCCCGCCATGGGAGCTGGATGGCGATGACTTTCCCGCGGACGCACTTTATCCCAACCCATTGGCCGGAGCAGGCGCTGAGGCCCGTGCTGTTCCAACTTCGAAGGAAGCTTTGGGGGTCGTTAATGGCATGCTTGAATGCCAGTAAGCCGTCGTAGTCCTCTTGGGTGATGATGATTCCATCCCAGGATGGAATTGAGAAGGGAATGAAAAGAAGAAAGGCTGCGATGCGGATGAAGAGAGGCAAGTGGCTGCGCCGGAGTAGCAGAGAATTCTCCTGCCTTTCCTTCTTCCTCCCAAAACGCTCGCTGCATATTTTGCTCGACATTAGAGGAGACTGACTTGACTACAGGGGATGGAGGGAGGCTGCGGAGGGAGTCAGTTGAAGTCGCCATTTTTTTCCCCTTCCTTCACTTGCTTAAATGTTTTGCAGCCTAACGGCTAGTTTTCCTTTTTGTTCTGATGGTTTTTATTCGCCAGGCGGGGCATTGGAGTGAGTGGACTCTGCTATACCAGTTGTTTGTTGTGTCTTCTGGTTCTGTAACGGCTAGTTTTCGTGAATGCTACCCAGGGCCTTCCCAGGCCCAATGCCTGCCCTTAAGTAGGGGAGTTATTAGTTTGGAAGAGAGAGAACATCAGGTAGTGCTCTTATTTAGGGTTTAGGGTATGGCCAGTTTGAATCTTGGCCCAAAAATCTATTTCTTTTTTAAAATTTAACGGCTCTTATTAAAATTCAGGCTTATTAATTTTAAAAAGCAGTGGAAACCAAAAACACCTGGACTTAAGTTTAAATGCACTGACATTAGCACCGTACTTTTGGTTAGTTGCAAACACTATTTTTAGAGATTGGTTATGCAGAATGAGAGACTTCCTTAATGAAAAGAACATCTCACCCAATTGTGATGAGCAGAAACATCAAATACACAAATAGCTATACAATTATGATTCTCAATCTGAAATCTTCAACAAGTAAAATGGAGGAAAAATCATTTGGAAAAGTTAGTGATCCACTTCTTGATTAATTCTCCCTGTCAACGCAGCCAAAAAAAACCCAGATCTAGGTACTGCGACGACGAAAAAGATTGGAAAGAAATCTTGGGAGTAAGAATAAACGAAGACAGGAACACAGAGATTGTCTTCGTCAGTTCTCTCCTCTTCTTCTTGTTGTTCGTCCTCTTCTCGACTACTGTGTGGGATTAGCACTCGTTCGGAGGAGATAACTAGTTATTCTGGAGAGAGTAAGATCCTGCTCCCCAGCGCGAGCACCAACATCTTAATTAAGGGTCAGGTTCATGGGATGATAATTGCTTGACCTGTAAAAATAAATCCCCACAAACAGAATTTATAAGTCCTAGAATTTATAAAATTTTAGTGCAAATAGTCATATGTGTTTAAACTTCTGTCAAAGAAACTTGACGGCCACAAAAGCTAGCTTTCACAACCTATTAATAGTGTGAGCAAAAACAAAATCATACTATATCTCATATAATTGGATAAAAAGTATAGGTCAAAACTTCAGACCAATAATCCTGCAAAAAAAAAGGTACTATTAACTTCTCCAAATATATTATGTAGGCTAGTAACCAAAATAAAATGGAAATTGAACAAGCATATCTTTGTTTTTTTTTCAGTTATTATTTATCTGCCATTTTATCAGTTCTTGAATTGTCATTACATACCCCAAAACTCTCCCAATATTACGGATTCATTCAATTAAGTCAGAATAACAAACTAGTTACAAAATGATCTCACGCATCTCTATGGACCACTTTAAGGCTCCGTTTGGCGGGACTTATTTTTATCGATCAAGCGGTCATGACCGCATGAATCTGATCTTAATTTAGGTCTAGTTCATGCGGTCGTAACCGCTTGACCGGTGAAAATAAGCCCCGCCAAACGAAGCCTAAGTTGCTCACCCATAATGAGCAACTTGGAGATTCCAACATTTCATATCTTAATAACTATGATAAAATGAAAAAAAAAACTATACTAAAAAATCAAACTACAACTAGTCGTGTTCAAAAAATCTGATCGGCCGGGCTGAGCACAGGCCAATTGGGCTCAGACTTTTTGTCAATCGGGTTAGTCCCGGGCCCGGCATGAGACGGGCTCGGGTTTCCTCTCAAAGAGAGGGCTTGATAAGACCCTCCTGGCCGCCCCGGGCCGACCGACCTGATTTTTCTATAGGCGGGATTAATCCCGCCGAATGGAAATTGCTAGCGGGATTTCAATAGAAACCTGCCAGGAGGCGGTATTTTTCGCTGACCTGGTTGACGGGGCCAGGCTAACCCGGCACCCAGGCTTATCCGGCCCCGGCCCAAGTCAGGCACCAGGCTAACAACGAGTCAAAATAGGGGTCCCGTAAGGCCCCCTAGCCCGGCCTTGGCCTGGGCTGAGCTTTTCTCAGGTCGGGCCTAGCCGAGCTTTTTCCGGTCTGGGTCGGGCCACCCCCGGGCCCGGTCTTTTTGAACATGATTAAGGCCTACAACCATTTTCATCAATGGGGCATATTAGTTTTAAGTACATCACCTTTCGATTCTAAAACCAGTAAATCTGTTACCGAGGCACCGAGCTTTCTTCTCTGCGACAATGTTCCGAAACCCTAAAGCCCTTATCACCTCTCTCGAAACTGTTTTACAGCCGCAATCCCACCTATGCATCCAGCGCTTCCCCGTCAGCGGCACCGCCAAGGGAAAGGGAAAGGACAAGACTGCGCCGGCCCTCAAGCGCTCCGTAATCCCCAAGAAGAAGCCTTCCGGCGGCGGCGGCGGTGGCGGTGGCCGCAATGTGGCCACCGAGCTAGCCAAAAGCTTGGAGGAGGCGTGCCTCAATGCCCCCACTCCTCTGCGCTACCTTTCCCAAAAGGATCGCTGGCGCGAGGCCGAGCGTGAGAAGCTCGGCCTTATAAGCAAGGAACGCCAACGAGAGCTTGATAGTGCTAACGGAAAGACTGCCGGTCCTCCCGCCGACGAGCCCTTCCCCATGGGCACGCCCGGATTTGATTATATCTCGCTGGGCCTCGTCGACGCCGATAAGATCCCCAAGTACGATCTCACGGTCGAGGACGGGCGAAGGCTGGCCAAGGAATACAGCCGCGTGCTCATGCGGAAGCACCGCGCTCGCCAGGCCGCCGAGAGCACGCTTTTGAGACTCAAGAAGGAGGCAATCGAGGCGCTTCCGGAGAAGCTCAAGGCAGCGGCGCTGGTGCCGGACTTCACGCCGTTTCCGGCGAACCGGTTCATGGCTACCCTGACTCCGCCTATCGAAGGGTATCTTGACAAGGTCAAGGAAGCTGCAAAGAGGTCCGTTATGAAGGCGAAATTACGATGAGCATGAAGACGTTTTGGCTTCCTTTTTTAAAGGTTAGAATTCTCTACATTCAGCTAATGGCGCGTGTTCTTCAAGAGTCACAGTCTTATTAATTTGAAAATGTACACATAAATTTGAAGCTCTAGACTTAAAGAGTCTTCAGAAAGGTGGGAACCGGTGTTTCCTCTTTCTTTGGGTTCTTAAGATTTAGCCATTGCTGGTATGTTTCTTTTGAGTGTCACTGCTATGTTGCTATGTAATAATGTTGTGAAAGTAAACATTTGATTTGTTCTGAGCTTTATTTGTCAAGTAAATGATGAGATTTTTAGCTCCTGTTATTAACTAAGGGCTCATTTCTCTACTTGAAATTTGAATGGTTTACAGACATTAGAATTTGTTAAATCTGCTATTAAGGTCCCGTGTAGGAGAGCAGTGCTTATGGTATAGGTGGAAAATGAAACTCTGGTGATAAATGGAACACCGCTTTTCAGTGGGAAGTAGAGCTCAAAATGGAGTTTTTGACCATTCCTTTGGCACTGGAGCTAAAATAAATCGGAAATTACCATTTCTCAGGTGAGGTGAATTAGAAATGACGCCGGAGCAAAAATGGAGTGCCAAATAGTTGAGTCTCATGTATAAGTCTTTCACACATTGAATTCAAACTTCACAAATCTTCTCAAGACTATCTCAAAAGTGATAGTTTTTTTTTCGCACACAGAGGGAGGGAAATTAGGTCATTAAGAAGAGTGATGTTACAAGCAGTCCATATTTCGCTATTTATAGTCCTTTTTTATTTGTAGTCCGAAAAATTTTATTTGCAGTCCAATCTTTTATTGACACCCAAATCATTGAAAGTTAATAATGCAAGAAGAGTTGAATAATAGCAAAATATTGTTCAAATAAAGTCCATTGTTTCTCATGATAAAAATACAACAATCTTCAAAAACTTGACAAGTTGGAGTGAATGTCAATCTTCCATGCCTCCACTGTCTGCATCAACAAATATGTACTATTGATTTTTTTGCGTATAAAAATAACATCATAAGAAATGAAAATGACTAAGTTTTTTCCTTACAAACATGACAAAATTATAAACTTTAAATCTACTTCTTCACCACTCAGACCACCTATATCAACAAGAAATTACTTAGTTTCAATAATATGTGATTCTTAACAGAATATAGAAAATTGAAACTTATACAAACTCATGATTGTGAAAACCACTTTTCACCTCTAATGTTCATTCATCTAATCTTGTGGCTTTCTGTCCCTGTAGAGAAAATGGGCAACCACAACACTTGGAGCTAGTCTTCCGCAAAATTTTCTTAACATTGTCTTTTTTCTGTTGATTTGCACGAGTAAAACCCCCTTTATCACAACCAAGTTTTACCCTAAACTTCGGCCTGTCATTTAGAGAATCAGTTTTTTGAATGAGTACAACAAACCCAACACATAGAGCCACAATACGTTCTCATTCTACTAAATCTTATTTACTCGGAAAAACTGTGCTCGTGATAACATAGTTTCCGACATCTTTTTGTGAGAGAGTGGGCACTTTATCAAGTGTCAATGACATTTTCAACCTATTGCCTGTATCCACACAATCACCACTTCACAATCTCTAAATAACATTATTATAGAGAAAAATAATGTCAAAAATGCAAAAGAAGAGCATCAATTGCTTGTTTAGGGTGTACCGAATGAATTTTGCTGAAAGAAATCGTATACTGGAGTAGATTTTCTGGATAAAAAATCCTAAAGGAAATCTTCTAGATGAAAAAACCCTGGAGTAAATTTTTTGGATGAAAAAACCCTAAGAAAAATTAAAGAGGTAGACGTAATCTGAAAACATAGACAAATTTGTATTACCTCATGAAAATCTGCAAGGAACGAGGAAGATGGAGTAATTCACGGCCAAGGCTCCGGGAAATGCGGCAATGGAAATATTTCGCCACCAAATTTGTGCACCAACGCTAAGACTGCGGGTTTTATTTTCAGGTGCGCCTAAACTGTGAAAATGAGTTAAAATGTAGTTGAATTTAAATTTATATTGGGGGGTCAATATTCATAATATGGGTGCTTATAACATCACTCTTAAAAAATCTTATTTTTTATCTACATGTAACAAGACGATCCAACTCAATTGGTGATGAGAAGTGAAAGAACTTTATAGTTAAGTGTGCTTCAGCGAGAGTAGTACTGGGATGAGTCACCCATCTCAGTACTACTCTCGCCCAAACACGCTCAACCATAAAATTTTTTCACTTCTCATCACCAATTGACATAAAATTCTACTGTTATAAAACATTTGTTTGACATGACACTGGTTATAACCGTCACCAAGAAAACGAACTAATTTTGAACATAAATGTTAATAGAGTTTCTTAGGCAAGGTTGAGTGTTCATGAACCACTGTTCATAGCCACCGCGTTCATGACCGCCGCCGCCGTGATAAAGGGACCCCAAATAGAGAGAAAAACGTGTATCTTAAAAGAATTATTACAAGTGCTAGTGTGTGTATTGGAAGCCCAGTAAAGAAAAGATAACTTTTACTTGATGAGAAGTCATTTTAAAACTTCTGTTTGACTTATGAGGGGCCAGTGACTACCCTTGATTTTTGATGTCATGTATTTGCATGTGAAAGTATCAATAATTGTCTGGCATAATTCTTGAATTCACATCTCATGAGATTTTCCAATATTAGCTATGTGGGGATATACAAATATGACTCCTCGGGCCATTCACCTGTCCTTCTATCTATTTATGTAACCTAGTGGCATGTTTGTTTTTACACTGTATGCCTACTATTTCAAATATAAGGGAGTAGGGGGATGTCTTGGGATATCTTGGAAGATTTATCTTGTTAAGCTCTCATAGGAGAGAGATTGGCTATTATAGGAATCGAGCCTCGGGAATGAGTGGGTGTAGACTGACCGACACTCCAATCGAAGTCAATCACAAACTTGGAAAAGATGATGGTGACATGATTGAAGACATCCCCAACTTTAAGGGAAGGTACTTCCCTTAAAGCCGTCCTAAGGGAGCAAACACTCCGGCCCCTATCAGAGTCCCAGAGCAGACATCTGATCCGTCATCAGGATCCATTACTTTAAGGGAAGGTACTTCTACACAACACCCGTTATCTCAGTTTGTCTCATATTCGTCCCTAACGGCTTCCAATAGAACTTTTGTCTCTTTTTGGCTGCTACTTCCATCCCTACTTCATGGCAGGATGCCCTCTCTGATGATAGGTGGAAGGCGACTATGTTTAAAGAAATGCATGGCCTTGACAAAAATCACACATGGGATCTGGTACATCTGCTTTAAGGGAAGACTGTTGTGGGATGCAAGTGAGTGTTTTCTGTCAAACAGAACACCCAGGGAGTTGTTGAGAGATACAAGGCAAGGTTGGTTGCAAGTGGTTACACTCAGACAACAAGAATTGATTACCAGAAAATTTTTGCACTGGTTGTGAAGATGAACTCTATAAGGATTCTCCTGCCGTGAACTGCCTGTAAGGGGTGGAGCCTCAGTCAACTGGACGTAAAAAATGTGTTCCTTCACGGTGATCTGAAAGAAGAGGTATACATGGCTCTTCCTCCTGGCCTCTCTCCTAGATGGTCAGAAGATAAGGTGTGCAAACTGAAGAAGGCTTTGTATGGCCTGAAACAATCTCCTAGAGCCCGGTTTGAAAGATTTCACAAGACAATGACATGCTTCAGGTACTCCCAAAGTAATGTGGATCGTACCCTCTTCGTCAAACACAATAAAGAAAAGTTAACTGCTCTGATAGTTTATGTGGATGACATCATTATAACAAGAAACGATCAAGATGAGATTCAGACATTGAAAGTGAGACTGACAAAAGAATTTGAAGTAAAAGACTTGGGGAACCTCAAGTACTTCTTAGGTATTGAGGTTGCAAGGTCCAAACATGAGATATTCATATCACAGAGAAAACATACTCTTGACCTCCTTGAAGCCTCAGGAATGAGTGGGTCTAGACCGACCGATACTCCAATCAAAGTCAATCACAAACTTGGAAAAGATGATGGTGACACGATTGAAGACATCCACAACTTTCAGAGGCTAGTTGGAAAACTAATCTACTTGTCACATACTTGCCCATATTTCTCATAGGCTGTTGAAGTGCTCAGTCAATATATGCATTCCCCAAAGGCCCGTCATGTTGATGCTTATCGTATCCTCGAATATCTCAAGTCCTCACCTAGGAGAGACATCCTGTTTTCATCAAATGAAAAGCTCACTATTGAGGTGTATACAGATGCTGACTGGGCTGGATCGATAGAAGATTGACGGTCCATATCTGGATATTGCACTATGGTGGGTGGAAATTTAGTCACCTAGAGGGGCAAAAAACAGCATGTGGTTGCCATATCTAACGCTGAGGCGGAGTTCAGGGCTATGGCTCATGGAATTTCTGACGGGCTATGATTCTATCTTGACAGATCTTGGGCTTAAAAGTACCAGACCTATCAGACTATGCTGTGATAACATGGTTGCGATCAGTATTGCTCACAACCCTGTACAACATAACCGTACAAAACATATCAAAATCGACAGACACTACATCAAAGAAAATATAGACAAAAGCGTTGTGGTTACTCCATTTATGCCATCTAAACAACAATTGGCAGACGTCCTCATAAAGGGATTATGCAGTAGTTTCTTTAAAGAGCTTGTTGGCAAGTTGGTCATGGTAGACATCACACACCCAATTTGAGGAGGGGTGTTGCGATGAGTTATTTTTATTATTATGTTTTTGCGTGGGGAGATTTAGTCTCACATTTCTTTCCTTCCTTTATGAGCTTTTTGTATCCCTTTATATATCCGAATAAAATAATTAAAATTTTCATCTATCAAAGCAACAATTTTCAAAACAGCAATATAAAAGAGGAATTTGAGTTTGAGTAATGGTGAGTTCGGTGGAACTTTCTGAGTTTTCATGTGCAAATAGCTATTATAACACAGCAATATTGTTTCTATGGTTGGTTACTCTTTGTTGTTTTGAGGTGCGGCAGTTTCTAAAATACACTTGTCCCAATTCCTCTCCGTCCAAACTCTTCAAATATTGTTCTCGATTGCTTAACATAGATCACCTCCGCTTATGAAAATAAATATTTTGTAACTGCACTGAAAATATATCATGTTCTAATATAACATATTACACTGTTCTTTTGAAATTTGAGTTTCTGAAAGTTTAAATCCTTAATGTGATGCTTGCTTAGCCTTTGTCCCACTTTAGGAACATATTTAAAAGAACATAATCATAATTAATGTTAAAAATAACCTTAAATATCATAATATATTAAGTAATTATGATGATTACTCATCTGTTGCCATGTTCTTGAGACACTCAAATTTTTGCGAGCGGGCAGAGCCTGGTGCTCTTATTTTTAGGACAGTAGGGACAATTGCATCTATATACTCCGTCTCCTTTCTCCTTTCATTCACCCAAGTTCACTCATTAAATGACTAAATTCAAGTTGCCCTTTTGAAGTTTTGGCATTGAAGTTTCGGTGTAGTGTCTGTAATTAAAGCCAACGATCCATGTTGGTCCTACAATTTTTGTGAAATTAGTATCTATTAGAAAAGCCCATGTATAGAGGCCCAAAATAGGCCTAGTATTATTCTCTCTTCTTTAGTCTCACATCTTGTATAGGATTTTTCCTCTCTTCTCATCTCCTATATAATTGTATTCCCTCCTTGTATTTACATACACAAGCAATACATACAAGTTTTGACTTCTCTCAACATGGTATCAGAGCCAGGTTACGATCTAACCGCCCTGTGCAATTTTTAAACCGCATCTACCCGCCGCCTTCTGGCGGACTCCGCGGTCTTCTCGCGGATTGTTTGCGGTCTCCAGCGGTCTGCCTCCTTTTCTATCCGCCGCTTCTCGCTCACTGACCGCGGCCTCGACGGACAGTCCGCTGCCTCTCCCCGTGGATCCTGGTTCTCTCCTCCTCCCACCCCTTTTTATAGTTTCTCTCCTTTCTCTCGTGGACCCCACCTCCCGTGCACCTCGCGCGGTCTCTAGTTCTATCCGCGCGGCTTCCCCTCCTATCCGCTCGGCGTCTGCTCCTTGCGGTTTCCTTCTCCCGCTCGAGTTCGTCAACTCGCGGCTTCTCTCTCTCCTATCCGCTCGAGTTTGGTAACTCGCGGTCTCTCTCCTATCCGCTCGAGTTTGGTAACTCGCGGTCTCTCTCCTATCCGCTCAAGTTTGGTACCTCGCGGTCTCTTTTTCTTCTCGCCGCCTTCTCGCGGCCTCCAGACCGTGCGGTCTGCCTCTTACCCGCTCTGGTCGTGGCCTGTCTGGCCGCTGGTGTTCGCATCGTGACCGTGCGGGTTCGTTCTCCCGACCTTTTTTTCTGCTCGCTGTTTGTCGCTGCGGCCTGTTCCTAGTCGCGGCGATCTCCTCCCCTCTCCAGCGGACTCCTGCCTGGTCGCTGCGGTCTTCGTCCAAATCGCTGCGGCCTCCTTCCAAGTCGGTGCGGCTTGTCTTCCAGGACTATGGACTCCTCTGTTGACTCCACCGGCCCGGCGGCTAGTCCGCCTGCAGACCGCCCGGCTTGTCCAACCGACCTGCGCGATGAATTACGCATCACTACCATCTCTCTCTCCGGGAAGAAAATTTTTCTCCCTTTGGCGCATTCTGTGCGTCGGGTTCTCCAGGCCAAGGGTCTCCTGCCTTACCTCACACAGGCTCCTCCGGTTCCCCCTACGGACGATTGGCTCTGCAACGATGGTCGTGTGCAGACTTGGCTCCTCAACTCCTTGGATGGTGAGCCGTATCAGATGGCCATGTATCACGAGACGGCCAAGTCTATATGGGATGAGCTGCACTCCCTATACTCTGGCAAGGACATCCTTCAGCACCTCTACGACATCCTCACCGATCTCGTTGCTCTCGACACCGGTGGCGCCCCGGACATGACGTCGTTTGTCGCTCGGGCTAAGACTCTGGCCGAGGCCTGGATACTGCATCAGCCTTCTACCAGTGATCATGCTGCCCAGCGCGCTCAGAAGGAGGCGGTTTGCATTGCTATTATGATGGCCCGTCTTCCGCCTCACCTTCAGACTATCCGGACTCAGGTTCTGGCGTCTTCCACCGTTCCATCCCTTTCTGAGATCTGTTCCATGCTCCTCCGCGTGACGCCTCCTCCGGATGCTCCTGTGCCGACTTCCTCGGCCTTTCTTCAACAGGCCCCTCCACCCCTGCTTCCCTCGCCTCCCTCTGCTCGTGGTGGCCGCTCCGGCTCTCGGGGCCGTGGGCGTGGTGGCAGGGGGCGGCCGAAGTGTTCCTACTGCGGCAAGGACGGACACCTTGAAGCGACCTGCTACCGCAAGAATGGATATCCTCCTCGACCGACGGCTTCGGTGGCCGCAGATGCCTCCTCTCCTGCCTCTCCGGACCTTGAAGCTGTCCGCCTCCAGCTCCAGCACCTCCAGGGCTGCTCAACCCGCCTCCTGCTTCCCTGGCCTCCTCCTTCGTCTCCCAAGCAGGTACGACCTGTCTCTCCACCGGTCCGTCCTGGATCATGGACTCCGGTGCCACTCATCACATTACGTCCCAACGGCCTGCCACATACTCGGACTCTCCTCATCCGCGGTCTATCACCGTGGCTAATGGGGCTCTTGTTCCCGTCTCCGGATCGGCGGACATCTCTCTCAGCCCGTCGTTTCCTCTCCGCTCGGCTCTTCATGTTCCGAGTTCCCCCTTCAATTTACTTTCTGTTGGTCGCCTTACTGCTGATCTGGATTGCTCTGTTATATTCACTTCCTCTTCTTTTGTCATACAGGATCGCCGGACGCGGACTACCATTGGTAAAGGCGGATTGCGGAACGGGCTCTACCTTCTCGACACACCTCCTACCATCCTCTCCTCCGTCTTCTCCACCGAGTGGCATCGCCGTCTTGGCCACGCTCCTATACCTGTTCTCCAATGGGCTCTCCCTGATATCTCTCTCCATCCGTTTCAGTGTGAGTCTTGTATCCTCGGCAAGCAGCCACGTTCATCTTATCCTGCTCATTGTACCCGGAGCTCTGCTCCATTTGATTTATTGCATTCTGATGTATGAGGACCGTATAAAATTACTAGTATTTCTGGTTTCCGGTATTTTATTACTTTCATTGATGATTATTCTCGCATGACGTGGTTGTACTTACTTCGTGATCGCTCCGAGCTTCCTCGCATTTTTCGAGCCTTTGTCGTTGAAACTCGTACCCAATTTCACACCACTATCAAAACTGTGCGCACGGATAATGCTCGTGAGTACACTGATCACGACTTTGCTACTTTATGCTCTGAGTTCGGGATTATCCACCAAACCTCTTGTGCCTACACGCCTCAACAAAACGGCATTGCCGAACGTAAAAACCGCCACTTACTTGATGTGGCTCGCTCCCTCATGCTTCAAATGCATGTGCCCAAGCATTACTGGAACTTTGCGGTCTCCACGACTTGTTTTCTCATCAACCGTCTTTCCTTCCTCCGCCCTCCATTATGCTACTCCGTTCAGTCTGTTGTTTCCCTCGACTCCGGCTTTCCCTCTTCCGCCCCGTATCTTTGGTAGCACTTGTTACGTCCACCATCTGGGCCCGCCCTCGGACAAATTGGATCCCCGGGCGGCTAAACACATATTCGTGGGCTATTCCCGTACTCAGAAGGCATATGTCTGTTATTCTCCTGCCACTCGGAAGCTCTCTGTCTCTGCGGATGTCACCTTCCGCGAGACTCAACCATTTTTTTCGGATTCTCTCACTACTCCTATCCCTTCGGCTCCTTTACCTCCATCCATCCCACGACCAGTTCTCCCCGTTACAACGCCGCTGCTACCGGTTCCACCAGCTCTACCTCCTGTTCCCCCCGGACCACCCATCATCCGGGTCTATACTCGTCGCCCCCGTTGCTCTATGGCCCCACTGCAGTCCGCTTCAACCACGGTTACTCCGCGCCCGACAGATCAGGTACAGACATCCACCGCTCATCCTCTGGCTCATTACGTTTCTCTACATCGCCTCTCTCCCCATCTTCACACTTTTGCTACTTCTCTTTCCTCGGTTTCTGTTCCTAATTCTGTGCAGGAGGCGCTCCAACATCCTGGCTGGCGGGCTGCCATGGAGGAGGAAATGGCTGCTCTCTGGACTAACCAGACCTGGACTCTCGTCCCTCTTCCTCCCGGTCAGAAACCCGTTGGGTGTAAATGGGTCTTTGTTATTAAACATGCTGCTGATGGCACTATTGACCGCCTAAAGGCCCGCCTTGTGGCTCGTGGCTTCACCCAGCAGCAGGGGCTCGACTACGAGGAGACCTTTTCCCCGGTGGCCAAACTCAATACAGTCAGTGTTCTCCTCTCTGTTGCGGTACATCGCCAGTGGCCCCTACTCCAACTGGATGTCAAAAATGCGTTTCTGAACGGTGATCTCCAGGAAACTGTGTATATGCAACAACCTCCCGGGTTTGAGACCACGGGGGAGTCTCAAGTCTGCCATCTTCGAAAGGCTCTTTATGGTCTCAAACAGTCTCTTCGGGCATGGTTTGACAAGTTCAGAAAGGCCCTCCGGGAGATTGGTTTTACTCGAAGCTCCGCCGACTTCTCGCTCTTCACTCGCCACCGATCTACCGGGACCGTCCTTCTGCTAGTCTATGTGGACGACATCATTATTACTGGGAACGACTCGAATGGAATACTGGCGGTCAAACTTCATCTGAGCACCGTTTTTCAAACAAAAGATCTGGGGCCCCTTCGGTACTTCTTGGGCCTAGAAGTCGCCAGACGGCCAGATGGTTTGATCCTTTCTCAGCGAAAGTATTGTACTGACCTTCTTCATGATGCGGGTTACTCAGGCTGTAAGCCAATTGACACCCCAATGGATGTCAATCACAAGTTATGCGCGCAGGCCTCTGACTCCGATATCCTACTGGACAATCCAGAATATTACCGTCGCCTAGTTGGAAAATTGATATACCTCACAGTAACCAGACCAGATATCTCCTTCGCTGTTGGTATCGTTAGTCGATATATGCACTCCCCCAGAAACTCTCATCTTCAGGCGGTTGAACGTATTCTCAGATACCTCAAAACGGCTCCTGGACAAGGACTGGTGTACAAAGTCTCTTCTTCCACTCCTACTCTGGTAGCATACTCTGATGCTGACTATGCTGGGTCCCTCGATGATCGAAGGTCCACCAGTGGCTTCTGCACGTACTTTGGAGGACATCTGATTACCTGGCGGAGCAAGAAACAAGCGGTCGTTGCTCGATCATCAACTGAGGCAGAATACCGGGCGATGACATCAGTGGTGTCAGAACTAACGTGGCTTGAAAGCCTTCTCACCGATCTGGGTGTAAAGCTTCCTTCACCGGCTCTTCTCCTCTGTGACAGTCAAGCTGCTATACACATTGCCAAGAACCCAGTCTTTCACGAGAGAACTAAACATATTGAAGTCGACTGTCATTTTATCCGGGAAAAGGTTCAACTAAAGAAGATCGACCTCAGACATGTTCCTGGTACTGAACAAGTTGCGGATGTCCTCACAAAGGCCTTGTCAAGTACCCTCTTCTATCAATGCCTGTCCAAGCTTGGCGCATACGATTTGTACGCTCCAGCTTGCGGGGGAGTATTAGAAAAGCCCATGTATAGAGGCCCAAAATAGGCCTAGTATTATTCTCTCTTCTTTAGTCTCACATCTTGTATAGGATTTTTCCTCTCTTCTCATCTCCTATATAATTGTATTCCCTCCTTGTATTTACATACACAAGCAATACATACAAGTTTTGACTTCTCTCAACAATCATCAAAGTCAACTGTCTTACCCCACCTATTTAAGCTATGTTTGAGATAGTTGTGGCTGCATGAAAAATTATGATGAGCTATGTTTGAGATAGTTGTGGCTGCATGAAAAATTATGATGAGATATTAGTGGTGGGATTGGAGCTGCCATGAAAAACAGTGGTAGAAAAAGCTGGAGGAGCAAGATGTAAATCTACAGGAAGAGAAGCTATTCTACATAGAAAGCTTCTTTTAGCTTTTCTTGAGGTGAGAGAGTTCACTGTTTTCCAAAAAAACTGAATTTATTTTTTGGTATAGAGGACAAATCACTCAACAGGACTAGTGCACTCTTTCATATTGACGCCGATCGTCCTCAACATAAACTCTGACCATGGTGAGTAGATCCTTGTCAGAACAAGAGAAGTATCCCCACACAATGGCAGCGACACTGTTCACAATATGGTATTTGTGCTCTATCTTGCACCCTAGTGTTCACAATATGGCAGCGACATTGTTCGCAATATGGTATCTTGCACCCTAGTAGACCCATCCTTTAGTATCTTCCACTTGCCCATTCTGCCGTCCAAGCAAGTCGAGATACCATGAATGATGAATCCACTGGAGCACGATCAAGTCATCTTGGATAACCAACGAATGATACGCAAAGAAAATATGGAAATGCAAATACCTCAATCAGCACAAAGCTCCGCGGTTGGAATAGACAGACACCGAAACGGAATGTCCTCAGCTATGCAAACAAAGCCTCAATAATTTTGAATAACCCATCCAGTATCGACCCAATCAAAACTTCTGTTAAACGCACTGTCAAAGTTATCCTTAGCCCATTCATCTTGCTGAGGTTCTCAAATAAAAGGTGTCAGAGTGGGCTGATAGAGCGTCGCCCCCGGGAACCCCTATTTGGAAATGAAGCCAGCACAAACCTCAAGGTTGCCACCCCTATCTCAAGAATTTCCTTTGACGCTATCACTCTTTTACGAATAGCAGGAGCAAAGGGGTCATAGACTCATAGTACCCTCAAATATGTCAGTGTTTCTATTTTTCCTGATCTGCCAAGTCCATAATCTCAACGCCATTTGAATGAAGCTACCCTAAAAGCCAATTTTGCAGTCTCATGAGCGAAGAACGTTATGGCAGTGGGACCATCCCGTGACTCTCACAAGTCTCACAGTTGATAAGAGGGAGAGAGTGGAGCAAGAGAAATTGTTCAAGGGAACGAAATGAAAACGTGAGTGTTGTCATCAACCCCACTACCACACTAATAACAAGTGAAGGAGATCACCATCCTATCGCCAACAAGGTGCGACAAGGAAGACCGACCATCTTTCAAATAGAACATCTGGTATTTGATGGAAATGCAACCTTCCTAAAGCCATGAAAATTGCCTAGGAGTCTCAGCTTGCTTATAGCAAAGAGTATCATAGATCAAATGGTGCTGAACAACCCTGATTGATGAGATCTACGACTTTAGGTATCTTCCAAATAAAACAACTGAACTTTGTTTGACAGACTTTTCTCATCGTTAGGAAATTGAGGTTCCGTTTGGCACGGTGGCGGCGGTCATGAACATGGTGTTTAAATTGTCACTCGTTAACACCCACCTAAGGAACTTCATCCACTTTTATGTTCAAACGGATGATGTTTGTTAGGTGATCCTTAACGAATGACGGTTTAACCCATGCGTTTATGACCGCCGCCACCGTGCCAAACGTTGCCTGAACGTCCTGAAACTAACTGTGGCGGTGGGAATATTATGTTCCCCCCGCCACCACCCTCCCAATCAAAACCATGATTTCATGAATTCTTGTTCTTCATTTGCTCTGGTAATTGCTGTATACCTAAACTGTCCAAAAATGTATGAAATTCTGGCAAAGAAATCTTTTGCTGGTGAAAGTTATCTTATTAATAAAACTGTCAGTTTATTATAAATTCTTTCATGAAATTCTCTCTAGAAGGTAATTTTTATTTGTTGAGAGTCAGACCTGAAACTTTGCCTGAACGTGTATTGATAAGACCACTCACACCTTCTTGAAGTTTGATGCTATCAATAGATTGTAAATCGGTTGGTTTGTGAAAGTCCGTGGAGATTAGAGATGAATATTTTCGAGAGAGGTGGAAAGAGTAGTCTTCTTGAATCACACTTATTATTATTATATTTTATCATAAGCAAAAATCATCATATAGAAATAAAAAGAAAAAAAGTACATGTCTCACAGACAACACAAATATTCATTGAGGTTCCCAGAAATAACACATTTTTCGGGTAGTCCTCTCTTCCACAACCGTGGGAACCATTGCCAATCCAGACTGCAAAGTTTTTTCTTGCTGGAGGTTCAAGAACTCTATATAATTCTTTACATTGGAGATTCTGGAAGCATATCAGTAATTTTTTGAAGGGCGATTCAGTAATACTTATCGAGACTTTTTCACCAGGAGTTTCAAAAACCTTTACAAATCTTTTAAAGAGATCTTGTAACCTTTACAGAAGGTGAATGGGAAAAATACAAAAGAAGTGAGAAGGGAGATATTTGTGTCTCAAGAAGTTTTCATTTATAGGAGGTAGAGGGGAAAGGAGGCGAGGAGAGTGTTACACTCGAGAAGTTATGGGTTATAATGAAACATGGGAGAGCGCTCCACATTTAAGCCTCTCTACTTTTCTCTCTCCATGTCCTGGGATCTTCAAGTCATTGGGAGTATATGTAGCTGTTTCATCTCCTCTATAATTACTGCTTCAATCCCAATGAGATAGGAAGGTGCACAAAAATCGGCTTCCTCTTTTGACTTCTGCAACGGCTCTGTTATGTTTCCAGGCAAAACATCAATATGATCAGCTTTGACCAGCGAACAACTAGCGCAGATAGAGGGAAGGCTCGTACGGCGACCGGTGGGCAACGATCTTTGATGTATCATTGGCAGCTGCATCATAGATTGGTATTCTGCCTCTCGATCGGCGATCAGATACTCGGTCTCCGAACAAGTCCCTGATCGACAATCGCTTTGTCACGATCTCCAAGCCGTCAGAGTAGCCTTTTGACCTATTCTACTGGGTAGCCTTATTCGAGCTTTTCTATCTGTTTTAGGGTCTCTCCTTGATTCTTTAGAGGTACGAACTACTTGTATGTCAAAGTATTCCACATCATTAAAGCTGCATGATTTTGTGTCATCAAATTCAAAGAATTTTCCCAAACCATTTGTCTCTCTTCCATCCAACTTTATGGCAGGACAAAATTATGCATGTTTGATGATGTGGAATACTTTGACTTTGCTACGCCCTTCCTCGTCTCTGGGTGCCTAGGTATCCACCGTAAGCCTTTCCTCGTTTGAACCTCGCCATTCACGTGAAGGCTATGCCATCCTAAGGTGCTGCTAAATGGAAGGATCTTATCAACGTCCATGAATAAGAAATCATAGATCGAACTGCCGAATTGGAAAAATTCGGTGCTATCATAGTATCAGCTAAGTTCACGGGCTGGAGATAAGCGGACTCGAACCGCTGACATCCGCCACAGGGTAAACCACCGCCTCTCAGGCCTCTCCGACTAATTCTACCATAGAGGCCAACGATAGACAATAACTCCCCCCCGAACACAGCTTACAACTTTCATCGTACTGTGCTCTCCAAAGAGCAACTCTTCTCAAAATCTAAAAGGGTGCTGAGTTGGAATACCATTCTCAGGATTCTTGTGGTTCCGGAGAATCCAGCTACAAAATTGTCTATTTACAACTTTGATTCCCTCCCAGCTTTAGCTAAGCCTAGGCTTTAGGTGCATAATTTGGAGATCAATTGTACCCGGTGGACGAGTGTTCCATTTCATTCTAAATCATTATTTATTAGTTTTGAAGTTTTGATAAGCCCCATTTTGCTCATTGTCTTCGTTTTTGTGTTACAGAAGGCGGATACGAAACCATTTGTTTTTTCTTGCAAATGCAAATGCTCTTTTTGCTCGTTTGGATAACATAAGTTTGGATCCTCAAATACCCAAAACATAGTTTTATGCGTAATTCAAGCCACACAGAGTGCATGTTTAATAATATCATTTCATCTCCATCTCCAACCCCTGCCGCTCTCTCAAATCAGTCCTAAAATTTGAGCCAGCTCGAAAAGCTGACCCTTTACTTGTTCACTTGTTGGAGATATTTCATTAACTTGGACACCCCTTATCTCCTGTGAACCTGACCCTTCACTTGTTCTCGTGTTTTGAGGAGAACCTTCCGGATGAGGTTTGCATAACCCGTAATTCGTCGATATCAAAATGAAGGAGAGTGAGCACTCGTCGGGAGCGCTCGTCGGGAGGGTCTGCAAATAGCGCACCCAAACAACGCAGTTTCGCTGCTAGCAGACCAATTTGGGCTGTGTGTAGTAAAACCAAAAAGCGGGATTCCACTATTTGCACATTAGGTTTAGAAATCTATAAATAAAACCCAGGGGCACCTTTGGAGGGGATCCGTTTCTTTGGCTTCTCCCTCCTCTGGTAGGCTTTGGTTGGCTTCCTGTGCACTCAACATTGGCTAGGGAGGAGAAGCTTTCTTAGATTTTCCGGGTGTGTGGCGGGACCTCCTCGCTGCAGCTCAGGGTCTGCTTCTAGTCCCCAGCCGCCGGTCAAGAGCTCTAGCTCAAGAGAAGTGCAGGTTACCCCCTTTTGGGTCCAAACTCTTCTTGAGACCGGATTCCGGTTTCTACAATTCCCATGATTGTGAGTGATGATTACTTTTCTCATTTATACGATAGAAATGGTTTTTCCTTTCTACAAAAGAAAAGAAAGAAAGAAATTTCATTAACTAGAGTCTGCCAACTGATCTTTTTTTTTTTTTTACTATTCTCCTCTGCTAAGCTAGTATGGTATTTATTTCCCTGGCCACAAGTCAGGCTTTGAAATTTCAGCTGTGGAATTGGCTGTTTGGGCAGCTGTATTTTGAGTATGAATTTGTGGTGCTACACACTGCGCCTGCACACAATGGTGATAGTTTCTGTATTGTTAAGGTTTAGTTTGTTTGAGCTGTTGTTGATGGGAATGGAGCTATTATAAATGGAATTTGAAAAGTAGTTTTTGGAAAATGAACTTTGCAACAAAAAAAAATCTACTTCTGGAAACTAGCAGAAGGCTTCTGATCTAGGTGAAAGAAGAAAGAACTCGTTGGAGAACCTCAAGAAGAAGCACACCTTACCGACGACAACTTTCCTTCTGAGGGGGGAACTCCTGCAAGTGCAATCGGGAAGAGGAACTCCTGCGAGCGGCGTAGAGGAAACTCAATGATCGAAAAGTACCTCCCACCTGCCGTTGAGAAATATGCTAACTTCCGCATATTGAAGAAACGGCGTCTATTGCGAGTTTCGCCCGGAAACGCTAACAATCAAGGAACCTTCATTTCTGAGTAGATGAAACAGAACATGTAAGTCGAAACCAATGAAGTGTAGCTTTTGTAACATCCTTTTTTGGGCTCAAAATTCTACTAATTGGGATCCGAGCACCCCATAAAATGTAACATGTTCACGACTATGATGGAATTTTGGCATAAAATAATGTTTTAGGAAAATAACTTTCTCCACCGTGTATATCCAAGTACTATATGCATATTTCATAATTGCATTCACAATTGTCACTCCTCTCTCAAATAAGTCCTAAAATAAAAACAAAATCAGCGGCCAATGCTGAATAGGACTTTAAGGTCAGCTTGGAAGGGC
The DNA here is from genome assembly GCA_039513925.1 of Platanthera zijinensis. Taxonomy (NCBI): domain Eukaryota; kingdom Viridiplantae; phylum Streptophyta; class Magnoliopsida; order Asparagales; family Orchidaceae; genus Platanthera; species Platanthera zijinensis. The sequence goes on from CM077095.1 coordinate 168,103,988, forward strand.
AAAAAAAGTTAATTGCCGCATCCAAATGCTTTTAATGTGTCAAAATTTGTGCTTCCTAGACTCAGTGAATTTCAAATTACGCTTTTGTTATCATTCTTAGGGCCCATTCCTCGTCATGCTATCGGTTATGAACGTAACGGTTATGAACTGTCATTCATGAATGCTTGTCCTCACCCTCATAACCGTGTCCACATTTAGGTTCTAAATGGAGCTTTTATGCGGTGCCAGTTGCAATCATTCTTGCGCCAAATGAAAGTTTGATGTCTGCTGTGTTTTTGTCAGAACACGTCGAAGCAAAAAATGCGGTGCCAAACAGACGACATGTTATGAAACATGAAAGGAAGCTTTGGAAGGCATCATGAAAAATTTGAAATGCTTGAGATTGACATCAGCACCACATGTTCCGTCCTAACATTCCTAACATTCCCAACATAATACTTGACCCAGCAAATAAAAAGTACGGCGTTTGTTTATTTCAGCACACATTTGCATCCCTCATAACTAACAACACAACCGGTTTGAATTTTGGAACTGTCAACAACATTGGGCTGAATGTGGTTCTTACATTTTATTATCCGGATCAGAACCGCAACATACAAATCGCAATCGATTTCAATATTTTTAGACCCGATCCGAAGTAGAATCGAACAACAACCAATTTATTATTATTATTATTATTAATATTATTATAATATTGTTATTATTTTATAATTTATCTATAATATTTATACTTACTATCACGAGTGAAGCTGGTGCAGTTTGAACCCAAACCGTAATCGCACTAAAGGAGGTCGATTTTGGATCGAACAAAACTTCACCGCATAAAAACCGTGCGGTATAGTTTGACATTGGTGCGGTTTGTAATCAATTTTTGCAATGCATTTCTGATTTTTATACAGTTATATAATGTATTTTCAATTTTACTTACATATTTTTTTTGAAATATTTTATTTAAAAATATAGAAGATATACAACTACTATTTATTAATAATCATGAACGACAACTAATTGTAGCCGATTGTTATGGTTGAGCATGCCGACGAGACGTGCACAAGTCAACTAGACGTCGTGGTAAGTCTACACGCGTAGGAAGACGATGAATACTATTCCACTGATCGTGGAAAAGACCGTTAAGAAATATGCAACATAATTATTTCTATTTCGATGTTGTTTTGAGTTTTACTATTTGCAGTCCGCTTTTATTTCATTATGTCAAGTTTGATTTTGGTTTTAGTTGAAACTGATTGGACTAGACTCTCTCATCTAACATGCCTAGTGACTAGTCTCTCACAACGCCTAACAAGTGCCTCTAATGGTCTCCTTTGTACATGTCCAAACCATTTTAGACGAGCTTCTCACATCTTCTCTGAAATTGGTGCTAATACTTTCATTTCTAATTTTATCCAATCTTGTGTGTCCACACATCCACCTAAGCATTCTCATCTCCGCAACTCTCATTTTTTGCTCATGTACACAATTCACTGCCCAACACTCAGAACAATAGAGCATCACGGGTCTAATTGCAGTACAATAAAACTTGCCCATAAATTTTAGTGATACTTTACAATCAAATATGATCCCTGACATGCCTCACTGACAACTAACAAAAAAACATAAAATCAAATAAGAGCAAATTGTCCAATAATTTCTGCAATTTTTATTGCAAATTTCATTATGTAGTGGAATATTATAATTAGAATTTGTTCTTCTAGTTTTAAAAATAACTGAATTTCAACTCCTTCGTTTCAATTACATGGGACCCAACAGACCTTAACTAAATTCAATTTGTATCTTTTTATTTAATATATTAAAGTTGCGTGTGTTGCTCGAAGCATCCGAATGAGGATTTAGGTGGAATCCCCTACCCGTTGCCCCCAGGTGGGTATAAACAGACAAGCGGTTAGGAATTCGTCGAACGGCTGGGAATTCGTCGAACGACTGGAATTCGTCGAGCGGCTGGAATTCGTCGAACGATTGGAATTCATCGAGCGATTGGAATTCGTCGAGCGGTTAGGAATTCGTCGAACGGCTGGGAATTCGTCGAGCGGGAGCACGGGAGCGAAATTTTTCTTCTTTCTCCACGAACAGTGGCGGCGGGAGGCGATATGATTTCCTCATCTTTTCTGGATTCCGCGGCTACCCTAGAACTGCAACAGCGAAATTTTCCTCTACCCTCGATTCCGGGGGCGGCTATCCCGATCGGCGACGGGATTTTGTTTTCTTTCTTCCCAACTACATCGGCAGAAAAACGGCGACGGAATGGCAGTCAATCCTCCTTCCAGCGATCTAAACGACGCTGGCTTTGGCGGTCGGGCTTCTTCCCTTCTCCAGGCGGCGGAGCCTTCTGTCCCTTTTTTTCTTCTTATCACAGTAACGACGACAGTGATGGTTTTCTTTCCTCTGCCGATCGTCAACAACGACAGTGTAATCGAATTTTTTTTTTGATCTCCCGATTTCGGGAGCGGCAGGGAAGAGAAACATGAGCACTAGAGCGGAAACGGTTACAGGGTGTTTCAGCGACGGGGCAGTTAATTTCGAGAATGTGTGAGTCGCTCGAAGCATCCGAATGAGGATCTAGGTGGAATCCCCTGTCCGTTGCCCCCAGGTCGGTATAAATAGACAAACCCAAGGAGTTTCTACGAGTATCGGATCTACACGTGTCCGAACTGATCCGTTATGCCTCCGAACCCGTTATTCGTCCAAATATACACTAACAAAAGTTGCTGTTATAATAATAATAATAATTTAAATTTTTTTGTGTAAGGGAGAGAACCATCGGATTATTCTAGGGTCATCCGGTCATTAGATTTTTTTTAATTGAATATTGTTTAAAATAAATTAATTAATTTAATTAAACAATATTGAATAAATATCAAATAAATAAAAAGATTTAGAGTGTTCCGCAAATATTACGCATCGACTTTATTATGAATTTTTTTAATGAACAACTGTTTGGCAAGGTGGCGGCCGTCGGAGAAGTAGTGATACGATAATCAGCTGTTTTGTAAACTGGTGACAGAATCTGTGAAATCGTTTGGAAGAACAATTTACAAATCTTCGGATCGACCTCCGACTCAGTTCCATTCATCTCCGGCTTCGTTTCAGAAGACCTAACTATCTCCTCCACCCTCCCTGCGACGGTCATGAAATACTTCATTCCTAAAAAACTCCCCGTCTTCTCATCCCTCGTGGGAGAATACGCCATTTTCAACCGTTGGTTCTCCTCCATCTCCCTATCTTCTCGTCCCTTGTCGGAAAATCGCGAGGAGCTTCCTTGAAGGCGAGAATCACAAATCACAAGGAACATGATTCAGGAGTCGTGGGAAAAAAAAAACACGACCCCAAATCACTAAGAAATTGCAATTTGATGGCAGCAACGTTTTCAAATGTGGTCATGATTTTTGTTTGTTTGTTTGTTTGATGAGACTTATCTAAAATTGGCGGTGTGCTGCTCCTAAAACGCCCCGGCCCCGCCAAACATAGCGATATCTTTACGGATAAATTTCCAAACTAGCCCTTTATTAAATCAAAAAGTATAGGAATAGCCCCTTTCAACAAAGATTCCCAAACTAGCCCCCTTCTACAAATCCAGCTGCACGCACAATGCTTTGTCGGCTGATTTAGGATAAAAAAACTATATAATTCAACAGTTTTCATGATTTTGGATTAATATTAAATATATAATTCGACCGGTTTAGAATATTAAATGTACAATTCCACCAAAAACTATTAAAATTTTTGGTTTGAATGAAATTGATATGTTGTGCGATAAAATATATTGGACGAGTAATGCATCAGATTTTGTTACATTTACAATATCTAGTTACAAAATACATACAGTGAAAATTTTCATGATATTTCATATATTACCGGGTGACAATCATTAGACGCAACACACGATATTATTGAGCTTCAACCACCTATTTTAATAAAAAGTATTGGACGAGCTCAAACTCGTCGACATTATAATATAATGGACGAGTAAATTGATCACAGTAATAAAAGATGTGGTGTTTATAAAAAATTGAGACACAATCAAGCAACATGTCCCACAGATACAGAAAATTGAAGGTTAGAATATATTTATTTATAAAAATTTATTTCATTGTGTACAAATCATCTACTTAAATATTTATAATAATGTTTTATTTTAATTTTTTTCAGTCTTTTTGAGTAATGCACTGGGTGTAACAATGAATCGCCTGCTCTTTTAAGACATTTTGGAGGACTTTTTTTGCAGGCATTTTGTAATTTTAACACGTGTTCATTTTGTTTTAATTTGATTGTAAATGATCATTTCACTATAAATGATCATTTGAATTGTTAAACTCTAAGGGTCTGTTTGGGACAGCTCTGGCGGATTGAAAAGCTGCTGTCCGGATAGAGCTGTTTTAAAATAGATCTCTGGGGAGCAGTTTTGAAAAGCTGCAGACTGTTTGGGTGTTCTGTGCAGAAGTGCGCTCGGGATCGCCGGAGGAAGGACGTCGGGGGCTTGGAATTGCCGGAGGAAAGCCGTCTGGGGCTCGAAATCGCCGGAGGAAGGCCGTCCGGCCTCTGAGCATGTTCCAACTGAAGAAACCATTAGATTTACAAAACATGTGAGAGAGAGAGCTATTTTGCGGGAGCAGAAGCTGGGGAGGGAGAGATTTCTGAAAAGCTGCAAAACAGCTCCAGATTTTTGAAAAGCTCTTCACAGGGAGCTGTCCCAAACAGACTGAAAGCAGCTCTGGCGGTTGGAATAGAGATTTTCCAACCGCCAGAGCTGCCCCAAACAGACCCTAAACTAGTTCGAAAATATCTGGAATATCTAAGCCCTGAATTTTGTTCCTGAATTGTTCTTTTTAATTCCCATAAATATATTTTTATCCTAAACCAGCCAACAAAGTACTGCGCGTACAGTTGGATTTGCACAAAGGGGTTAAATTGGGAATCTTTATTGAAAGGGGACTATTCCTATACTTTTTGTTTAATAAAGGGCTAGTTTGGAAATTTGTCCTATCTTTACACTATAACGCAGGTCTACCAGGTTCGACGAATTCATCCATCTGACTTCTTCTGCACGAGTTCTCGCCAGAGAAGGAGGAGAGCTCCGAATCCATCTCCTTAGAATCAACTGGACACGATGTTAGGGCTTGCATCTTTCTTCCGTCCGACGGCCTAATCAGTTAACTCTCGGCGCCCCTGCGATGCTTCCTCCTCCTTCCAGTTCCAGTAATCTCGAGGCTTGATATCCATTGTTAGCAACAGTCATGCCATCGCCAGATCTCATTGCTGCTAGGGTTTTCGTTTTTTCCCTACTTCTCGTTTTCTCCGAGGCGCTCCTCCCTCCGGAGCGAGGATGCGAGTTTAGCATTACCCAAGGAAACTATCTGTACAGCTATCGCTTGGCGGCGCCGAGCCGCTCGTACCCTCACGGGGTCATGAGTGAAGATGGGTAATGGTTCCTTCCCTTAGAAACCTGATGTTTTCTTGCCCATCGGCTTCTTGTGATTTTTTTTTCAATGGCATTTAATATTGATCGGCAAAATCACGAGCTCGTCCTTTTGTTGAAACACCCGTTTCTGTTCGGAGAGATTAGCCGACACACACCTTTCTAATTTCTAGATTTGAATGAACTGGATAATATAAAGTAATAGAGTGTGTTTGTTTTGCCGGAATTCAGAGAAAGGAATTGAAATTGAGTTTCCCAGTTCCAATTGTGCTAATATATGCTCCAGGATTTGTTCAATCTTTTGTGATTGGAGTTCTGCGGTTCACTATTTATCCTTGCACCACATTTACAACATTTTATTATTGTGGTTATGCAACCCTGCAAATGTCCATTGAGTAATTTTCTTCAGGTGAACTTAAAAGATTTCAAATGAACCTGCATTCTTAGTTTAATGTTCATTGGTGTTTGATATTCCATGAACACTGGAACCTAGGATAACTAATTGCAGTAGCAAATAGATGAGTGTTCATTTGTATATAATGTTAGCTTTCACTTATGGAAAGAAAGTGTCTTTATGGTAATTTTCTTGAAGAAGCTAGAAAGGCAGCAAAAGAATTGTTGATTGTGTTAAAAAAATGAGCAATCATTGGTTAGAATGTCACCGTTAAGCGACATGCCATAAATTAATTCGATTGCGAGGTTCAATTTTAGAATTGTATTTGCTAGATGAAATTTGGGGATTCTCTACGTCAATGATGTTTGAGGCTTAAAATGCTGGAACTAGCAGATGGGCTCATAAACTATGCTTATGGGGCTAACCTTGTTGTGAGCTTGAAAGTTGACTTGTTCAACAATCTATATAGAGCTTGGTTCGTTGGCTTATGATTTCATGTTTACTTTTGTAAGTGTCACATTGTATATGTTGAATCTCGTGATAATTTATAGAAGAGTCTTTTCCCATCTTTCCTATTTGTTTATTTTATTTTATTGCTTTACTTTTGAGAGTCCTTGAATTACTTTTTAACTACACTGGAGTTTTCACATAGGTTCTACAGGATTGCAGTAAATGAGACAACACTGTGGTATCAGGTTAGTTTTTCATGGATTTTCATTATTTAGCGTTTACAATTTTGCTTTATGAATGAAGAAAGCCATTAAATCCTCAAATCTTATTTTTTGAAGGAGATTCTTATCTTATTTTTGGATTGATTTCCCTAGCGAACTATATTACTTACAATTAAACTACTTAAGTTGATGCTATTCAGGTCATTGATTTTCAGCTCATCAATTTGTATGTGAACAGCTATGTGATCATATGATATTCAATCACGGTCAACCAAAATGTCTAAACTGTCAGGTGATTTCTCCTTGGGTTATTCTCTCTATTTTTCATGTGTGTTTTTTTTTCACTCTGCAATATGCTTATGTTTATAACATTCCAAAGTAGCATTGTTCAGACATGTGTCGGAGTTTTATACGTTTATTGTAAGATATATTATTGCTAAATCACCCTTATACTTGTTTCTTAATTTGTTTATCCACAATTATAACGCAACTTCCGAGTCTTTTTTCATTCCACATACTATCGGGAAACATCCTAGTAACTAGATTGTACGTGTTTTCTTAAAATAGGTTTTTGATGTTTTTCATCTTTATTTTTTCAAGGGCTCGTGTTTATTTTTGGGTCTGTGTTTTTTATGATTCTCCCTTCTCTGTTAATTATAATATATGTACTTGCAACTGTATTCTTTGTTCTTAAGATGAAGATCTCTGTGGATGAGTTAACTTTTCAAAACTGTCTCATTTATGATTAGAAGGATGCCAATTCCAGAAATATATTTTCCCAAGTTGGGGTTTATCATTTTTCACTACCCTGTTTTTGTATTTAGCTTCAACTGAACTCCGCCTTATCCTGGACTTTAACTTCCAGTTTAAACAACAAATCAGGGAATTCACCAATTGCTCTTCATGATCAAGGTGATATTAGCATTGCTTGCCTCACATTTTTGTCGAGTGTTATGTAGTTACATATAGATCCAATGGTATAAGAGGGATACTTGAGAGTTGGTTTATGATACGAATTCGTGAGGAATCCGGTGAGAGGAGGGCCGGCGGGGATGGGGGAGAAGAAGGGGATTAGGGTTGAGAGGGAAAACTTAAGGAGCAACCCTAATTTGCATTCATTCAAGCATAATCCAAAAAGAAGTACAACTTCACCCCTTATAGGCGCGGGGTGTGACATAATAGTAAATAACAACATAAAGCGAAATAAATAAATGCGTACAACCAAATAAAATATAACAGAATAGGAAATTAATAAAGACGCCAGGCTGGGGCCGCGTCTTCGGTCTCTCCTCCTGCGGACGGAGCCGTCGCCGTCTTCCCCCGCGTGTAGACCCGCCACAGCGTCTCGTAATCGTGCAAGTCCTTAACAATGGCATCGTATGGAAAAATGTGCCATGTTCTCAAGGCAGTAGTCAACAAACTTGTGATGGAAGTCATCTTGAGGGAGCCATGTAGCATCAGAGTCTAGGTGATTTGCCTATGTGACCAAATATTCCTCCGAAGTGGGGTCCCCAGGCAGAGTGCAGCGGCGGTCAAGTATCTTGGCGGGGTAGTACGGTGCCTCGCCGGCGAGATCGACGACGGTCGAAATGTGGTCCATGGTGGCGCGGTTGCCCACAACACGGTGCAACTGAGAAACGTGGAAGATCGGGTGAATGCGACTCTTGACAGGGAGGCGTAGGCGATAGGATACCACACTAGTACACGTTAGTACCTCAAATGGGCCAAAGAAGTAAAGAACCGTGGGGCTAGCTTCGGGCAGGGCCTTCGGGCCATAGACAGCTGGCGATACGGGTGCAATTTGATGAACATCTTCTCCCCCACTTTGAAGGAAAGGTCGCGCCGCTTCCTGTTCGCAAAGGAGGACATCTTCTGTTGGGCCCGTAGGAGGTGATGCTTCAGGTGATTCAGGATGGTGTCACGGTCCTGCAAAGCGGTGGCCAAACTCTCGACCCGACACTCTCCCGGCAGATGGAGAAGAATGGAGGGTGGAGGCCGGCCATAGACATCCTCAAACGGGGTGGTACCTGCTGGGTTGTGGTAAGCAGTGATGTAGGAGTACTCGGCCCAACAAAGCCACTTGGTTCATCTGCGGTGTTGCTCCCCCACGACGCAGCGGAGGTACATCTCCAAACAGCGGTTGAGGACCTCGGACTTGCCATCCATTTGTGGTTGGTAAGCAATGCTTATGCGGAGGCGAGTTCCCTGTAGCCGGAAAGGTGTGGTCCAGAAGTTGCTCAAGAAAAGCGGATCACGATCGCTCATGATTGACTGAAGAAATCCATGAAGGTGCACGACGCTGCTGATGAAGCTGTTCGCGACGGTGTAGGGGTAACGAAGGGGGATGAAATGACTGTATTTGGACAGCCTGTCCACCACGATCAATATTCAATCGAATCCCTGGGAGCGCGGTAGTCGAGTAATGAAGTCCATGACCACGTCCTCCCAAACGTGGTCCGGAATGGGAAGAGGCTAAAGGAGGCCAGCTAAAAATGCTGCCTCGTACTTGGCCTTCTGGCAGACCAAACAGACGGCCACAAATGCCTTAACCTGTCAGAACATGTGGGGCCAGTAGAGAGAGAACGCTAAATGTCGATAGGTGCAGAAAGCCCTGGCGTGCCCTCCAGAGGGTAGCATAAAACTTGGCTAGGAGATGGGGAATGCTCGGAGAAGAGGGTGCTAAAGCAAGGTGGCCCTTGAAGAACAGGCGACCCTCTACAAATTAGTATGGTGGGTGGCCGGAGGCGTCCGCGATGAGCGTCGTCCGGATCTCGGATAAAACATGGCTGACCTCGACCTTGTGCTGGATGGCCGCCGCGTCTTCTCACATCGGTCGAGAAATAGCCGCGAGCTCTGGCGATTGGCTCTGTCGAGAGAGGGCATCGACCGCCCGGTTTGCCCTTTCGGGCGGAACTCGATGGTGAAGTCATAGCCTAGGAGTTTGATTACCCACACCTGCTGGGCGTGCTTTGCGATCTTCTGCTGGAGGAGGTAGCAGAAGCTGTGGTGGTTGGTGCGGACCACGAAGGGGTGGCCTAGCAGATATGGGCACCAGTGCTGAACGGCGAGAACGAGGCCCATGAGCTCATTCTCATACGCGGAGCGGCTGCAGACGGTGTTGGAGAAAGCGTGGCTGGAGTAAGCTATTGGCCGTTCGGCCTGCATGAGTATGACTCTCATCCTGAAGACCGATGCGTCACACTCCACTAGGAATGACAAAGAGAAATCAGGTATGGCCAGCACCGGCCCATAGACTAGGGCCCGCTGAAGGGCGGCAGAGGCGGCGGCCGTCCACTGGAAAGGACCCTCGTCCTTCAAGAGCTGCGTAAGTGGTCGAGCTAGAGCCCTGTATCCTTGGATGAAGCGGCGATAGTATCCCGTCAAGCCGAGGAATCCCCTGACGTCCCGCAGAAATGTAGATGTCGGTCAGTGAAGGACCGCCGCGATCTTATCCTCGTCCATGGTGACCCCCCAGGCTGAGATGGTGTGGCCGAGGTAGCTTACTTCCGACGCTCCAAAGAAGCACTTCTTCGGATGGAGCTTGAGGCGATGACGCCAGATGGTAGTCAGAGTGAGGCAGACGTGTTGAAGGTTATCCTGCCAGGAAGAACTGTATACCAAAATGCCATAAAAAACAAGAACATGTCGACAAAGTACCGCCTGGAAAATGTTGTTCATCGTCACTTGGAAGGTGGCCGGTGCATTGACCAGGTAGGGGCGGATCCAGAGGAGGGCCCGAGGGACACTGCTCCCCATTATTTTTTAAAAATGGTTAGTGGATTTGGATTTCTCTTGTCGAGTCAATGAATTTTGACTAGTTAAACGTCAGAAACGGTGACCAGATGAGGGAGAAACAACTCCGATAAGATAGAAGCGTTCAAATTTTTTTTTTGGAGGGAATTAATGTCTGACCCCTCTTGTTAAAATTTCTAGAACCTAGTGACACATTTCTATGGTGAGGGGCGGACATAGGAAAAAAATATCATGCACTTGTCGCACATGAGCTGAGTGCATCGAGCGCAATCCACTACATTGCTAGATCTAAATCACTACATTGTTATTTCATTAAAAAAAAAATTTGTGCACTCCCATTATCATTTTTCTGGATCCGCCACTATGGTCAGGCCGAAAGGTTTCGGCCTGACCAAGAACTCGTAGTGACCGTCATGCGTCCGGAAGGCGGTCTTAGGAATGGCCTCGGTTCGTACCCGAATCTTGTGATAGCCTGCTCGAAGGTCCAACTTGGTGAAAAATATTGCACTGTGGAGCTCGTCCAGAAGCTCCTGAATAACTGAGATCAGGTACCTGTCTTACATGGTGACCTTATTGAGCTCCCAGTAGTCTACGCAGAAACGCCAGCTACCGTCCTTCTTCCATACCAAGAGGATCAGACTGGAGAAGGGGCTCGCACTAGGGCGGATGAGGCCCCACAACATCTCTTGGACCAAACACTCGATCTTGTCCTTCTGCACATGGCCGTAGCCATATGGGGACCGACACCGCCGCCGTCCCGGACTGGAGGGGAATAACGTGATCCGTTGGGCGAGCAGGAGGAAGGCCGGTCGGGGTCTCAAAAATGTCGTCGAACTCGGCGAGTATTGCCTGAAGGTTTGTTGGGTGTGAAGGAGGCGGCGGTGCCAGAGCAGAGAGCGGCAAAAGCCATGCCGAATAGTCGACGTCGGCGGTTTGCTGAATCGCACGGGCCGAGATCGGGGAGCGCAGTAGAGCGGAGTCACCCACCAGGCGGCACGTCTGGCCCTCATATAGGAACATCATAGACATATTCTCCCAGTTGACCCGCAATTCGCCCAACGTGCAGAGCCAAGCCACGCCCAGAATGACGTCAATATCGCCGAGCCAAAAGGTGTAGAAGTCTGCGGTCACAGGGCAGGACCCCACCGTCAGGAAGAGAGCGGTGCAACACCCGTGGGTCTGCCGACGACGCCCATCGTTCAGACAAACCGTAAAGTCAGGGGAGGGGATCAAGGGAAGGTGCAGTTGGTGCGCCAGCTGGGTTGAGAGGAAGTTGTGGCTCGCACTACTGTCCACCATGACTACAATGGAACCATCTTGTAACGTGCCTGCCAACTTCATGGTCTGCGGGCCGGAAAGGTCGCCCACTGAGAAACAAGGTAGCTCTAAGCGGTGACAAGTAGGCGAGGTGGTGTCCATCGCGCCATCACCCTCGGATAGCTCTAGGGCCTCAAAGTCCGCCAAGGTGACCTCTGGTTCGAAGTTGCCGATGATGACGTGGAACTCCTTGATGGAGCACACATGCGTAGGAGAGTAGGGCTAACAGCACCAGAAACTTAAGCCATTGTTGCGGCATTCATTACAGGTACTGTTGGAGATGCACTAGGGAACCACCGGTCGGCCGGGTCGGTCTCCCCTAGGGAGCGGCCCTTGCAGGGCTGTCGAAGGAGGGGGCTGCCAGGGTGCCTGAGGCGGGTGGTGACTGGCTCCAGGCACAGGCGCCCTAGGGGCGAGGTCGGCCTCCACCAGACGTGCTATGTCAAGGGCGTCCGAGATTGTGCGGAGATGGGTGCGTGCGAAGTCGGGAGTGGATATGGGGCAGAAGCCCCTGCATGAAGAAACCCAGGTAATGGTCTGGTGGCAAGCCGGAAACATGAGTGACCAATGTGTCAAACTCGTCAATGTAGTCGTCCAGGCCGGTTGTCTGGCGGACGCCGCATTGCCGCTCGATAGCGGAAGAGCCAGAGTAGCGGGAGTCGTACCGCTGAATCATCTCTTGTTTGAGCTCGGACCAGGAGAGGCTTGGGTTGGATTGGCGGAGCCACCGAGCCCAGTGGAGAGCCGAGCTGTCCAGACCAACCACAGTCATAGACGCCTTGTCGTGTTCCGGGGTGTAATTGAGGTCAAATTATTGCTCCGCCTTGGCGATCCACCCCATCGGGTCTACGCCGACAAACGAAGGAATATCGAGGGAGAGAGCGGGCCGGGCCTGAATTGCCGGCGGCAGTTGTTCGAAGTAAACAGCCGGCGGCGCGGTGTCGAGGAGAGATCCGCTATCCGCATGCGAGTCGGTGCCGGACGCGGCGGGCACGGCGGCGGCGAACGCCTAGAAGGAGTCAATCTTGGAGTGGAGGGCGAGGAGGGAGGCGTGCATGGAGGTGACAAGTTGTTCCTGAGCCTCGACGTGACGTCTAAGTGCTTCGAGGTGGAATCCGAAGCGGGGTTGCCGGAGGAGCGAGTGGTGGGAGCCATGGGGCTGGCGGCGTTCGACAGCTGTTGGAATAGGCGGATTTGGCCGAAATCGGCGAAATCGGGGTCCAACGGCTTCCTGTGGAAGATCAACGTCGATCGGTGGGCTGCGGATTTGGTCGTGAATGGACGAAAACAGGAGAGCGGAACGGACGGAGGAACCGGCACGGCGCGGACGACGGTCTGGTGGCGGCTGGATCTGGACGAGGGAGTGGTGGATCGGCGCTGTAGCGTCGGCGCTATGGATCGGAAGCTGCGACGCCAAATCGGTCAGGGGCGGAAATCAAGTATACACGCCGATTGACAGAACAACAGGGGAGGACACACACAACACGAGCACCAGCGGCAAGATGGCAGACGGTGAGGCAAGTCGAACCCAATTGATACGAACTCGAGAGGAATCCGACAAGAGGAGGGCCGGTGGGGATGAGAGAGAAGAAGAGGATTATGATTGAGAGGGAAAACTTAGGGAGCTGGCCTAATTTGCATTCATCCAAGCATAATCCAGAAAGAAGTATAACTTCCGCCACTTATAGACGCGAGGTGTGATATAATAAGAAATAACAACATAAATAGAAATAAATAAATGCGTACAACCAAATAAGAATTAACAGAATAGAAAATAAATAAAGACGTCAGGCTGGCGCCGCGTCTTCGGTCTCTTCTCCAGCGGGCGGAGTCGTCGTCGTCTTCCTCCGCGTGTAGACCTGCCACGGCGTCTCGTCTTCGTGCAAATACGTAACAGTTTATCTACTTTGAAAGCCTTCAAAATGGGACCTCATTACAGATTATAATTAAAATGTATCTTACCAAAAGATAAAGTAATATTTGAAATGGAAATCTTAATCTAATCAATTTAAACCTCGTGTTCTTTTGTATCTTTACTAGGATTTTTTAAACTTTGGTTTATACGTATAGAATCCATTTAAGCCCTTTTGGATGTGTCTTGATATTGATCAAATAAATTATTGCATGAAATACATGACATCATCTTTTTGTTGATTTTACTCGTCTTTCTTATCCATGTTGTGACAGGAATGTGGAGGTCCATTGCATTGTGGGACACAGTGCAGTGCACTTGCGGAAAACAACATAGGAGGTACTTCATTTATTTTATTCCTATTGAATTACATATTACCATTCCTTCTATTGTTTACCATTTGAAGTAATCTTTTTTTAGACTAAATTTTCGAAATGTCCTTGCTATAGTACCTCCCTTATCCTCATTTTCTCCTCTATATATAGGGGTTGGGGCCTTCCCTTGTCCTCATTTCCTTGAATAAAAACTTACGATCTTCATATCCTATTTCTTAAAATGAGGGCCTCTTATTCCACAAATTTTGAATATGGAAGATGAAATTGAGCTTGGGACATGAGGAAATGAACTGTAAGAGGATGGTTAACATTCCATCTTTTTTCCCCTGGTTGCAAGAAGAGTGTAGGATATACTAACTTTGTCATGTGAGCCTTCCAACAACTTCGGAAGCTTTAGTCATTTTGCATGAGACAATTTTTGCAATTTCTTAAACTATTAATTACCCAAATCTCTCTTGTGAGTTTGCATAATTATTGGTTGCATTCCTCTATCTTTTTAAATTACAAAAACCTAACATCTGAGTTTACATTTCACAATATGCATGCACAAAAATACCCCTGGAGGGGAGCTCAGGAGGTGGTATTTTTATGCATGCATGTTATGACATTTAAACTCACACGAGAGGCTTCTGTAATTTAAAAAGATAGAGGGGTGCAACTTGTAATTCTGTAAACTAATGGGGCATTTCATAGTAAATGGTGTTTTCTTAAATTAGGTTAGAAGGATGATGAAGGTTCTTGTTTCACTTATATTTAACACGTTGCATCTGAATTTACTCAAAAGGAAACTGTTTCCTGCAGTATCAGCACCTGAGAAGTTGGATTGAAGCAAATGGGTTCAGGAAAGTATCCTCGTAAGTAGTATATTATTGTAGAAGATGAAGTGGTTAAATAAGATTTAGAAGGAAGACACGACAACGAGAGAGGGTATTTGTTACGCACGGGCGCATAACATGTTATTATATCTTGTATTTCATTTATTGTTTATGGTTAATGTTATGTGAGCCCCCTCCCTATATAAGGAGGTGGTATGAGCTTAGTTATTAAAGGCGCAAGGCGCAAGACGCACCAAGGCACAAAGAGGTCTTGGAGCCTAGGCGCAAGGCTCAAGGCGCATGCGCGCGCCTAAAGAAAGCAAGACGCAACCACATTCATTTTAAATAATCAGCATCAAACATCAGTTCATTTTTTTGAACAGATTCTTTATATATTCTACTCATTAGTCATTCATTACTATCATTTATATCTCTTAAAAAATAAAATCAAAATGGTCTCTTGCATCATATCTAAGTCTCAACGATCGATTATGTTTCAAGAACAATAAATCATATAAAAATTAATGAGTTCTTTCATTATTTTGAAAACAAAAGGTTTACAACAAAAATCTCACTCATGCGCGCCTTTAATGTCCAAAGGCGCAAAAAAGACGCACGAAGGAGCAAATCTCTTAGCCTGGTGAGCCTGGAGTCTTAGGCGCGCCTGTGGCGCGCCTTTAACAACATAGGGTATGAGAGAGTTTCTTTCATCTTGGAGATCATTAGGGTTTTGAATCTCTCATTGGGAGAGAGGGCTTCTTGGAGGAACCAGCCTCCAGAAGATTGTATCCTATAATTTGTTTCGTTTAGTGCAAGCAATTTCTCCTTCCCACAACATTGGTCCGACCTGCCGCCCCGCCTGCACATCACATCGCGTGTCGTCGGCTACATCGCTTTCGTTCTCCTGGCTATCTGCGATCCAACCCTAGCCGAGCGAGCCGACGTCCACCTTCTCCGACACTCACACACACCCCTCGACAACGCATTGTGCGTCTGTGCGAGCCGCGATTTCCGCCGTTCGTCTCGACCCCGACCCAGATCGCTCGCTCCGCTGGCTTCGACGCAGGTCGCTCGCTCCGCCGGTTTCGACGCATTTCTTACCGTACGCGGGCCGCAGTCGACTTGCTCGCCTGCGACGCACCTCCAGCTGGCGTAGTCCTCTCTCCTCAGGCTTCCAGCTTCCCAGAACAACATACTGACGGTCTCGGCGGCCCTAGCCGCTGCTCCTACAGGTTCCCCTGGCTTCCAGCGGTTTCGTTTTCGTCCTCCTGTCCTTGGCTGAGTGTATGCCCCCTCGATTGTGCTCAATGGTCAACACCGACGCACCTTGGCCGCCCAATCCACGGATCCAGACATCCTTTGTCGTCTGGACAACCATGACAGCGCCATCGCATCCCTGCAGGCCCTCATACTCCGCATGGAGGCCAAGATCGACTCCCTCTTGGCCAATTGCCCAACCATGTCCGCGACGTCCAACGCTGCTTCACCATCCCTCCTTGGGGCTTCCTTGAACCCGCACCAAGCCACAACCCACCCACCCGGGGGGGGGGGGGGGTCTCACAGGGGCCTCAACCCCTTGATGTTCCCTCATTCAACGACACCGATCCTATGAGTTGGATTTCCCGGTCTGAACAGTTCCTCAAAATTCAGCAGGTCGCCGAGGCACAGAAAGTCAACACGACATTGATCGGCATGGAGGGATCTGCTCTCCACTTGGTGCGCTGGCTACCTCAATCTCAGCCTGTCATGTCTTGGTCGGACCTTCAGCAGGAGCTCATTCGTCGTTACGACAACCGCTACGCGGGCTCCGCCTAGGAGCGACCCCGTGGTGTCCGTTACACGATCTCCCTTGACGAGTACATCGATGTGTTTCTCGCCCTCGCGACGCATGCTCCTGGTCTCCCACCTGACCATTACTTGACCTACTTCATGCATGACTTATAACCCCACATCGGGCCCGCCTCCGCACCCTTCAACTGCTAGCTGCCCAGCAAGCCAGGGACCTCTCCCCACTGGTGGAAGCCGACTTCTTGGCGACGTCCGAGGACCCTCCTTCCTCATGGCGTTCTGCCAAACCTCCCTACCAACCATATTTTCCTCCCCCGTCTAAACATCCACCACCGCCACCACCTCCACCTTGCCCACCCATTCTTGGCCCCCGCAACAACCGTCATGTCCCTACTCACCGCATGTCCAACCAAGAGTATAATGAATTACGAAGCAGGGGTCTGTGCTTCCATTGCAAACTATCATACTCGCCTACTCATGCTTGTTCGGTGAAGGAGTTCCTCCTTATCATCGGAGAGGACATGAACGAGATCAACATGACTGACTTTGACGCTCTTATGATCGCGGATGTATCGCCGGACGACACTCCGGGCACCTCTACGACTGCCCACCCACGGGCATTTCACTACTAGCTGGCGGACAACACTCCGACCTTGGGGACAAGGTCGATTTTTTGGCGGGGTGTATTGTTACACACATGCACGTAATGTATTATTATATATTGTATTTTCATTTATTGTTAATGGTTAATGTTATGTGAGCTCCCCCTCCTTATATAAGGAGGTGGTTTGGGAGAGTTTCTTTCATCTTTGAGATCATTAGGGTTTTGAATTTCTCATTGGGAGAGAGGGATTTTTGCAGGAACCAACCTTCAGAAGATTGTATCTTGTCTTCCCGCATCAGTATTCTTTTAGTTATGTAGTTGAAATTTCATAGGAAATCAAAGATGGGGTGTCAGTGAGAGTTGATTCATGGTTGGAGGAGAGGGATCATCTAATAGGATGGACTAAAGAAGGTGATGCAAATTTGAACATCTCTTGATAATGTATTTGATGCAAGATGTATGTAGGGAGTGCGTAAACATGTCTTAAGGGGCCTTTAATGAATTAGTGTTAGTTGATTGTCATAGGATTCTAGATTGATATGATGCACCAACAATTAATTGATAATTAACTTAGGACGTTGTTATTAGCAAACCTTATTTCGATATTAGCAAACCATTGTTATTAGCAAACCATCTATTTTGAAAATGGTTATTAGCAAATTTTTTTGTTATTAGCAAACCACCAGAATTTTTTTAAAAAAATGAACTTTTTCAGCATAGTTAAAAAGTGATTGCCAAAACATATAGCATTTTTCTTGCAAATCATTGTTATTCTTTCATTTCATTATCTTTAATAAAACCGAAATATTACAATCATTCCTTATAAACTCAAAACATTACAACCCTTCTTCATAAGCCACAAACTTTAAACTCTTTTTCATAAACCCAAAACAGTACAACCCTTCTTCATAAGCCCAAAACTTTAAACTCTTCTTCATAAAGCCAAAACATTACAACATTCTTCTTCTTTACAAAAAATATTGTATGTCCTGCATAAAAAATCAATCAAAATATTTTCAAAATGAAGTAAAAAATATTTAAAATAATGAAACATTGCTTTATCACTCACCTCATTTTATCTAGCATTGAAAACGTGAAGTGTAGGTGATCTCCCATGAATATGAAATTGGATGATGATATGTTCTCCAAGGATGATAGATTTGAGGTAGTGAACATTCATCTTTCATGCTTAGCCCGACAAAGTGATTGTTATTAATGAATCCGATGAAAATTATCTTATGCATTGGAGGAATCGGTGAATCCAGTGGAAAAAAAGTTATACTTTGTGCCTTTGATACTAGAACAACTCCCACATTGTAGCATGATGATATAATCAAACCCATGTCCGGCATGGACATCCACTTTTCTAATGGTGCGGGTGCGGTAACACAGCAAGATCTCTTCGTACTTTAATCCATCCTTCTGAGAAGTTCAAAGCATCAGCAATAACATGATATCCACAATGTCCATCGGAGGGCGCATTGAAAACATCTACCATATTGGTTGCTATGTGCGGTGGTAGTTGACGACGCACCCGGTCAAAGAATTTGTTTGCTTGGGTTGTTTGACCCCTTGATGACTTCTTCAAGTTTTTCAACATATCCGGAGCATCCAACAAAACATGCTCAAAGTGGGAAGGCTCGCGCTTTGTGCTTTTTAAATCTTCTTTAAATTTCTTTGTACTTCCTTTAGGTCTTCCCTTAGGTTTGCTCGGCATATATGGCTCCAAAGTGAGGCTTGAACCCGGATCCATTATTTCGCGTAATTTTCTCTTCATCTCCAACTGTTGATATTGAGAGGTGTTCTGATACCTCCGTATGATACCCTCAATCTCAATGTCTATGTCACATTTCTCACTACTTGTAATTGTCTCACCTTCCATGTCTTCTATACTCAATTGCCTCCAATGATTATGAATTAACCATAACGGATATGCCTTGTTTTGAGTGATATATTATATATACCTACCTCATGAGCACAAGGTAATCCCAATGTGTTTCGGGTTGTGTGTACGCAATCTTCTTCACGCGGATACTCTTTGCTCGAATATTTTTTTTCCTCTTCCCTAATTAAAGACAATGCATTAATTGAGACACGCCCAACAAGCGCTGAATATAATATACTCTTGTACTCAGTGCTCATCTGTATTGAACTATGACCAAATGCTCGTCGAATTTCTGTATGTTGAAGTGTAATCATCTGATCAAAAGCCCTCCAAACCGTGTTCAAGGTGCCAATAGAAACTTCAAGAAATTTTTTCAAGTGATTATGTCCACCCTCTACGCGATTTGTTGTTGAGTTGCCCAAATGTAAGTATTTGTCTATCCATGCCGACACAAAAAACTCCTTATATGGTTCCACCCATGTACCACTCACATATGCCACTACTTTCGGGTAATATCCTGAATACGATGATATAATAGCATTATAGCGCATATAAAATTCATTCTCAGTTCTAGCCTCTACCAACCGTTGCCATACTCCCAGAAATTTTTCACATTCTTTACCTTCTTTGAAATACTTCTTACAGTTCGCCAAAACATTTCTATGAATGTGCACTTGACATAAAATATGTTTAGAAGTAGGAAACACAACCTTTATGACATTCAACAAAGCCAATTCCCTATCTGTTACAAGCACAAGTGGTAGTGAGTTTTGATGTAAGATGGTTTTGAAATGTTCAAGTGCCCACTTATAACTGTCCTCAGTTTCATTTGACAAGAACACAAATGCTGAGAAAAAAGACTGCTGAGTTGATGTCATACCAACAATAGATAGCAACGGCATTTTATATCTGTTGGTTTTATATGTGCAATCAAGCAAGAAGACATTGGAAAACATTTTGCATAATTTGATCGCGGTCGGATGTGCAAAAAACAACCTCTCCAAGATTTATTTTTCTTCATTCACCATACTGAAACTAACATATCCACTTTCAGTAATACATTTATATAAAAATTGTATTGGTGTACCACCTTGTAGTTCCTTCTTGTGAAATTTGAACCTCTCGTTGTATATAGTTCTCATGACCGTTTTGTTTCCAACATTTCTCTTTTTAAGGGTTGACAATATTTTCCTTGGTTTGACGTTAGAAGCATACATATCTTGGACAATTTTTTGTTCTTCGTTATCTAATCTTCCGACATATGCATGTGCCTCTAAGTGTACCATCTGATGATTGTGTGTTCCACAATTCACTGCAAGTTTCCACCCATCACTGAAGGCTTCCTTTTGACCAATTACCAAGAATGGACAACCACATCGTTTAGAGGTAGTCTTCCTTACATTCTTTTTGACCCAACCCTTTTTACATTGATTTTCACGATAAAATCCCGCTCTGTCACAACTCAACATAATACGTGGCCTAGCTCTAGTACCACACAGTTTATCAGAACCCTTTATAGTCACTGCAAAACTAAGACCTTTGGCCACATTTCGCACCCAATCAACTAACTCATCTCGGGATGAAAAAAGACAATCAGTTTGAAAGTGAATTCCAAAATCTACCTGTAAACTAATAACACATGCAAATTCTACTTAGACACCAACCATACTACAATATTTTCAAAAAAAAAAATCATTATACCTTAAGTCGGTAGAATTTAAGCGTTTCATCTCATCCTCCATGATATTATGTGTCTCAATCTGAAAAAGAACGCAAAATAATGCAAATTATACATTTGAGATTGTGAGCAATACATGATAGTCAGGAGCAATTGCTAAGTAGAACTAAGATTTCTATCCATGCAATTTGAGGAAGGACTCCAAAAACATACTACAAGAATTTTCACCGGCCTAACAGGAAGTAGAGAAGAAGCATATAGTCTAGGGACAACCTGTTTCTTTACAGCATATACTCTAGGGACAACATTCTTGTTTCTTTACAAGAATGTTTATAGCCTAACAGGTCATGGTCCTGAAAACAACAAGAATGGACAACCTGTATCTTTACATACCCTAATAACCCAGAAAAACATGCAGGAGTTCACCGGCCTAAGGCTTATGAAATGTTCCTTGATCCTTGGAGTTGCATCTGTCATGAACCATGCTTCCATGCAACTCTGGATGTTTGAAATTTTTAATAGCTTTAGGCAATAAATTTGGTCAATTTACAGTTTCTTCTTTACTAAAAGTTTATGCATTAACTCTAATATTCTTCATCGAACCGCCCCACTCTTTAGTTTCCACATAAAGTCAACTATCTGCAGGTATTAATCCTAGCTAATTGTGTATTTCACTTCGAATTTCTGGAATCTACTCATGTAAAACCAAGTTGTTTTGGTAATGTGGCATAAACCTAGCCATCCAGAATAGTCAAATTTCCATCTTTGAGAGCACTGATCAGTGTTAGCATTAACATGTTTAATCAAAAACAAACTTCACTCAATCATTCTTTGAGAAGATGCATACGAACCGAGCAAACAGTGCCTGCTGGAAGAAGGTTTTGTACGTCCCTTGGCCTGCTTCCTGAAGCTTTATCCTGCAGCAAACAACCAGCCTAGCAGGATGTGTGGACAATTGAATCTGAAATTAGACACCAACAAGGCAATGATGCTCTATGATTCAGAGTGCTTCAAAATCAAGGAGAACTGGGCGAAAAGATGAGCAGAACAGAGTCTAACCTCGACGTTGTTGCAGAAGAGCACGACCACCGATCGTGGTTGTGCGGCGGTGTGCGGCAGATCGTTGCCGCAGGCGATGTCGGCGGCGTTGTTGCAGAGCGGATCACCGGTGGAAGAAGGGCGGCGGCACCGTGCAGCGAGAAACCCTAAATCGCGATTGGGGCTTTCGCGGGGGAGACGAAAAGCTTCTGTCGGGTGAGGAGGAGAAAGGGTTTGCTAATAATGAGTTATGAGGATTGAAAAAAAAACACTTCAATTCATTGAACCCGGTTTTTTGTGGTTTGCTAATAACGAAATACGGTTTGCTAATAACAACGTCCTTAACTTATTATAAATACTGAATTTAATAAAGAAATATTCACTCACAATCAAGAATGTAAAATTAAAGAAGTTTGCAATTTTAGGTTGAATTATGGTTAAAAGTGCTTCAATTAAATGTTGAATGAATAAATTATGCAAATAGAATAATCCATGGGTAAATATATACAAAATAATGCCACAATCGTATGTCCTTCACCAAATAAACAACAATGAGTAAATTGACTTTTACTATGAACTTACACAAGGAATATAAGCTCAGGGACGTGTTAGGCTCTGTTTGGCGCAGCTGCAGCGACTGGAGAAGCAATGGTGGAATAATCAGCTATTTTGCATAGTGGTGGAAGAATCTGTGAAACTGTTTGGAAAAACAGCTTTTGCACAGCTGTTTCATATTTTGAAAAAATGAGATATTTTTTTGGCAAAATTAGATTAAAATAGGAATTGCAGAAAACAGAATGATTTCATGGAAGCCATAAAATAGCTTATGAAAACATGAACGAAGCATAAAAAAAACCAAGAAAAAAATTGCAAGAAGATGATACAATAGATCTGGAGGTAAAAGAAGGAAAAATGCATGAAAACAAAATGAAAAATAAAATAGGAAGGTTGGGGACGATGCGCAGATTTAGGGACAATTATCAGATTTGGGGACGATGAGCATTAGAATATTTTTTTGTTGTAGACCTCGAAAATATGTCATGAAAAAATTGAAAGATTTGGGGATGATGAGCAGCGAAGAAGACAATGGGCTTTTCCGACAGCCTCAACGAAAGAAGATGACGCCACTACCATGCTTCGCCATCGCCGAAGAGGGTTTGCAGAGAACCGGGAGAAAGAGCTGCGCGAGGATCGATTCCGTCGAAGGAGAAGAATCACCGTCGAGCGCTGCGAGAAATCAATCCCGTCGGAGGAGAAGAATCACTGTCGAGCCCTGCGAGTATCGGGATCGGGAGGAAAAATTTTTCACGCCGTTGGACCGCGATCTGGATTCGTGAGAAAAAATAACTACTCCGAATCGCTAGTTTTGCGCGATTCATGCGCGGGGGTGACTCTGAAATCTCCGGCTTTTTTTTGTTTGGCGCCACTTATCAAGAAGCAGCGGCGTGCAACAGTCAAAACGCCGAGCCAAACACAGCCTTAGGTTACTGATTTCTCGGACTGGGCATCAACTTATGGAGTAGTTCTCTTCAATTTCAGATTCTAATTTAGGATATAGGGACTAGGGAGGGGGACGGGTTGTGATGAGTTTGAACGAGTTTGGGGGAGGCCGGAGGGGGTGAGTGAGGGGCTGGCTATTGTAGTAAAGGTGAAGAACGTGAAATAGAAGGTGGATGGGCTGTTGGGACGGAGAACTCATCAAATTGGTTGGGTTTAAGGCTGCAGGCAGTGGGGTTCCAGGCCCTTAATCACAGGAGATGTGGACTAGACAAGCTGAATTTCAGGCATAAGTGCAAGGATTTACTGTCTTGGAATTTTGATATTTCCGTGAGTGGGGATGCTAGGAAGTAGGAAGGAGTTCAAATGCAATGGAGTAGGAAGTTTTGTGGGTGGTTGCTATTGGAATGAAAGATTAAAGGCGGTTATGGACAGTTTTGAGTGGGAAGTGGGAGGTTAGTAGTGATGGGGGGGGGGGGGTTGGGTAATTATTAGTTGTTATTAATGGGTAAGGTCCGTAAGGATAGTTAATGTGGTAGATAGGAGTGGTGGTTGGGGGGGGGGTATGAAGTAGTTATGGAAGTTGGGTTAGTTACGCTGGCTTGGGCATTAAGAATCTACAGAGTCGGCACAGTGAGATCACCAAAACATTTAAGAACCCAAAATTTCTGTCCAAAATTCGTGATCCCTTGAAATCAGCCTTAAGGCCCTATTTATAGATTTAGTACCCTCCACAGATAGTCTAGATCATTCGATATGATAATATATGAAATAAAAGAAACAAAATATAGCAAAATCGGCCTTGGATGGCCCAGACGATGACCCTAACTCCTTGACTAGTACGGGTTGAAATAAAGATAAGCCCGCTTGCAATCTGTGATCACCATCCGTATTATTTCTATATTTCTTCAACAAAAATTGTCACTTAAAATATTCATTTATGCAAGTAATAACAAAAGAAATTCATATCCACAAGTTCAGCTTCCATGGCTTCATGATCATATGGAAGTTACACCACAATATTCCCGAATGAAGTTTGTTGTTGCCAATAATGATGATGCATAAGGTTGTGGTAGGCCTAGTGATGCAGGATAGGCATCACACCTGCCTGCCACTCTGGTATCACCACCAGGGGGCCCACCCAACATCACCACCAGGTGGCTTTTCATTAGGGTCGCGGCCCGTACACTCCAACCAACTCTCCGCTCCATGCGCCAGATTGTTGAGTGATGGGAAATTCAAAAGCCCCAAAATAACAACACAGTATGATAAATAGTTAAGGCTAGTGTTGATATAGTGTAAGTAAATTTCAAGTAATAAAAACCGCAAGTGCACGATGTACAATTGTAATACCTATGCAAGTACGAGTTGATCCACAGAGAAGTTCAATTTTTCTTAATCCAGGCAAACTATAAATAAAAGGTTGGATTGATTTGTTTTAAAAAACGAGATCTTAATTTGAGAAAATTATGTTTTTGATAAATATATCTCGGGAGCAATTTTATTAAAATGATTAATCAATAATTATTGAATAAGGATTTATCGTTGCATAATAAAGATTTATAGAAGCTAAGATGCACAAAAAATTCTTTTTGAATAAGACACTAAAATATTTATATATTGCTTTTCACATATTACATCAAAATCTTTTAAGCATGTGATATATGCGAGCAAAATAATTTAAAATCTTGAGTGATAAAACTTGATTGAGAGCTTCAAGAATGAACCCGAAATTCTTGATTAAATAACTAAGAATATTTTGCGTCCGTTCGCTCCAAATTACATCGTACTTTCGTAGGAATGTAACATGTGCATTCAAGCTACATAAAATATTAAAGTTATTCAGTACAGTCTTCGGGCATAAATATTTTCTAATGAAATGATGAATCATTATAATAATTATAATCTCATGATTAACACCCGAGACAAAAGAAGATTACTCACGCATGATTTGTTTTACAAAAATTATCTGAGTGATCATCATAGAAGAAAATTGAAACAAAAAATATTTTTTTTGATCCAACAATGAAGACTTACAAACTTGCGCGGAGCGCAGACATGGGCTTCCTCCAAGTCTACTTCCTCTCATATAATGTCTCTCAAAAACTCATAAATACAACACCAGTAAACTCTCACTTTCAGCTCAGAAATTCGATGCCCCCTCACAACACAATTGAGGGAAATTTTATTGAGAAAAACTCCTCCAAAATATAATTAAAAAACACGGGGAAAAATTGAATGTGTTTTTACATTTCAGCTCAAGAGCCGAAACGCCCCAAATCACTTCAACGCCCCTTTAGCGCTGAATTTAATTCAGCGCCATTAGGGGGTGCTGACTAAGTCTACGCCTGGGCGCTGAAACGAAAACAGTGCTTAATGGGCCCTGATTTCATTCCATCGCCCAAAGTGGGCGTTGACAAGGTCACTGCCCATTTTGACACTGAATTATTTCGGTGCTCATGCATGGGTGGAAATAATTCAACACCACAGTGACTAATTTAGTGCCATGTGGCGTGATTATTCAATGTCATATCGGCATTGGGCGCGGGTTCTTTGGGCGCTTCTGG
Source organism: Platanthera zijinensis (assembly GCA_039513925.1). Lineage (NCBI taxonomy): Eukaryota > Viridiplantae > Streptophyta > Magnoliopsida > Asparagales > Orchidaceae > Platanthera > Platanthera zijinensis. Next base: position 168,129,673 of record CM077095.1, read on the forward strand.
CTAAATGGTGGTCGTAAGGATCAACGCACATCGCAGTTTTAGATAGTCATTTGAAGCTTGGCTTTTGACGCATTTGTTCCAATTTTGATCGACATGTATATTCTTTGCAATCTGCACACACAAACCAAAAATACCGTGAAAAGTATCATTTTAAATAAAATATAATAAAATAGACTATGAAATAAATAAACATCATGCCCGCACAAATAAACGAAAATACTATGAAAAACATCCTGCAATATTATAAAATATGTGCATTTTGGTGATATCAACATTGAGGCCGGGGCTCGATTCCCTAACCTCCTAGATTATAGGCTCTCACCAACACTCTCATCACCATTCGCGGGTCAGTTGGTGATGAGAGTGCTGGTGAGAGCCTCTTATCTAGGAGGTTAGGGGATCGAGCTCCGACCTCAACAACCTGTCGCATGGTGGTGATTCCATGACGGAGAGCTGGTTGAGGTGTACAAGCCGCGGCCCTGATGAAAAGCCGTCAGGTGGTGATGCCGGGTGGGCCCCCTGGTGGTGATGCCAGGGTGGCAGACAGGTATGACGCCTGTCTTGCATCACCTAGTCTGTATTGTTATCCAGGGGGTTACATACGTAAAGAATATGGAGTTGATGGTGTTGTTATCAAGGTGGATACATAGGTAAAAAATATGGAGTTGATTTGTTTTAGTGTGTTCACACCGGAGGGAAGTTAGTTAGGTTTGAAATTTTAGTAGTGAAATAAGCTCCATTTATACAAAAATTCTTGTCAAAACTTCCTAAACAATTTCAAGTCTTCTTGGAACATAAGGACGACCACGTGAATCACATACTAATTTATTTGGATTTGTAGAAAAGTGCTGAAACCTTATATATACTTCTTCAGTATATAAAAATAATGTATGAGTACATATATATAGGAAGAGAGAAAAATCCCATTTACAAGGTATGAGACTAATACAAGAAGAGAAGAAAAAACTAAATGGGCCAATATATGAGCCTTTACATAGTCTTTTCTAACACTCCCCCACAAGCTGGAGCGACAAGTCGTAGGCACCCAGGTTGGACAAGAACTTATAAAATAGAGCACTCGGTAGGGCCTTAGTGAGAAGATCGACAACTTGGTCAGTAGCCGGAACATGTTTCAATTCCAGCTTCTTCATTTGAACTTTCTCCCGAACGAAGTGGCAATCAACTTCAATGTGTTTCGTTCTTTCATGAAAGACCAGATTCTTAGCTATGTGTATAGCAGCTTGACTGTCACAGAGTAAGGTAGCTGGTGAGGAAAGTTTCACTCCCATATCACCTAGGTGACTTTCAAGCTATGTAATCTCGGATACAACAAACGTCATCGAACGGTATTCAACTTCAGCCGAAGATCGAGCAATCACAACTTGTTTCTTACTACGCCAGGTAACAAGATGACCTCCAAAGTAGGTACAAAATCCGCTGGTAGACCGCCGATTATCCAGGGAACCAACATTATCTGCATCTAAATACGCAACTGATGTTGGAGTAGAAAACGAGGTTTTGTATACCAGCCATTGACCAGGGCCTGTTTTTAGATATATCAGGATTCGTTCGACGATCTGTAGATAAGACATCCAAGGAGATTGATAAACCGGCTGACAACCCCAACACAACAAAGGATGTGTCTGGTCTCGTGACTGTTAGGTAAATCAGTTTTCCAACGAGACCTCAATAGTATTCAGGATTATGAAGAAGCAGATCTGTATCCGAGGCATGCGCACAAAGTTTATGATTGAAATCCATAGGAGTATTGGTCGGTTTTCATCCAGAGTAGTCGACATTCTGAAGAAGGTCGAGATAGTACTTCCGTTGAGATAGGACAAGGCCATCAAGATGTCTTGCGATCTTAAGGCCGATGAAGTATCAGAGGTTCTCCAGATCTTTGGTTTGAAAGATAGAGCTCAGGTGCTGTTTGATCATTTATATTCCCTTTGAGTCATCACCTGTGATTAGGATGTCATCGACATATACTAATAGAAGAACGGTGTCTGTCGTGTGATGTCGAGTAAACAGAAATAAATCTGTCGAACTCCGAGTAAAACCAACTTCTTGAACAACCCTACTGAACTTGTCGAACCATGCCGGAGGGGATTGTTTGAGACCATAAATCGACCTTTTGAGGTGACAAACCCGGGACTCCTCCGTGGTCACAAACCCCGGAGGTTGTTGCATGTAAATTGTTTCTTGTAGGTCACCATTAAGAAAGACATTTTTGATGTCCAGTTGATGTAAGAGGCATTTGGGATGCACATCCACTGAAAGGAGGATACATACCATGTTGAGTTTGGCCACTGGAGAGAATGTTTCTTCATAGTCAAGACTTTGTTGTTGAGTAAATCCGCGAGCCATCAGGAGCATACTTGATGACAAAGACCCATTTACAACCAACAGTAGTTTGACCGGGAGGAAGAGGAACCAAATCCCATGTCTGATTAGCCCAGAGGGCTGTCATTTCTTTGTCCATGGCTGCCCGCCAGCCCGGATGTTGGAGATCCTCCTGCACAGAGTTTGAGATAGAAATAGAGGATAATGAAGTAGCAAAGGTGTGAAACGTCAGAGACAGACAATGTAAAGATACATAATTCGCCATGGGATGAGCGGTTGAGGCCGGTGCCGGATCAACAGATCACAAAGTGTCAGAGGTCGAGGCCGACTGCATTGGAGCTGCGAAGTGAGGAGGGCGATGAGTATAGACACGGATAAGAGGGGACTAACTGATGAACATGTACTTGGCTGCCCGAGGATCCAACTTGTCCGTGGACGGACCAAGTGAACATAGCAGGTACACCCAAATATGCGAGGCGTGAGAGAATGACGGAGTAGAGGGAAAAAGGAGACTAAATAGAGTAGCATTTTGGAGGATGGAGGAAGGAAGTCGGTTAATGAGATAACATGCCGTTGAAAGCGCAAAGTGCCAATAAGCTTTGGGTACCTGCATTTGAATCATAAGGATGCGAGCAACATCCAAAAGATGTCTATTCTTACGTTCAATCACTTCGTTTTTTTGGGTGGTATCGGCACACGAAGTGTGGTGAATAATTCCAAATTCAGAGACGATATTAACAAACTTATGACTAGTGTATTCACGAGCATTATCTGTTTGAAGAGTTTTAATTTTGTCGGAAAACTATGTGCGAGTCTCAAGAACGAAAACCCGGAACACACGGGGAAGGTCGGAGCGATCACGAGGTAAGTATAACCATGTCGTTTGAGAATCAATAAAGGTGATAAAGTAACGATAACTAGATATACTTGTTATTTTGTACGGCCCCAAACATCAGAATGCACTAAAATAAAAGGAGCAGAGCTCAAAAATAGGAACGATGCTGTCTCAAGAACGAAAACCCGGAACACACAGGGATGGTCGGAGCGATCACGAAGTAAGTATAACCATGTCATTCGAGAATAATCATCAGTAAAGGTGATAAAGTAACGATAACCAGACACACTTGTTATTTTGTACGGCCCCAAACATCAGAATGCACTAAAATAAAAGGAGCAGAGCTCCGAGTACAATGAGGAAAAGAGGAACGATGCTGTTTTCCCAAGTCACACATAAGAGCTGGAAGAGAAATATCAGGAAGGGCCTTCTGGAGGACCGGAAGAGGAGCATGCCCAAGATGCCGATATCAATCAACAGAGGAGACTGAAGAGAAGATGGTAGGAGAAACATCAAGAAGGTAGAGTCCGTTTTGCAGTCGTCCTTTACCAATGATACTCTGCGTCCATCGATCCTGCATTAGAAAAGATGTAGAGGTAAATGTGAGAGCCGTTCAAATCGGTTGTGAGGAGACTAACAAAAAATAAATTAATCGGAGAGCCTGAGACATGAAGAGCCGAGCGGAGAGAGATAGAGGAATTGAGGGGGATATCAGCAGAGCCAGAGACTGGAACGGTAGCGCCATTGACTACAGTGATACACTTATGATATGAAGGATTCAAGTAGTGATGTGGCTTCAGCGAGGTGATATGGTGAGTGACACCTGAATCCACTATCCAACGCGGACTAGTGGAGAGACAAGCGATACCTTCATTAGAGACGGAGGCAATAGAGGCAGGCGGGTGACGGGGCATCCCGTAAAGTTGCTGGAGTTTGAGGCAGATTTCTTCAAGATCAGCACGAGTGGCAGAGGGACTGTGGTCAGCAATAAAAGCAGTCAGACGAGGAGGAAGACCATGTTTGCGGTACCAGGTCGCCTCAAGGTGTCCATCCTTACCGCAGAAAGAACACTTAGGCCGCAGCTGGCCACCTCGACCCCGTCCCCGAGAGCCTGAACATCCTCCACGGGTAGGGGGAGGGAGAGGTAGTAATGGCGTGGTAAAATGCTGGAGCAGAGCTGGTGAAGGTGGGCCGATAGCATCAGGAGGCGGTGTAACCTTTAGCAGCATGAAACACACATCGGAGAATGAAGGAGTCGTAACAGACGAGAGGATCTGAGCCCGAACATTCTGTAGATGTGGCAGGACACGAGCCATCATCATGACAATATCAACAACTTCTTTCTGAGCGCGTTGAGCAGCGAGATCCGTAGTTGGGGGATGATGCTGAAGCCAGGCTTCAACCAGTGTCTTGGACCTAGCAACAATCGAAGTTAAGTCGGAAGCACCGCCGATGTCAAAAGTCTGAACATCGGTGATGATATCATACAAGTGTTGGAGACTGTCCTTTCCCGAGTAAAGAGAGTGGAGCTCATCCCACATTGCCTTCGCCGTTTCGTGATACATGACCATGCAGTAAGGTTCACCATCGAGGGAGTTGAGAAGTCATGTTTGAACACGACTATCGTTCCGAATCCAGTCATCGGTAGGGGTATAGGGAACATCTTGGGTTAAATGATGCAGAAAACCCTTTGACTAAAGAACCCAGCGAACAAAGTTCACCCACTCAACAAAGTTCTTCTTTCCAGTAAGAGAGATGGTGGTGATCCGCAACTCGTCACTGAATTCAGGAATAGGGACAACCACAACAGCAGGAGTGGAAGTGGCAATAGACGTATCCATGATCAAGAGGGCAGTTAGTTACACAGGACGGCTAGCCGGCAAGGCAAGCAAACCGCAAGTGCACTGGGCGGGAAGGCAGACCCGGCGGGTAGGCGGCTAAGCAAAGAGACTGCGCAGTCCGCAACACGCAGGAGCAAGCCGGAAGGAACCTTAAGCAAGGAGACCGCGCTGAGCGAGCAATGACTAGAGAGAACAAGAACGGCGGCAAGAGCAAGACCGCGCCAAGAAGAGAGAAGACCACAACGGAGAAGAGGAATCGCAGAAGTGTAAACAAGTCGCAGCCGACCGGAGCAGATCGCAGCGGACAAGGAGTAATCAACGCTTAGCGGTAGGAGTCCGCGGTGGCCAGCAGAAGCGGCGACCACGAGAGGCTGGGCGTGAAAAAAATTCCTCGGCAGGAAAGGACACGAGAAAGAGCGCGGTCAAGAAAGGAGATCGCGATGATCAATAGGAGACCACAACGGGCAAGAGACTCCAGCGGTTAGAATAGGTAAACCGTGCGATCCAGAAGAAGCAGACCACGCTATCAAGAGGAGGCAATCCATGCGATCAAGAAGATAAACCGCAGCGTACTCAGAGCAGACTGCGGGAGGGCAGGGAGGTGGGTCCCAGCAGCATAGGCTATAAAAGCACTGAAAGACACGAGAAACAGGAGGGGAGTAACTCATCGAGTACCAAGTGGATAGAAAAGAGCTATCCGACAATGAGGTTGCTCGTCGAGCCCGCGGGAAGAAAGGAAGGAGACCGCCCAAGGGTAAGCGGTTAGAAAAGCAGAGACTACCCAAGGGGGACCGGTGGCTTTGATACCATGTAAAAGAATGCTGAAACCTTGTATATACTTCTTCAGTATGTAAAGACAATGTATGAGTACATATATATATATATATATATATATATATATATATATATATATATATATATATATATATATATATATATATATATATAGGAAGAGAGTAGAGAGAAAACTCCCATTTAAAAGGTGTGAGACTAATACAAGATAAGAAGAAACTAAATGGATATATATATAGGAAGAGAGTAGAGAGAAAACTCCCATTTAAAAGGTGTGAGACTAATACAAGATAAGAAGAAACTAAATGGTCCAATATGTGGGCCTTTACATATTCTTTTCTAACAGGATTCTATATCACTTGTTTAATTCTATGATGTAATTATGCCAGTAATAAAGTTCTTTTTCTTTGAATTTTTAAAACTATTTGATTATTCCAACTAAATAATAGTCCTGAATTTTTCTCACTCCATAAATTCTATTTTTTTCTATAATTTTTTTAATTTTTTAAATGATAAATAATTTTGATGGGAGAAATAATAACAAATTTACTAATATGTGTTGTGACATTCGTAGGCTATCCTGTATGCACTACAATTGGGCAAGCATCATATGTTGATGTTTCCTTGATTGGTAATTGTCGAATCCTTAGTATTTCTAATCTGATTTACTGTGTCTTTGTTGTTTATTATTTCAAAATAAATAATTATTCGTGTTATTTCCTTTGGTAGGGCATCTCATTTAGTTTTCTAAGCTGTCACCATTATCCATTATCCTGAATGTCATCTTTGTCATCAAGCTATCCTAGTCTAATATAGTTGTTAGCTATCCCGCACTTCATAGTATTCATTTTTGGCTCCTCTTCTTGGTTTATGTTAATTTTTTATGATTTGTCTTTTTATACTATTGAATTTTCTTCATTTTATTGACAATGATGGTGATTGTAAAACCTTCTTCATATTCATATCACGACGTATTTCCACTCTTTCTAATTTGCTTTTCATTTTTCATGGATTTTTTATGTATTCCAAGGTTAGTTAAGTGAGGAATTTGTACAAAAATCTGATGTATTCTTAAAATTTGTCCGCACACCCAATACCGGAGAACAGGGACAATAACTACGAAACAAGCACAACGATAGTAACCAATATATAAAATCTGTGCCAAATTCAAAATTTAAAGTACAGCATTCAATCCAGGCGGTATTAACTTAATCAAACATAAATTCGAATATAAATCTGTTCTGAAACTTTAGATTTTGAGAGCACATAATTGTTTGAAAAAAATCAATTATTTTTTCAATCACCACCAAATTCTTTACCAAGTTTCCAATCCAAGACCTTCAGCAATACATGGATAAGGGAAAAAGCTCTCCAAATATGTCAATACCATGCTAAAAACCTGGAATAAATCTAGGGTGGAAGGAGGTACAAGTTCACCTCAGAGAGAAAATAAGTAGAGGACACCATTTTTCCAAGGGGCCGGTTAGGCATTGAGTACTGCAAGTTCTCGCCACGTCGTTGTTTGTCCGTCAAAAGTTACCCTGCCCTGGTATTACGGTTCGAGAAGAAATCCGGACTAGGGGAAGAGACGGCGGTGAGAGGGAGAGAAGTGAGAGATAAGGGTTTGAGAGGAAGCAAGAGAGCAGTCCTTTTCATAACACATCCAAGATAAAAGATTGCAAAGTCCACATGCCCTCTTATAGTAGCGAGACACAATTTACAAACATAATAAAAACTGATTATTCATTATCTTCCGCGCCGACCCCGCCTAGGTCGTCCTTGTCGGTCAAAACCGCTCCCGATGCGCGCGGTTCACCTTCATCTGTCCGTGCCACGTCCGCCGCGAATATCCGTAACAATGCCGCCGTTTGGAAAATATGCCTTGTCCCCAGGCAGTAGTCAGAGTGGTGGAGGAAGTGATCCCGGGGGAACCCCGTGACATCGGACTCTGGACGGTAAGACCCAGCAACATGGACCACTTGCGAGCCAGAGTCCCCCTGAAGGTGGTAGCGGCGACCAAGTAGCTTGACTAGGTGGTTCGACGCCAACTGTCGTCTTTCTTCTGGACCAGAGAAAGCTGGGTTGGTGCCAATCCCGTCGGAGGTTGGATGGCGTCAGCGAGCACAGTCAAAAGCTCTCGGTGGTCCATCAAAAAAGGAAGTGGCGCAGCGGACGGGCCTGAGAGGGCCCACTGCCCCGCAGAGAGGCCGACGTTCGTGATCCGCTTGATCGTGCAGAGGGAGCCCGGGGCACGTAGGAGGGCGGAGTCACCGTGGAGGCGACATGACTGACCCTTATGCAGGAATTGCATGGACATAGCCTGCCAATTAACGCATACATCGCCGAGCGTGCATAGCGAAGCCACTCCCAGAATGACGTCGAGACCGCCTAAGCTGAATATGTAGAAGTTCGCGGTCACAGAACATGTCCCCACAGAGAGAGACGACAGTTTAACAGCTCTGAGACGGTTGGTGGCGCCCATCGCCCAAACGGACCGCAACATCCGGGGAGGGAACTGAGGGAAGACGGAGCTGCTGCACCAGGTGCTCAGAGATGAGGTTGTGGCTTGCACCGCTGTCCACCATGATGATGATCGGTTGACCCCGCAGTATGCACAAGAGCTGCATGGTCTGTTGGCTAGAGATCCCACCCGTCGAGGCGCAAGATAGCTCCAACCGATGGAACGTAGCTGCGGTGGGGTCAAGAGGTGGATCCTCCGTTGAGAGTTCCCGGGTCTCAAAGTCTGCAATGGTAACCTCAGAGTCGATGTCGCCGATGATGGCATGGAACTCCTTCACAGAGCACTCATGGTTGGGGGAGTACGGTTGGTGGCACCAAAAACAGAGACCCTTGCTGCGAAGTTCATTGTACTCACTGTTCGAGAGGTGCTGGAGGGTTGATGGGCGGCTCGTCCGGTTCCCCCAAGGTGGAGTCCGCGGTTGAGGAGCCGTGGCTGGCGGACGCCAAGGCGGCCGGGGCTGGTGGTGGTCGGACGTAGGAGCAGGTGGCCCAGTGGCGGCTGATGGATGGGCACAGAGATCTGCTTCCACGACTCGCGCTAGATCGAGTGCTTCAGAGACCGTTCGCAGATGGTGGGTGCAGACACGAAACGGATCATAGGAGGAGGCCTTGCATGAAGAAACCCAAATAATGGTTTGGCAGAAGACCGGGAACATGAGTCACCAGGGCGACGAACTCGTCGATGTAGGCATCGAGACCGGCTGACTGGCAGATGCTACAAAGGCGCTCGACGGCGGAACCGGCGTAGCGAGGCTCATATCGTTGGACCATTTTTTGTTTCAGTTCTCCCCGGGAAATGTGGGACTGGGATTGGCATAGTCATCGCGCCCAATGGAGAGTGGAGCTGTCAAGGCCGACTATGGCAGTGTCGACCTTGTCCGCCTCGGGTGTGAGGTGGAGGTCGAAGTATTGTTCAGCCTTGGCGATCCACCCCATTGGGTCGGTGTTAGAAAAATGCGAAACGCCGAGAGCAAGGCCCGAGCGACCCGAGAGGGGCACGACGGTGGAGGGCTGAGAAGTTGTGCAGAGCAGCCAGCCTCCGTCGGCAGAGGAGGCACAACCTCCCGTTGTGGCGAATGCGGGGCGGGCGTCCAGGCACGTAAGGATGATCTGTTGCGTGGCCTGGATGGAGGCGAACTAGATGTCACGGGCGTCGAGGCGTCGCTGGACGTTGTCATGGGGGGTCTCGGCGACGAGGGTGTCCGAGTGTGCGCGTGTGGTTGGGGCCATGCAAGAGGACAACACAGAGCGGTTGCTGGAGGGTCCCCAAAGGCAAATCCGAGTGCTTGAAGAGCGGAGGAGTCAGATCCGGTTGCTGGGTGGGCACGAAGGCAGATCGGGCGCGGGAGAGGTAGGGCGGCTGTAGCGTGCGTGCGAGCGAGCGGGATGCGGCGTCGGCAGGCTGCCAAGGGTTGGCGGCGCGTCCCCGAGAAGAGTCGGACGCGAGCCAACTAACGATTGGGATTCCGCGCACGAGATTCCAACAAAATAGGAACCGAAGGCGACAACAGCGGCCAGCGGGCAGATCCAGTAGAGTCACGCGCTTCCTGTCGCGGGAACGACGACGACATCGAACGGCTTACGCGGGCTTCAGTAGCTGCACGAATGCGAACAACGGCTTCGGTAGCGGCACGAATGCGAACAACAACAACGCAGTGGGGTTAGGGAGGGAAACCAAAGGCTTCGGTCTTCGGCGGACCGGCAGGTCGGTCCAAATATTATGATTCAAGATGAAATTCGAACTAGGGGAGGAGCCGACGGTGAGAGGGAGAGGAGGGAGATTAGGGTTTGAGAGGAAGCAATAGAGCAACCCTTTTCATAACACATCAAAGATAAAAGATTACAAGGTGCACACGCCCTCTTATAGTATGAGGTGCAATTAACAAAACCAAATTACTAATTAATACAAACATAATAAAAACTGAATATTAATTATCCTCCCCGCCAACTCCGCCTAGGTCGTCTTCGTTGGTCCGAGACGATCCCGGCACGCCCGGTTCTTCTTCATCGGTCCGTGCCACGTCCGACGTAAATATTCGTAACACCTAACTATCAGGCTCTTAAGAATACCCACAATTTGCAATATTACAATTGCGCCTACTTAAGATTTTGAGTCTAAATATTTGAATTAGCCATTATAAAACAATACTTAGTGTTTTAAACCTATATAAACAATTAAAAAAGCTCCTGGACCAATTGTTCCAGGCAAACAACTCCCATGACGCGCCGGTGTTGATTCCCTCATGACGGCGCGCCACGACCGAGGTACAAGTTCACCTCGGAGAGAAAATAAGTAGAGGACACCATTTTTCCAAGGGGCCGGTTAGGCATTGAGTACTGCAAGCTCTCGCCACGTCGTTGTTTGTTCGTCAAAAGTTACCCTGCCCTGGTATTACGGTTCGAGAAGAAATCCGTACTAGGGGAGGAGACGGCGGTGAGAGGGAGAGAAGTGAGAGATAAGGGTTTGAGAGGAAGCAAGAGAGCAATCCTTTTCATAACACATCCAAGATAAAAGATTGCAAAGTCCACATGCCCTCTTATAGTAGCGAGACACAATTTACAAACATAATAAAAACTGATTATTCATTATCTTCCGCGCCGACCCCGCCTCGGTCGTCCTTGTCGGTCAAAACCGCTCCCTATGCGCCCGGTTCACCTTCATCTGTCCGTGCCACGTCCGCCGCGAATATCCGTAACAATGCTGCCGTTTGGAAAATATGCCTTGTCCCCAGGCAGTAGTCAGAGTGGTGGAGGAAGTGATCCCGGGAGAACCCCGTGACATCGGACTCTGGACGGTAAGACCCAGCAACATGAACCACTTGCGAGCCAGAGTCCCCCTGAAGGTGGTAGCGGCGACCAAGTAGCTTGACTAGGTGGTTCGACGCCAACTGCCGTCTTTCTTCTGGACCAGAGAAAGCTGGGTTGGTGGCAATCCCGTCGGAGGTTGGATGGCGTCAGCGAGCACAGTCAAAAGCTCTTGGTGGTCCATCAAAAAAGGAAGTGGCGCAGCGGACGGGCCTGAGAGGGCCCACTGCCCCGCAGAGAGGCCGACGTTCGTGATCCGCTGGATTGTGCAGAGGGAGCCCCGGGCACGTAGGAGGGCGGAGTCACCGTGGAGGCGACATGGCTGACCCTTATGCAGGAATTGCATGGACATAGCCTGCCAATTAACGCATACATCGCCGAGCGTGCATAGCGAAGCCACTCCCAGAATGGCGTCGAGACCGCCTAAGCCGAATATGTAGAAGTTCGCGGTCACAGAACATGTCCCCACAGAGAGAGAGACGACAGTTTAACAGCTCTGAGACGGTCAGTGGCGCCCATTGCCCAAACGGACCGCAACATCCGGGGAGGGAACTGAGGGAAGACAGAGCTGCTTCACTAGGTGCTCAGAGATGAGGTTTTGGCTTGCACCGCTGTCCACCATGATGATGATCGGTTGACCCCGCAGTATGCACAAGAGCTGCATGGTCTGTTGGCTAGAGATCCCACCCGTCGAGGCGCAAGATAGCTCCAACCGGTGGAACGTAGCTGCGGTGGGGTCAAGAGGTGGATCCTCCGTTGAGAGTTCCCGGGCCTCAAAGTCTGCAATGGTAACCTAAGAGTCGATGTCGCCGATGATGGCATGGAACTCCTTCACAGAGCACTCATGGTTGGGGGAGTACGGTTGGTGGCACCAAAAACAGAGACCCTTGCTGCGAAGTTCATTGTACTCACTGTTCGAGAGGTGCTGGAGGGTTGATGGGCGGCTCGTCCGGTTCCCCCAAGGTGGAGGCCGCGGTTGGAGGAGCCGTGGCTGGCGGACGCCAAGGCGGCAGGGGCTGGTGGTGGTCGGATGTAGGAGCAGGTGGCCCAGTGGCGGCTGATGGACGGGCACAGAGATCTGCTTCCACGACTCGCGCTAGATCGAGCGCTTCAGAGACCGTTCGCAGATGGTCGGTGCAGACACGAAACGGATCATAGGAGGAGGCCTTGCATGAAGAAATCCAAATAATGGTTTGGCAGAAGACCGGGAACATGAGTCACCAGGGCGACGAACTCGTCGATGTAGGCATCGAGACCGGCTGACTGGTAGATGCTACAAAGGCGCTCGACGGCGGAACCGGCGTAGCGGGGCTCATATCGTTGGACCATTTTCTGTTTCAGTTCTCCTTGGGAAATGTGGGACTGGGATTGGCATAGTCATCGCACCCAATGGAGAGCGGAGCTGTCAAGGCCGACTATGGCAGTGCCGACCTTGTCCGCCTCGAGTGTGAGGTGGAGGTCGAAGTATTGTTCAGCCTTGGCAATCCACCCCATTGGGTCGGTGTTGGAAAAATGCGAAACGCCGAGAGCAAGGCCCGAGCGACCCGAGAGGGGCACGACGGTGGAGGGTTGAGGAGTTGTGCAGAGCAGCCAGCCTCCGTCGGCAGAGGAGGCACAACCTCCCGTGGTGGCGAATGCGGGGCGGGCGTCCAGGCACGTAAGGATGATCTGTTGCGTGGCCTGGATGGAGGCGAACTAGATGTCACGGGCGTCGAGGCGTCGCTGGACGTTGTCATGGGGGGTCTCGGCGATGAGGGTGTCCGAGTGTGCGTGTGTTGTTGGGGCCATGCGAGAGGACAACACAGAGCGGTTGCTGGAGGGTCCCCAAAGGCAAATCCGAGTGCTTGAAGAGCGTAGGAGTCGGATCCGGTTGCTGGGTGGGCACGAAGGCAGATCGGGCGCGGGAGAGGTAGGGCTGCTGCAGCGTGCGTGCGAGCGAGCTGGATGCGGCGTCGGCAGGCTGCCAAGGGTTGGCGGCGCGTCCCCGAGAAGAGTCGGACGCGAGCCAACTAACGATTGGGATTCCGCGCACGAGATACCAACAAAATAGGAACCGAAGGCGATAGCAGCGGCCAACGGGCAGATCCAGTAGAGTCACGCGCTTCCTGTCTCGGGAACGACGACGACATCGAACGGCTTACGCGGTCTTCAGTAGCTGCACGAATGCGAACAACGGCTTCGGTAGCGGCACGAATGCGAACAACAACAACGCAGTGGGGTTAGGGAGGGAAACCAAAGGCTTCGGTCTTCGGCGGACCGGCAGGTCGGTCCAAATATTATGGTTCAAGATGAAATTCGAACTAGGGGAGGATCCGGCGGTGAGAGGGAGAGGAGGGAGATTAGGGTTTGAGAGAAAGCAATAGAGCAACCCTTTTCATAACACATCAAAGATAAAAGATTACAAGGTGCACACGCCCTCTTATAGTATGAGGTGCAATTAACAAAACCAAATTACTAATTAATACAAACATAATAAAAACTGAATATTAATTATCCTCCCCGCCAACTCCGCCTTGGTCGTCTTCGTTGGTCCGAGCCGATCCCGGCACGCCCGGTTCTTCTTCATCGGTCCGTGGCACGTCCGACGTAAATATTCGTAACACCTAACTATCAGGCTCTTAAGAATACCCACAATTTGCAATATTACAATTGCGCCTACTTAAGATTTTGAGTCTAAATATTTGAATTAGCCATTATAAAACAATACTTAGTGTTTTAAACCTATATAAACAATTAAAAAAGCTCCTGGACCAATTGATCCAGGCAAACAACTCCCATGACGCGCCGGTGTTGATTCCCTCATGACGGCGCGCCACGACCGACATGCGTGTATTCCCGCAGGAGGCGGCGATCCGCTGCCCGGATGACGATCAGAGGCTGTGGTTGCGTCCGGATGGTCGATTAGAGTCGATTTCTTATATGGGTTTTGTTGTTTTGAGTTGTATTTTTCCCTGATCTGTCCAGACAATGTGAGCCGTCCGATTCGGGTTTTATTTGATTTTCAGATTTGTGCAGTTATAATTTATGTATTATTTAAAGGGGGGTAGCGGTTCACGACAGGCATTGTGTGTTTTGGAGAAATTCTAAAACCGTCAGTCTAGGGTTTGGTGCGACGCCAGATCTCCCACCGGGAGCGATTCTCGAACTCCCCACTTTACCTCCTCACCTCTGGTGCGATGCAGGGAAGTCCTTCCTCCGTCTCCCTCTTCCTATCTGGTAATCCTTCCACTGCCTAAGCTGCCTCTTATCCGCTTCTTCCCCGTACGCCACCAGCAGAAACCCCCTCCGCCTCCTCTTCCTGTGCAACCGACTCCACCACCACTGGAACTCCCTACAGCCACCCTACCCGCCTCTTCCAGGGCTGAATCCTTCCCCTTTCAGCCCGAGCCTCCCTCCACGGCTCACTCCCCACCCGAGCCCACTCTCCACTCGAGCCCCTCCCCACCCGACCAGCCCCATTTCCCCCTTAACTCCCCAATTGATTCCAACAGCCCGATTCCCTCCTAACTATCTGTGCATAGCCCAATCCTAGCCGACACGTGCCCTTACCCCTACTTCCAAAGCATTCCTCTCTTGCTACAACCTTGGATGCCCACCAACAATTGCCTTGCCGCCATCTACACGTGTGAATTGTGGTAAAATCATTTTCTTTTAGTTGTTTACTATTAGCAACTCATATTGTGGCGGACTTTATCGTATTGTGTCATTAGTTCCTCTATCGTATTATTTGCGGGATTTATTCTGTGAACGCTTAACATTATTCACGCCTCTATCGCTTGTCAAATTGGTATTTTGTCTCCTTTAATTAATTATTTGCGATTGCAGGTGCACCTGCTTGTTAAATTTATAATGATTAATTATTTGCTGTAATTTAAGCGGATCGCTCTTGCACTACATCGCATTTAGGGCTGCATTTAGAGGGTCCACCCCGTGTTATCCTTACCACTGCATCAAATTAGTATTAGAGCTCTAGGTTAACGTCATTTGAATGTTACGTAGTGGTAGGTTTTATCGTCAGTCCATGTCAAGTCACAATCACACCGACGATAAGACCGCTAGCTCATAGACGGACATGACACCTGCTGAGTTTCAACTTTTGTCTCGACCGATTTGATCAGATAGGAGCCCAATTCAAAACTCTTAGAGGTGATATTGCGAGGGTTAGCACGAGGGTAGATCATTTAGAGACACCTAGAGGTCGAGCAACTCCTCCCCCTGATGAGGAGCTCCTACGAGGGTTCACAAGACGCTACACCTCTTCTGGAGAGGTGTGATAGAGACATCCTTCGCCGAGATCCCCCCCTTTGCAAGGGGGAATTATCGTCATGAATACGAGTATAGGCGAGATCTAGGGAGGGATCACCGCCCTCCTAATGAGACTTGTCCTCCCCAACCTCATCAATCGTAGAGATCAAGCATGATACGATTATGATTATGAGGATGATTATGGTGACTACCGTGAGCCGCGCCATGGGATGACCCCTAAGGAGGATGATATCACCCGACATATTCGCATTGATGCGCCCTCCTTCGATGGCCACCTAGACCCGAAGGCATTTAGCGATTGGCTCATGGACATGGATCACTATTTTGACTGATTTGAGATGAGCGACGAGAGGCGAGTGCGATTCGCCAAAATAAAGTTGATTGACCAGGCAAAAATTTATTGGTCGAGTCTCGAGAGATCGCTTGAGCAGGATGGCCCTGGTTATACGATGTTATCCACGTTCTGCTCGGGAGACCCTGGTTATACGAGAGAGAGTGCGAGTGCTATGGTCGGTCCAACACGTGTGTGTTCTTCTACAAGGTTCGAAAGATTACCCTTACTCCGATCCCAACCCCGAGATCCTCCCAAAGGCAAGGTTGACTCGTCAGTTAGTGCTGGGTCGTCATGACCCGTACATGTTTTGAGAAAGGGTGATTTTTTGAGGGAGAGACTAGAGATAGGGGTCATGTTTATCGTAGCACCCATGATGACGGCCGAGACCCCTAGCGTCACTGAGATTATTGACCCTGATGTATGACAAATTATGGATGGCTTTATAAATATTATGCCCGAGCCGCTCCCAGACGAGCTTCCCCCACTGAGGGACATCCAACATGCGATTGGTCTGATTCTCGGGACATCTTTGCCCGATCTCCCGCATTACCGCTTAAATCCGACTGAGCATGCCGAGCTAAAACGGCAAGTTGATGATCTTCTGCGGAAGAAGTTTATTCGAGAGAGTTTGAGTTCTTGCGCCGTCCCAACCCTTCTGACCCCGAAGAGGACGGTAGCTGACGCATGCGCATTGATAGCCGTGTCATAAATAAGATCACGGTGAAGTATCGTTTTCTGATTCCCCGCCTCTATGATCTCCTGGACTCGATGGTTGGTGCCCAGATATTCTTGAAGATCGATCTTCGTAGTGGGTACCATCAGATTAGAATTAGAGATGAGGATGAGTGGGAGACGACATTCAAGACAAAGGACGACTTGTATGAGTGGCTGGTGATGCCGTTCGGATTATCGAACGTGCCTAGCACGTTCATGAGAGTGATGACACAGGTTCTGCCACCCTATATGGGCAAATTTTTGGTAGTATATTTTGATGATATTTTGATATACAGTCAGGGCCGCACTGAGCACTTACGTTCATATCCGCCTGGTGTTTGAGCTCCTCCGAAAGAAGCATCTTTATATCAACTTGAAGAAGTGCTCGTTCCTGTCCACATCGGTTCATTTCTTGGGTTACGTGGTATCGACGTTTGGTATTTCTGTCGATCCTGACAAGGTCAGAGCAATTCTAGAGTGGCCTATCCCTACGAACATTCATGAAGCCTGTAGTTTTCATGGATTTGCCACCTTCTATAGGAGGTTTGTCCATGCCTTCAGTTCGATCATGGCTCCTATTACGAGCTACCTTCGTAAGGGTGATTTCATTTAGGACGAAGGCTGACACTCGAGCCTTCGAGGAGATCAAGAAGAGACTGTCTACCGCTCCCATTTTACGCTTACCAGATTTCTCCAAGCCCTTCGAGGTAGCATGTAATGCGTCGGCAGTTGGTATTGGCGCAGGCCTCAGCCAGGAAGGCCACTCAGTGACCTATTTTAGCGAGAAGTTGAACGAGGCCTGACAAAAATATTCAAATTATGATCGGGAGTTCTATGTATTGTGCAGACATTGAGTTATTGACGACATTTATATTCAGACCATCATGCACTGAGATATCTCGATTCACAGAAGAAATTGGGTCATCGACACGCCAAATGGGTGGAGTATATGCAGGAGTTTCATCATGTTTTTAAGCACCGAGCGGGTGTTGAGAACACGCTGGTAGACGCCTTGAGTTGCCGAGACAGTATTCTCCACACCATGAGCGCTCGAGTTGTGAGATTTGTGCAGTTAGTTCACACTTATTCGGAGTGCCCAGATTTTGAGGACATTTACGCGACACTTTCGAGGGACCCTCCCGATCTTCAAGAGGGTTATTCAATTTCAGACGGGTATTTATTTATGGGTTCACGCCTTTGCGTTCCTCAGACCTCCCTCAGAGATTTCCTTATTTGGGAGCTTCACGCAGGCGGAGCAGCGGGACACTTCGGTCGAGATAAGACAATTGCGTTGGTTGAGGATCGTTTCTTCTGGCCCGACCTGAAGAAAGGCGTCACTAAGGTTGTCAGACATTGTCGAGTCTGCCAGACTCCAAAGGGGACTCGCTAGCCCACTGGGCTATACACTCCACTACCTGTCCCCGAGAGGCCCTGGCCAGATATTAGCATGGACTTTATTCTCGGTCTCCCTCGCACCCGGAGGAAGCTCGATTCGATTTTCATTGTGGTGGACCGTTTTTCAAAGATATCTCATTTTATCCCTCACTGAAAGACCGCTGACGCCTCTCACGTGGCGAATTTATTCTTTTGAGAAGTATTTAAGTATCATGGTCTTCCTACTTCCATAGTCTCTGATCGTGATGTGCGTTTCATGATCTATTTCTGGAAGACCTTATGGAAGAAAACTGGTACAACCCTGAAGTTCCCCTCCTCCTACCATCTGCAGGAGGATGGACAAACCGAGGTGGTTAACCATAGTCTTGGGACACTTCTTCGTTGTTTAGTTAGGGATAGTCCAACTACCTGGAATTTTGTTCTCCCTATAGCCGAGTTTGCGTATAATAGTTCTATCAATAAGACCATAGGTTTGGGTCTGTTTCATATTATGTTAGGATACAAACCTAAAAAACCTATTGACTTAGTGGATATTCTCATTGGAGCCAGGCCTAGTGAGTCGGCAGAGTCCTTCATACAACATGTGCATGCACTCCACGAGTTGGTCCGAAAAAATTGCAGCTAATAATGATTATTATATAGATCAAGTAGACCAGTACAAACGAGAAACAAATCTTTAAAGCGGGAGACCAAGTATTGATTCCAATTCGATCTGAGAGGATCCCGCAAGGACCAACAAAGAAATTAAGCGCACACAGAATATGACCCTTATACAGTTGTACAACGGATTGGTACGAACGCATATGAGATGGACATCCCTCATGGTATGGGCATCAGTAGGGTATTCAACATAGAGGATTTGACTCCTTACTACGAGGAACACGTGTACGTGGACCCCTTTTCCATACCTGTACCCAAGTTTTCATCTCCCATCGCCCCTCTACCTAAGCCTTCACCTCCTATTGCCTCCACCAGTCCCCCTTTATTGCCACCCATGGAGTCGCGCCATGCATATCACATTGCATCATCGACGGTTTCACCGACACAACAGTCAGACGAAGATGCGTCATTGCCAGACGGAGATACATTACTGCCCGGCGGAGATACATTACTGCCCGACGGAGATACATTACTGCCCGACGGAGATACATTACTGCCAGATGGAGATACATTACTGACACCCACTCCTACAAACGACGTGCCCAGATAATCGGTCACGACTTCTACACCACAGGCGGACAAAATATAGGTGTGTTATCTTATCCATTAGAGCGGTCGGCCACCACATGATGCTACATGAATTTCTTCAGAGGAGCTTGAGAGACTCGCCCCGCGGCTACATAGCGAGTACGATCACCTTCACTCACCAGGGTTGAGTGCTTTCAAGCCGGGGGAGTTGACGACGTGCCATGATCGACACATGTGTATTACCGCAGGAGACGGTGATCAGTTGCCCGGACGGACGATCAGAGGCCATGGTTGCGTCCGGATGGTCGATCGGAGTCGATTTCATATATGAGTTTTGTTGTTTTGAGTTGTATTTTTCCCCCGATCGGTCCAGACAGTGTGAGCCGTCCGATTCGGGTTTTATTTGATTTTCAGATTTGTGCAGTTATAATTTATGTCTTATTTAAAGGGGGGCAGCGATTCATGATGGGCATCGTGAGTTTTGGAGGAATTCTAAAATCGCGTCTGGGGTTTGGTGCGACGCCAGATCTCCTACCGGGAGCAATTCCCGAACTCTCCTCTTCGCCTCCTCGCCTCCGGTGTGACGCCGGGAAGTCCTTCCTCCGTCTCCCTCTTCCTATCTAGTAAGCCTTCCACTGCCTAAGCCGCCTCTTGTCCGCTTCTTCCCCGTACGCCACCAACAGAAACCCCCTCCGCTTCCTCCTCTTTCCTGTGCAGCCGACTCCACCACCACCGGAACTACTACGACAACCCTACCCTCCTCTTCCAGGCAGAATCCTTCCCCTTTCAGCCCGAGCCTCCCTCCACGGCTCACTCCCCACCCGAGCCCTCTCCTCACCTGAGCCCCCTCCCCACCCGACCAGACCCATTTCCCCCTTAACTCCTCAGCTGATTCCAACAGCCCGATTCTCTCCTAACTATCTGTGCACAGCCCAATCCTAGCCAACCCCCTCCCTTACCCCTACTTCCAAAGCATTCCTCTCTTGCTACGGCCTTGGATGCCCACCAACAACCGCCGTGCCGCCATCTACACGTGTGAATTGTGGTAAAATAATTTTATTTTAGTTGTTTACTATTGGCAACTCATATTGTGGTGGACTTTATCGTATTGTGTCATTAGTTCCTCTGTCGTATTATTTGCGGTGTTTATTCTGTGAACGCTTAACATTATTCGCGCCTCTATCGCTTGTCAAATTGGTATTTTGTCTCCTTTAATTAATTATTTGTGACTGCACGTGTTCCTGCTGTTAAATTTATAATTATTAATTATATGTTGTATTTTTAGTGGACCGCTCTTGCACTACATCGCATTTAGAGGGTCCACCCCGTGTTAGCCTTACCCCACTGCATCACCTCATGTGCCGGGTGGGGCTCCTATGCTCCACCTTCCATCCTTCCTCGCCAAAGAGCTCATCATCTTCCTTGATATTCTCTTCTATGACTTCTTAAGTCTTCTTCCTTACGTCTAAGTTGAATCTATGCACCTGGTATTACATCATTATGTTTTCACATCCGAGATTTTATTCCTTGTCAAAATTTAAATAAGCAAAAAAAAGAGCGTTTACTGGTTAAATTATTTCATACTTTAAATTTGATTCAAATAAATTTAATTGCAGAAATGAGTTCTTAAATTTCATTATACCCTACAAAAGGATACTTGATCCAAATTAAGAGGCCAAGAAAATCATCATGACCATATGCTATTTCATGCAACTAAAGGGAGCACAATTCCATTTTAATAATTCAATGAATGCACCAGGAAAACATTTCGTATGGGTCAAACAACAACCCAAGAATTCGAGATAAACAACCCCAAATTTCCAATCCTGAATGCACGTAAAGACCTACCTTCAGAAAAATTCATGCTTCTTCAACATACAAAACATGATACTCATTTCTCATATACCGTATCTCCCCTTTTTCCGGAGATAGTTGGGGAGTGGATCAGAGGAGGAAGGAAGACGATCAAACGAGAGGTGGGTGTGTCGGGTTCGCACCGAATTATGGGAGATGGGTATCAGGCTTATTTAGATACTATGTTGCATTAGACGAAGTGAAATTGATTACACTAATGAGTGGGTTATCTCCTCTTATATAGAGAGACAAGATACAAAGTTAATGACGGAAATACAAATAATAACATATTTACGAACAATATATAATTTTAAGTGACCAATTATTTGTATGCCAAATATTCAATTACACAAATTCAATGCTAATTATCTTTGCTTTATCTGATTGTTGCATAAATTAAAATTAGTCTAAGTAAAAGATCTCGAAGCAAGATTATGTGTTGCGAGATTAGTGATATCTATAGATAGTCTTTATCACAGTTCACTTGAACCTTCTCTTTTTCCTTCTTTCTTGGCTTTAGCTGTTTGGTATTTCTATTAATTTTATTTTTGGTTGTCTAAGCTTCATGGGTGCTCCTTATCATATTGCCTTGCATTTTTGTAGGAGATAAAATTACGCCAAACTTCACTTGTTTGAATATTTATTATTAGTGTGCGGTTCATCCTATGCATTATATTTCTCACCATTTTATTCAAAAAGCCGCACTATTTAACCAACATTTTAATTAACAGAAAAAAACCAACCAGAGAAGGGTGTCATTGTCAAAATGGTTGCTAGTGGTTCTAAGGAGAACTGCTCCCTTTCTGTCTCAGTTATTTGTGATTTAAATAAGGTTCAAGTAAGTGTGTGTTCGTTACTTGTACATGCAATTGATTTTTTTCTTTTCCAGTGCAATCTCATGTAAATGTTTTTATATCTAAACTCCCCTTGAACTTACTGATTTCTTATGTTTTCTTTGTAAAACCATTGTAATCGAAAAGTGCACACAAAACTCTTCCTTTTGCATCCATGCTTCATCATCAACATTATACACCCATTACTCAATCTTTGTTGCTTACCTTCATGAAGGCACATATCAAGATGAACTGGCCAAAGTTTATTTTTTTGTTTGTGAGTTTTAAACTATGAAATTGCTTCCATAAGTTCTTATCCTCATATATGAAGATGTTTTTATCATGAAGTAATTTTCAACCGGGTTTGTGATAGGTTTATGAATTCTCATTTGACATTCATTCATTTTTGTAATGAATGATAATGATGGTACAAGGACATAAAAGCACTGATCCCGGGCCTTGGGATCATGTTAATATAGGGTACAAATGATCAAATCTATACTTCTCCACTGGTCCATGTTCTTATTGAAATAGTAGACATTTTACTTTAATATTTAAAAGCACTGATCCCGGGCCTTGGGATCCTGTTAATATAGACTATAGGGTACAAATTATCAAATCTATACTTCTCCACTGGTTCCATGTTCTTATTGAAATAGTAGACATTTTACTTTAATATTTAAATGTTATAATTTTTATTTTTTCTTTCCTTTCCAGGTTTCAAACTCATTGACAATTTTAGGAGATTGCGACTATGTGAGTATATCTCTTGTTCTCTAAATCTTTGTTAATGCTTTAAATGAAAGTAAAAAATGAACATTCATACGTGAATATATATATATATATATATATATATAGAGAGAGAGAGAGAGAGAGAGAGAGAGAGAGAGAATAATGAATATACGCGTCGCGTGTATATCAAATATTTCCGCGCTGCTTGTTTCCGGCCAACAAACGCTGCAGCGGGGTGGCCGGCGAGCCCGCAGCCACCGGCCGCCCCGCTGTAAAAAAATTTGCAGCAGGGCCGGCCGCCACCGCTGATGCAAATTTTTTTACAGCAGGGCGGCAGGCGGCTGCGGGCTCGCCGGCCTCCGGCCGCCCTGGGCTCGTCGGCGTCCACGCCGACGAGCCCAGGGCGGCCGGCGAGCCCGCAGCTACCTGCCGCCCTGCTGTAAAAAAATTTGCAGCAGCGGTGGCGGCCGGCCCTGCTGCAAATTTTTTTACAGCGGGGCGGCCGGTGGCCGGCGAGTCCGCAGCCGCCGTCCGCCTTGATGTAAAAAAAATTTGCAGCAGCGGTGGCGGCCGGCCCTGCTGCACAATTTTTTACAGCGGGGCGGCCGGTGGCCGGCGAGTCCGCAGCCTCCGGCCGCCTTGCTGTAAAAAAAATTTGTAGCAGCGGTGGAGGCCGGCCCTGCTGCAAATTTTTTTACAGCGGGGCGGCCCGGTGGCCGGCGAGTCCGCAGCCGCCGGCCGCCTTGCTGTAAAACAAATTTGTAGCAGCGATTGCGGCCGGCCCTGCTGCAAATTTTTTTACAGCAGGTGCCCCACTGCCGCACCCCGCCCCGCTGCTATAAAAGTCTCCTGTAGCCATTGGATTAAATCCAATGGCTACAGTGCGCAACGCGTATTTAATTCTATACGCGCTGCGCGGACATTCAGCTTCCCCATATATATATATATAGCGCTCTAAATCCTTCTGACTGCTTTAAATGAAATTAATGATTGGATATTGATACTTTGTCATTATGTTTCTTTTACGAAGTGGTTGGATAATAACTCATTTGTAAAGAGTGTAAATAATCAAATTGAAAATATTGAAGGTCGACTCTACTTAGTGATGCAAGGGTAGGCTGATAAATTATTCACCTACTAATATGTAACCTAAATGCAGTGCGAGTGCAACAGTCCAGATCAAGTTCAGCTCAGAAGTAATTAAAATTTCACAAGCTCTAGAGAACAACTTGCACAATTGGACAACAAACTAATGACGAATAAAGAACAATTTATGAACTACCACCGAGGTGAGGCGCAAATATCATTCAAGTAAGCCGAATGCGTCCTGCAGATTAAACGATGAATAAAGGTAACAATCACATAGGAGAATTAAATAAAACCCATGACAATAGTTCAGTACCAGAGCAACCAATAAAGAGAAATAGAACATCCATACCTAGATTTACTCGTGCATGTGGTGGCGTGACTTAAGGATGGGAAGACGATGACGGCGTTTCCTTGGTGCGTTGGTTGGTTCTACGGAAGGGCTGCAGGGAGTGATGGAGGGGGCTGATAGGGTGCTGTCGGGTAGGGGAAGGGCTGCGTGTAGCACAGATCTGGGTGGGGGGGGGGCTGTGGAGATGGTGATGGGATTTGGGAAGGTTGTCGGGGTAGAGGAGGTAGCAGGCTTGGCAGTGGAGGCTTGGACGCGGGCTGTCGGGTAGGGAGCAGGGGAAGTCGGCGGGTTGCTGGGGGTGGACTGTCGGGTTTGGGAAAGGGGAGATCGGGTGTGTGCGGGCGGCGGGTGAGGGTTGGGGAAAGGAACCAACCAAGGGAGGGTCGCCGGGGTCTAGGGAAGGGGAGAAGGAGGCGGGCTGCTGGAGACTTGTCGAGGTGATGGGAGGAGGACGGACCAGGCGGGAGGCGCACAAGAGAAATCTCGCTCGGAGTCCACCGAGAGTGACCAATGGCTGGTAGACAAGCAACATCCGATCCCTAAAATCAGCCACACACACAACTATATATAGGGGAAATAAAACTAGGGCACCCTGATCGGATGACTAATACTGTCCTGGCCGATCGGGTGCCAAATGCAACATAAAATAAAAAAAGTAATATATCAATCTGGCTCGAAATGACCATCTGGGCGCATCCGCGGACTCGGATCGCCCAAATGGGACGCCAATCACCGTCTCTTGCGGGAATAAACGTGCGTGTGCCGTCGATCGCCATCAACTCCCCCTAACTTGAAAGGACTCATCTCTGGTGAGTGGAGACGGTCATACTCTCGGCATAAGTCCGGGGCGAGTCTCTTGAGCTGGTCAACAGAAATCTAAGTGTCATCAGAAACTGGGCGTGCGAGCCAGTGAGCCAAGTACCGCAGGACCATCTGACCGCCCGTCGAAGTGAAGTCGTGACCAACGATTTGTAGTGCATCTCCGGTAGGCGCAGGCGACTGTCAAAGTAATGTATCTCCATTTGAACATGGTGCTAGTGGAACTGCCGACCGGGTAGTGAGGTCCTCCGAGCGGTGCTCAATCGTCCGCGATCACCTGGGCATGGTGGGTGTGGAGGCACTCGAGAGGGGTGGGGCTAGCTATGGCTCAGGGATAGTTGGAGATAATGGGTCCGCATACAATCGCTCATTGTAGTAAGGAGTTAAATCCTCTACATTGAACGCCCGATGAATTCCCATTGCCAGTAGGATATCAACCACATAAGCGTTCTCCCCAATCCGTCGAGTGACTGTGTAGGAGCCCATTCGGCGGGTACTTAACTTCTTCGCTGCCCCTGTGGGAGTTTCTTAGGTCGAAGACGGATCATAACCTGCTCTCCAACGTCAAAAACCCCCTCCATCCTGTGCAGATCGACCCGAGTTTTACAAATTTCATTAATAGTTGCGATCTTTCTCCGGACTGTCTCATAAAGTGCATGTATGTGCTGGATGAACGACTCAGCAAACACACTAGGTCGGGCCTCTAATGGGACGTCAACCAGGTCTACAGGTTTCTTAGGCTCGTAACCTAATATGGCATGAAACAGACTCAGACTTGTGGTCTTATTTATCGAACTATTGTATGCAAACTCCGCGACAGGCAGGATAGAATCCCAGGTGGACGGACTATCCCGAACGAGACAACGCAAAGGATCCCAAGGCTATGGTTGACAACTTCCGTCTGTCCATTTGTCTGTGGGTGATAGACGGTGGAGAACTTCGGCGTCGTATCCTATGTTGTTAAAGGCGCGCCTAAGGCTCCAGGCTCAAAGGTTTGCGCCTTTGGACATTAAAGGCGCGCCTGAGTGTGTTTTTTGTTATAAACCTATTTTTTTCAAAATAATGAAAAAAATAATACAAAAAATTCAATAATTTTTATATGATTTAGTGTTTTTGATACATAATCGATCATTGAGAATTAGATATGATGCAGATGATCATATTGATTTTTTTTAAGAGATAAATGATAAAAATGAATGATTAATGAGTAGAATATATAAAGATTATGTTCAAGAAGATGAATTGATGTTTAATGTCGATTATTTAAAATGAATGTGATTGCGCCTTGTCTTCTTCGGGTGCGCGCCTGCGCCTTGAGCCCTGCGCCTAGGCTCCAAGACCCTTTTGCGCCTTGGTGCGCCTTGCTCCTTTAATAAATAAGGTCGTATCGGTCTTCTTCTACGTTTTCCAAAAATAATTCATAAAGCGAACGTCACGATCAGAGACAATGGAAGTGGGCAACCCATGATACTTGAATAACTCCCTGAAAAACAGGACGACCACGTGGGGGCATCGAAAGTCCTTTGACATGAGATAAAGTGGGTCATCTTCGAAATGCGGTCCATGACAATGAAAATCGAGTCAAACTTCTGCAACGTGCGGGGAAGCCTGAGTACAAAATCCAAACTAATATCTGCCCAAGGTCTATGGGGAATAGTTAACGAGGTGTATAGATCTGTGGATTGTCGGGATCCCTTCACCGTCTGGCAGATACAACAATGATGAACGACCCGAGTAACTTCCTTCTTCTGTCCAGGCCAGAAGAAGCGGTCCCCGACTAACTCAATCGCCTTGTCCCGCCCAAAGTGCCCCGCAGCCCCGCCCGCGTGCAGTTCCCAGATGAGGAAGTCCCAAAGGGAAGTCTGTGGTACACAGAGGCGAGAGCTGTAGAATAGGTAGCCATTAGAAATGATAAAACCCTCACGGGGTTCAGAAGGGTCCCTCGATAAGGCTGTTTAAACATCGCTAAAGTCCGGGCACTCGGGATAGTCATGCCAGATACACTCAAATCCTTCCACGAGCGCGCTCATGGTGTGGAGAATGTGTTATGGGCCTTCCAATGTTGGCCGAAGGAGAGGTCGACGGAGATGATCGGAGGTGGCCGGTTGAAGAGATGAGGGGCGGTGGAGATGGTGGCGGGATACTACGGAGCCGTGACCGCGGCTGCCTAAGCGGGGTTGCTCGTCGGAGGAGAGAGCCACCAAGATCTCACAATAGAAGATGAGAATTAGAATACTTTTCTTCCTTCCTTCAAACACACATCTCATGCCTTTATATAGGCTGCAACTCATAAGAAGACGAAACGCTCATGATGACACCTAATACTAGACCCGGGGCTCGAGGCTCCCACATAATAACAACTAGACACCTAACATAATGATAATAAAAATACAACAACATGATTGACTCCTCATAATAAAATACATAATACGACACAATACGACGCATAACAGCGACACATAACATCTCACCCGTCCTTGAAATCGAGCTTGCCCTCAAGCTCAAAATCCATGTGGTGACCGGATCATCCGACAGCTTGATTTCCTGCGAGAACAGTGCATGATATCGCGTAGCGACGTTGGCGGCATCGGTGAGTAGAGGCGGCGCCGTTGGAAAGACGAGCGGCATAAGTAATGACTTTGGCAAGGTCGGTGGAGCGGTGAGGAGCAGGAGCAGCAAGTAGGTCGGGGAAGCGACGGCTGGTAGAAGGAACGAATCTGAAAGCGGTGAGGTGGCCACTGCGTCTGACAAAGGTGGCCCAAGGAGGGGCGGCACCGCCACGACATGTGATGGTGGAAGCGGTACGGACACGGGCTGCGGTAGAAAGGCGGATGTCAGGTTCTTAATGTGGTGGAGGAGTGCGTCGGCATTCCGAAGGCGTGTGACCATGGAGCTCATCATTTCGCGTAGCTTCGTTTGAATGGCAGCGGCATCCTCGGCAGACCACTTTGTGTTTCCCATAATGAGATAATGAAAAAATGAAATTATTAATAATTAATTAATTGAATTGATTAATCAATTAAAAATAAGTTCATTAACTAATTTGATCTAGTGCTACCACTCCCCGATCCGTTATTTCCACCGCACAAACCTTCCATTTTTGCACGGATCCGCTCCTAAATAGTGGATCTACTCGCCCCCGGTCCGGATCTACTCATTCGTGGCTGGATCCGCCGTTTTACCCTCCGTTACCACCACTTTCCGCTGTGGGCAGCCACCGTCACCGTCGCCTCGCCACCGGTTCCGCCTCCGATCGCCCGTCTTTACATCCGGCCCTCAAATTCTCCAGTGCCTCGGTTCAGCCCTCTACGTTGTGAGCATTTGTGGTATTGTATTCTGTGACTTGACATTTTCATTTGATATTCTATCATTTTGTGCTGAGATTGTTGTCTAGAAATTGGGTCTTTTATGCTAACAATTGCAGGAGGAATTATTCGCCGCGCGCTTGCTTAGGCCCTCTGAGCGGAGAAAGCCGTTGCCAAATTGCTAAAAATTAATTACTTGCTTTTTATTTCAATTATTTGCGTGGCGTCATTAATTTCATTGCTTATAATACTTGTTGTCGTTACCCGACAATCACATTGCATTTAGCGCTGCATTAGTGCGTCACCCCTGCACCCGCACCTAGAGTCATAGTTTCCGAGCACCACTAGCCTACCCTACATCACCTTCATATAAACATTAAGCAAGCATACGGAGATTGCAAATGGCGTCGAATCGACTAAGATGAATGCGCGAATGCGTGCATGCCTGCATGCTAGCCAATGATCAATGCAATCTCTACTTAACCTCGACCTTAATGTGATGCAAATGATTCGGCTACACGAATAACTCTGATGAGAAAATATTTAAATAATAGAGAAATAAAATTTCGCCAAACACTCCCACCGGACCACAAAAGATTGAGATTATATACAACGTGGATATATATTTGTTATATATATTGTTAAACATAAATTCTTAATGTAACCACAAGATTGAAATGCATCATTGTGCATACATGCTATTAATTTAAATTCATACATGCTTCTTCTTTTTTCTTCAGGCAACAGAACTTAAGCATCCGTCAGGTTGTGCAAGGATCATTTCTGTCAATGGAAAAGGATGGGGGTGGTTTGGAACTTTAATGATTATGTATGTTACTTTTTTTGACCCTTAAAAATATTTTATTTAGAAATTACTGTCTTTATGATGCTTATTCTCTTGTCCAAAAATGACGTGATTATTATTTTACCTTTTTTTGTAGAATTTCATGCCTTCTTGGAGGATATCTTTTGGTCGGAGCAAGCTATAGACACTTCTTTCTTGGAATTCACGGGGCACAGGTAAAGTTTCGTCAATTTCATAAACTAGTGTATTATTATCAAAATATCTTTTTTCATTTAATTAATTGAAACTGCCATAAGGGAGTGGTATGTGCCTTAAATGTGGATCTAGTCACGAGACATTGGAGGATGAGATTAAAGGGTAACTCTTGACTTTTCTTTCTTTCCCTTGGATTCCTTCTGTTTTCTTTGTTGATAGAGGTGGAGACGAAATCAAGAAGAGGGAGAGAAGTAGCCTAGAGTTTCTCCTGGCAATTACGAAGGTCATGGGAAATGGCCCTGCAGGCATGGTTAGGAGAACAAAGAGAAATAATGTCTTATCTTCATTACTTCTCCCTAAGAGATAAATACAAGCATAACTAATTTTACATAAAGGAACTTCAGAATTTGAAAATTATAAAATTAAAAGTAGGAATAGAACATAATAAAACATAGAAAATTCAGAGTTGTGAATCTCCTTTAACCATCATTTCTTCTTATTCGCAAAATTACGTCCCTAAAATACGTTTATAATATCTCTGCTGGCTTCGAAAAGGAGTTTGTCTTCAATAGTGATGAGGATGGAGGTCACGGGAACATGTCCAAATGCTAGCAATTTTACAAAACTAGGTTAAGCTTGCTTACCTTCGTTGGTACAATCATAACCAATTTTACATTAAGTACCTTCATAATATGAACATTACAAAATGCTAGCAAAAATAAAACATAGAAAATTCAGATTCTCAAATCTCCTTTGGACATCAATTATTCTTCTTTTTCACAAATTCACATTTTTATTCATTCAATAACTTCTTAGCTTGCAAAGAACCTCTTAGCTTGCAGTCAAACCAATGGCATTATAAAATATAGTGTCAAGTTTAATAACAAGTCAAAAAACTACATCTATGAGCATATGTAACGCAACACGAATCTATAGGTGATGGATGTAATGTTACCTTAACTCTACATGCAATGCAAAGCCCGACAAATAGTTCAAATTGAGCATTAAATATTTAATCGCACGCACATGATTATGACGAAAACAAAAATAATTCGTTATAGCAAGCAGGTTAAGTTTACCCCTGCGTGGAGGGCCAAAGTGAGAGCGTATGACGTACATCTTGCAAATCGTGAGAGTAATCCAAATCAAACACCAACAATTCAAGACATCCAAACAAGCATGAAGATCACAGTAACATATATTAATATTGAAGAAAAGATTCATACAACAATAAAATAACACTCACGAAGTAAGGGGGGGGGGGGGGTTGCCGTGCAACAGAGATTTGGAGACTCTCGGTGGTTGGTGGCTGGCCGACGAAAAGGAACGTTGTATGAAGGCTGGAATCAGAGTGCTAGAGACAGGAGAGTGCCTGGTTCCGGGGCTGTTTTCTGGATCGGGCTGGAAATCAGCAACGGGTTGGGGAAAACCGCAAAGACAAAGGCCTGAATGAGGACTGGGTGTGGACTTCCTGGAAGGAGGCCTGGGGACAAGAGGAGGATTGGATCGAGGCTTCCTGGGAGGGTTTCCTGGATATGGGAGGCTGATTTCAGAAGCTGGAATAGGGGTGGTTGCTGTAGCGTATATCAAGGGGGCTGAATTTAGAAGACTGGGCCGTGGGTTGGGATGCAGCAAGTTAGGAAGGGATTTTGGTGGGAGATATGGGGCATCGTTGGTGTAGTGTAGTACATGGATTGAAACCCAGGGAGAATGGAGAGGAATCCATAGGGTTATGGCGTGGCTTTTGATAGTAACAGGAACCGTGGATTTTCTGCAAGCAGAAAGGGTGCTTTGATGAAGGAAGACGGGAGAGTGCCTGGTTCCGGGGCTGCTTTCTGGATCGGGCTGGAAATCAGCAACGGGTTTGGGAAAACCACAAAGACAAAGGCCTAAATGAGGACTGGGTGTGGACTTCCTGGAAGGAGGCCTGGGGACAAGAGGAGGATTGGATCGAGGCTTCCTGGGAGGGTTTCCTGGATATGGGAGGCTGATTTCAGAAGCTGGAATAGGGGTGATTGCTGTAGCGTATATCAAGGGGGCTGAATTTAGAAGACTGGGCCGTGGGTTGGGATGCAGCAAGTTAGGAAGGGATTTTGGTGGGAGATATGGGGCATCGTTGGTGTAGTGTAGTGTAGTACATGGATTGAAACCCAGGGAGAATGGAGAGGAATCCATGGGGTTATGACGTGGCTTTTGATAGTAACAGGAACCGTGGATTTTCTGCAAGCAGAAAGGGTGCTTTGATGAAGGATGACGACAGAAGTTTCTAAGGGATTTTCAATGGGAATTTGGAAAGGGGAAGTGCTGCAGTTTAGGGTTTGGGAGGGGGAAAATGAAGGTTAGGGATAGAGGATACCTTGGGGATTGAGGAAACCACTTATGAGTCGTCACCTAGGGTTCCACGAAGTTGGCATCGTGGAGGGATCTCCGGATTTGTCTCTCCAAAATCTGCAATGCCTCATATCAGCCTCCTACACATCTATTTATAATAATAAGAGAATTAGGGCATCCCACCATCATCGACTATGATTGACCAGAGGTGGGGTTGCTCAAATACATCAAATAAAATGCAAAAATAAGAAAGTAATATATGAGTGCGGAATCAGATCATCGATCCGAGCACGCTATATATGGTAAGTCGCCAATCAGCCCTGAACGTTCCCAAAACTTGTCCACCGCTCCAGGTCCATGTCTCCGCTCCACATCAATATAGAAATCATAATTCATCTTAGATCTAAACACTACAATCAGGCCGGTAATCTGATACTTAATCATTTTAGATTGTAGATGTTTACAAATGCAGTTGTGAGTATTACACATTTTCCATAAAATTAATACCTTGACTTAGAGCATGGGAGTAATGAGAAATTAAAAATGGCTACTTTAGGTTTGATTGCTGGTAAAATGAATCATTAACTCATTATGGTAAAATTTTATTTTGCTTGCGCCTTGAAGTGAAAATCTTTTACACATAATATGTAACATTTAACTTTATGGTACTTGATTCATTTGATACATAATTGATTAATAATCAATGAAAAATATGTGCATGGGTGGAACTTTGGATCAATGTATCATTGCCATGAATGTGATGCAACCCGAGTTGCATTTTTATTTTCTCTTTTGTACGCATGTTCTTATCACACATGCATTTTAGTTAACGCGCACGTTGTTAGCATTTGTTGGTTTTGTATCGCGCATGTTTTCGCACGTTCGTATGCTATGCTGTTAAAGGCGCCCTAGGCTCGCCTAAGGCTCATGGCCCACCAGACTCAGAAATTTGCACCTTCGTGCACAATTTTTGTTCCTTTTGAGCATAAAAGGCGCGCTTGGGTGCGATTTTTGTTGTAAACTTTTTCTTATGTAATTTTCATTCCTTGTCTTCTTTCATAACTCATATCCTATAAAACCTTCCTCACCCCTCAACTTTTTCCATCCAGCCATCAATCACAAGTCCCGTTCCTCTCAATTATATAGAATCGCCACCCATGCTCACTGTTTGTCTTCCTTCATGCCACATCTCCCATCCGACTATGACTAACAACCCTAAATCACTCACGTTGACGCCATCACCCCTCTCTCGTTTTCCCCGTGGATCCTCCTTCACCGAAGTCACAACACCATCCCCTTTCTCGTGTGTCTCCGTTCCCCTCATCTCAATCCACCTCCATCATCAACACACCACTTCTGCAGCCCAACACCGCTCGAGCTTCCGATCTCTCCAACCTCATGTCTAAGCCCCTGCCAACCCCCACAAGTTTCTTCGACATCCTAATTGCAAGCACTTCTCCATCCCCCAACCCAGCCGCAGTTCACAGCAATTACCCTCATTTCAGTCGGCAATTTTACTTCCACCCCTCCCGCAAGCCTAGGTTCCTGCCCTTTGTTTCCTGTTGCAAGTCTGAGCCCCTAACCACAAACCCCTGCCACCAGCCATTTGTCACCCTCAATTTTCTGCAGTCAAGATCGCCCCCTACTCGCAACAGTCGCCCGCCAACACTTCTCGCCGCAGGTTCTCATTGCTTGTGAGTATTTTGTATTGTGTTTTTTTTCTGTTAGATATTAGAGGATTATCACATAGTTGTTTGTAGATTATTGACTCATCGTGCTATTGTTACACTTTCTTCGTTCTTCTAAGTTTTCATTTGTGAAAATTGTAGTTGAAGGCACTCCTAGTGAAAGTAAATGAGATTTTGCTTAAGTACCTTGTTGAGAAAGCTCAAAACTTGTATGTATTGCTTGTGTATGTAAATACAAGGAGAGAATACAAATATATAGGAGGAAGAGAGAGGGAATAAATCATATACAAGATGTGGGACTAAAGAGGAGAGAACATAAATGGGCCCAAAAGATGGGACAAATACATGGGCTATTCTAACACTCCCCCGCAAGCTGGAGCGTACAAATCGTATGCGCCAAGCTTGGATAAGCATTGATAGAAGAGTGCCTTGGAAAGAGCTTTTGTGAGGACATCCGCAACTTGTTCAGACCCTGGGAAATGCTTTAGATCGAGCTTCTTCATTTGAACTTTTTCCCGAATGAAGTGACAATCGACTTCAATGTGCTTCGTTCTTTCGTGGAAGACTGTGTTCTTGGCGATATGTATAGCAACTTGGCTGTCACAAAGGAGAAGAGCCGGTGAAGGTAATTTTACACCCAGATCAGTGAGAAGACTCTCAAGCCACGTCAGTTCCAATACAACAGATG
The DNA here is from genome assembly GCA_039513925.1 of Platanthera zijinensis. Taxonomy (NCBI): domain Eukaryota; kingdom Viridiplantae; phylum Streptophyta; class Magnoliopsida; order Asparagales; family Orchidaceae; genus Platanthera; species Platanthera zijinensis. Next base: position 168,163,394 of record CM077095.1, read on the forward strand.
TCATTGCCCGGTATTTTGCCTCAGTTGATGATCGAACAACGACCGCTTGTTTCTTGCTTCGCCATGTAACCAAATGTCTTCCAAAGTAGGTGCAAAAACCACTAGTAGATCGCCGGTCATCAAGAGAACCAACATAATCAGCATCTGAGTATGCCACCAAAGTTGGAGCAGAAGAAGAGGTCCGGTAAACAAGTCCTTGACCAGGAGCTGTTTTAAGGTACCTGAGAATACGTTCAACAGCCTGAAGATGAGATTTTCGAGGAGTGTGCATGTATCGACTGACAAGACCAATAGCAAAAGAAATATCTGGTCTGGTAACCGTGAGATAGATCAATTTTCCAACGAGTCGACGATAATATTCAGGATTCTGGAGAAGTAGATCCGAGTCAGATGCCTGAGCGCACAACTTGTGGTTTACATCCATAGGGGTATCACTTGACTTACAACCTGAATGACCAGCATCATGAAAAAGGTCAAGACAGTACTTTCGTTGAGATAGAGTAAGCCCATCCGGTCGTCTGGCAACCTCAAGACCCAAAAAATATCGTAGAGGTCCCAGATCCTTTGTCTGAAAGACGAAGTTTAGATGTACTTTGACTGCCTGAATCTCTTGTGAGTTATCTCCTGTAATGATGATATCGTCAACGTATACTAACAGAAGGACCGTCCATGTTGGTCGGTGACTAGTAAACAACGAGAAGTCAGCCGAGCTTCGAGTAAAACCGATATCACGAAGAACCTTACTGAATTTTTCAAACCATGCCCGTGGAGATTGTTTGAGACCATACAGAGCCTTTAGAATGCGGCAGACCTGAGACTCTCCCGTGGTCTCAAACCCGGGTGGTTGTTGCATGTACACCGTCTCCTGGAGATCCCCATTTAAGAAAGCATTCTTGATATTCAGTTGAAAAGGGGGCCACTGGCGATGAACAACGACAGAGATGAGGACGCGAACGATATTGAGCTTGGCGACCGAAAAGAAAGTTTCCTCATAGTCGAGTCCGTATTGCTGGGTGAAACCACGAGCCATGAGACGAGCCTTTAGACGGTCAATTGTCCCATCAACAACATGTTTGATGACAAAGACCCACTTACACCCAACCGGTTTCTGACCCGGAGGAAGGGGGACGACGGTCCATGTCTGGTTAGCCCATAGAGCAGACATTTATTCCTCCATGGCTACCCACCATCCTGGATGTTGAAGCGCTTCTTGCACAGAGTTAGGAACAGCAACCGAAGAGAGAGAAGTAGCAAATGTGTGCAGAAGGGGAGAGAGACGATGAAGAGAGACGTAGTTGACCAGCGGATGAGCAGTGGAAGACGGTACCTGATCAGCAGGACGCGGAGTATCCGTGGTAGAGGTCGTCTGCAGAGGGGCAACGGAACTGGGAGGGCGACGAGTGTAGACACGGATAACAGGTGGTTTGGAGGGAGCAGGAGCCGGTGAAGGGGAAATCGGCGAAGGTGGTGTAGTAGCGGGAATAACTAGGCATGGGATGGATGGCGGGAGAGGAGTTGGGGGTAGATCAACGGGTAAAGGAGCATGAAAAAACGGTTGTTTTTCCCGGAAGACAACGTCAGCAGAAACAGAGATCTTTCGAGTAGCTGGAGAGTATCAAACATAGCTCTTCTGGGTGCGCGAATAACCGACAAAGATGTGTTTAGCCGCCCGGGGATCCAACTTATCCAAGGATGGCCCCAAACGGTGGACGTAGCAGATGCTGCCAAAGACACGAGGCGGGAGAGGAAAAGCCGGAGTAGAGGGAAACAATAGGCTAAACAGAGTAGCATAATGGAGGACGGAGGAAGAGAGACGGTTGATGAGAAAGCAGGCAGTCGAGACCGCAAAGTTCCAATAAGGCTTGGGAACATGCATTTGAAGCATGAGGGAGCGGGCTACATCTAGTAAGTGGCTGTTCTTCCTTTCGGCAACACCGTTTTGCTGGGGCGTGTAAGCACAAGAGGTTTGATGAAGAATCCCGAATTCAGAACACAAAGCGGTAAATTCGTGGCTGGTGTACTCACAAGCATTGTCAGTGCGTAGTATTTTGAGTGTGGTGTGGAATTGTGTACGTGTCTCGAGGACATATGCCCGAAAAACACGGGGAAGCTCAGAGCGATCACGAAGTAAGTATAGCCACGTAGTGCGAGAGTGATCATCAATAAATGTGATAAAATAGGGAAAACCAGAAATACTTGTAATCTTAAAAGGGCCCCATTCATCAGAATGTACTAAATCAAAGGGAGCAGCGCTCCGAGTACAATGCGAAGGAAAAGAAGAACGCGGCTGCTTGCCGAGGATACATGAGTCACACTGAAAAGGAGTAAAAGAGACATCTGGAAGAGCCCGTTGGAGGACCGGCAGAGGGGCATGCCCAAGGCGACGATGCCACGCAGTGGAAGAGACAGAAGACAAAATGGGTGGAGAGTCGTCGAGAAGGTAGAGCCCGTTCCGCAGCCGGCCTTTACCAATGGTAGTCTGCGTCCGCCGATCCTGTATAACAAAGGAAGAGGAGGTGAATATAACAGAATAATCAAGATCACTCGTAAGACGTCCAACAAAGAGTAAATTGAACGATGAGCTCGGAACATGAAGAGCCGAGCGAAGGGAGATTGACGGGTTGAGAGAAAAATCTGCCGAGCCAGAGACGGGAGCCATCGCCCCATTGGCCACAGTGATAGACTTCGGATAAGGAGAATCCGAGTACTGGGCAGGCCGTCGCGAAGTAATGTGATGAGTGACACCAGAGTCCACAATCCAGCCCAGGCTGGTGGATAGACAAGCAGTACTTGTGTTGGAGACGGAGGCGATGGAGGCAGATGGTGGGTTGAGCAGGCCCTGAAGATGCTGGAGCTGAAGACGTACAGTTTCAAGATCAGGAGGACTGGCGTCAGTAACAACAGATGCCGTCGGACGAGGTGGATAACCAATTTTCCTGTAGCAGGTCGCCTCAAGATGACCATCTTTCTCATAGAAGGAACACTTCAGCCGGCCGCGGCTCAGAGAGCCCGAACGCCCCCCCTTCCCCCCCCGAGCATAAGTAGGAGGGGATGGTAGGAGCATAGGTGCCTGCTGAAGAAGGGCCGGGGGAGAAGGAGCAGAAGTATCCGAAGGAGGTGATACACGAAGAATCATGGAGCATACATCAGAGAAAGATGGTGTGGTGGGAGAAGCCAGGACCTGAGCACGAATGCTCTGAAGGTGAGATGGAAGACGAGCCATTATGATGACAATGCATGCGGCTTCCTTCTGAGCGCGCTGAGCAGCATGATCATTGGTGGACGGCTGATGCTGGATCAAGGCTTCAACAAGAGTTTTAGCCCGAGCGACAAACGAGGTCATATCCGATACCCCGCCAATGTCGAGAGCAAAGAAGTCAGTGAGTATGTCGTAGAGATGCTGAAGGCTGTCGCGGCCTGAGTACAAGGAATGCAGCTCATCCCACATAGCCTTGACAGTGTCGTGGTACATAGCCATCTGATAAGGCTCACCATCCAATGAATTCAGGATCCACGTCTGAACGCGACCATCATTGCGGAGCCAATCATCGGTAGGAGGAGACGGAGGTGCCTGAGTAAGGTGAGGCAGTAGGCCCTTGGCCTGAAGAACCCGTCTAACTGAGTGCACCCAAGGGATAAAGTTTTTCTTGCCAGAAAGAGAGATGGTAGTGATCCTCAGCTCGTCACGGACTTTAGCAGAGCAAACCGGGCGGTCTGTAGGACAGGTCGGGCGGTCAATAGGCGGACTGGCCGCCGAGCCAGTGGTGTTACTAGAAGAACCCATAGATGCAGACCGTAGAATCAAATCACCGAGGGAGGCCGCCACGAGAAGAGCAGGAGGTCGCACGACAAGGCCGCAGCGGGAAGGACTTGAGAAGACCGCGACCAAAATGCGGGAAGGCACCAGTCGCACGGTCACGCCGGACACCAGCGATTAGTCAGATCGCGACCAAAATGCGGAAAGAGAGGAGTCTGCACGGTCTAGGTGAACACAGCAGCGGTCAGAGCACAGGAAGCCGCGAGGATAACTCGAGCGGCAAGAAGGGAGAGAGAGACTGCGGCGGACAGGAGCAATCCGCAAGAGAGAGGAGCCCGCAGCGGTTAGGATAGAGAAGCTCGAGCCCGCAGCGGTTAAGACAGGAATAGTCCGCAAGGAGACTGGCGCGAGTAGAACTCAAGCGCCAGGATGAAGAGGAGAGCCCGCAGCAGTTAAGGAGGAGTTCGCAGCGGGAAGGAGAAGTCCGCGACTAGAGAAGCTCGAGCGGACAGATGAAGGGACCGCAACTTTGAAGAACTCAAGCAGCAAGGGAGGAGAGGAGCTCGCAGCAGACAAGAGGAGAGCGCGCAACAGATAAGAGAGGTGGGCCCCACGGGTCAGAGCAGAAGATGACTATAAGAAGCCTGAGGAGGGTGGAACCACAGAGAGAGAGAAGAGAAGCGGATGCAGAGTTGCAGTCCGCAGAAGCCACGCGGATAAGGGGAAGAGCGGACTGGATAAACAGGCCGCAGAAGACTGGAGCGGATAGACTCGCAGTCCGCAGGAGAGGAGCCCGCAGGTATAGGCGGGTAGGAGAAGGGAGGTCGCAGAGCAATCTGCGGACAAGGAGGAGGGCGTGCTGGGCGGTTAGAAAAGGGGAAACTGCAGCTATAGGACCGCACGCTCTGATACCATGTTGAGAAAGCTCAAAACTTGTATGTATTGCTTGTGTATGTAAATACAAGGAGAGAATACAAATATATAGGAGTAAGAGAGGGAATAAATCCTATACAAGATGTGGGACTAAAGAGGAGAGAACATAAATGAGCCCAAAAGATGGGCCCAATACATGGGCTATTCTAACATACCTGAAGTTGAAATTCACATTGTGATTAATTTGCTAAGTTTATATAATTATCATTGCAAAATTTCATTTCCGGATTAAATTAAATTTACTCGCACATTATTTAGATTGGGATCGTTTGAGTCTATCTTGCATCACTCACATAGGATTGCATTAGCGTAGGCACAACCACCTCACACAACCTACCCCGCGTTAGTTCGCATTATTCTTCGACAACTGTGAAACAATGAATGAGAAGCCGGTCTAGTTGACCTATATAATGATCCGATCTCTTGATTTTCTGTCTAGTAATCTAGTTTAATTTTCTATCAAAAATATCATATAAATGTAACTACCGTCTTATCTACTTACTATTTTGGATTTGTTAATTTAACACACTCACACACGCACTCTCTTTCTCATGGTGCAAAGTGCGGTATTATTTGTTAATAGTCTACTAATTTTATTTCTTTATTTCAGGCCATTCCAAACCTAGAGTTCTGGCTCAGTATACCTCAAAGAGCTGGGGTAAGTGTCTACCTAGACCGTTTTTTATTTATTTATGCAAAGACTGTGGTCCAATGTTATTTGGATGTCCATGTTACTTGAACTAGCACAATTTTTAAAAGGAAATTTGGTGAGTTTTAGGCGGATGAAATGTCAAAGAAATAAAATGTATAATTTTATTCATTCACAAAAGGACATTATATAGGAAATACAATAACTCCTAAACTCGAAGTGACAATGTGAAGCTAAATTGAACTTTCCTAAAGAACTAAATATTAATATAACACTAATAACTTCAACACTCTCTTTCAAGAAAGAGGGGAAATCTCCAGGTTGAAAACATCATATAAATGTAATGGAGGTAGGCGATGTGGGACAAAAATCAGTCGAGCCATTGAGGAAAATTCCAAACCGAGGAATCAATCCGGGGATCTCGACACACGACGCAGGTCCACACACGACATAAGCCCCACCTAGGAAGCACCGGTATGGGTACGAGTACCGGGTACGATACGTATCCGGTACGGCGGTACGACAAAAAATTTAAAACAAAGATACAGGTACGGCGGGATACGTTGTATTAAATATAATAAATATGGATATATATCTCACAAATGTAATTAAAAGTTCTCAAAACAATATTAGATCTAGTATATTTGCATAAATCATCAATTTTTATACCTTATACATACTAAACAACATGAGTATGAATAACTAACAACACATGTATATAGTAAAAAAAACAAAATAATAAAATTTAAATCAAATTCTTTATAATTTTAACGAAAAAAAAGATACTTAAATCTGAAGTGCATTTTGTTATAAACAAACACCGCTAAATGCATTTATGGTTCATAAAATTTTCTTTTCTAATAGTCACACAAAAGTCTTTTGTTTACTTTAGAAAACATACTCTATCACAATATGCAGAACGATCTGGCAAGTCCAAATGTATCTACAGATTAGAGTAATAGGTGTATCCGCCGAGTATCGGGTACGTACCGGTACCGGATACGTATCCGGTACGGGTACGTGACCCTCATGGAAGTATCGGTGCTTCCACATACGATGTGGACTCACTGGAATCAGGTCAACTAACATCTACACACACAACATGTGGAAGATAATGGACGATGCAGGGCTAATGATCAACTGGGCAACTAGTGATAATCCGCACGAAGGGAGATCCCACACGACACAAGCCCACACCACATGGTTCTACACGGCACAACCCGTTGAAATTAGAACAACCAACAACGATCGTACCACAACACATGTACCAATCAACAAAGCAAAATGGGGAGACAAATAACACAAGACATAAGCCGGAAGGACCGTGTGGGACTAGGCCAAAGTCGGGAAATATCATCCGAGTCACTTTCGTCTGAAACAGTCCCCATCACATGGAACACACGTGTATGCATGCATAATAAAGTCCATACTAAGTAAATACTAACCATAACCAAGCAAAGATAATTAAAGACACAGAAAAAGGACCAAAATCACCACAAGGTTTCAGCAGCAGTGAGAGATCAACACCCTAGAAGAGGTCACAACGGATGGAATTGGCCGAAGCATGAGGGGAAGAGGCTGAAGGCGGGATCAGAAGCTGCGAAGTGACCGAGACTGGAACACACCAAAAGGATGAGAAAACACCGTGGGTAGAGGCAACCGACGAGATTTTTATCATGGAAGAAGAGACGGAATTGTACGAGAGAAGTTGTGGGATCCCTATAGGCGGGATCGGTTGAGGAAGCTATTGTCGACGAGGGAAGAAATCAGCTCATGTGGGAGATGAGCTCGACGGATCGGCGATAAGGGCAGTGGGATTTGCGTTGAAGAACATAGGGGAGCCCTCCGTTGTTGTCGTCGGGATCAGACGCAGACGCGGAGAGAATCTCTAGTCATCAAAATTTCACGTAGCGTTGAGGGCTTGAAGCAAGAGAGGTCGATGAGAGCGTGAGTGGGAGCAGCAAGCGATGTTGTTGTCCAGCGGGAGAAGCAAGCGAACCGTTGTCAACGAGAATAAGAGGAGCACGAGACAGGATCTGCGATAAGAGCAACAACAGGCTTGACAGGATTGTCGACAAAATCAACAAAGGGACACCCTTCTCTGACGACGATCCAGTTTACATCAAGGCAGGACAGACAAGCTCGCAGAGAAGGAGACGTATGAGAAGTTGTTGACGTGAGAGAAGACGTATTGTTTCTGTCGAGAGAACTTCGACGATTGAATTCCTAGTAAAGCGGCGAGAGCTACGATCTAAAGCCGCATTGTGAGATCAGCGGGGGGGGGGGGGGGGGGGAGCAGAAGCCACACCGAAATTTCAAGTCGCCAACTTTTTTAGGGTGAGAAATTTCAGGGAGACAGAAATTCCTGGTCTGTTACCATGTTGAAATATCAATGAGGAAATAAACGGTGCAATTTTATTCATCCACGAAAGGACATTATATAGGAAAATTAAGGACTCTTAAACCCGAGTTGACAATATGGGGCTAAACCGAACACTCATAAAAACCTAAATATTAATATAGCACTAATAACTTCAACATAGGCAATAACTGCACCCACTGAAGACATTATTTCTATAGCTGCACCCACTTCTTTGTGATCATGCCATAAATTTTGTTATGAATTGATGTAGGACAAATTTATAGGTGGGCGCGGCAACACAGCCCTAATCGACGATGTCATGCAAACAATCACAACCAAATACAATCGACCAACAACGATCCTAAAGATGCGAGAAAAGATGCGAATGCGATGAGTTCCGACATGCAATTAATTAAATAATATTAATTTTAAAATTCCCACGCATTAAATTTCAATTAAAAACAAAAATGGAGGATCCGTGGCTTTAGGAATGAGGCTTTTGGTGGATGTAAATGGAGCTAGTGTGGCATCAGGGATGTGGCTTTTGGTTGATGCAAATGGTGGAGGTGTGGCTTCATGGGGCTTTTGGTGGATGTTGAGGGGGTTGTTGGTAGAAGTGGTCAACAGTGGAATTTGGGGACAAGGAAGAATGGCCGACGGGGGCTGGAGAGGGCTTTTAGGTTGTTGTTGGTGGGGAAAGGGGGTCTATGGGAAGGGATGAAGGTTGCTGGTAAGGAAGTTAGGTGGGGGCTGTGGTTGACTGTCATGGGAGTGAAGTCCGGAATAGGGCTGGGCTAGAGCTGGTCGGAACTGGTGGTTGTTGGGATGGAAGTTAGGAAGCGGGATTCAGCGGCTTCGCACCACACGGGAGGCTCAGCATCATATCGGGCCCACAATCAAGCGGTTCTCTTCTTTATGTGATGTGATTTAAAATCAGGGGACTGTAGTTTTGAAATATAATATAACGACCTATTTAAACTTAATGTGGCGCGGGAGACTCTTGCGGGATATTTCTAACGAAATAAACGGTCGAGGCGTCGCACACGAGCGTAAGCGCTACCGCACAAACATACAACGTTATGAAGCTAATTCCACAAACTTAGCAATAATTCCACAAACTTAGCAATCAAGTGGGTGGCAACACGAAAATGAAAACAACGGTAATTAAGGGATGAGATTAGCTAGGGCAAGCTCAATTAATTACTATTCATTAAAGATTTTAAGCATATAAACAAACTAGGGGTTGAGACTTGGAGGAATGGAGAGGTATACCATGGAGGGTGAGTGGCACTGTCGGCAGGGAAGGGGCTGCTGCTGGCTGGAAGCAGAGAGGAGGAAGAAGCTTGATGTGAACTTTGTTGGAACCGCCGAGGGAGGTTGCCGGCTGGGTGTTGGAGCAGAGAGAACCGCCGACTGAAGGGGGAAATGGCCGGAGACCCTTCGACAATGGCCGTGAACGGCGCAGCAAGCGTGGACGGAGCTGGAGAGGAAACCAGCGGCAGCTGGGTCGTCGGACGCAGTGGGGGGGAGAGGCCGGAAGGCAGCGGTGGAGGTTTTCGGAGGGATGCTGGAAGGTCGTCGACCACCAATGAAGCCTCAGGAATCCTTGTCGGCGGCAGGCAAGGCTTCCGGAGGCGGCGACGGGCAGTAGAGACGGCACCTGGCCGAGCTTCTCTGGACGGTGTTCGTCGTGATCGCAGATCGCAGGCCGTGGCGCCTTCGGGCAGAGGAGGAGGTGCTCGGCCGAAGGAGGAGGTGGTGGCTTCGGGACTCACCGGCGACTGGAGATTGCGGGCTTGGTTTCCGCAGAGGGCGGCGCTGGAGGTGAACCGAACGAAGACGACCTAGGTCTCGTTCAGTTCGATTTTTCCAGCCCCCGTGAATAGTGGGAAGGGGGAGGTTTAATAAGGGGGAGTTAGGTTTTGGAGGAGGAAAATGGGCTTTGATGTTGGGCTTTTAGGAGTGGGCTGGTTAGGTTCTCATTAGGGTGGAATGATTTCTTATAAAGGGGTAGGATTAGGGTTTTAAAATAATTAAATGGACTTTGGTGGTGGGGAAGTGGGCTTCAAGATGGGCCTACAGATATTAAACAACAATTAGACGGCTATCCGAATGAGGATTTCGAAGTGGCTCGCTATAGGCATAAGGGACGTTACAACATAAAATAGTTAATTAAAAATAAGCTTGCCCTAATCTAACCTACCTCCTAAAATACCGGACCTATGCATTTAGGGTCACGTTGGCCGGTCACACCAACGCGCCAAACCAAAACTTGCGCGAAAGCGTGCGCGATACAAAATTACATCAAAATGCGCTAATAGCGTGCGCGATACAACTCAACACAACAAAACAACCCAAAAAATGCGCGAAAGTGTGCGCTACAATAATAAACGACATGTGCGATAAAAATAATTAAAATGAGGCGACGCAGGTTGCATCATTATGAAACCGTTAATCCTCAATGATTTCGGCTACTGGTAGAATATAAGGTGGTGGTGGTGGGGAGGTTATGAATATCCAACGGCCATGATCGTCCGATGGATATTTTAATATAACTCCCAAAATACCAGTCCCAAAAAACAAAATAAAATCCAAAAAATGAGAAAAATCGCGACGAACTTGATGGCGGTCTCCGATCATCCATCTAATCCTATAGTCGTAGATCTCCATTACAAAGGGGTCAGAAATTTCAGGGAGCCAGAATTTCCTGCTTTGATATCATGTTGAAATATCAAAGAGTAAATAAAAAGTGCAATTTTATTCATCCGCAAAAGGACATTATATAGGAAATATAAATGCTCTTAAACTCGAATTGACAATGTGGGACTAAACCAAACACTCTTAAAGATCTCAATGTTAATATAACACTAACAACTTCATCAAAATCAATAAGGACACTCACAAAAAAACATTATTTCTATCCATCATCATTTTCTTTGTGATCATGCCATAAATTCTGTCATGAATGATCATATCCTAGTTATTTGTGGTCATAATGAGTTCTCATTTTCATTCATTCCATAGTGCTGTCCTTATTCTTACTAATTATTATTTGCAAATTCTATATACTGTCCTATAGATGCATTTTCTATCTTTCAGGCATTCTCAATTTTTATTCTAATGTAATCATTCATTAATTTATCCTTCTTAGTTTTGTTACACATTTATCTTAGCATTCTCATTTATTTCACACTCAAATTAGATATATTGCCCAACATTCAAATCCCCATGATTCTCTTATAAAGTAAAGTTTTTGGGGTACTTCTCCATTTTAATTATTCAGTCGGTTCTAAACTTCTAATAGGTATATCATCATCTAGATCCTCACTAGTGTATAAAGTTATCTTTAAGCCTTAAATTGGATACATAGCATTATTTTCATTAAGAGGCTTATCCCAACTATTTTAAGTTGGTTTTTTAAAACAATATCACAAAATAAATTGTGCTTATAACCCAGCAAAAGCCAAAATGATTCAGAATTAATGGTTCAAAGAGAATAGAATACTATCTAGGCATAAGGAACCTCATACTCTTCCTCCTCCCCCTCCCACTCTCTCGTTCTACAACAGCACTGCTAGCTGTGAGCGCTACCTCGCTTCTCTCTCTCTTCCCTGAGTCTCTTCCTGGGGGACCGCCATATGCTCCATATCACAAAATAGACTCCCTCCTTGGTAACATATTTGTCTTTGCCGTGAGTAATTTGTCTTGATTTATTCTATTCATTTGAAGTACATTTAAGTTCAAAATGTAACTCTTACACAACTTTACGTTTTGATAATTACAATTCTACAGGCCATGCTAAGTTCGTTGGTGCGAAGATTGCGAGGATTTTCGGCAAGTTGGACTTCTTATGCACCATTGCGTGATGATCGGGATTTTTACACACCGGCCAACTACTAACAACCGGTTGAACGCTCGTCCGTCTTCAGAGGATTTTATCTCTGCAACCTAGTGCTTGTAATCCCGCCGAGCACTCTACTGTCTGTGGTTTGATGGGGATATGAGATAAACAAAGCCCAGTTACGTGATCTCGGTCAGGCAAGTAGCCTGGCAACCCTAAACTTTACTGTCTGTGGTTTGATGGTTATTTATATTGGTTATTGGTTACAGATTTTTTCTACCAATATTTCTTCTTTCCCCTCCTATTGTAATGTATGCGTAGTTTCCTCAGATTTAAACCATTTGATATTAAATTCATTCTTCTATTGTTTTGAATTCTATATATCGGTCGTAGTCTGTAACTATATTCCTTCTTACTTCTTAATCCCATTAATGTGACAGCATATGTAAGGATTTGAACACTCGCCCCTCTGAAGTTTACATTTTATAACGTCCGTTCACAAAAGGGTCACGGTAAGTTGTAATTTATCAAACTTAGAGGACTTAGAGGACAGGTCACGGTAAATGAGTCATTTTCTTAGGCAGTACACAAACGGGTTTCAGTATTAAAAAGGAAAACAGATGATTGTATGGACTGAAAAGGCAAAACATGATTCTGAGTTATTTGCAATATTAAGAGTTGGGATAAGATTAATTATGCCAAGTAAATCATATTATTATTATTATTGAATTGGTGCTATACTGATATGTAGTAATGTTTACTATAGCCATCATTTTGTATCCACACACTTGCATTGTATGGTGCTTCACTCGTTTCCTTGGAAAACTATTTATAATAATAATAATAATAATACTGCCAAGGGGCCAATGACCATGATGGTTTGGGTTAGGCTTTGGCTATGACTGTCGTGTTGCCATGTAGAGGGTGAAGGCTCTACATTACGTGATGGTTATAGCGCGCTCCCCACCTCAAAACCAGCTGACGTGTAAGGCGGAGCGAATATGGAAAGATAGCTTCAGTGGGAAGTGCGCATCTTTATGATAAAAAAATGGGAGACTGAATGAAGGGGAAGAGCCTTGGAGAGCACAAGAGCTTGAAAACGAAAAGGAAAAAAAGGTGTGGAAGGAGAAAGAAAAGGAATGAAGAGCCGTGAAAGCTTCTGCTTAATCCAGAGAAACAGCCAAGACTTTTTTGAGTATGGGAAAGCCATGGGTCCCCCCACGAAGAAGATAGCTCGTGGCACCGGCGATCTTATGAACTTGTGGAGGCCATGAGATGCCATCTTTAATATTATTTAGCTTTCACTAAGACGTTCTTCATTGACTTGCAATGTTGGTGTTGCACCTTTCAATTTAATCACTGACAGTTTGTGTCATATAGTACCATTAGGTGCACATGATTCTTCGTAGCAAAAGACATGCGCTGTTATGCTGAACTGAGAATTCCATGCACTGCTGCTTCTATATTTTCATATCAAATGATGTGGTCCCCCTGATATGGTCCGATTTGCGGCTAGCCAAGCCGCTCACCTCCTTTGATGTAGGAAGTGGGATTGACCAAGTCAACTCCACTACCATCGAAACCACCGCAGCAACCGCTGAAGCTCGCAAAGTGTATGTGACCCGTACTGTCAGGGATTGACAAGGACAACTCCAGAGTCCGTCAAGAATCGTTCCACTACAGTCAGGCGTGCAGAACGCCTAGTGCTCCCACTGCCCTCTACTCAGCGACAAGCTTGTCAGTCGACGTCAAGTCTGCCACTCCGGATTCCACTGACCATAATAGGAGACAAACCACAAAGGGTAAGACGCGCAAAGCGCGTCTCCTGAGCTTCAAATCCATAGACATCATAACGCAGCAAGCCACTCCTGCCTCCAAGCTAAATTCAAAGACTCAAAACCCTCCACCCTTCAAGCAGAACTCTCTCCCCCTCAAGTTGTAACGAGGCGCGACTTGTCGCCCTCGATTCTATCAAAGAAGCGTTGTACCCCCAACTCATCTAGTGGAGTTTCTGTCGGCATATCCCCTACCATGATTTTTCATCCTATTCAGAGGTTTTTTCACGTAAAAACAATTTTCTCATCTGAGATCTATTTCTATGATTGTTGCGTAACCGACCACTCCAAGGTTTAAGACGGTCTAGTTAGTCCGGTCTATCAGGAGCCCAATCACAAACCGCAACATCAATAATCACAAGATTTTCTGAAGGGACAGACTCTTTCAGATACGTTTGGAAACTCAAATATTATGTATGCAAAAGATTGACATGCCAATCATAGGCGTAATTAATTGATTATATGCATTTACCACCCGCCTGTATAAGTATAAAGAATGTATAATACCATTTTTTATCTTGAGAATTGATATTTGCAGTCAATACGCTGTTCGCAGTCCAAAAGTAAAAGGAAAAGCCCTAGTATTTTCATGCTCTCACACTGCCGCTCGCGCTAGAGTTTTTGATCTCCCTCCCCCATTTCGCACCCCCAATCGAGTTTTCTCACTTTCACTAACGGTGATAGGGCTCTCGCTTTCTCCGATGGTGATGGTGTTCGTAATTCGTCGACGGTGAGCTCCTACTTCCGATGTTCCCCTTACCATATATTGCATTCGTTCCAATTATTTATTCTTTTGCTCTTATTTATCGTTCACAAAATAAATCTAAACATTGCCTTCATTTTCTCTTACATAATTAAGAAGTATGTATATATATTTTTTGGCTCTAATTCAAGTACTAGTTTTTTAAGTGCCAATATCAATTCTCTCAAATTTTTATACTTTAAAAATGTAAATACGTAACCACTTAACACTATTTACATAAATAAATATAAAATTCAAATTTATTATTATAATTATATACAATATAAAATAGTTTGACATCTTGAAATAATTAATAAATGTATTATAAATATCATCCAACTAATTAAGCGCGTTTACAGTCGGTTTCAAAATTTCTTTCCCCGCAGAGATCGTGAGGAGAAGAAGAGAACGGAATCCAGTTGGAAAGAAGGAAAGCTCCACCGCACCATGATCGCTATCGCTCCTCCTACACCATCCCAGTTCCTCCTCTCCCCGATATACAGATCTCTTTCTTCCCTCTGCGGCCCCTCGATCGCTCCTCAGGGCGATTGATTGCATGGCGACAATCCCTTCCTCCGTCACCGGAAAGCGATCTACCATCACTATTTATCCATTGTTTCCCCTCCCCTTTCTTCCTAACCCTAATCATCTTCATGGCCGACGCTTCCCCCAAGTTCCGCCCCCCGGAACTCCTCCCCCGGGAGGCGGAGGCCGCTTCCGAAGAGGCGGGGATCGACGTCTCACACGAAGGCCTTGAGTTTTGGCAGATCATGATTGCCGGATCCATCGCCGGCGTAATCGAGCACACCGCCATGTTCCCGGTCGACACTCTCAAGACCCGGATGCAGACCCGATGCTCCACCCTCCGATCCGCTCCCGATGGCCTCCGCCACGCTCTCACCTCGATTCTGCGCCTCGAGGGTCCCCTCGGCCTCTACCGCGGCATTGGCGCGATGGGACTAGGTGCGGCTCCGGCTCATGCCGTCTACTTCTCCGTTTACGAGATGGCTAAGAAGTACCTCTCTCGGGGTAACCCTAATAATCCCGCCGCCCACGCCGCGTCCGGCGTGCTCGCGACGGTGGCGAGCGACGCGGTGTTCACTCCCATGGATACGGTGAAGCAGAGGCTGCAGCTGAAGAGCAGTCCGTACAAGGGCGTGTCCGATTGCGTGGCGAGGGTGTTCAGAGAGGAAGGGTATAGGGCGTTCTACGCGTCCTACAAGACGACGGTGGTGATGAATGCGCCGTTCACGGCCGTGCACTTTGCGACGTACGAGGCGTCAAAGAGGGCTTTGATGGAGCTGTCGCCGGATAATTCCCTCGATGAGAGGTTGTTCGTGCATGCCACAGCCGGTGCGGCCGCCGGCGCTTTGGCGGCCGTGGTGACAACTCCCCTTGACGTGGTCAAAACCCAGTTGCAGTGCCAGGTAAAGGATTTCCACTGCCTTTTTTGCTATGCGTTTTGGATTTTTTGTGTGATGAGATCCAAGATTAGGGTTTATTAGCCAAATTTGGTGATACAATTATGGGAGACAGTCTCGAAATAGAAGGGCTTCAAGATTATGCTAGGGACAAAGGATTGATTGAGGAGGACATTTTATGCCAGTACTGCCTAGAGGACAAATATTGGTAGGACATCACATGGCCAAAAAAACGGATCCAGATACTCTGGAGTTCAGGAGGAACTCCTCCACCGATCAATAGTGTAAAGTAAAAATAATACTTTACACTCTGGGCAAGAACTTCTGAACTCCATCAATAGTACCGTTAAAAAATTTCGGCACTAAAAGACAAAAAGTGTAAAGTAAAAATAATTTTAAATCTAAAAAATACGTGGGTTCTCGCGCATTGGATTGAGATCTTCCCAACTCCATCGTGGAGTTGTCCTTACAAACTCCCGGGGATCCGGATTCCCACAGAACCCCCCAATATGCGCTAATCAGTAATCTTTCCAGGATTGTGATAGTTCTTATTATAAGAAAATAGTATTTGCAATTAATAAACAATGAAATTCAACGAGTAATGTGTATACCTGGTAATGGGCATCAGGACTGTTCTCCATGAAGAACGGTTAGTGATGAAAACACGATTTTGTTGTTGCGGGCTCTGTTTCCAAATTCTACATCGTGGGACTTTCGAACACTGAGTTGGAAACGGAGCCCAGAATCAAAAATCCCTTGATAAAAACTACATAAAAGCACTCAGACAAATGAAAATTTCTCTTGGAAAATTAATTACCACATCGGGCTGAAGTTCTGGGCCACCGAGCCTAGGTTCATGCGGAAGAATTAGGGCTCGTTTGGCGGGGGCGTCGGGCGCCCACGGAACCGCGAGCGTGGTTTCCGCGGCACGGATGAAATCCGCGCCTTTACCGCTTTATGTAGGGGTGGGTCGGGTCCCCACCACCCGACCGCAACCCCGCCAAACGCGCGGAAATCGCGGTCGGGCGGTGGCATCTGTGCGACCGGCACGGATCCACCCAGCCAAATGAGCTCTTAGTCATCCTGGCAGACAGATGTGGCAACATCCCCCCTTCCAACAACCATTGTGCTGCCTTCCAACAACCATTGTGCTGCCTTCCAACGAAAATTCTTGCCTTGAGGAATCTCTGATACTCATTCTCTGGAAGCTTCATTTATGTCCAAGAAAATCTCCATGACAATAAATCGTCCCTCACTGAATTCGGTTCCGTTTGGGAGGACTTATTTTCACCGGTCAAGCGGTTACGACCGCATGAATTGGACCTTAATTATGATCTGATACATGAGGTTGTAACCGCTTGACCGGTGAATACAAGTCCCCCCAAACAAAGTCTTCATTTTCTATTCATTTTCTATTCATTTTCTGTTTAACTTTTCTTCCATTACGCAACCCTGTCCCCTATTTTTCAAGTTACATCTTACGTGCTTGAGTAACTAGTTTTAGTTCACCAAAACTTTGTTGTTCCCAAAAACTGTTACAAATGCTAGTTTTTCTTTAGTCCAAACTCTTAAGAAAATCTAATGGCCTTCTTATATAGCATTTAAATCAAACGCAGGCGCTATGAAATAATGAGGTAAATGTTGGAGTTCAGCTCCTAAAGATGAAATATTTTGTGCAGAATTTACGAGATTGCAACCTGATTTTTTGATGTTGCAACCTTCTTTTCACTGGTTTGGGAGGAGCCAGTTTTTTTATTAAAACTGTGAACAGTTTTATTTAATTAAAACTGTGAACAGTTTTATTTACCCATGAGGAGTTTGACTATAGACTCTGGAATCCTGTGAACAAGAAAATGATCAGAAGCAGAGATGTGATCTTTGTTGAAGATCAAGTGGTTGGTGAGCAGAATCCTGCGGAGTCACAGGTTCCACAGTTTCCACCTGCGGAGGAGAGACTTTATGCTGATGATGGGCCAGTAGAGACTGCTACTGATGATGGGCATGCTGATGAGGAAGTTGGTGAGCTTATTCCTGATGATGAGATGATTCCGGATGCAGGGGGAGCTCTTACAGTTGATGTACCACCTGTGGTGGAGGTTCCTCTTGTCAGATCTGAGAGAGTCAGAAGACCCAATACCTGGTATTCCCCTCATGAGTATATTTTGCTTACAGATAGTGGAGAGCCCGAGTCCTATGTGGAGGCTCAAAGTGCTGAAAATCGTGAGGCTTGAAAAACTGCTATGGAAGAGTAGTTGTACTCCCTTCAGAAGAACGAGACGTATGATTTAGTCTCATTGCCTAAAGGGAAGAGAGCTTTGAAGAACAAGTGAGTGTTCAAGGTAAAGTTGGATGAAAATCACTCTCAGCCAAGGTACAAGGCGAGACTTGTGGTGAAAGGTTTCAGTCAGAAACAAGGTGTCGATTTCGACGAGATTTTTTCCCCAGTGGTGAAAATGTCCTCTATCAGACTGGTGTTGGGTATGGCTGCTTTCATGGATCTTGAAGTCGAGCAGATGGACATCAAGACGGCATTTCTGCATGACGATTTGGAGGAAGAGCTATATATGAAGCAGCCCGAAGGCTTTGTGGCTAAGGGAAATCATCATCTGGTCTGCCGGCTCAAGAAGAGCCTTTATGGGTTGAAGCAGGCACCCAGGCAGTGGTATAGGAAATTTGACTCTTTCATGATGAAGAGCAAATTCCAACGGAACAGGGCTGATCACTGTGTGTATGTGAAGAGGACTGAGAAGATGTTCACTATTCTGCTGTTGTACGTAGATGATATGCTGATTGTTGGGGATGACAAGGCCAGCATAGCTGAGTTGAAGAAGGAGCTCAGCGAGTCCTTTGAAATGAAGGATTTGGGACCGGCAAGGAAGATCCTTGGAATGAAAATTACCAGGGACAGGAGTGCTCTCAGTCTGAGTATGTGGAGAAAGTGCTGAAGAGGTTCATGATGGACAAGGTAAAACCCGTTGCTACTCCTCTAGCCGGGCACTTCAGACTTTCCAGTTCTCAAAGCCCCTCATCTGAGAAGGAGATGGAAGAGATGAGCCAAATTCCTTATGCATCCGCAGTAGGGAGTCTGATGTATGCTATGGTCTGCACTAAGCCAGACATAACTCATGCTGTGGGGGTCTGTGAGCCGTTACTTTGCAAACCCAGGGAAAGTCCACTGGAGTGCTGTGAAATGGATACTCCGCTATCTCCGAGGTACCTCAGACCTTTGTTTACAGTTTGGTGGAGGTCCACCAGAACTCGTTGGGTACTCGGATTCGGATATGTCAGGAGATGTTGACACGAGTAGATCTACTTCTGGATTCGTGGTCACTTTTGGAGGGGGAGCAGTGTCATGACAGTCAAGGCTTCAGAAGTGCGTGGCATTGTCGACGACGGAGGCTGAATATATTGCATTGACTGAGGCGTCAAAGGAGCTTATTTGGATGAAGAAGTTTATGCTAGAGCTTGATCTCCGACAGGACGTGTACACAGTTTTCTGTGACAGTCAGAGTGCTATATTTTTGGCCAAGAATCCCGCCTTTCACTCCAGGACGAAGCACATTGACGTGAAGTATCACTGGATTCAGGATGCTGTGGAGGAGAAGCTGTTGGTGGTGGAGAAGATCCACACGGATGAAAATCCTTCGAACATGATGACGAAGGTCGTCCCAAGGGAAAAACATGATCTCTGCCGGCGTTTGATCGACATGATCCCCACTTGAAGGAGTCAAGGTGGGATACTCCCCTTTATGGTCTGAAGGGGGAGCTTGTTGGGGTTCAGCCCCTAAAGGTGAAATATTTTGTGCAGAATTTACGAGGTTGCAACCTGATTTTTTGATGTTGCAACCTTCTTCTCACTGGTTTGGGAGGAGGCAGTTTTTTATTAAAACTGTGAACAGTTTTATTTAATTAAAATTGTGAACAGTTTTATTTATAAAAAGCTGCGGACAGTTTTTTTTAATGTGGTGGCTTTTAAAAATACTTCTCCCCCGATAACTTGGGTTAGGGTTAAGAAAGATAGCGCAACGGAAGTCTCCCGTCCGCCATCCCCGCGCCGCGCGACCGCCGTTTACCATCCCCGCGCCCACGCTGTCCGCCGGCCGCCATTCGTCGCCGCTGTTGCAAGGGCTGGTTTTGCTGCTGCTGTAGGCGGGTGTTTGCCGCTTGAAGGAGGTGTTTCCTCTGTGCTTAAGAAGGAGTATTTCTCTACCGTTTCAAGGGCTTCTTCGTCTACGGTTTCAGGTGTACCCTTTCTTGTCTTCGTTTGCTATTGTGCTTGAAGAGATAGTAGGATTTTATCCTGTTGTAGAGAAGTTGTGGATTTGTCTTGGTGATAGAGAGGAGTGAATTTATGTGTCAAATCCGGAGAGCTTTCTAGGTTTGGGCAAATCTAGATAAATTTCTGTAATCCTTATTTATTATAGTGGATTTTCGTTTTGCCGTGCCCCGTGATTTTTGACCTTCAAGTGGTGAAGGTTTTTCACGTATATCTTTGTGTTCACTTGTGTTGTTGATTTTGTTTCTTATTATTGTTTGGGCTCTATTGATCGGTGAGTGTTGCCGTTGTCTGTGACCCCCTTTCCCTAACAGTAAAATGCAAAGGCTTTTCCTCCCATTCCTTCAAAGTAAGTATTATATTTTGCAGGGGGTTTGTGGTTGCGAAAGATTTTCTAGCAGTTCAATAATGGGGGTTGCTGGAGCAGTAATAAAGAGAGATGGGTTCCGCGGGCTAATGAGGGGGTGGAAGCCTAGAATGCTTTTCCATGCGCCGGCAGCTGCCATCTGCTGGTCTTCCTACGAAGCTTCTAAATCCTTCTTCCAAAGATTCAATGAACGGAAGAACACCCATCCTGAGCCTGAGGTAATCCCCCCCTGCTTTTTAATTTTCCCTATTCTATTCTTAAAGCAAAAATGTTCTGCTGTTCTGAAAAATAAATATAGGAATAATGATGCAATGATATTCCTGTAGTTGAGGGTCAATAAATATTAGCAGCTCTTTTGTTGTACAATAAGATGCATTATTAGTGTAGGAAAAAAACAAAACAAAAACAAAATAGTTTGAAAGATCAAACTGGTTACAATTCCAGCCGTGCAAACCGGATTGGATGGCTGGATGGGCGAATCTCACCTCTCCATTTACTGTTGTTAATATATGGCTGTAGGAGGGCTGCGAAATAATCTATGACATGATTGTTGTAAAATCGGTACACACAGACACAATTATAAATATTACAGGTTAACAAAAACACAAAATATAACCACACAATTTATATAATGAAAATGTAAATTCAATTACAAAGAAAAATAGGAGAAAAATGACCGTCCGACGAGTATGGTGTGGATGCACCGGACACGCACGATCTACGACGAGAATTTGAGATCTGGACTGCAATCCGCCTTCGCGGACGCCAAGGTTCACTGAACCTTCAACGTCGAAGTCCGACGTTCAACCGCACCGCCACCGGAGAACAACGCCGCCACCGGAGAATAACGCTACCACCGGAGAGAAACACCGTCGAGGCAAACTGCACTCACGCACGCCGTCAACACCACGCCTCTCCACTCCAAAGAACGTTCACTGCAACGCCGGCAATAAACTCTAACAAGCCCGGCGGCAACTCCTTCGCTCAACGCCGGCGGATATCTCCTCCAAGACCAGCGACAACATCCAAGGTCAGCGGCCCCTCCGAGTGCACGAGCGAGAGAGAGAGAGAGAAGGCGGCTTCCAAAACTCAAGGCGGTTCCTCCTTGAAAGCTACAGGTCGGCCAATCTTTCTCACGGGCTGGTTCCCTCCACTGAAAAGCTACAGGCCGGCGGCTATATCTCTCCAAATTCTCACGGTGGTTCAGCAATTATAAAGTCTAGGTTTTACACTTATACAAAACCTAAAGGGGTAACGGGTCCGGATCCCGGTTTGATCCCGATCCGAACCAATAAGGGAAAACCAATAATGATACCTCACGATGCTATGCTGTAGTTAAATCGGCAATTGTGCAAATCGAAGTGTATCATCTGAAATTCTATAGGTTAAAAATTGGCAAATGACATCTATTTGAAATGCTTCAAGTTATGATTTACACTTCATCAGCCATATATGAGAGATCCATATTATTTGAATTGGTGCCTATTTATTTATTTAGCTTTATGTTCAACTCACAAGCTAACTTATGTTGATTCAATGTTAAAAGTTTCAGGTTGGCAACCTGGAGGAGGAAGAAGATTAATTAAATAGTAGGGTAGAAGATATTGATTAATGTAAATGATCAATATATATTGATGTGTATTATGCCAGGTTATTATGTGCATTTTTCTTTGTTACCTTCCATCCAAGAGTAGTAATGCGCCATTTCTATTTGTGGCAGGACCAGTGAGCGAGGTCGAACGAAAGAGTGACTCGTTATAGCCTTCTCGAGCAGAAATGAATTGAATTCTGTGTCTCCAGAGAATGAAGGGAAGGGAAGATTTTTAGAACTCAAATATGGAAGTGCTTTTTTGTGAGCATGAGATGCTCGGTTTGGAGTTAAAGAAAGAAACAGCGGCTCGTTTGCTAAGGCTTCAGCTCAATGTGATTTAAGTAAGGCTTCCTTTGGCATGGTGGTGGCGATCATGAACATGGGGGGTTAAATAGTCATTAGTTAACGCCCACCCAAGAAACTTCATCCACTTTTATGTTCAAACCAAACGGATGATGTTTGTTAGATGATCCTTAACAAATGACGATTTAACCCACGCGTTCATAACCGCCACCACCGTGCCAAACGGAGCCTAAATCTTGATCATGATTTTGGAGGATTAATCTTTTTCAGAAGCTTGCATAGTTTTTTTTTTTTAAATAAAATAAAAAAGAAGAAGTCCACTTGTCATAATGAAGAAGCAGGTTGGAGAATCTCTCAATATCTCTAATCCAACTGTATTTAAAGATATTTAATAGAATATTTGGACAAGGGATTAAATAATTGAATGACAATTGTTATCCTGTCACTTTTGATAAAGAAGATATTGGGTAAGTTGATTGCACCATTGTGTCGTTGGGTCGATTGATTTTTTGTACCTTCCTAGGGGTGGTCGGTCGATCAATCTTGTCAATTGAGTTCTACTGATTTGGTTTAGGGTTTATGTGTGCGTGCTAATTTGGCAACCATGGTGTTTGTGGCTATAAATTTAGTAAAATGCTTTTTTTATTTCTACTGCGAGTATATAATTATTCGTGCTGTCTATGATAATTTCTCGGGTTTTCATGGTATCATTCTATTCTTCAAATCTGAGTTAATCTGAAAAATTAATTGTAGGGCATGATAAGTAGAAGTACTCTCTCCCCACCTTCTAATTGAGAATAAAAAAAATGTCTCATATCCTATGCATTATGGCAACACATAATAAATAATTTATTCAATGAACTCCTTCCGCGTGGATAAAAATGTCTGATTTATTACATATAGTTTGTTGAAAGAACAAGTAATTTATTCACTGAGCCAGATCTGATTAAAGATGTACTCTCATGCTAAACAAAAACAAATACATATACTACTCCTTTCTGTCAGTGGCACCAGTGGTCTAGTGGTAGAATAGTACCCATCCACTGTACAGACCTGATCGGATCCTCTCCATTTCATGTGAAATGGAGGAGATCCATTTCATGATGGAGATTTATCCATCATAGATCAACGGAGGATTTTTATTCCCACTGTACAGACCCGGGTTCGATTTCCGGTTGCTGCATATTGAAAATTTTAAATTAATTTTCTTTTAATAGTAAGAACCCTGCTCACGTGGAGGATACTCATAACACATTGTTTTGTGTGGATCAAAAATTTTAATTTTATTTTATTTTTTAATATGGGGGTCCTTGAAAGTACTTGGATCCGGGCCTGACTCTGACCAAGACCAATAAAATCTCATCATGCAGTGATACCACCCACGAAGAAGAGTTGTTATACGCAAAACTTACACTTTCAATTTTTCTTACGCTTTCCTTTATTTCAATTTAATCATTGGAATATTGAAGAGTATAATCATGGTTCAGTTATTTCAATTTCTACATGTGCTTACACAGTCCCGGGCTAATGCTAACCCACGGAGATATTTAAGAAAGAGATTTATCAATTATTGGCAGTCTGCTTAATCAGTCTCTAGGGTCGCCTGTTTAGGCACTTATCTACTAGGTAACCAAGGGTTAAGACATCATAAGTCATCAATTGTATCACATTTAACAAAAATTTTTTTCTAATTAATTAATTAATTCAGGTGCATGGATTGGGACCATTGGGTAAACAAATTATAAATTAAACAACAAAAAGATGGCCAGATGGAGCTCACACTTTTTACATTAAGTAGAAAAGGAGAGCAGGAGAGCGGGAGAGCGTGGCGTGGCTTAAGAAACAGAAAAACCAATTGTTCTTCCTAAACAAAAATATTAAGACCTGATTAACCCTAAACCCATAAACATACCCTAAACCCTAATACACAACAGCTTATCCAACCAGACGTACTAGTTAATTTGTGGTGTGCTCCACCACAGTTTAAGCTGCAAGTTATGGCTTTCTTTGTGATGGGAAACACAAATCATAACTTTCCAAAATTAATTAAAATGATATGATTTTCTTTCGCGAGGCGAGCCTGAGGAAGAAAGATTACAGTATCTGCATAAATTAAAATAAAATAAATAAGCACTCTCAATCATATGTACATACATATATACGAGAAAACATGTGATAACCATCCGAGTGTGCCAATAGCAAAAATACTCTAACCGCTTGCTGTCATCCATGCACAGTGGGGGGCAGCATCACTCCCTACAGGCCGCTCTACAATACAAGGGGATGAAAATCAGGTATAAGAAAGAAAGTAAATGAAATTATAATAAAATAATTTCATAACTGAGAAAGTAATAAAAGATGCCTACTCTCTCAAAGAGCAAGCGAATAAATATAACCTCATAATTTCGAAAGTCTTTTTTTTGTTTGTTTGTGAAACCAATATAGGCTCCGTCAAATGGTTACGACCGCATGAACCGGACCTAACCGCTTGACCGGTGAAAATAAGTCCCCCCAAACGGAGCTATAATCTCACAGCTGAGAGAGAAACACTCAGAAATAATAAGTCATGTTCTGTTTTAGACTTGACCAGGAAACAACAGAATATTTGAAGAATGCTACATTATATTTGTGAATAATTAAATGGACGGTCTTTGAAGAACTTATGAAGCAAGGAAAAAATTACCTAAAATTTGTCCACGCAGACGCCGGCTCTGAGGACTTCATATGAAGCCCTGGTCCTGGTCTTCTTGACACCAGTGTTGAAATAGACCTTAGAACCCTCAGTGGAGATGGACGTGACCTTTGCCCAGATTAAGACTTTAGTCTTGATTCCATCTATATCGGAAAGCTTTCCCTTCTCCAGATAGGCTGTGACGGTAGTGAAAAATCTGACAACGGAGGAATCCTTATAACCGACCTCGCAAATGGACGGGATGAAGACAGCGAGCTTTCCCGTCTCTTCGTTGAACTCATAGTTGGTGGCGTCACGGGGGAATATCCCTACAGGCAAGTCATGCTCTTTCAGAAGATCTGGTAGAGGCTTCTGCATTTTTCCTGTAGTATTTCATCTTCTCTGTTTAGAGATACCTTCAATAATCACTTCATGAAAAGGCATTTATAGATAAAACTACGACATGCTTAAATGCTTTGGAGAGAAGAGATGACCCGGAATAATTTGCGAAGAATATTTGAACACCCCGAGTAGTAATACATAAAAAAAGAAGGGAAACAGGTAATTCATAATCCCATCTCAATGAGTTTGAATAAGACTACCTACCAATGACCTGAAACAGCAGAGATATAGCACACAATATCTTACCGTTCCAAAGAAATTAAGGAATGAAAACTAGATTCTTATCTATGGTTATGCTCCAAAATTAAAATACTAAAGTAAAAGGTAAAACACTAAATTAAAGATGAAGGAATCTTTCTGTGTGTGAGTGGGGGGGGGGGGGGGGGGGGGGGGGACTATGTTATGATGAACCATGGTGATAGCTAAGTGCAGGAAACACTGCCGAGATACATCAAGCAAGGTGCAAAAAACATTGGGACTGCAAAATAATTAACGTGAATGCCCAGCAGCCATAAATAAAAAATACGGTTTAGACCATTACTACCGCAAAAAAATGATTATGATCCTCAAAGAGATGATTCAAGAATAATTAATGTCTAATGGTAAAATAGTTGCCACTCAGCACCAATCACAAACAAAAATGGATATGCCTTGAAGTGTAAATATTGTCTTCATCATTCGAATAATCGAATTGAATTTTCTTTTAGTCGCCAGTAATAGCAAGACTAGTATTGCGTTTGGGCCTGTAAAAGTTGTAAGTTACATTTAGTGTATAGTCATGTATGCAGTATGCCCATTTACTCTGACTACCAATGATTTTATTACTCCCAGGTAGGCTCAAATGTTCCCAATTACTCTCAGATATTCTAAGTTACTATCAGCTCTCAAATACATTCAATTGCACGCAAATGCTCTTAGTTGCTCCTAAATATTTTCAGTACTCTCAAGTAATCCCAAATACTCTCAAGTACTCTAAAAAAATGAATCAAATTTGTCAGAGCATATGAACGTATTTTCAAGCCAAAAGATGATTTAACATGAATTTTTATGCAAGATGTACTCCCCAACTCTTCTAGGTTACTCTCAGCTCCCAAAATATACTTAGTTACTCTGAAATACTCTTAGTTAGTCCTAAATATTTTAGTTACTTGCAAATACTTCCAATGCTTCCCAAATACCCTCAATGCTTCCCAAATAGTTCACGTACTCTCACATACATATATATAAATATATACACCTTCACAATTTCACATACTTTCACGTACATATATTCATGTACAGTTCCACATACTTCCACATACAACCATTCACATTCTCATACACTTACAGAGTCTCACATATAGTCTCACATATAGTCTCATACAAATAGTACAACCACGTTCTAAAAAGAAAAGCTGTACACAAACAAACGGAATAAATAACTAAATTTTTAGTATATAGAAGCATATTTTGAGCCAAAAGTAATTAAAATTAAATCTTTTTATGAAAATGTTCATAAAATATTCATGCAATTGTACTTAAAAAAGAAATTAATTTCAAACAATTTTAACACAAATTCAAGTGTAATCGATAATGTTTATTGTTCTTTGTGGGGTTTTCCCACGTGACCCCTGTGGCCGTGTTTGTTACTCGTGACAGAAAAAAATTAGGTTAGGATGATTAAGACAATGTTGCCTTTGTGGGCTAAAGACAAAGGTGCATAAAAGAGTTATGAAAATAATACACAAAACCGTACCTTTTAGCTTATTGACCAGCCATTTTGCCCCATCCTCAATGCTATTTGAAAGTGACTAATTCAACATGCGAAAGGATACAGTCAGGAATCTTATGCTATATGCAACTTGAATTACTTAAAAATTGGTATATAACAAATAATAGAAATGGAGAGCAATTATATATATATATATATATATATATATATATATATATATATATAGCGCCATTTACCGGGACCTCCCCTCTAACTTTGCTAAATTACTGACATCATCCCTCTTATTTTCGAAATTACAAAAACTTCCCCTAAAATTTTCATTTCATTACAAAAACCTCCCTGAAGTTTTAATTTCATATCCAAGAACAAAAACACCTCCCTCGATGTATAGTGTCTAGGGGGGTATTTTTCTTCATGCATGCAATGAAATGAAAAGACCAGGGGAGGCTTTTGTAATG
The DNA here is from genome assembly GCA_039513925.1 of Platanthera zijinensis. NCBI lineage: Eukaryota > Viridiplantae > Streptophyta > Magnoliopsida > Asparagales > Orchidaceae > Platanthera > Platanthera zijinensis. The sequence goes on from CM077095.1 coordinate 168,190,713, forward strand.
AAATGAAAACTTAAGGGAAATTTTTTGTAATTTCAAAAATAAGATGAGTGCTCTCACTAATTATGCTAATTTACAAGTGAGGTTTGGGTAATTATTTCTATATATCTTTATTATATAAATCAATATGCATATCTTCAAAGTCACACCATTCTTTTAATTTCAGCCATTGGATTTCATCATATATCAATTCACGTTGTTGGATCCTAACGCAATTCATAAAATATTCAAAACCCGGCTCCTATGCTTCCAAATCCCTCCCCAAGCCCATGCTTCCTCGACTCCTCATTCCTTCATGAAATGGACGCCGAAGCGCTCGCTCCCCTTCACACAACTCCTCTTCTCCACGCATCGCTCCCGCGATGTAGCTTCTCCAACCTCGCTCAGCGATGACACCGGCCAGCCGAAGTTCCTGGACACCTCCCATGCTCCAACCTCCATCTCCTAGCTTAGGGTTCCTTTCTCTCACCGCACCTTGAAGGATAGTCGATTTAACGATTGTGAGAGAGCTCTGCCAAAGATAAACAAATGGAGCAGACAACACGGCTTGATAGTGGAAATAGGAGCGCAATGTGACTCCTCCAAGAATGGAGAATAGGGTCGCTGAGGTAAAAAGAGAGGGAGTTCAAAGTCGAAATAGCGCTGGATCTTACTCGGGATAAAGCCCAGGGTTTCGTCTCCTTGTAATTAGCAAGGATTCTCCCACTCTTCGTTCAACATACAACTTCACATTCAAGCTGCTGGTCCCGAAGACCGTGGATAACCTCATCATCTTGGATTCACTTCTTGCACCTACTGATTGCGCTTGATCTTCGTTTTCAAGCATGTTCGGAACCAGTAACAGCAAAGTTCTTCTCATGAATCTTTTACATGCCCCTTTTTTTTCTTTTATTCCTTCCAAATTGATCAGAGGAGAGTTTTATAACTACTGGGTCGTTGCAGCCTTGCAGGTAACATATAATTAATTTTTTTATTTGCATATGAAAGCACTGATTTTATGTCAAAATGTGTGATTTTCTGTCCTTTTTTTCATATTTATACTTCAATATTATGACTACCGAATGGTTTAATTATCAGCTTTTGTTGAAAATACTTCGGACCTGTGCAACTTGAGAGATTTTCATGAGTGGAAAGCTCATAATCCATTTGTCTTTTGATAGTTTTTGTTATCTTTGGCAAATGGTAAAAATGCGTGAGCCTTCAGGTTTGTTCATTGATTCTTATTTTTCCAGCTTTAATGATTTTTAATTACTGAAACTAGAATCTTTGAATTTTTATCTTCCAGCTTGCTAAGAGCTTCATTAGAAGGTTAATGATTTGCTTGTGCATACCCTTTAAATGTTAGTGCTAATTTGGCAAGTAGGCATTCTCTCAATTTCAGCCATTGGATCTCATCTACTCTCGATCCCACCATTAGATAGTGACGCCAATCTTTATTCCCACCATTGGATCTCATCGATTCTCATCTACTCTCGATTCTCATCTACTCTCGATTCCCCCACCCCCCGACGGGCTTCGCCCACCCCCCTGACGTACTCCCCCTCAAGGAGGGCTCCGTCCACCCCTGACAGTTTTTTTAATTTAAAAGTATTTAAAATTATATTTATTAGATTTTTTAATAATTTAATTAATTATTCAAAGAAAAAATAAATTAAAAACCGAGGGCGGTCCGCTTCCGCCTGATACGATGCCTCGCTCTGCCGGCGTCGGCAAAGCCGCCGACGGGCTTCCCGGCGAACCCGCCGTGGGTTGTCCGACGGCGAGCGGGCAGGTCCACCGCCGGCGGTGGCCCTGCCCGTAAGCCCTAGTCTGGGTCTCACGGGCAGGGCCACCGCCGGCGGTGGCCCTGCTCGCTCGCCGCCGGACAACCCCCGACGGGTTCGTCGGAGGCCGGCGAACCCGCCAGTGGTCGTCGGGCAGGTCGGCGGCAGAGGGAGGCATCATATCAGGCGGAAGCAGAAGGGGGTGTCGGGCTGTTTGGGAGTTCAGTTTTTGGGAGATCTTTATATTGGCAGGCCAAACTGTATAGAAACTGCTCCATTCGATGACCAGTTTTTAATATTTCTCCATCCAACGATCTAGATTTCACCGTTGGTGTGCTTTCAAATATGGCTTCGCCCGTTCTTGATGCGCCGCTGCGGGCTTTGGCCGCAAACCAACGACATTGGTTGTGAGCGACAACATGTGTCGTGGGCAGCGGTACTGGTCGTGGCGGCGACATTGGTCGTGGTTGGCGATATTGCTTATAGGCAGGCGCAACCGGCCTGGATGCGGGAGCAACCCGCCTTGATGCGGGAGAAGCCCACAACGTCGCTTCGAGAACGGGCGCAACCCACCTTGGTGCCAAGCGGGCGAAGCCCGCAGCGCCGGATCGAGAACGGGAGAATCCCATTTGAAGATGCAAGTCTTATATATATAAAGCAATATAGATATTTGAAAGCACATCATACTTTCAATCTAAGTCATTAGATCTTCTCAAAAATTAATATCATCCGTTGAAAAAAGTTGGAGAGATGGGGAAGAGAGAGAAGAGAGGGGGGAGAGAAGTAGACGTAAATGGTGGAAGAAATGAGGGCGGGAAGGAGAGAAATAGAGAGAGAGAGGAATGTGGAGAGAGAGGTAAAGAAATAATTTTTTTTAAGTCAAACCGTACATTTTTTTTTACAAAATAATATTATAATATTAATTTATATTTTTTTACGGTCATTTTGGCGTGAGGGAGAGTTTAAAAAATAGAGAAGGGCTTGGAATTGAATGGCCAAGATTTCTCCCATTGCATTTTATAATCATGGAATTAAAAAACCATCCCACCCATATATCTTTATAAATCTCTACTAATATACGAAAACTACTCTTTGGTGAAACACTGTCTGATGTCCCTATATTGCCCTTATAGTTGTATTCATAATTACACAATTATACCAAATTTTATATTAGTATATTATAAAGACAATATCCTTTTAAGTAATTACACAATTTTACAATATTAAAATACAAAAAATAAAAACACTAGATACCTTAAACCTATTGTCTCTAGCTAGAAATGGCAAGAGAAAAATTAATGTTTTAACGTTAAAATATAATTTGTTTTACAAAATAAAAATTGTATTCTTGATTTATATTTTTTTACGGTCATTTTGAGTACTCATATGTATATGTTGTGGAGCGGGCGGAGCCCGCCGGGAGCGGGCGGAGCCTGCCGGGAGCGGGCGGAGCCCATCGGGAGCGGGCAAAGCCCGCCGTCGTCGGTCGGGTACTGTCGCGCGAGGTCATAGGGGCGAGTACTGTCCATGACAAATGTTGCCGTCCACGACAAATGTCGCCGCTCACGACAAATATCGTCCCCACGACAAATGTCGCACCACCGGCGAATGTCGCATCGCAATGAATGTCGCACCCTGCCGAATGTCGCACCCCGCCGATTGTCGCACCCCCGCCGAATGCCCCTAGAGCCGAAGGCCCGTGCCTGTCACTTGTAGTATATATATATAAATAGTTAGCAAAATTAAAAGTTGCACCCCTCTTACTCTTGAAAATACAAAAACCTCCACCTGTAAGTTTACATTTCATAGCATTCATGCACAAAAATATCCTCTCGAAGTAAATTTTCAGGAGATCTTTTTGTGAATGAATGTAATGAATACTCTTACATAAGATGTTTTTATAATTTCAAAAGAGGGGATCAATCTGTAATTTAGCAAACTTAGAGGGGAATTTACTATTTGGACCGTTCGATCTGATCAGATCATAAAATCTCAGCCGTTCGATCACACAAACGAATCAGGGCCGTTCATAACATTTTTATAGGTCTCATAAACCTAGCATTGTAGGGTGTCCTAAACCTATACATTTTATAGGACTCCTACCCTATAAAGTGAATTTACTATTTTACCCCTCAAATTTTGAAAAATACCAACGTGTTAGGCTGAAATCAAGCCGTTATTCATGGCCCTCCAGAATTTTCCAAGGTTCATGGCAAGCCGGCGCTGATAAAACTCGGGCCCGCGCAATCTACGCACAAGCCCGTTACACACAGTCGACCCAGTCTAACCCAGGTGATCATTGAAATTTCAAACGAAACATGCATTACCTATTATTTAAACACCAACAAATTAATCAAACTTACGATGTGGGATAAATGTGCTCACGGGGGGTTACATCGGGTTGTTTATTCTTTCTTTTTCTCCCTTTTTTGGATTTTTTAAATAAACAAAAAAAGTAAAACCAGTCAGGGGTGAGGGGTCGCCTATTATTCTTTTTTTTTCTTTTTTGGGTTTTTTAATTAAACAAAAATAATATTTTTTTAAATTTTAAATTTGATGATAAAAAATGTATATTTAAATCCGCCGGGGCGGGAGAAGCCCTCCGCCGGGGGCGGGGGAAGCCCGCCGCCGCGAGCGATGAACTGTCGTACGAGGCACGATGATGCGATCCAATCTTGGCGGAGCGAGCGCTGGCGTTCATGAGGGTATTTTGGGTATTTTTGTTGGGTATTTTGCTTGGTTATAAAAAAGCTATGTTGTATTAGGATTGTTCATGCTTGAACTATTCTGTGAACCGGGTCCTTCTTGCTCGATGGAGAACTACAGTTCCCTCTTCTTCAGCGGATCATCTGTTCAGGGAGGTTTCACCTTCCTTAGGATTGATCTATATCTTGTTGGTATTTATGTTGATGTTGTTAACTTCCTGCTAGTTAATATATTGTGAATTAGTCTTGCTTTCCCCTTGAAGAAATCTGTGAATTGGTGTTGTTCTGCTGCATTTACCTGAAACATGAAGGATATTGCATCAAGGTATCAGAGCAAGCATGATCCCGCCGGCACCATGCCTGTTTCAGATGCCACAAGGTCGAAGGAGGTCTCTACCGACTTGGATGCACTCCGACAGAACCATGAAGCCCTCGTCCGAACTCAATAAAACCCGTCGGAGCAACAGAGTCGGACCTCTGATGAGGTCAAGGAGATCTTGTCGGCCCTCAAGGCAGATAAGTCCAGCGTCCTTTACCCCCCCCCCCCCCCGATAATCGACACCAGGCTGCTAGCCCTCATCACGTGGCAACTCGCTTCTCTTGCATCGAATTTCTGCGTTTTTTTGGCGAAGGGGTCTGGATTGGATTTACAAATGTGACTAATTTTCCGAAGTAGATGAGACACCGAAGGATACGAAAGTGTGAATCGCCTCCGTGCACATGGAAGACAAGGCTCTATATTGACATCAGGGATTCATGAAAAACCGCCTAACTCGGCAATGGCCGTCACGGGAGGAATATTGTAAGGAACTCCACAATCAGTTCGGTTATATGTTATTTGACGATCCCCTCAACAAAATGAAGAACCTGCGACAGAAAGGATCGGTGCAGAGTTACTAGGAAGAATTCGACCTTCTGCTACATCGAGTGGTCATTCCGGAGGAGCACGCCATCAACGTTTGCTGGGCAGGGCTGAAGGGAGAATTGAATACGCCGTACGCATGTTCCAGTCCAAATCACTTCAGGAGGTTTTTTTCGCTAGCACGGCTGCAAGAGCAGAAGTTGATTTGTAGCGCCCAACGGAACACTTCCGGCTTGTGGGATCAGTTTTCAAAGGAGACCAGAAGGAATCCACCGCCCAAACCTATGGTGGTCGACCCACCGCAAGGTGTACCACCCGGCTCTAGCTAGACAGGGGGACAACCTGCACATGGAGGAAGGCGGATCTTGTCAACGGACATGGACGATCGACGAAGCAGGGTTATGTTTCTGGTACGACAACAAATACACACTGGGGCATCGTTGTTTGGAACGCCTCCATTCGTATGCGTTGGAACTTGTTCCCGAGGAGGTCGAGGAGGACAAGGAGGTGGGGGAAACTCCACAAATAGAAGACTCACCGTGACTGAAGAGTAGGAGACCGCTCCTACACCACATGTCTCGGTCCATGCCTTGGATGGGACAACACATTTTCAAACGACGCGGGTCACAACTTCTTACCAAGGACAACCAATCTATGTGTTGATCAGCTTTGGCAGTATGCATAATTTTTTAGACATGGACACGGCGGTGCGGTTGCAGCGTATTCCCAATTTTGACGTAGCGGTGGAGAATGGCAAGACAATCACGAGTTCATACAAAGCTCGAGACTTCAAGTGGAAGATGCAAGGAGTAATTTTAACCTCAGATATGTTGATACTTCCGCTGGGGGGGGGGGGGGGGTTAGATGGTCATGGGGGTTCAGTGGCTCGTCACCCTGGGCATAGTTCAATGGGATTTTCATAATTTGAAGATGGAATTCGTAGCTCACGGACAAAAGATCTCCTTGCGGGGCTCCCAACACCCGGACAGCACGTGGCTGCGCCTGCGGAAGTTACAAAAATTGATTAATAGGGAGGGGCAACTCAATAAGTTGGCTTTGTGTCAGGTTACAGTTAGTCCCACAGTGGAGGGAGCAAACATAGATGCTTCCAGCCTTCAGGATGAAGAACTCAAGGCTGAGTCCAGCATTCAACCGCCGGCGGGGAGTCAGCACCTCACCTTGCAGGCACTATTGGAATATTTTTAGGATTTGTTTGTCAAACCTAGCGGGCTGCCCCCAAACCGACACAACGAGCACCACAATCTGATTAGGGATGGGGCGACACTGGTTAATATCTGACCCTATCGATATCCTCCCGTACAAAAAGAAGTAATTGAAAAGATGGTGGAAGAATTAATGACCGTCGGGATGATTCGACACAACAACAATCCCTTCGCCTCTCCGGTGGTGTTGGTGAAGAAGAATGACGGCACTTGGCGCCCATGTGTTGACTATCAACAACTCAACAAGGACACGATCAAGGTTAAATTTCTGATCCCAATCATTGAAGAGTTGATCGAAGAATTGCATGGCACAATTTTCTTTTCAAAGTTAGATTTGCGGGCGGGCTACCATAAGGTTTGCATGGCACCCGATGATGTTCAGAAGACCGCGTTCCGCACTCATCACGGGCATTACGAGTTCTTCGTGATGCCCTTTGGGTTATCTAACGCCCCATCGACTTTCCAAAGCTTGATGAATTTGATATTTTGCGAGCAGCTTCGGAAATTCATTTTGATCTTTTTCGATGACATCCTCGTCTTCGATCGATCTTGGGAGGATCACTTGGAGCACATGTCGACAACCCTCCAAATTCTAAAGGAGCGGAAACTATTCCTAAAATGCAGCAAGTGTCACTTTGGAATGCAACAAAGACAATACCACAATCAACTCATCTCGAGCCAAAGGGGTAGAAACCGATCCGAGCAAAATACAAGCGATGCTAGAATGGTCGTCCCCCACAAACCTAAAGAAATTGCACGAGTTTTTGGGGTTAACTGGATATTATCGACGCTTTATTAGAGGAAATGGGATATTAGCCAAACCACTCTCTTCAATGCTACAACAACGCAACTTTAAATGGGGAAAAGAGGCGGAGGAGGCGTTCCAAGCATTGAAAAGTGCAGTATCGCAGCCCCCAGTGCTCAGATTATCGGATTTTCGGAAGACCTTTGTGGTGGAGAAGGATGCGGCGGACATGGGGGTTGGGGTGGTTTTGTTGCAGGAGGGTCAACCGAAGGCCTACTTCAGCAAGGCATTTGTGCCGAAGAATGCTCGCCTTTCAACTTTTGAAAAGGAACTTCTAGCAGTGGTTATGGCAGTTCATCAGTGGAGGCATTATTTGGCTAGCACACCATTCCGAGTTTGAAATTCCTTCTCGAGCAAAAGATAGCTACCCCCACCCAACAACGTTACACAGCTAAGTTAATAGGGTAAGACTTTCAAATTCAATACAAGCGGGGTAAGGAGAATGCTTGTGTGGATGCCCTATCCAGGAAATACGAGCAATTGGAGGGGGAGCTCAAGGCAATGGTGGTAATTCAATACGAACTTCTCAAGGCAGTTCTGAAATCGTGGGAGCAAGACGATCATATTCAACGCATAATCGCGGCCAAGGAGGCCGGTGAAACTAACAAGCCGCACTATGAATGGAGGCGGGGAGTGCTCCACTGAAAGGGAAAACTTATAGTAGGCCATGATACGGAACTCAAACAACGATTGCTCCAGTTATATCATGATAGTGCAATGGGGGGCACTCAGGCATCACGAGACAAGGAACATCGGATGGGGAAGACATTTGATGCGATCCAATCTTGGTGGAGCGAGCGCTGGGGATTATGAGGGTATTTTGGTTGGGTATTTTGCTTGGTTATAAATAGCTATGTTGTATTAGGGTGGTTCATGCTTGAACTATTCTATAAACTGTGTCCCTGTTGCTGGGTGGAGAACGGTAGTTCCCTCTCCTTCGGTGTATCATCTGTTCAGGGAGGTTTCACCTTCCTTAGGATTGATCTCTCTCTTGTTGGTATTTCTATTGATGTTGTTAACTTTCTGCTAGTTAATATATTGTGGATTAGTGTTGTCTCCCCTTGGAGAAATCTGTGGATTGGTGTTGTTCTGTTGCATTTACCTAAAACAGGAAGGAGACTGCATCACACGGCGGGCTCCCTGTGCACTGTCACTCGTATGTATATATATATATATAATATTTACAAAGAAAGTTTGTGTTATAAAATTCATCATGATTACTATCCAACTGAATCTCAAGCCAACGCTTTCCAACTCTAAAATTGCTCAATCTCACTTCTACTATTGCCAGATCCAAGTCGCGCAGATTAAAACACTCTCTATTCAAATTTTATGTTTTTAACCAGTCTGTTTTTAATGGAGAGTACAACTCAAAAGAGCGTCATCACCCACTGGGGCCTACATGAGTCTACAAGTGCACGAGGGATTGATAGGATAATCATTTGGATGATCCAAGTATGTAGGAGTTAGAAGAAATGGCGAGATATTCATTTTATTTATTCATTTATTTATTTCCGTTTTTATTTTGAGAGATTTAACAATTATTGTGATTGTGCAATCTAGGCTGCCCATAATGGTTGCCCAAAATGTCTATATGTACAAGCATATGGGCTGGTGTTTTGGTCAACGCAAATTATAGAGCATATTTTCGGGATCTGCAGGTCATCCGTGGTGCTGATTTCACAAATTTTAGATGAGGACTCTCGTATCTTTTCCTCCCCCTACAATTACCCTTTGCCAAGCCACCTTGTTTCTGCCACGCTCCCATCCAGCACCAAATAGTTGTAGTCAGCCTCTTCGAGATATTCTAGTGCCAGTTTCGATTCCTTGTGCCTACAACAGGTCTCTCCAATCTCTTCGCCGAACTCCTCAATCGGCTATTGAGTGTGGAAGAAATATGTGACAAATTTTGCACCAACATAGTAAATATCTATGAAATTATTTCACTATGATTCATATAAAACAATCATTTTCTCTAAAAGACTTGTCGGACTTCTATAATTGTTTATGATTTGCGACTCGGATGTGGGTGCATTAGTTTAGTTGGAACTTAAAGGGTTAGAATAGGTATTATGTTAATATGTGTTGACATGAGTTGAATCTATACTATATTACAATTAATTTTTTTGTTTGTTTGGTCAAACATTAGGTTTCTCATTTTGCCCTTTCTTTATTTTTCACAATTCAAAACTCTAAGTCTGTTTAGACAATTTTTGATCTCATGCTCAAAGTTCATGATTTTATGTCAACTCTCAAAGTTCTTATCCACATTCTAACCTCTCCTCTACTGAGAACCACTTGATAACGTTCGCTGCTAGGCCCTTTACAAGACAAAGCTAGACTACTCTGCTCTTAGGTGATCACTGGTAAATCTCTTTCCTATCTGTCCTCTCATGACCTTCCAAATCCGCTTCTCATGATGGAACGAGAAGGATAATGCAGATGTAGGTCTTCCTCAATTTTCTTCCTCACTTATGACAAACATCGCCTCGTTCCAATGCCGGCTTCAACATACTAAGACGGTAAGATACTTTAGGATAGTGCAGCTCCAGGTCATCCTCAATCTTCTCCATCACCTCCGATAGACTACGACTTGCTGCAAATCTATGATAGTGCAACCGCCAAGCCCGGTCATCAGTGCATGTGGATCCATCCATGCCCTTTCCACTAGTCCATTTACAAGGGACCTGCAACAGACTTGTGATGGGGCGTGACCTACCATCATCGCCAAAACACAACACGCACAAACTAGAGAGAGTGCACTTTATATCTTTCAGAGTTTCATTTTTAATTACCAAGTACTCTTACCTTAGCAAAGGGGGTCTATATTTTGGGAACATTAATTCTGTAATTTGGTAATTTTCTTTCCTTATTACCTAGGGGAATAAAGTGGGCTGAAACAAATATGCAAGTTATTTCAATTCACTTCTCTCTCTACAAATTACTTTATCAATCTCTCTTCCTCTCAGTAGATTATGCATGCCCTAACCGCATCCCGACTCCCAGCCACACGCCTACTTCAATGAAGCCATTCAACCCTCCAACACGTCCACTCTGTCTCCTCCTCCATCGTCAATATAGGTACCCGTGGATATCCCGAAAGGGGAACTCCAATCTCCTTTCTACCCTGAGCCCAATCGGGTGGGGGGGGGGGGGGTCCTATCAAGGATCTTTTCCACTAGTCCATTTATAAGAGAGGATTATATGAGTGTTTCTTTCATCTTGACTTTTAGCCTTTAGATGTATGATTTTGTCGTCCCTACCCACCTACTTCCCCTGATCGGTCGTGCCTAACTTCGCTAGAGGCTTGTCCTACATTCCTCCACCGCAGGAGTCTTCTCTTTCCCAGCGCATAACTACAAAGCCGTTTGCTCTAGCGGCGCACCACCCTACACGAAACCAAACACTCTACGCATTCCACCAGTGACTCTGCACACAGATCGATCCCGCTTCCGTCATTTTCAGTTTTCACTCGGTATTGGCGATCTCCGTACTCCCACGATTTCATCGTGCCCAGCCTCGACTTCTAGCCTAACTAACAGGAAATGTAGGGCTTAAACAGGAAGCCAACAGACAACCCTTGATGGTAAAGATGATCAAGATCTCACAGAAACATCGGAGAAATGAACCCTAACCCACCGCGTAAATCACAAGAAAATGATAGAAAGAGAATTCTCTATCTTGTTGGTAAAGATTGATCTCTATCTTGTTGGTATTTCCTTTGATGTTGTTAACTTCCTGCTAGTTAATATATTGTGGAATAGTGTTGCTTTCCCCTTGGAGAAATCTGTGGATTGGTGTTGTTCTGTTGCATTTACGGATTTACCTGAAAAAATAAGGAGATTGCATCACACAGGGGGCCTCCCGTACACTGTCACTCATATGTATATATATATATATAATATTTATAGAGAAAGTTTGTGTTATAAAATTCATCATGATTACGATCCAACTGAATCTCAAGCTAACGTTTTCCAACTCTAAAATTGCTCAATCTCACTTCTACTATTGCCAGATCCCAGTCCTGCATATTAAAACACTGTCTATTCAAAATTTTATGTTTGTAACCTAATGGAGACTACAACTCAAAAGCGCGTCATCACCCACTGGGGCCTACATGAGTCTACAAGTGCAAGAGGGATTGATAGGATAATCATTTGGATGATCCAAGTATGTAGTGGAGTTAGAAGAAATGGCGAGATATTCATTGTATTTAGTCATTTATTTACTTCCGTTTTTATTTTGAGAGATTTGACAATTATTGTGATTGTGCAATCTAGGCTGCCCATAATGGCTGCCCTAAGATGTATATGTACAAGCATATGGACTGGTGTTTTGGTCAACACAGATTTTACAGCATATTTCCGGGATCTGCAGGTCATCCGTGGTGCTGATTTCACAAACTTTAGATGAGGACTCATGTGTCTTCTCCTCCCCCTACACTTACCCTTTGCCAAGCCACCCTGCTGCTGCCACGCTCCCATCCAGCACCAAATAGCTGTAGTCAGCCTCTTCGAGATATTCTAGTGGCCAGTTTCGATTCCCTGTGCCTACAACAGGTCTCTCCAATCTGTACCTACAACAGGTCTCTCCAATCTCTTCGCCGAACTTCCCAATCGAATGTTGAGTGTGGAAGAAATATGTGACAAATTTTGCACCAACATAGTAAATATCTATGAAATTATTTCACTATGATTCATATAAAACAATCATTTTCTCTAAAAGACTTGTCAGACTTCTATAATTGTTTATGTTATGGCTATATGATTTGCGACTCGGATAGTTGGTGCATTAGTTTAGTTGGAACATAAAGGGTTAGAATAAGTATTATGATCATATGTGTTGACATGAGTTGAATCTATCTATATTACAATTATTATTTTTTGTTTGGTCAAACATTAGGTTTCTCATTTTGCCCTTTCTTTATTTTTCACAATTCTAAACTCCAAGTCTGTTTAGACAATTTTTGATCTCATGCTCAAAGTTCATGATTTTATGTCAACTCTCAAAGTTCCTATCCACATTCAAGCCTCTCCTCTTCTGAGAACCACTTGATAACGCTCGCTGCTAGGCCCTTTACAAGACAAAGCTAGACTACTCTGCTCTCAGGTGATCAATGCTAAATCGCTTTCCTAACTGTCCTCTCACGACCTTCCAATTCCTCTTCTCATGATGGAACGAGAAGGTTAATGCAGATGTAGGTTTTCCTCAATTTTCTTCCTCACCTATGACAAACTTCGCCTCGTTCCAATGCCAGCCTCGACATACTAAGACGGCAAGATCCTTTAGGATAGTGCAGCTCCAGGTCATCCTCAATCTTCTCCATCACCTCCGATAGACTACGACTTGGTGCAAATCTATGATAGTGCAACCGCCAAGTCCGGTCAACGGTGCATGGGGATCCATCCATGCCCTTTCCACAGTCCATTTACAAGGGAACTGCAACAGACTTGTGATGGGGCATGACCTACCATCGTCGCCAAAATACAACACGCACAAACTAGAGAGTGCATTTTATATCTTCCAGAGTTTCATTTTTAATTACCAAGTACTCTTACCTTAGCAAGGGGGGCTATATTTTGGGAACATTAATTCTGTAATTTGGTAATTTTCTTTCCATATTACCTAGGGGAAGAAAGTGGGCTGAAACGAATATGCAAGTTATTTCAATTCACTTCTCTCTCTACAAATTACTTTATCAATCTCTCTTCCTCTCAGTAGATTATGCCTGCCCTAACCGCATACCGATTCCCAGCCACACGCCTACTTCGATGAAGCCATTCACCCCTCCAGCACGTCCACTCTGTCTCCTCCTCCATCGTCAATATAGGTACCCGTGGATTCCGAAAGGGGAACTCCAATCTCCTTCAAGACTTCTACCCTGATCCCAAGGGGGGGGGGGGGGGGGGGTACTATCAAGGATCTAGTATATGAGTGTTTCTTTCATCTTGACTTTTAGCCTTTAGATGTACAATTTTGTCTTCCCTACCCACCTACTTCCCCTGATCGTGAGATCGACCAGCAGCTCCTACTTTCCACGGGCGTTCATCGGTCGTGCCTAACTTCGCTAGAGGCTCGTCCTAGATTCCTCCACCGCAGGAGTCTTCTCTTTCCCAGCGCATAACTACAAAGCCGTTTGCTCTAGCGGCGCACCACCCTACACGAAACCAAACACTCTACGCATTCCACCAGTGACTCCTGCACACAGATCGATCCCGCTTCCGTCATTTTCAGTTTTCACTCGGTATTGGCGATCTCCGTACTCCCACGATCTCATCGTCCCCAACCTCGACTTCTAGCCTAACTAACAGGAAATGTAGGGCTTAAACAGGAAGCCTACAGACAACCCTTGATGGTAAAGATGATCAAGATCCCACAGAAACATCGGAGAAATGAACCCTAACCCGCCGCGTAAATCACAGGAAAATGATGGAAAGAGAATTCTTACATTGATGTCATCTCCGACGGAAGATATCTCCTTATTGGCTCTGTTGGAGAACCAATAGCCGCCAACTTTGTTGAGTATCTGATCCATTTCTACCTCCCCCCTTCAATCGAGTTCTCAGATCCAACCCCGAGAAAATATGGGTGCGAAGGAAGAAGATAGTCGTGGAGGAGAATGGTAGAAATGCGGGCCGCGTGGCTCTTTTATAGCTTGACGGCGACTTAACAACCAGCGGCGGCCAATCGTAATGACAATGACTTCACTTTTGACCGTCAACTGTGTGGCGTTCGTATAGCGTAGCGGACTTCCGCCCGCCAGAGTGCCCGCAGCTACACACAAGGCTATAGCTCATGTTTATTAGTGTAGCGAAGTATTAAACAATTTATTATGCCTACGGTGGATGTCGACCGTATATCTACTTCTTCAAGCTACTTGCGCACAAAAAGACTGGTTGGGCTGGGCTCGGTCCGGGCCCAACTTAATCCGGGTCGGGATCCAGCACCTTCTCGAAGAGGGAGTCCAATAAGGGCATCCAAGCCAGCTCGGGCCGGCTTGGTTTTCAGATAAGATTAAAATCCGGTCTGGATTAGGTGGGATTTTAATCCAGCCTAAATAGGCGGGATTTTCCCCCATCCCGGGTGCCGGGCCCAGGCTAGCCCGACCCGGGCCGAGCCTAGCCGAGCTTTTTCCGGGCCGGGTTCGGGCGGCTTTTCGGGCCCAAGTTTTTTGTACACGGCTACTTCAAGCCGGAAGCAGCAACGAAATTATAAAACAGGAATATATATATATATACACGATTCACCTAAATTTTGAACTTATTCCTTTGTATAAATATAAAATTTTAAAAAAAACTTATTTGGGCGTTACATTAACAAAATCAACATAAACTTTTAATTATAATTATTTTAGATTAAAAAAGTTAATAGAATATACAAGTTAAAATATAAAATAATAAAAAATATTTTCAAACATGAAAAGAACAAGCAAACCCAAAGTGCCTCTTGCTTCAATGAGCTTCCAAAGAAGATCTTGCTTTGATTGAGAATGACAACCACAGAGATGACCGAAGAGCTTGTTTGAAGAGATATCTCTCAAGAACAACGAATCCACCTACCATTGGAGCTTTGAGCTGACGGAATCTCTCAAGAACAACGAATCATCACGTTGAATCAGACGAAAGAACTCTATTGAAGGGACTTATTTTCACCGGTCAAGCGGTTACGACCGCATGAATCAGACCGGTTCATGCGGTCGTAACCGCTTGACAGGTGAAAATAAGTCCCCCCAAACCGAGCCTTAAGCTTTCAACACTTTGATTGTGTCACATAAATTCAAGAAAACACAACATCAAAATGTGTTTGAGAAGGAAAATAATAAGAGTTTATTAAATTAGTTTCACATGTCACAACAAAGTCAAAAACAAGAAACAATAAAAGACAAAATCATGCTGTTTGTACAAAGAAAAAATCACGGCCTCTTAGCGAAACTCGGAAGATAATTCCTGAAGTGGCTAGGGTTTGGAAACAGTTTGATGCCCTAAACTAACCGTTTCAAAGACTCCAACATCTCCAATTTGGAATCACAGATATGTTGAAACCTGGAAAGCAATGAAGATTGAGACCTGATAATTTTCCTCATCACATCAGCAGAGCTCCATAGCCGTAGAGCTCCGGATATTCTTTCGCCCAGTTCTTCGTGGCTAGAAGCAGCAAAATCATCGAGAATTCTGAGAACAGAGACCGATCTTCTTTCTGGATTCAGCTGAGATAACCAAAAATCCAATCTTGAATCTTCTGGCCTATTGATTTCGTCTTCCAGCCATTTGTGAACTTCCTGTATCTCATCACATAACCAATCTATTGAACTTCTTACCACCTGTAGATGCCGAAAGTTTGAGCGATCGCCGGGCTCGCTTTTCTTCTTCTTCTTTCCTGATGGAAACATGGATTTTATGTAGGATTGGATGATCAAACCATGCCATGTGAGCGATTCTGTTATCAACTGGACCAAAATTGGGAGTTGACTTCCGGGGCTATTGGGAACTGGCCTCGTGCAGGTCAACTGCTCTGAAATGCAGATCTTAATCAAGTTTTCGAGCATATTCCATGAGATTATGTTCACCCCATCTTGATGGGGTAGCAATGGATGGGTGAAGTTTAAGTTCCATGCATTCAGAAAAACTGCAAAGTTCAGACAGTCAACCACCATATCTGTGCCAAAGTCCTGTCATATTCCGAACATGTTGGGTTATTGAATATTAATGTTATTTGTCAAACACACTGTGATAGATTATTGATTCAAGATTCTAAAATGCAATTAATAAAATTTAGGTGACATTTAAATGTGTCAGAATTATGCAGACATCTAGATGATTACTGTTTTACGAGAAATGTCATTCCGCAAACCAAACAGGTGCAGATCCTGTGAAATGTTGACGTGGCCAGCAGCCGTTTGAACTTTCGGTGGTCAAGCATTCCGCTGGATGGGCAACAGAAAATCCGCAGATTTCTAGCGGCTTTTGATAGCAAGCGCCGGACCCGCCGTGGTCCGGTATTCGCAGATTTTGGGTTGCCATCTCTGTCTCCACCGTCCAAATAGAGTCTAAGGCTCCGTCTGGTGCGGTGGTGACTGTCGTGAATGTGGTGATTTTGAACTGTCCAAATAGAGTCTAAGGCTCCGTCTGGTGCGGTGGTGACTGTCGTGAATGTGTGGTTCTGAACTGTCCGTGTGACAGCCTGACCTCACCTAAGGTACTTCATCCACTTTTATGCTCAGAACTAGTTTTTTTGTTGGAGGCGGTCATAACCATTGTCATGCCAAACATACATTTTATAATGGTGGCATTTCTGTCCAAACTCATCGGAACAAAAATGCCGCGCCAAACAGAACCTAAGATTGATCTGTTCATGTTTTAATAGTAGCTTCCTAGGTTTGACGCAGACAACAATATTGATAAGGGAAAAGCAAGGCAACACTATTTCTAATCAATCATACCTTGAACGAGCTTTGACCAATGGAAATCTCATAGGTCAGCTTCACGGCATCATCAAAGGACAGACTTAAGCTGCTTGCGTATTTTTCCAGTAGAAACCTGAACTCCTCGTTCTTAGTATCATTAATGGTGCCACTACATTCAACAGTTTCCTTCTGTGAAGTGGAAGCTGATTGAATGGAAAGATAGATCAAGCGGGGAACAAGAGATTTCCTTTCAATGGCCTTCCTCACTATGCTTTCATTCTCACAAGCTTGATGCTTATACTGTAGAAAGATTTAAGATCAACGAGCTTCAAAATAAGAAAAAACAATTCTATGATAAGATACCAAAATGGCAAGTAATTACTTATGATGTATTAATATCTCCTTGCCCTGTCAAATTGAACCTGACAATGACTGATTTTAAGGATTATCTAGAACCTTCAATTATTTTGGCTGAACTTTACAATCTAGGTGCTAGGCGCTAGTTCCACCTAGTAAAATCTATTATTGTTGGCATTACGTTTACACTTTCAAAGTTGATTTCATCGAGGTAAAAGTCTACTTTCCAAATGATCCACACATTTTTATGGTTTGGCTTATGGGATAATATCAATGGCCAATATTGCTTAGATTTGGTTTGTGGGATATTTGGACTTGTGCATAGGTTGCAAGTATCGGCCTATATTTTTAAGCCAACTTTACGGACTTGGTTTGGAAGATTCAACACAACAATTTAGGATTTTGGCGTCTTTGTATTTTGGAAGATTACTCATAGAGGGACAAATTATATTATATAATTGAGATGAAATATGCAGTAGCGAAATAATCTTACAAAGATACTCAACTTCAGCACAACATCGAGAGATCAAATCCTGTATCATTGATTTCCAAAAAAATCAAAGAATAAACAAGAAATAAATAATATCAAGCAGTGGATTGACGATTTGAGACATCAACTACCTAGTCTGCATTGGAATAAGCACAAAGGTCAAGCTGTGAGGTCAAGGAGACAAATAGAATTCTAGAATCGGCATCGTATATATAACAAATGATTTTCATTAGGGCAGTATAATGACTAGTGCAAGGCTCAAAAACAAGTTGGTTAGCGAGGTGAACGACGTGAGAGATGTAAGGACAATTGAAAGTGAGGTAAACGAGTATGGCAACACGTTATCAATATCAGGGGGGTGAGGAAGACTATCACCACTCTAAGAATGCAACTTAAGATTCAACGCAAGTGGTGTAAATACTATAAAAATGTAGATAAGACCCGCTTTGTCAAGTATCTCAGTGCTGAACTTTTTGTGAGAGAAGATATCCCTCATGAGAATGATCAACCTCCAAACCAAAGAAATAATGAAGATACCCTGGATCTTTTATCTCAAGTTGAGTGCACATATGCTGTTTTTACTTACATGATATGTATCAGATCTCCTCCGGTAACAATCATGTCATCAAAGTAAAATAGAAGGACACTTGAAGAGTGTGTGAACATGACATGATCATGGAAGCTCGCAATGAAGCCAGCGGCCAGAATTACATCAATGAATCTAGAAAATCAAGCTTGAGGAGCCTGCTTAAGTCCATAAAAGATTTTGTGCAGATGACAAACCTGCATAGCACAGTGAGTGATCCCCGGAGAAGGTATCACATAGATGCAAAGAAGTCTTGAAGCCTAGGCTCAAGGCGCAGACGCACGTTTGACGAGGGCAAGACGCAACCACATTCGATTTATATAATCAATATCAAACATCAGTTCATCATCTTGATTAAATTCGTCATCTATTGTGCTCATTAATCCTTCATTACTAGCATTAAAATCTCTTAAAAATAGAATCAATGTGGTTGCTTGCATCATATCTAAGTCTCAATACTCGATTATGTTTCACAAACACTAATCATACAAAAATAAACGAGTCATTACATTATTTCTTTCTTTATTCAAAAAAAAATTATGCAGCAAAAAATCTCATTAAGGAGCCGCCTTTTGCTCCAAAGGCACAAAAAAGTACACGAACGAGAAAACCTCTGAGCCTGATGAGCCTTGAGCCTGAGATGCGCCTTTAACAACATAGTTCATGTCCATCTAAAATATGGGCCAGAAATTAACAAACGCAACAACAAGCATAGTACATATTGTAGTCATCTTTGCAACATGAGCAAATGTCTCATCATAATCAACTCCATATTGGTGAAGAAATAACTAACAACCAATCTGGTCTTGTGTTTGGCAATGGTGTCATTGGCTAAAGTCTTGATATTATTATACACACATTCATAACAGATAGGGAAAATACCAATGGGTAAGGGTACAAGATGCCAAGTGCAGGTATCTATTAGAGCTCTTAGATCCTCATTCATAAATGTCTGCTACGTAGGTAAAGTAATAACTTCCTAGTATGCGCTCCTAATGAAAAGGGATAATGACAAAAATGACCGAGGAGCATAAGTTAGAGCCATAAACAGGCTTAAGCGAGTATAAGGGTTATGTGGATGAGTGGAATAACAGAGCGGTTGAGTAGTGAGAGTAACATGGTTTATGAGATGTTGGAAATATCGAGTCAATGTCAGTATATTAGAGGATTTGGGAGTGAGTTTAGTCCCACATTTTGTGTCAGCAGTTATGAGTCTTGTTATAATCCTATAAATAACCCCTTTGAGAATGAATATGAAGTACTTTTGATTTCTCTCTTGCTTTTCAACATGGTATCAGAGCCATCCATCTGAAGCCCTAATTTTATTTCCCGCATTCCGTTCTCTTCGCTTTGTATCGGTTCGACCCCGCCGACTGCGCGGTCATTGTGCTCTGCTCCCGCTCCCGTCGACGAGATCGACTTCTGTGTCTGTCGACAGGAGAGGTCCTAATCCTCTCGTCTGCTCCACTGCTTCGTCTATCGGCTGCTTAGATATCGTCGACAAGTCTTCTTCAACTCTCCTGTTACGCTGGTCGTGCCCTGTCGCGACTTCTTCCGTGGAAATTGAATCGTGCGGCTGATGCGCCTATTTTGACTTCTCACTGCTGACCTTTGTTGTTGTTGTTCCCACTGTTGTCCCTTCTAATTCTCCAGCTTTGGTCGAATTCAGTCGCTGCCCCTGTCCAGTCAAAGGTGATTGTTGTAGATCCATTGCTTCCTTGCCTCTAATCCTACTTACTGTAGTGGTTTGCTCCTGATGTCCTCTCTTGAGAATGATTGGGATGAGCCCTCCTTCTCCAGCGATGTTCCTGCAAAGAGGATGTTTTTTCGGTCATTGTCATTGGCTTTTCCACTCCGTTACTCGACATTCCAGCCGTTGTGACCGCTTCCGGGGGTGCATTTGTCTCGTTGATGCTGAAGTTGTGTTGTTTTTGGGTCGTTTTTTGTGTCCTTTCAGTTTTTTATGTCATATTGCTCTGTCATTCTACTGCTTAGGCTTACTGTGTGTGTTATGCCTTCATGCACGTGTTATCCACGTGAGGGGGAGTGTTGGAATGAAGCGACACTGATAATCTTTCCCGACTTTTCGCTTTCGTTCAACACGGCCTCTAGGCTTCTGTCGTATGTGTCTCCCCATTTGTCACTTTGATTGGTCGTGTGTTGGGACGCGGCTGATGTTGGTGTTCTATCCTCAGCAGGTTGTGTCACGTGGGACCGTGTCGTGCGGGGCAATGTCGTGAGGAACCGCCCTTTGTGTGGATTATCCCTGATCGCTCGTTTGATGATTTGCTCCACATCTTTCATTCTCTTTCGCATGTTGTGT